>JAWWEE010000122.1:48259730-48321110 GCA_035221455.1 Xenops minutus | reverse complement strand
AGAAAGAAAGAAAGAAAGAAAGAAAGAAAGAAAGAAAGAAAGAAAGAAAGAAAGAAAGAAAGAAAGAAAGAAAAGGACCCCGATGACTTCACTTTCCCCCCTCCTTGTCTGGAAACCATAGAAACCAAACTGAAAGTACAGCCAAGAAGTTCGTCATTTGGCTATCTCTGGCTGATCTCCATGGAAACATTTCACTTTCTGTTGAAAGGAAGGATTTTCAAATCAGACAAATGGCCACAGTCTGACGGGTTATGACATCTTTGGAAGAATTTAAAGAACAAAATAATGGCGAGTGTTTCTGCTTTACATATTACTATTACGTTTCTATTTTACACCATTCATGCCAGTTTTATTTCATTACAATTACAGCCTTTCTTTCAGAGATGTGTTATCAAACAAGACATTAGATTTGTGAAAAAAGGTTATACCCTGCCAACAAACCAGAGTCTATTCCCTCTAGTATTCAATTTAGATATTTTTTGCGGTAATTTATATGGGTCATCCAATACCTTTTTTTGCGTGCCTTGCCTGGAAGATTGAATGGAGGTGTTGAATGCATCATAACAATTAAAACTGAGAGTTAAGAGAACGTTCAGCACTGGCAAACGTTCACGCCTCTCAGAGCTATTCTTTCAGGAACCTTGCAGAACCAGGAAAGTACTTCTGCCTGTTTCCTATCTCCTTACCTTTTAGTGTATTTTAGAATTAAAATAAACTAATGAATGATTGGGGTAAAATGCCTACAGACACAACAACTAATATGAAAGGCACTTCCATAGGACTCAAGGCTTTTACTGATTCCATGGAAGTCTTTGGGCAGTTAGAGTGCATGACTGCAAGGGCACTCCTGTCAGACGGTGGAGTGACCTGAGGATCTTACAGAGGCTTCAGAGTATTGATGGTACACTGCTGCTCAGCCACATCAGTAGCAAGGCTGCTCAGGACACCAGCAGAAAGAGAAGCCTTTGAAAGACTCCACCTTTACAACTACATTTAGTAGTATGTAGGTACTGTGTGCACACTGTATGCCCCACATTCACTGGTAAGATGTGTCTAAGCAGTGCACATACTCTGTTGAACTGCAAATTCAGCACTGAAAATTAAAAAGTCTAGCTACAAAGTGGTCTGAGATACTAAACCATAATTAATTTGTCCTTAGACAGCTCCAATTTACTGCTGCAGCCATTCTATTTCCATAAATTTTTATCTGCTTCTTTTACAGGTAGTTCACATAGCAGAGGTGAGAAGAGGGTAAATTTTTCTGTGAACTTGAATACACACAGAACGTCTACTCCCAGAAAGCTCTTAGGAAACGAAGGGAAAGTACTTGTGCCATCTTAGCTTAAACAGAAAAAACAGACTCCACAGCCACCCTAACACTATTAAGGAATTATTCTGTTTATCATTGTGCACAACAAGCAAACTACAATGCATATCGGATATGACTTACAGTTTTGGAAAAGCCTCTAGATTTCTCTGATTCATCATGCAATTAATATTATTTCCAATGTCAACATTATTGCATTGTGTCCTAGCTAATGCCTCATGGTGGCATTTTATTACACTGCTTCTATCAGTAGTCTACCTGCAAAGAAATAGTGACAACAGAGATTAATGTAATGGAAATATTGTTAGCAATGAAGAGACATCATCTGATTTCATCTGCAGACAAACTGGCACTGAACAAAAGAGAGAAAATATGCTGATGCTTCCTGAAATTTGAAAGAACGTCAGAAAGATTGCAATGAATTATAGAGAGAGAAGTAAACAGAGCAGGAAACTCAAGGAAGTAAAGAAAGAACATTCATAAAGAGAAAGTGACAGGTAAAATATGGCTCTGCTGGAAGTTGTATCAAATAGTCAAAGTAAAATAATAGTCCAGAGACAAGAGCTAGAAAAAGATCACATCTGACTCAGTTAGAAGTTACTTTACTAACATACAGTTGAAGATTTGTATGAAAAAGGATAACGGAGTTTGGTCCACATTATTCAAATCTACTCAAGACATTCTAACTATTTTGAGCCTCTCTTGTGTCTTTGTACATTTCAACATTTAGGATCTGGAAGATTAGATGACAGATGCTCTTTGTATTAAAACCCCTCTAATAGCAGAGCACAATAAAGTAGAGTTGTGCAGGAACAAGTGTACAGGACTTGTAACTGTTAGGTTTTCTCAATGACTTAAGGGTCTTTTCTAACCTAAATGATTCAATGATAAAGGTGGTTAAGAATGTCATAGATGTTGCTTTTACTGCAGTTATGGTATGTATACATCACTTCTTTAGACTACTTGATCTGTAAACATATGGGAAGGCAGTGTGTATATTATTTTAACTCAAGAGGTATAACAGACTGACATTTTCCAACTTGATTCTACTGAAGTTTGAGTGCTTCTTTTTGATCAGTGCTTGAGAATTGAAAATCAGGCTCAACAAATATTTGAAATGATTTTGTATGGGGGGGGTTGGGGGAAAGCATTTTCTATTTGTGCTTGGATGGGATCAGCTGAACAAACACAAGAGGGAAGATGATTAACTTAATAGTACCCAACAGCATCAATCTTGAGGAGCTGTCTTTGTGCCTGGATGTGTATATATATAAAAAAAGGGACTGTAGAAAGGCATCCAACCTGTTCTGCTCAGCACTACTCCTGCATTAGCAGTGCTGCTTCCCACAGAGTATCTGTTTCAGGAAATCCATGGATCAGCTGGAGGAAGACAAGAAAAATAATCAGAGGGCTACCAAATGACCTATAGAGAAGGGTTGAATTCATTCCAGCTACTTAGTTTGAAGAGGAAAAAGCCAGAGGGAGACTGAGCAGTCTTCTGATAGGCAAAAACTTCTTGTAAGGAGAATAGATTAATCTGTTTTCCATGTCCATTGCAGGAAGATCAAGGAACAACAGACATATTGCACCTGGGAGATTTGGGCTAGAGATAAAGAGAAATGCGTTTCTAGCCTTTAGCATTGTGATAATTTTCCTAATAGTAGTACAGAAATCTCCATCATTAGCAGTTTTTGAGAGCATATCACACAAACATCTGTCAGGAACTATTTATACATAATCGATCCT
The DNA here is from genome assembly GCA_035221455.1 of Xenops minutus. Classification (NCBI taxonomy): domain Eukaryota; kingdom Metazoa; phylum Chordata; class Aves; order Passeriformes; family Furnariidae; genus Xenops; species Xenops minutus. The sequence goes on along the minus strand of JAWWEE010000122.1, from coordinate 48,318,037 downwards.
CCTTGGAGCAGAGGAACTGGCTACATGAGAGTTTCTCTGCTCACTCTGGAGGCCAGAGCCACAGGCCCCTGCAGTGCCATCCAAGACACAGGGCAAACTCCATTTCCCTCTTTAATATGGAAAGCCGGAAGGGAACTCATCACTTACATGTAAAGCACTGGCCAAGTTATTTCAGCCGTGCCAGACTAGACAGCCTCCCTGGGTTCTTAGAGCTTGTTTCCTACAGTATTCCGACACGCGGAAGGTGGAGTGGTAGAAACAGAGCATGTCAGCTTTTTAGCATATGACAAAGCAATTACACTTTAAAACCTGAATTCTAAATGAAAACTTGATTCAGGTGAAAATTGATTTTGATTAAGACAATTTAGGGAATCTTCAAGTATCCAATCTGGCTTAGCAGTTAGAACGTTTTTTCAAAAAAGTCCCTCATCTGGATATTTACTTGCAAGTAACCTTTTCGTAGGAAAAGTAAAGTATATAACAGCATTTCTCCAGCACTCCTCTGCCAGGCCTTTCCCCTTTTCCTCCAATAGGACAGGAGCCTGCACAAGCTCCCAGGACACTGCCAGTCCTTGAAGGCAGTAAATCTTCCTTCAGCAATAAAAAGCCAGGCAGTAGTAAAATGGGGCAATCGTTAGTTTCTCTGCAATCTGGGGAAAGCACCCTTCAAGGCTAATTTAAAAAAAAAATTAATTATGCTTCAAATTTACTAAAGAACACCACTACGTGTGATTTTTAAATTAGAACTTCCTGGATTTAATAATCACACTTCTATGTTTCTTGCCTCGATCTAAACTACTTTGTGGCTACTATGACCACCCTTGCATTAACAGCTTCTTCTATGCTGTCACACAAAAATATGACTATTTCCCTTTGACTACTCTTGGTGCAGCTTGTAATAGAATTGCATCTGGAAACACTGTACCATATTCTTCTACTACTTTTACAGCAGGAACTGCTAAGTACTTTGGCTCACTTACAAATTCCTCAATTCACTAAGATATAATTGTGCTGTGATTCATGCCTTTGCTAAATCTATGCAAGTTGTGGGCATGATTATCAACATCGCATTAAACCCTAGAACTAAAGAGATTAGCAAACAGACTTTTTTTTCCTGGACATTGACACTTAGCAGATAAATTACACTGTCAAAATGTTTAGGGAAAACAAAGCACAATTATGACAGAAATGGTTTTATTTTACAGACTGCTCTATTTTTAAAGAGTTCAGCAATTGTTAAATGGCAAAATATAGCATAATTTCAGCACTTGTTTATCCATGGAACAGCACAAGCACAGCATAAAATAACATTAAGTGTTCAGTTCAGGAACTTATGGTGTTATTTCTTAATTTCAATAGAATTTCACACTCAGGATGTTATATGCCTCTGTAGTGACATATAGTAGCATAAACAGGCCACTGCATGTCACCTAGTAACTGCTGTGGAGCCTATCATATCTCTTTGAACTGCAACCATTGGGCCAGAGATGAGCTCATTGGCTTCATTTCAAATCTAAGTTTTGCTCATTTTCAGATTTAACCTATTGCTTTTTCATATGAGTTTTTCTGCTGACTGATATCTCTTTCCAACATGGGTATGCATCAACTATGATCAAATGATCATTCAACTACACTAAAAATCATGGCCTCTTACTTTTTATTGCTAGGTAGATTTTTTGGTTTTCCGCATCCTCTAATGTGTTTCACCCAGAAAATGTTTTTTGGGTTTTTTTTCTGGGACTGCAGATTCTGTAAGGAAGGGAGGGGGAAAATATTAAGTAGACTGTGAGTCAGGGTAGAAGGGGTAAGTTAAATTAATAACAGCACATGCCTGACTTTAGCAAAAGTCTAAAGTGTATTAAAGAGAAACAGGAATTATCCTGTGGTTGCAGAATATAGTCACAGCAGTTTTCAGGAATTTCTCCTGAAAATTTCCATAGGGATTCCAAAGGATCAGGGAAGTCTGGCAAGAAATAACAGATTTAACTTTTTTGATGGCAAATTTGGTAATGAAGATATCTTGCCAGGCTAGTTGATGGTGGCAGTGACTGCCTTCTTAAATAGTTTTAATGTTTTGGGTTTTATGTCTTTTCTCAGCAAGATCATTGCAGGGAGCTGTGCTAGAGAGATTGTGGTAAGGGAAAACATTATACTATATGCATCATCCATCACTAGAAATCTCTGTTTATTATGACGATACAAGCAATCTAAGCTAAACATAAAGATTCTGTTGCATTTATCATAATTTATTTTGTCACATGTATAAAACAAACAGATAAAAAGAACGTATTTATCTCTAAAGCTAATAAGGACATTTCTCTAATTAATAGAGCCTTGAGGTTTATAATAAATGCTATGTTACTCTTACCACTTTTACAAGTAAATCCTATTACTTACAAAATAAATAATTAAAACACATCTGTGCCTCTAGTCATTAATCACTCATATTTTATAAGAGCCTTCTCATGGCAATTGTTTGTCTTGGTAGTTATACACTAGAATATTTTCAGATAAAATGTACTTAAATGCTTTTGGCAAAGAAGAAAGGAGATGAAAATACTTTTATGTTGTTTTTATCAGAAAACTGTAGCATCAAGACCACACAGATTTTCAGTGTCTGATAATAGGAACAGATCAAGGCTCACTCCTAATAAGGTGAAATCTTGCATTCAGATTTTCAGCACACTGAACACACATATATATGCAAGACTTGCAGACATTTTGGAGCAGAAATGCAATTCACTTTAGGGGAGCTGTGAGATAAGAGCACAGCTGTGAGATAAGAGCACCAAACCAGAAATACCAAGAGAAGACTGGAGAGATGGGAACATGCTTTCTGAGGGCCCGACATGAGCAGCCAGATATCACTGGTCACCTTGAATGAATGGGAGAGGAGGGCTGGCCCACAGTGGTCCACAGGCTCAGGCAGAGGTCTTTGGGATCAGGGCCTGGCAGGGGCAGAGCAGGAAGTGCAGGGACTGGCATTAAGCAGTAGTTGTTGTTAGTTAAGGGTGAGGGACATGGCACCACAAATAAGCTGCTGAAATGGCAAGCCTAAAGATCATCCCAGTGTTTTTTTCAGTTAGAACTCACTTTCACAAAGCCTGAATGAATATGATGGCTCCTCTCTGTAGCTCACTGCTGGTAATACCAACAGGCCTAATGCTCAGAACTGTATTATTCAACATATTACTGGTAGGAATTTTACCATGATAGACATAGTGTAATTCAACTACACCACCTAACAATCAAATTAAGAATTACTAGGACTGTAATTCCTTGATTAGCTTTCATAAGACTTCAAAAAGACAAACGTAAGCAAAAATTTCAACCTTGATAGTCTACAGTTCTCAAACAGTCTGTTGCATTAAGAGAGTAATGCCACTTCTCCCAGGTTAAATCTCCTTTTAAGCTAAAACTTACTAAGTGTAGATTCAAAGCAATGCAAAATACTAACCTGCATTGTCACTTGCTGGTCAGATTGCAGCAGAAGAATCACAAGTAAAGACTGAAGTCATTAACAGATTAGTAGTGAAAGATAATTTTATTTTGATGAGAGACAGATAAGAATAATTACCGTATTTTTTTTTTTTTCCCCTAGTCAGTTTGCCCATCCCAAGCCTCAGCCCTCCTCATTTTGATAATGGCTGCCAAGTTTTGCAAGTGTGAACGGAAGATTTTAATAACAGTTTTTTTCTAAAAATATTGATGTCGGAGAGTAGAGGACACAATTTCTTGCTTCATTTATCACAATTTTCTTGTTAGCCACAGGGCTCAGTTTAATTACAGTTGCAAGCATTTGGTCATCTAATTTCTTGCCTCTGATAGTTTTTAATTTTTAGTGTCCTGCTTGATCCAATGCTATCATCAGCGAAAGAGCGCAGCACTGAACTTGACATCATCAATTTAACATCTACCCAAAGAAACCCAAGGAAAAGGTTTATCAGTGGGTTTTGTTTGTTTTATAAATAATGGCTTTAACCCAGAAGACTGACCTAATTAACTTTTTGAGAGAGTAGCTCATTAAGCTGTTATTAACAAATACACATCCGTCAGGTCCCGTGATTGTTGCAGTACTAGACAATATCCATGAGAAAAAGAGAGAATTAGTGATGCTTTCCAGACAATCTTTTTAAGGTAACCTGAGCTGTGTTGCATGTAGCAGGGGGTGTGATACAGAACATGTCAAATCAAAAATTCCAAGAACCATTTAACCACTGGGGGTTTTTTCTGCTGTTGGTTATTTAGAATTTTGTTAGGGCTTTTACTTTCCACAAGCAAATGACAGTAAAGCTCTGAACCACTAATATATTAATTTCTCCTCTACTGGAAATAATCTTCACTCCTGCCATGGCTCACTGTATGTGCCATGCTTTAAATCAGACTGGAACAGACAGTTAGCAGTTTGCTACACTGATGAATGCAAATGATGGCACATGTTATAGAGATTGTTTAAGGGATATGGAAGCACAGACCTATTGTGAGAAGCTCTGTTCCCATCAGGTGTGGATGCAGCAGTTGTGGTCTAGCTATAGGCTACAGCTGTAGTCAGTCATAGGTAAAATTTGCAGCTCTATATGGTGAGAGAAACAATATTGTGCTTCATCACTGCATTACTGACCAGGCTTACTTCAAAAGTCTAGAAGTGATTATGAAGTTACAATTAGGAAGTATCATTACCACCCTCTATGATCACTTTAAATGGGTATTACTAAGAATGTAACTGATTTAGTTAAAAAAGTTTAACTTGTGCAATTATGGTGCAATTATATAAAGTAAAATTACAACCATTTTAGCACAGTTTGGGAGTAGAAAATGGGATTGGCATGTCTGTAACCACAGAAAAAGAGCTTCCTGAGCCACTTGTAAGCAATGGAATGAAATGAACTCAGTGTGCATGCATTTCATACTTCTTATAATGTGTCATGACTGTGTACACAAATGTAGGAGATTATAGCACCCATGTGTCCAGGGACACATGTTTTTCTTCAAGACATGCATTTTCATATTATATGCATCAGATAATGTATTATTTAATATTTATATAAAATACTATTATACATATAAAATATGCATATTAAAGTACACTTGAACAAGTTTAATGTTCATCTGAAAAAGTTCACTGATCCCTCAATATAAATTCTTAAACAAGACTGTTTATTCTTATTATTTAATAATTTAATCTGTAAAATCATTTAATTTTCATACATACATATTTAATTTCCGCAAGATATACTTATTGTATTACTCATTGTTGTTAAAAAAGTTCACCTTTTTACTTACCTTAAAGCTCATGCTAATTTCATGTTACTCATGTTACCAGAAACACGTGCTGAAAAACAGGTGTTTGAAAGTATCTTGGAAGGCAGGGCTTGACTTTACTAAAACCCTAGAATACTTGATGCTCAAATGCCTTTGTTACCTAGTTTATGACATCTCAAACATAATCTGTAAAAACTGATATTAAGACATAATGTTCCTGTGCATAGTTATTAATCTGTTACTGTCAGAAAAGCTACAATTATTCATGTTAAACTGTTGCATAGTTTGCTCATTTTTATTTCTAAAATCTTAATATTATTATGTTGCCTTAAAAATAAAATAAAAAAAACCCTTTAAGGTTTTTTCTTTGTATCATTATTGTTTTCTATTAGTACATCTCTTACAGCTTGAAAGTTTTAGTGTTAATAAAATTAACGCTGTGCTAACAGGAATGCTGCCTTTCATACTTTATACTTTTTGTCTTGTCATCTGCCAGTTGTTCACTCATTATATTTATAGTTCACCCTGTTACATGATATTTTATTATTCTTCAGCTTTGTCTGGTTACTTGTATTTTAACGTATCTGAACCTCCATAGGATGTGTTTTCTAAATACATTGTAATTTCGATGTTTTTCTACAGATCTTTTTCATTTTCTTTCTGTGAAGGAGAAGAGAACACTTTTGGAAGTCTTTCTTTCTTACTTCAAATCTCATTAGATAGTTACAGAACTAATTAAACATTTTATATCATGGAGGAAATAATTGTATACTTTAAATTATATCATATCAAATAAACTTTAATAATAAACTGTAAGTAAACTAGAGAAGGACCTGTAGCCTAAAATTATTTTCCAATTTTCTTATGTGTGAAGTGAAGCAAATCTTTTCATATACAAAGTATCCCAGAAACATGTGACTGAAGACAAGTCAATTCCAGACAAATAGGGCATTAAAGTAGAACAAAAATGATAAAATCTTCAGGCACTTCAAGAATAATTATTCCCTCTCTTGCTACATAAGAACATTGTTTTAATTTACTGATTTAATTCCCAGTCAAACTCTATAATGGAGATAAATCTTCATGGAACGCTCATGTTCAGCTGGGGTTTGTGAGTACAGTCCCAGTGTGTTGCCTACCAAATGGGGACCTTACATAACATAGATCAGTGTTTGGCTGGGGCAAAAAAGGAAACAGCAGATCCTGGTTTCCCTTTTTGCATTCCTCCCATTTTGGATTTAAACCTCTTCTTTTTTTCCCTTAATTTGAGTGCCTGGGACACGTATGCAGTTTAGTGACTTGGCCCAAAATGCATATTTTTTTGAAAAATATGGAAAATATATATATAAAATACTTTTATTTTCCAAAGTATATGCTGATAAACAGTGCATATGCTTCTACTTTGGGTAGTGCACTATTAGTGCAGTATTACTACCCAGTTAGGAACAGATAAGAATCTTCCTGCATATTTTAAAGTTTTCCATTATTGTTGCAGCATTGTGGCCTACAGCCTCAGTACTTACACTGCTAAAATCCAAGAGCATTTTTCTCTAAAGCTGCTCTTTAATAAACCTCTGCCACTTTTACAGTGCCTTACATGAAACTTCTTCATTTTATATCCTCCTCCAAAATAGGCACATCCCAGTTCTGAATCTTCAAAATTTCTGTTTAAATTTGATTTTGTTCCATTGTAGCCTCTTTTCAGATGTGAATGCATCTTCTTCCCCTAGTATATTCTGATTTCATGCTATGAAATCCATGTTTCTCAAGACTCCCCCTGACACTGCTTTGTCAGTGCTAATACTTGTTCACTGTTAGCTGATCTGAGCAGAACATTTCCATGACTTCAGAAAAAAGTCATCAGAAAATTCACTTTAGGTTACACCTCGCCAAGAAGTTACTAGTTTAATACGAAAAGCCACACATGGAGAACAAATCATTACTGAGCAGGAAAACTCATCAAATCTGTTTTCCTCTATATATGGAGAAAGAAGCAGCCCATGCTTATATGGTTTCTGAGCTTTCTGACATTGTATTGGGCAGTAGCTAACCCAAAGAGAAAGTGGAAGTATGGAATTTCTGAGATCCAGAAGTTTCTGTCAGAGAGACAACTAAATTTGTCCCTTCTAACCAGCCACCTAAAAACTAGGTCCAATGTAATTTCTTTGAGATTTCTATGCTTTTGCCATGTTCAGTAGAAAGTGTTGGGTGGGCTGAAAAGATATACTACCTTTTGAGAAGGAAGAGGAAAGAGCTAATACTAAAAGCACTGTGGAAATGGACAGCTCAGCACTTGGGCTTCTGTGTTGTGAATGGTGCTACCTCCCACTTGGCAAAGAACTGGTGAGGGTGGTAGAGGTCACTTATAGTTAGGGAATGCAACTGAACTGCAGTGACAGCAAACAGAGCAGCACCCTGGTGGGGTAAATGGACCACAAATATCTGAGGCTCAAAATAGCTTCCAGTATCCTGACCAAAACTGGAGCATCTCAAAGCTGCTCAAGTTCTCTGACTACAGTGAAGCACAAGGAAAGTAAAACAAAGACAAGGTGTTCTGATTTGAGGAATAGTCAAAAAGAATCCCAAACTAACATTAAATATACTTGAAAATGTGTCTGGAGAAATAACTGTGGTAAAGAGTTACTGGTAAAATTCACCTCAAGGTCTAGACAGTTATATCTGCAGTGTGAAAAATAGGACTTCTGAATGGTATTTCACTAGATTCCATGGGTTCTTGTTCACATCTGAATGTGATGGTTACTTCAGTGTTGACAGATTGTTTTTTGAAAGAGTATTGAAAGAAGAGGTTGGAGGTGAAGAAAAGTAAAGGATTAGAGGCTGAATTGTGCTTGGCCCAAGTTAAACCAAGGACAAGTGGTCTTTTTTATAGATCCTACTGAAGAAAGAATTTAATCTAGGGAAATCTGGATCAAGGTTTTAAGATACTTCTATGAAAAGCCTTAGTGCCCCATTTTCTCTTTTATTGTGCCATATATCATTTGGAAATTGAGACAACCAATTTGTTTACATAGGCTACCAAGACTAATTACTTGTAATTATTATTAACCTGAAAGAAATACAGTAAACTGTCCAAACGGTGACATTGTCTCTGCACATTATTAATCATCTCCGAAAATGTCAGTTAGTGGTCGATGTTTTACATTACTCAGAGATGGTGTACCTCTCAGAAGTATGTTGACATTACATAGATGGTTTAAAATGCTCCTAAGTTATAAAATCATGAATGCCTTTCCAAACTGACTTTTCTTTAGGAGATGCCAGAGATGGAACCTCCAGCATTTATGTTTGGTTTGTGCAGCAGCAATGTCAAAACTCCCCACTGGTGTTCAGGTGTCAGGCAGAATCGGTCCGGTCAGCTCAGCATTAGCTCCCATTCACTCAGTTTATGGATGCTTTCTGTGTTCATATCCTCCCCAGTCAAGCCATCCCTCCATCCATCCCTCCATCCATCCATCCACTTGCTTAATATTCCTCTGGCTAGACATTTACAGGTCTCAAGATGCAAACACCTGTGTGCATATGTAGCAGTGTGAATCATGTCACTGAAGTCTGTCATTCTGTAAATCTTGAAGTTAAGCTTATATTGAGTAGTTTCAGCTTGAGATGAACTGTTCCAGGACCAAGGGCAAACCCTGTATCTTCTCTCTGTCTCAATATTCACACCCTATGTTGTTTAGTCTGACAATGAACAAAGAGTTCATAGTGCAAGCATGTAGCTGGGGACCATGCCTAGCAAAAACCAACCAAACAAACCAAACAAAACAACAGTAATAAAAAAATTCACACAAAATGAGACTGGGAAAAAAATTAAGGACTTTATTTCTGAGGATTATTTTGTAAGGTAAATAACAAGTTAAGAGTCATAGGATAGAATTATAGAATTGATAAGGTTGGAAAAGGCCTTTAAAGTCATCACATCCAACCATCAACCTAATAACACCACCATGTTCACCATTAACCCATGTCTTGAAGTGCCATAGACATGCATTTTTTTTAATACTTAGAGGGATAGTGGCTTTTTAACTCTTTCCATTAAAAAAAAAAAGAAAAAAAATTTCTAATATATTATCCAAACCTCCCCTGGTTGCAATCTTTCTTCTCATCCTGTTTCTTGTTCCCTGGGAGATAAGACCAACTGCCATGTGGCTACAATCTCCTCTCAGGTAGTTGTAGAGAGTGATAAGGTTCCCTCCTGAGCCTCCTTTTCTCTAGACTAGTTAAAATCTAGTTTAAATCTCTCTGAAGGATCCCTGCTAATTCCTGAATTAAGATACTTTTTCCCCTTTGAGACAGGTGGACCCCATTTTGTGCCAGAAGGCTCAGTGACATATAAACCAACCTATGATCTGAAAAACCAAAATTCTGCTGGTAACACCAGTCTGGAAGCATCTCATCATCTGCATGATATTCCTGTTTCTTGCCCCATCATTCCCTGCAACTGGCAGGAGAAGTTATATTACAATCTTTAATTACATTGTAGAATATAGACAGTAAAACTAGGTTTGAAATTCAGCAGACTTTCATTTTTAATGGAAAGAAAGGAATATGCCTCCTTTCAGCTCAAGAGATGTAACTATAAATGCCAGGCTTGACTACCTGATTCCATAACTCTTCTCCAAGTGTTCACTTTGTGTATGCACATAATCATAATAAATGCTACTCTGATTCCCAGTTTCCGTAGACTAATTTGCACAAATATATAGCAGTTTTTGTCGTCAGGTGGGATTTGTAAAACTTCAAGCTATCCCAAAACATGGTACAGAAAAGGAATTTCACCCTACCACTTCATATGCACTGAGAAAAAGACATTAGCCATGATCTCAGCTGGAGTGCAAGGTGATTACTTGTCCATTGACTGGTCTGAAAAGGAAGTGACTCAATAAATCCATGTACTATGAAAAAGAAAATACCCTTAATTTTTCTATGAAAAGTATTGCAGAAAATGAGGAATTTCTGCTGTGTGTTCTGAAACACCCCAGAAAATATTGTTCCATTTCAAAGGTAAAAGAGAAAAAAGGCATACCTGTTAGTATGTCATGAGATGCTTGAAAATGCCACTGCTTCTACAGAGTGACAAAAAAACAAAGCTCTCCTGAGATGCTCACACTGACATCCTGAGCTGCAAATATAATAGAAACATGAGGTATTTTTTTTAATTTTGACAGGTTACAAATCAACAGTATTCTAAACAACAAGTTAGATCTGTGTCACAAATTCCTTTTTTCTATCTCACTGGCAGTGAGAGCCTAAAGCAATACATTTTGAGAGTTTCTCTGGTTGTTTCTGATGTACTCTGACAAGAAATAATTGCAGGCCACATATATTCTTTCATAATGTTTTGTGAAGTGGCTTTCAAAGACAGATAATACAGGCCTCCTCATTTGTCACCTCTCAGAATCCTTATGTTCAGAGTTGCTGCCATTTCTTGTACACCTAAGCAAGAAGTTTTCTGGGGAATAAATTATGCAATGTCCACAAGAGGATACTTGAGGAAACCAAGGGCACCTCAACCCAAACCTAATAGAGCCCCAGAGTGATTGGGAACTTGCTGCAGATTTCACACATGCACATTTTTCTCTCTGTGAACCATATCAATTATCTATTATAGTGTGCAAATGTCTGCATATGCTAGACTTCCTGAATACCTCAGAAACTGAAACCTCCACGTGCTCCCTGATCAGGAGGTATACAAGAAAAGCAAAATGAAAGTCCCAAGAGTTGGTGTAGCCACTATTCAGTGAGAGGGCCAGGATAACTCACTGCATGGCCCTATAGCTGCAAAGGGCAAGCAGCAGCCCATGCCTAGGAACTGAATCAGAAAGGTCCTGATCCCAAAGAGCTGGATTTTTCTTCAGGAAAGAAGTAAAACTTTGACCTTATTACAAAACCAGAAGAAATTTCAGTGGAGTTCACATTTCAGTGAATTTTGCCTCAGTATCCAGTGATTTTTCACTGAGAGACAAGGATTTTTTTTTTTTTTACTCTAAAAGTTAAAAGTGGGCAGAAAACATACAAGAGCTGTTTGAGCAAAATAAAAACTACACTTTTCACTGAACCAGTTTAAAAGTAAAAAAATAAAAAAAAAAAAAGGGTAAAAAAAAAAGCGCAAGCTATCATAATAGGTTTCCTGACTCATAACCCCTCCACATTTCAGTGACCAAAATTACAGCCATGAACGTAAGGTGAGGCAGCAGGGCTTACACTCCATTTTAAAAAGAAATAGTGCAGAAATGTATTTGATCCTCTCTGGCATTTCAGTTGATATAACACCCCCTCTCTGACATAAGCAACACGATCTGTCTAGGTAAACTATGATTGAAATTTGGGCTTCTTCATGCTGATGCAATTATTACACCTAAGTGATTTCATTATCTCCAGTAAATGGAAGGACTTGCTATTTGGAAATATCAGTTTCAAAACAAAGAAAGATGGTCAGTTCTGCTGACTAGAAGCTCTTGTGAGTCCATAAAATATAGGACTTGTAAATAGCTGCTAAGGCATTAGGTTTAATTCACATTTGCCCTTGAATTTCAGTACAGGACTGGAGATTTCGGCCAGATTGAGGAGGATGAATATTGTAAACCTTACCATGACCTTCTTAGAAAGGAGAACATTTGCAAATGATTTATCTTTCTGATTTATGCTTGATCATATCAGTAGGCTAAATGTTAGTCATTTTGTTCCATGTAGGTAAGGAGTATCATGCATTAATGTAGTTAGCCAGGTGTGATGTGAGTGCAGTGGAACAGGTTAATGGCATTGTTGACCTGAGAGAAATCAGAAACTCACTTTGATATAAGCAGCAGAATATCTCAGACATACTCCATTTACTCAAATTTTAAATGTTAATGGTATTTTATTAGAAAGAAGCAGCTGAAATTAAACACATAAGGCTTCAGAGAATGGACATATACACACAGATACGAGTATTCTTAAATGGTAACATGGTTTCTGAGTCATTATGGCATTTCTTTTCCATTAGTCACCAAGAAAAATATATTAAAAATACCATTGATGAGTATTTATATGGATGGATATATCCATCTGTCTTGCTAATCATAAGGAAACTCAATTTCTCTGACTGTGTACATGTGTGAATATACAAATATATATATGTAGGTATGCATATTTGACAAGCATTTATGTGGTGGCTCTTCAGTTGGAGGAAGAGCTGTACAAACAAGTAACAGTAGCTTGAAATCTTTGTTGTAACCACGTGGGTTACAATTAGGTGGGTAGAGGATCATATATGCAGTGGTTACTATAGTTACAGTGTGTCTCTCTCTGTCCCTCTAATGAAGAACTAATCATTGTTCTGTGACCAAGAGATCCATATTTTGCTGGTTTGCCTCTTCACCCACACCAGACAGCATTTATTCTCTAAGGGCTGGTAGAAGTATAGCAATATTAACCCCTTGAAGCAAAAGACTCCTTGACTAACTAAGCCCAAACCATTAAGAAATAGGATTTTTACAGAATTGCTGAGTTTAATAATGGCCAGGAATCTGCCATGCCATGGCAGCAGATGACACTACCCACCTTCCCACAGCTAGGAGACACCCTAAAGGGCTGCTAAGAAGTTACTTAGATTTCTATTTCCACCTGTCATTGAACTAAATATCAGTGATGGGGAAAAAAGAACTCAGATTTGCAAGTATTTAATGAACAGCTTCCTACAAGGCCCTAAAACTTAGTAGTTCCTAAGATTAAAGACTCCCACTGGTTCTATATGCACACATAGTAACTCCTCTCTCTGTCTGAATTTGTGTCTTACAGCAGTAGGACATGAATTGTGACCCAAATCCAGGAAGGGATTCAAGGGCTCACATCCAACAGTTAGGATGCTGCACTTCTCAAAATATCTGCCAGCTGCCTTTGGTACCTCTCTTTTGAGATCTACTTAGCTTTTTCCTTCAGGCAAAAAGAACAAGTCTCAGGAGCATAAACATAGGTGTCAAATTCCCTTTTTAAGCACAGCTGGGTTTCTAAAACCAAGTCTCATCATGTCAAAATCTTATCTGCTGAGCTGGTAGTTACAAATACCTCAGAACCCTGAGCAAGTCCTCTTTTATGCAAGGACCAGCAAAGGAAATTTAGGAATATCAAGTTTCACAGTACATTTTATCTTTCTAATGTGTGGGACACTTCTCCGAAAGACGGAGGAATCTGTTATTAAATACCTTTACTCATGGGTAAGAGTTACCTGAAGAATGGCAACTGTATTAGACTAATCAGCCACCAACCATTAAATATCACTAAGTAAAGGCAGTATCTTGTCTTTTCTGTTTCTATCCTTCTGCACTACAAATGATAAACACCAATGGCATTAGTGAGATTGACTGAATGTTTTACTGAGAATAAGCTCAGGCTAAAAAATAACCAATAAAGACAAATGCATGTTAATGCCCCTAAGCACCATGTACATCTATTAGTACTGTAAGCTACAACTTTCAACCTTCTCAGATTAATTTGTAGGCAGGCTTAATGTTGAAGAAAAATGTCTATATAAGGCTTCATCATAGATTTTCCTCATAACTGACAAGCTGAAATTGCCCATACTTGGTCTTTGCCTCAAGGAAAGGAGGTTTAAATTCACCAAGGATTCACACTGCTGTGTGGATATCTACATGTTTGCCTGTATCCCTGTGTTCTCTTCCTCTTTTGAAGTCATCATCATTTATCAGATAAATATGACTGAGTTGAACCTGCTGTCATAAATACCATAAAAATGTTAAGACATCTTTAGCACCTTTAACATTTTATATCCTAACTTTATGTCCTAACTTTTCATCCTTAATTACATCTTAGTATTTTTAATGGTTGAATGACGATACTAAGTTTTATAAATATAGGTGACCAGAGAGAGAAGAAAAGACTTGCAAATGCCAAGGTTGTGTTCTGATTTCAATCCATCTGCACCATGGAATCCAAATACAAGACACAAAAATGGATTTCATTAGTTTCAACAATGAGTAACATTTTATTGACATTCTAAAAATCAAACAAAAATAAAATTAGTTTATTATTTTATATTTGAGACAGGAAAAGTATGGTTATTAGTTTAGCAAGGGTTTCTGACTGTTCTCAACAATTCCTTTATTATTTGGAGGAATAAATTTAAATTTAGCATGCTAGTTCTCAGACATAAGAAATGCCACTATAAAACCTGACAAAAATATGACTCAACTGTCATTGCAGAAAGTCACTGCACTCTAAGGGGATTTTTACATCCTTTGGGAACAGCCTCACAGAATAGTATAAGGACAGGACACAGACAAAATAGCTTCTCTTTTCTTTCTACCTTCAATCTCCCTATTCTTTGTTAAAAAAAAACACCATCCCAGTATGATGCTTAGCTGATATATATATTAACACTGCTGAGGGTAAATGTAGTCCGTTCACCCTGGAGGCTTGCAGTCTAACTGCTGAGGGGTGCACCTTGGACTGGCAAGATACATACATTAAATATACCATAAATGCTGATAGGAGCTGAGTCGAGGAGACATTACTGCTAGATCATTCAGGGTTTTTTTCCTAGTATTTTTTCATTTGTAAATGGTCTACTTACATAACAGTAAGAAGCAAGAAAGTAGCCGATGAAAAAGAAATACTGTACAAACAGGAGACAGCTAAGGCAATGCTTGGCTCTTTGTAGAAATGTTCTCCTAAAATACCATCTTGCTTTTTTAGCTAAACTCTTTCATTTTAATACATCAAGAAAATAAGAAAAAAAAGAGTTATTCAGACCAGTATGTGATAAATGCATATTAGTCAAAGTGACAGACACTTGCAAAAGCAGAAAAAGAAAAGATATTTTAAGAAAATTTTAGTACCATTAATTCCTGAAAAGGTTATTGTCTTTGAATATGCTCCCCCTTGTTCAAAGGCCCTCACTGACAGCTGCAACTACTTAAACCAGTAGTAATTATGTGCCGTACAAATAGACATGGATAGTGAACAGGTTGATAAAGTAGGTGATATCATTCTACTGTAGGGTTAGACTCTCTCTAACTGGTAAATTAGAAATACATTTGTTTCTACAGCAAGATTGAAATTGCACCTGCTATTATCACTGTTTCTCTGAATTTCAATTATGCAAGAATATGAAGTCTAAACCACAATAATAGAGTTATCTTTGCTAGACCCTGCTTATACATATTCCCTGCACTGGGAAGATGACAGTTTTTTGAATGCTACTAACAAGGCATCTAATAAGCTCCCCTCTCAGCTGTAAAATAGTTTATAGGACCAGCAATTGTCTATTTGCATATGAAAGACAAAAAGCAACAATTAAAATAATCTTCAGAAGATCAATTATTTTATCATTGCAGTTCTACATATGTCATATCACATTAACTTTTCTTTGTAAAAGTATTATGCAAAGCATAGCCATTTCTTCCCAACACATCTTTCTGCAAGGCAAATGAACAAATTGTATATTTTAAACACTTGTGCTCTATTTAAAATAGAAAGTGGGTCACTGGGTTTGCAGATAATTTAATTTAATTCTCTATTGTCCTGTGTGTCTTGTTATCAAGATGAGCATTAGATGCTACTAAATCAAACACTGCTATTTAATGACAGGGGCTAGCAAACAGGCAATTGCATTGCACTGCAGGCTGCTGGGGTCAGCAAAACCTGCTCATACCTCGAGTGGCCCCTCTGACAGGCTAGCAGATTAACATAAATCAGGGGCAAACCGAGACCCTTTTCCTTCCTGCCTGCCCTGATGAAAGGACTGGGAGCACAGCTAATCGCCACAGATAAGGTCACCCATCTCAAACAACAGTTTTCACCCTCCTCTGCCAGTGAGTGGAGAGTCTGAGCTGTTGAGGGATGGGCTGACCTCGTCATTTGCTTCCCAGTGATTCGGTGACTTCCACAGTAAGGCAGTTAACAAAGGCTGGTAGCATCACAGTTAACTCACAGCAAGACTAGTAACTTTTGAAAAATCAGATAACTTCCACAGCTGCAAATTCTCACCCTAGGCATTAGTGAGATTGAAAGTGATGATGAATCAAGTTGTACGTTCCCTTTCTCCTCATGCGCCTTTTCATCTGCAAACATCTTGTGGGGAAAAAATGGTAAGAGATATTACCCAAAAACATCTCATGCAGCAGAAATCAACAGAAATGGTCTTTATGCCAATTAGGGTCATCCTCATTAAAATCAGGTGAATCTTCTCACTTTATTACCACAGCCAGTGGCCAGGAGGAAGGGACGTGCGGCTTCAGGGTAGGACAGTTTATCAGGAAATCATATGTCACTGATAAACTCAATCCTCAGCAATACTAAAAAAGAGGAGAAAATTATTTCAGCCAAAGTCCACAGAGACCAACTTCTTGAAATGAAACACTCTGTATTGAAATTGAAAAAATAAACCAGCTAAAACATGTAAGTAATAAAATGCTACTAACAATAAAGCAGAGTAGAAGTGGATTTGACTAGAACATGTTCCCTGGGTATCTTCACTTCCCTTGCTAACAGTGAAGAGTCTGGTCTCAGAAGCTATCAGTTAAGAAAATCCAGTCAGCACCTACTAAGGCAACTGCACTACAAAGCAGCAGCTTCATTGCAAGTGGACCCCAGCACAAAAACAAGCATCTAATGATCCTTCTCAATTTACCATTTCTTCACTAGGCATTTCAAACATGGAGAACAACTAAAATCTGAGACGCTGATGTTTATCACTTGAGGTGCAGAAGGATAGAAACAGAAAAGTGCTAAATGACTTGGCATTGTCTGAGAAAATGGTTAGGCTGCAGTAATTCCCCTTGTCCAAATTGTCAGTAAAGGTATTAAACAAGACTGGCCACAGTACTAAGACCAGGGGAAGACCACTCGTGACTGGCCACCAGCTGGATGTAACTCCATTCACCCACTCTCTCAGGCTGTCCATCTAGCTAGTTTTATACCCAGAGAAGAGTACACACATCCAAGCCATGAGAAGACAGTGTCCCCAGGAGAATGCTGTAGGAAATGGTGTCAAAGTCTTTACTAAAATCCAGGTAAACCTCTGCACAGGGCTGGCAGGTGCAGTCCAGAATTTACCATACAGCCCCACCATTTTGAAGAAGAGGTAACCAGGGGCCAAGGGGATGTTTAAAACATCTGAAATGGTTGTAAGCACCTATGTGAAGGTAACTGAATCCCTGCCCTGAAGTCAAACAAGATGGGCATGAGTAAGTGCAGGACGGGGTGTAAGTTCTTAGTCTCCCAACATAAGCATCATTTACTAAACTAGACCAAAGATAACAGTTATGGAAAAGTGAGAGAAAAGGAAAACTTCCCTCCTGTAGTGTGCTAGATAGAATTATAAAAATGGGAACAGTGCTGAGTATACAATTGAATATAACTATTATTTGCTAAAAGAGAAGTCTGAGACAAAGACTTTACTTTTCTATTCAGAACTGAAATCCTCACTAGCACTGTCTAATATTTGCTCGAGTATCTATTTTTCCTGGAAAAGGCTATATCAATATTAGCAAAATTTCATTAAATTCCACTGTATTAGGTTAACTTCCTCTACCTTTGGGGGCGGGCGAGGAGGGTGCAGGGACAGGGGGAAATTGGGTGGCTCTTAAGCTATATTGTG
This sequence comes from Xenops minutus, assembly GCA_035221455.1. Taxonomy (NCBI): domain Eukaryota; kingdom Metazoa; phylum Chordata; class Aves; order Passeriformes; family Furnariidae; genus Xenops; species Xenops minutus. The sequence continues at coordinate 48,300,159 of JAWWEE010000122.1, read as the reverse complement.
TCTTTTTATGCCCTTTATTTTTGACAATCTTGAATATGGCAAGAGGTTATGCACAATATTATGAAACTTAGGCAGGCATAGCATGGAGCTGTTAGTATAATAAAGATGGCTTTGTAACTCTATCTTTTCAACAACTCCGAAAAAAAGAAAAAATATTACAAAAAACCCCATGAACATCTTTCATGTTTCGCTGGACTTGAAATTAACTACTGTCATTCCTATGCTGACTCAACACCTTCACACGATGCTCTTAGTTCAGCCTCAGTTTGTAAATATCTACTTGGCTTCATACCTATGCAGTATTTTTCTAAATGGCTTCATTTTTATAGCAGAAAAATTTTACAACATCTTCAAAGTTTACTTTTTCCTTCACTGGTCCTTTTTGTGAAATATCTTTTTACTTTCAACAGAGTTTAATAGCAATTACATTTCTATTTCAAATAACAGCAAACAGCCTTATCTTCTACACAAAGGTCTAACAACTCTTCAAACTGTCTTTAAATTTAATTAATTTAAAGCATCCTAACACCTAAATAGTAAATAAAAAGACATTTTTCTTTACCATTAGCAGTCTTCAGGAAGATAGCTCTGGCTGTAAGGAAATTGCTTGGTCACTACTGGACTGCCAGTCCAAGTGACCATAGATATTCTCTCCTCATATCATTTCTTAGATCAGACCACAGCTGAAGTGTCTGTTTAGATCAATACAGTATTTACACACCTTCTTACAAACATAATGTGGAAAGTGAGTTTTCTAGTGATTTATGTTAAGACAAATAACATTTCCATCTATACATACCAGGAGACTTGGCTAAAGGATTTAGAGATGACTTTCACTGCCTTAAGGAGTCTACCTGAGACTGAAATTCCATCACCGTCCAATCACATGTCTTTCTTAAAATTTGAAAATTCTAGACAAGAAATTGCTTTAGGTAAGAAAATCATTGTCTCCTCTGTAGAAGGGTTTAAAGGAAATTCATAGTCACCTCTACAGACTGACAGAGGCTAAACTCTGCTCCATCTCACATGCAGATCATAGTGAAGCTCAAATCAGTGGGGTACCTTTTGTTTAGACAATGAAGCCTCTGACTTGCCCAGAAAGACAAACCAAGGAAAATTTTGTGCCCTAGTTGCACATGCTGTGTGATTTTTGGAGCTCTCCTGACTCAGGTGGTTGCCAGAGCAGGGATATCTTTCCTTGCTGTTTTCGATATGGATGCCTTACTAGTGCATGTGTGTGGAAAGTCTCAGTGGAAGCACTAAATCAGAGTACCATTCCTAAACCATGACACCAAACTAAACACATGGATATTAATTATATACCACTGTCAAATGGTTATGAAAAGAGATTAAGGAAAGTGTACGTTAGAAAAATACAATCTCAGAAGGAACCATAAGACATCCCATTGCAGCTTCTTTGACTAAATTTAATTAGCTTGGAATTGCAGGAGCAATAAACGACCAATTTCATGATAGCCTCATTATTTCAAGTCCATTGTTTCCAAGTATAGAAAATAACAGACTTTTACTCGTAGTCTGATATTGAGAGGAGTGTTGGTTTTCCTAGGTACAAACTAATCAAAAGGCAATCAGGGTATTGTTTCTCTGGAACAGGAAAAGTTTAAATATTTGGCTTTTCACAGGTAGTCTTCTATATCATTTACATCTGCTCAATGTAAATACAAATTAACACCCCTAATATTAGCATCAAACTGTAATGTTTGAAATCCATGCAACTTCTTTCACACGCAATGGAGAAAGATGCCAGCTCCATGTGTTTCTAGGAATAAGTAAATAACATTGCTATTTACTGGCTATTTTGCTGCTTTTGTTGAATTCAAATAAGTTTCAAGAAAGTCACTCTACCTTTTGGTTTCCACGTACAGTGATCCTGAGAGCAGTCATTGAATTAGAATTATGAAAAAAAGAATGAAAAGTTATAAACTCAGGATAAAGTGAACCAAATCATCAGTCAATTACCTTTTTCTGCACCTGGTACTGAATCTCTAATGTATTAGATACTAATTAAATCATCAGATAGCTGTCATCTTTCAGCTTTAATCTGATGGGAACACTCCAGCATAGCTTCTGTCATGTAAGAAACCTCCTAGCCCCCTAATTACACTAGCAGTCTTATTCTGCATCAGCTGTTTCAAATTCATCTTTCCTCAATGTAGGTGACCAGAACTGGATGACCATTCTCCAAGATGAAATCTGACCATCTTCTTATACCTAAATGCATTTTAGAATCTAATAGAACTAGGAGAGATAAACATTTGGTTTAATTTGCCTATTAAAGCTCTGAAAAGTTATTATATCAGTTGGACTCCCCAAATGTTGTCTCTCTATCCAATTAGTACAGTTACAGAGAGAGCAGCTTTTTTATTATTTTTTTTTTTTTGCACAGCCTGGCACAACATACTTCCACTCCAGGATGGGTTCCCCTGGCATGAATATTTATCAGTCCTGTTTTTATTTGTAATTATCTGTGCCATGCCTCATCTACCATCTGGTATGCACTCCACTCCTATCCACTGTCACTTTTTGAACTTTAAATTTTGGCTCCATAAGTATCTTTCTTGGAACTGATTATTCAAGTATCAGAATAAAAAGGCAACATGAACAAATCAACTGAAGATCAGGGGATGATTTTATTGATTGCATAGATACCAAGCTTTCAGTCTATGCAACTAACATCAATGAGATATAACCTCATAGGGAATGTGTATGTCTGGAATTAACACATGATTTTTTAGATGTCACATAGTGATATTTCAGATACTGAACACAAAAATTCCACAGTGAGGTTGAATTTGATTTTTTGTATTTTTTAGAGTTCCATAATGTAAATAAAAATAATTTTAAGGTTCCTGAGTTCAGGGGCTGGAATCTCTTCTTGGTGGATTAATGCTGATGCAACATAAATTGGTATACCACAACAGAATGAGTGTATGAGCCTGTTATGGGTGTTTTGTCTTGATGCTTCCTCAAGAAATTAGTTAGTAGCACTGAAGATGAGATTAACACCAAACTAAATTAGGAAAAAACTCATATATTTTACTTCCATTTACCACTAATAATTGCCAGTTAAATTTAAATTTATGCATATTCTGGATGATAAAGTAAAAATGTCCTTAGTGGAAGTATTTGACTACTTATCAACTCAGAGGGAAAAATTGGGCTATTTATGGAATATTAATGCTCAGACTGAAAAGCATGTTTTAATCTTTTATATAATAAGATTTCTGCTGTTTTACAAAAATGTGTTAAGTCTAAAAAGAAAAAAAAAATACAAATGAAAATACCTACTAAATATATAACAACTTTACCTTCCTAACTTATCACAAAAGAGAAAAAAAGTGATGTAGTGTATGGGCTAACACTAAGTGAAGAGACAAGGCCTTTGAATATAATTCTGCAATAGCTTTATTTTTAAAATTAGAGTTACACAATGAGCAAAAATCAATTTGCAGTCAATACACAGCATATGATGTGACCTGGAGATAAATAACTAAGTTATAAAGCTATAAACACTTAGAAGCTCAGTAGTGGTCTAGCCAAGAACAGTAAAAAATTGCTTATTGTCACAACATGGCTTTGATTATGCTGTGGTCAATCCAAACTTGGTATGATTTCTGTGACATAGATGAAGGAGAACAGCTACAAGCCCAGAAACAGCTGGAGTTTGCTGATTGGAGTCCAAGGCCTTCTCCAAACACCTCAGATCTGGGTTCCCCTAATTCTTCAAGCAGTGAGCCTGCCTGCTCTATCAACAGGATGGATATTCTCTAGTTGTGTTGGACCAGCAATGGATGCAGCCTAAAGAAATCCTGCCTTTCAGATTACTGATTAGCCTATAGTCAGCAATGCAATACCTAGAGCTACACAGCCTTAGGTGAGGGCTGGCTCATGTTCAGCCAATTTGACGCCTGAAGAGACAAAGCTTGCTTCTGCTTGCAGAACACTAAGTAGATATACCAAGAGCCAAACTATACTCCTCTTTCCTCTCTGGCACCCATAAAACTTCAACTTGTGCCTGCATGATGGCACAGCTATAACATAGGTTCCACAGCTGAATACAGTACTCCAGATGGGGTCTCATGAGAGTGGAGTAGAGGAGCAGAATCATCTCCCTCAACCTGCTGGCCATGCTTCTATTCATGCAGCCCAGGACACAGCTGGCTTTCTGGGATCCAAGCACACATGTCCGCCTCATGAGAAGTTACTCGTCCAACACCACCAAGTCTTTCTCCATAGGGCTACTCTGAATCCATTCTCTATGTAGCCTCTATTTGTCTTTGGGATTGCCCCGACCCAGGTGCAAGGCCTTGCACTTGGCCTTGTTGAAGTTCATGAGGTTCGCACAGGCCCATCTCTCAATCCTGTCAAGATTCCTTTGGATAGCATCCCTTCCCTTCAGTGTGGTGCTGGTATACTTGCTGAGGATCCAAACTTGCTTTGTTGACTGTCATTTCCCCCAGGATTTTAAGTACCACATGAGCAAGTCTAGTCAAGCATAAAGGTATTTGTGAACTGTCCTGAAGGTAGAATGCTATACTGACTTGGGGTGCTCTTGAATTGCTGTGTTTACATGACAGCCATTGGACATGTCTCCACAAAAGCTATCCCCAAGCTCCGTGATTATCATGCAGCACAAGCAGGACACTCCAAACAGGAAGAAATGGAAGCAGTAATTAACCACACTGGCACAGGCATACTGCTTTGCTGATATTCCTGTAGGACCTCCTGACTCATGTGATTGTCTCTGCCTGGTTCTGTCATGTCACTTGCCACCTCAAGGTCTCCATGGTGCATTCAATCCCCCAAGGCAGAAACTACCTTAAAACAGCTGGGATTTTTAAGAAGCCTTAGCAGGTTTCACATTCATATCTACATTACATTTCACCAAGTATGACACAGCTAAAGTACTTTTCTACTCTGTTTCTGCCATATTTATGATGATTTTTTTTTTTTTTCCAGGGATGGTGAAGTCCATTGCCAATTTCCCATGGCAGGATGGCTTTACACTAGAAAAACCTGAGAGCAGAGCATGTGGAGTCTCCAAATTTAGCTTTTTAAATTAAACCAATAGACCATGACAAACAGCAAATTTCTTGAATGGTTATTGCAGACTGCGGGAGGCGTTAGAAGGTACAAGATAGAAAGCCAAATGGTTTTTTAAGCACTAAAACAGAGTGAAGCTCAACTGGAAATGAATTACCTGGAGTGTGTTATTGCTACTGTTACATGAAATTCAAGCATCTAAGTAAAATAAAACAAGTTATATTCTAAATAAAAAATAATAAAGAAATGTAAGCTAGAAGGAAATCATAAAGGCAAACATTCTGAAGAGGGCTTATATATAATTTTACACAGGTCATAATTTTGATGCTTTGAACCTTGAAAGAGAAAACTTGCTAAATATCTTGTTCAAAGCTATGCTGTGCACCTTGGCCATGGTTTCACTGAGTATTAAAGAGAGAAAATTATTTCTAAGTAAAAATATCCAAAGGCATATAATTATGAGGGAAAAAATTTAAAATACTTAGCTAGAATTTCACTCAGTCATGTACTTAGAAAACATACAGGGACTATTACTAATTATACTCAAATTTTGTCCAAATTTCATGCATCTAATTCTGGCTACCATTAAAATAAGGTAAAAATCAATGTAGTAGCATTTTTAAAGTTTGTTGCTATACCAAAATTTTTCTTTATCCAAGTGGGTTGATCTCTTAAAGAGTTCTTCCTCATCTCTAGAGTCAAGCTAGGTCCTGCAAAGCTGAATTTCTAGGCAAGTAAGTCCCTATTGTATCTACACCCAAGTAGGTACTGGTATCCCCACTGGGAAGCTACCAAGCCTCCACAGTGGCATACCACATATCTTGAAGCTGCCATGCTAACACTCAAAAACATTTGTACTGTATTTGGAAACCTAAGACAAAAATATCCAAAGCTGCTCTCATGTGAGTTTAAATTGAAAGGTAGAGTTGAGATTGGCCTAACCACCACTGTGGATTAATAAAGGCCTTAAAAAATGGGAAATCCATCTCAGTTCCTCATTGAAGAGGGCAACTGATTTCAAAGGAAAAGTCTGTATCCACCAATAGCAGCCTTCTGCCTGGATTTTAGCTGAGCACTTCATTTGCACAGAACATGGTTTAACTATGTAAACATACACTTAAAGTTGAAAGAGATAAAGCAACTGAATGGCATGATGAGCCAGGGGAGCCAGAGACCATCCCCAGGAGGGGAATTCTGAAAACTGGAAAGAAAACAATATGGGATGCCTTAATGTTTCCCTGAAGTACCAGACACTTCCAGAGATGCTCTGGATAAGATCTTGCAAGAATGTATCCATTTCAGTCTTCTAAATTGTTCACTGAAAAATAAAAGATGGATTTTTTTTTTTATATTTTATGTTAACAGCAGAAAAGCTATTTTAAGGACAGAAGACATTAACAGTCTGGCAGACAAGAAGTCTGAATGTACTACATTTTGGTTTTTTCTTTCTTTCTCCCTTCCCATTTTAATGCAGACTTTTCAAAAGAAAAAATTATCCACATTTTCATGTATGGATTGTGATGTGGAAAGCAATCCTTATAGGAGCTTTCAATGTCCCTTTTGCTAGCTTAATTATATATTTGCTTTGAAAATCTCATGTGTTGCTCTTTTGATGCTCGCAGGATGTCCCATTGCCATGCTGTCAAACTTTCACTCCTCTAGAACTGCAAGAACCTGAATATATCCATTGCTTAACAAGGTGTTTGAAAATCCAGGGTAATATTCAACTTAAAAATTTAAAGCTGATACAATTTTGATGAAGTACTTTTTCAATGCATACACCATGTGAGGTTAAATGTAGTCTTCTCTTACATAAACATTTGAGGGACAAAGTTGATTGCTGTCATTGGGAAGTGTTGTTGCCTTTCTGGACCCTGTGGCAGAATGAGATCTCAGGTCTAGTGGCTTTGTGCTCATTGCATCTGATAAGCAACACATTTTCATAGAGCAGAGAGATGACCTGCAACCTGGTACACATCGTGTCTTTTTAGCAGTAGTTATGTATCACATCCTACCACACCAGCCTCATGTTGCACGTAACTCCTTCTACTTTACAGTAGGCAGGAGTAAGTACAAGCCTTTGAAAGTAAGAAAATGCATTCTCACCAACCAAGATGTGAAAGTCACACCAGCCTCAGGTGTGGTGATTAATGACCTTCTTCTGCATGCCCAGGAGAAATTCACATTTGGAAATGTGAAAAGTACTTTGGAAAAGTAGTTTCAGTCCCCCTTAACTGCTTATGGACTGGTATCAGATTGGAGATTCTAGTGAGCAGGAGTTATAGTATTTTTTAATATCCCTTGAGTAATTGCATCAATTCTGACCTTACCACAAAATCTATGAGGTGTTTTCCCCTCTTTTGTAGAAAACTAATTCTAAAAGGTGCAGAAAATAAAATATTATTTTAGATTTACTTTGGATTATTTAAAAATAATGTTATATAGATGTATAGCTATAGATCAGTTTTATAAAGATAAAAAGCAACTGTGGCTGGTATCTGGAAAAGACTCATGACAATCTGCACATTTATGGATTGCACAGGTTAAACAATAGACATGAATAAATCCTGAAATACATGTGAGAATAAAATACAACTCACAGACATGCACATGCAAAAAGAAACAAGAGACCAGCAAGATTAAGAGACCCAAGGGCAGCAGAAAAAAATTAATTTTACTCTAATCTGTGCATTTAATCAAATTCTAATTTATGCTATCCCCAAGTTAAGAGAAATAAAAATCTCTCATTTAAATTCCTACCACTCTCAGATGGGCACCAAGATTTCTCTGCTGTCATCACATTAAAACTACCTACAGGATCAGACTAGAACAAACAAAATTAAACTTACTTTTCCTTCTATGTAGACTTTCCAGAAAGTCTTTTTGTAAAGTTCTAATTACAAAAAGCATCTGTTTGGGGAGAAACTGAGAATTAAAATCAGAATGGCTTGATTAGAAAAAGAATACAGCAGACTGACCACATGCTCCAAAAGAAGTATTAAGAAATCAAACAGCCTTCCAGTTGACTGTGGTGCTCAGTTGTTGTTTGTATTACCAATACTCCATTAGCTGCAAAGAGATCCGCAGAAAATGGACACTGAACTGTGGGGATAAATCTTTTTTCTCCTCAGACAGCTTCTTTGCAGTAATTAACAACTGTTATTACAGTAAATCCCTTGGTTGTGCAAAATGTACATCATTCAAAATAAGCCAAAACATTGGATTCTGAATAGACCTGACTTCTTGGTGCTATAGCTTTCAATTTTCCCCTTATTAGTTCCATGTAGAAAGAGCGGTCTCAGTATAGTTATGAGAAATGTGAAATACAGTTTGTGGGAGAATAAAACAATGATAGTTCACCAAGCTCATCACCTACATCACAATTTATTTGTGCATTAATCATGAGTTTGATGCCTACAAACTGTTGACTCTCAGCATTCCCTGAACATTCAGAGGTCTCCTTGATCATGCAAATTAATAGCAAGTGGGGCCCTGACTATATTAGTAATCTTCCTTCATGTTGTGCAGAATTTTCCTGACTGGGGAAGGGAAGACGAATAGACTCAGATGAAAACCAGAAGTGTTTAAGAAAGACCTTTTTTCCTACTTTTTGATGATGTATTCAACATTCATCTGCTACTGAGCATTTGAAGAATGACAAATTAAGAATAACAGCTTACAGCTGTAGTGGGTCCCCATTAATTAAATATGCGTGACCAGTGGGAACCATTTATGTGTGGAAAGTCACTTTATTTCCAGGGTTCTTGATGAAGACAATTTAGATGAACAGCTGATTCACAAACAGCTTAACTGATAGACAGCCTTTCTACCAAGAGAGTGGACCCATTAATCTAGATAGTAAGAACCACTTTACTGGCAAGTAATTTTGTGAATATAGACTAAAACAAGAAAGAGTCTGAAGAACCATCACTGTAATCAAGAGCATTTGCTTAAGCTGTGTGTGAAAAGGTCTCCATGCCCCAAACTGAACCTAGACCTCACACAGTTCACCTCCCAAAAGCCTGCTCTGATGCCGGAATTTCAGTCTCTCTTACTGCATCAATTTTGTGCTACTTGGCACACTAGTACCACCCTGTTCAAGTTTAGCCACCACATTTAACCCAGCAATCCATATTTGCTCCCTCTCTTTGGCCCACTGAATAACCACTCCATGGAAAGGAAAGAATGCCATGACCTCCTCACCTCAGAATAACCTGGAGCAACATCTCTCTGCACACAAGAAATTGCTTGATCCAGGCAGCAGTGATTAGGTATTTCTTTTATTATTTTCACAATATAATTTAAAAAAAAATAAAAATGGTAAACACCTTTGAAGTCTTTTTCTGTTTTTTCTCTTAGCATTCACAGTATCTCACTGCTTGGCAGCTAATTAGCATCATGTTGAAAAACAGTGCTGTGAGTCAGTGCCAAGTGACGGGGAGGGGAAAGGGCTTGGAGATTGGTACAAGCACATGCACTCCTTCCTCTGCAGCCTGACCACCCAGCACAAGGAAGGGAGGAACCTGACTAAGAGAAAGCATCGTGATTTCTGATTTATTGGCAAGCCACGGTCATGATAATGGCACTCTCAGTGCTTCTCTCACATCTTTTGCAATACTTTTCAAGCAGGAATTTGGAACCGAAATAATTAAACAACATAATTAGACATTTATTTTAACTCTGTGGGCCAACGTGTTGGCTGAGGCTTTGCAAATGACGAAAACTGCAGCTGCCATGTTCAGCTTTGGGAGCAGCTCAGCTGCACTATGTGTCATCAGTTCCCATCCTGCTCTCTTGTTTTAATTAGACTCTCTTGCAGGCAACAAATCAGACTGATATTCTTCCTAAATGCTGCAAGTGCCTGCAGCAAACTGTGAATATTAAGAGAAAAACAAAGAGACAAACTAGATGTTTGTGCTCTTATATATGAGATTCAAGAGCTTTACCAATACAGTCAAATCTATTGGAATAACCATGTTCGAGAAAGAAGTGGCATGTTATTGTCACAGCAGTGTTACTTCAAAGTTGTCAGGCAGAAATTCTTCTGGTAAAGATACTTGCCATGCAATCAGACTTGTGTTATCTAAGGCTCCTGGCCCAGGTCCTACCTCCACTTTCCTTCCTCAAAATTACTTCCCAGCAAGAGGATAATGTCAAGTGTTTCTTGTGGTAAAGCAAGGAAAGAGAGGATGTGGCAGTAGAGGTGTGTTGCCCACGCCTCCTTCCAGTCAGTTCAGTTAAGTACCACAACTACTTTAATTTTAAAATCCCCAATTGTCTCACTTTGCACCAAAAGCAATGGACCTAATCAGCTCCATTTAGTTCAAGTCAACAAAAGAAAATAATTTGCCCTTCTATAGCTGGGAGTACACGGCACTTCAGACTCTACCATAGAAACATTCCCCCCTTTGCTTTTATTCATCTCTTTTTCCCTAAAAAAAAAAAAAAAAAAAAAAAAAACCAAAACCAAAACAAAACACAAAACCAAAAGAAAACAAAAAAAAAAACCCTCCCCTAAAATTAAAGGACTTGGCAATCACCCACCATATGAAGTTTAACAAAGACAAGTGCCATATCCTGCACCTGGGAAAGGTCAACCCTAGATGTATGTACAATCCGGGGAATGAGATGCTGGAGATTCCATGCCAGTCAGCAGTATGTATTTGTGATCATGCTATCAAAGTATTTTAAGCACTGCAACAGCTATTTTTCTTCAGAAAAAAAGAGTTCCAGACATGATGTGAAAAAATCCGTTGTAGCAGAACTTATTCTTTGAAAGAGGTAGAGGACTCTAATCACCAGTGTTTCTAACTTGACTAAGACAAGAAAACAGCTTCGATTTCTTTCATTATTGTAATGAAAAAAACCCAAAATATTCCCAAAGGAAAACATTTTAAACCATTCTCAAATCATCAGATCATTTTACATAAAGCACTGAGCTACTTCTACACTGCATGAGCCATACAGTAACAAGTTAATTACCAAATAAACTGCAGGTTTGAAGAATGGTTATAGATGAGGCCCTAGGCATGCATAGAGCAAGAAATTATCTTGATTGGGAAAAACAGCAGAACAGTAGCTTTTCTCCTGAGGATGAGGAGGTTTTACTGTTTTCCTCAGACAGGAATGCACTGTGGCAGAGAAAGAGGAAAAAAAAATAGCTAATGAAAACTCTCTCCAGAATGTCAACATCTGGTTTCAGAGAATATGGGACTGCTCATGTGAGCCATATCAATTGCATGATCCTGGTCCTGAAATATAAACCTAATAGAGTGTAAAAGGTGGAATAACTAAATCATCTGAGCTAGGATTGCAAGGATACACAGTTATCAAATCTACAATTCTGGACATTCATCTGATCTCCCTAAGGGAAGGCCAGGCTAATATAAACTGAGGAAACAAACGCTGCTTGAATAACTGCCTGTTGACACATTGAAAAGCATGTGTATGTTTGCCAAGGCAGGCAGCTCCTAGGGATTATGCTTTTCTCTGAAGAGCTATCAGCTTTCAGCATGTATCTGAGTTTACTAAAAGAGGTTTAAGAAAATGTGTTGAACAGCAAATAAAAATAGTACCAAGTGCAGGCAGAGCTCAAACAGCTGCATTGCAGTAGATGTTTGCTTTGAACGTCGTGACAGAACAGCATTCAACAAAACTATCCAGTGCGTGTGCTCAAAAAGCATGCCAGGATGCTGCTAGCTCTTGTACTCCCACTGACTGGGATGACAAAGCCAGGAACACAATTGTCAGGCAGAAAGAAAAAATGAAGAATTGTGCTGAGATGCTTCAAATAAAGGAACATAGAGATTTCTATGATCAACTTACATCTGACTAGACCAGGGGGGAGACACGGCACGGGGAAGACAGAGCAAACAGGCTGATGACAGCACTGGAGACACACACTGAAACAGGAAGGATTGGCACTGCAGAAGGGGAAAATGCTGCACAGTAGTGAAAATTAAGGGTGAGGAATAGATTATAGAAGAATGTAGAAAAGCTAAATAACAAAAAACCCAACAAAAAACCCAAAAAAACCAAACGGTGAAAGGCCTGTAAGGTCTTTGGGCCAAAGTCTCTCTCTTCATGTATACCTTACCAAACATGAGCAAGACAGGGTCCCTGGGGTTACAGCCGCATAGCACACATCAGCATTACATTATGTTCCTCCTGGTCCCAGGATCTATCATATCTCTCATGAGACATCTCTCACTAAGGAAATGCAGTCTGCTGAAAGAGGTTAGCCTCAAAACATAAAAGTGCTCAAATCCTTTTGACAAACCCAAAATCCTCACTAGCAGTGCAATCCTTACTTCTACTCTTCTGCATGTCTGCTTCAGCCTGCCCAATTCGGCATCCAGCTCGCATCCAAGCCTCAAGAGGATGCCAAATTAGTCATTCCTCCACTAAAGTCTTGAACACAGACTGTTTCAACAGGTTTCATGATGCACATCATTTGCTCCAGACCAGACACTCTCTGAATGCAACTTCTTTGGAAATGTGTGCACCGGAGGGGAGCTTTCCAGCAGCAAATCACCTTTGCAAGATGCAGTGATTTTAGCTCAGGTACAATATGATCCTAGTGCCTTTACATAGCTTTTCACTCAGAACTGGTGAACATACAAGCAAAAATACCTGTACATTCGATTCTAAATGTCTCCCTAACATTTTATTGAATACAAACTTTAAATTAATTTAAAAATTAAAAATGTCATGGTCTCAGTGGTTGATTTTATTTTTTTTTAAATCCTATACAAGTTTTCTCTTGGAAAGACAGAAATTAGAAAAGCTGATTTGAATCAAGATCTGGGGTTTTTTGGAGTTCAAAATCTTTACTTTCTTTTTAAGAGATTCAGAATTCTCAGCTACTCTTTTTCTGACCTATTAGCTTCTTAAAAATTAATGGACCTACTTTTCTTATTTCGTTTCATTCTTACTCTTGTCCACTTCATTAATCCTTTTAACACCTGATTAGCTTCAGCCAAACCAATTCATTATTACTCTTATCTTTTCTATGTTGATTTTAATAGTGCCTGTAACAATCTTGCAAATGTCTCCTTTATTTTTCACCTGCCTCAAATTTTGCATAATGCTACATTTCTTGCTTCTTGTTTCACAAAGATGTCACAGCATCCTTAATCATACTTTCTCCATTATCATCACCCACAAGTTTTGACTCAGAAATTAAAGTTCTTCTATTCAACAGACTGTTATTTCAATCGTTGCTGATGGGTAGATACTTCATTCTCATGACTTTACTTATGTATTTTTATATTATTTCAGTACAACCCTCTATTATTTTTATATTCTCTCTGTATAATATTTCTCAGTCTTCATACTATTTTTATGTAATAAGCAAAGTGTCATTATCTCCTCTTCATTTACTAAGCAAAGAGCCCTTTGTTTTAATTCCCTGTTAGCATCTCAGGTTGACTGCTTGCAATTTTATAACTCATTCATTTTCTGACCTCTAAGGCATTTTACTTAAACTTTCATCTTTCTTGTAGTGCTTTAAGGCACTCTAAATACTTCACAAAATCCTGAGAATTTTATTAATTTAGAAAAATACAAAGATCTTTTTCACAATACTTGAACTACAATTTTCCTGATCTTTCCTTTCTTTCCTTAAGGAAATCCCAGGCATCACCTTCACATCAGTTTCTGAGCTTCTTACTTCTATTCCTCTACAGCTCAGTTTCCTTCGCTCATTGTATCTCATAGTTTAGTTGGCAAATCAAACATCTTAATTATAGACCTACTTTTGTTCTCACAAAATTTAAAGAGAATTGACACGTCAATTGAATCTAAGAATGTTTTCTGTTATCAGAACTTTTTTCACATTTTCAGTGCTTACCATGCCACCTCTCTATACAATTTATGTTCAACCAGGGACACAGTGAATTATAAGATTAGGAAACAGAAGGACATGTGACTACAGGCAAACAACTATCTATCTAGTAAACTCTACTTTCATTGACAATTAAGAACACCTAACCCTAAATAAAGAAACGACAAACATAACCCTAAATAATAACAGTCTAAAATTATAACAAACATATCTTAGCTAAAAGTATATAAACACTTGTGCAGCAGTTAAACATATTTCCAAGAATATATTATAATAATGCATCCAATCTCTTCTTATCCCTTATGCCAATACACAATGGTGTCAGCAGCAATGACAGCAGGCAATTAGCAGTTAATCCACCTGCAACTTTTGCTTTTTTGACATCACATCTGTCTTGCCCCACAGCCTACACCATCTTCTGCTGAAACACTTATTCAGAAAGGTGTGCGGGTGTTGGGCTGGAAAAAAAGAGAAAAGCAGGACATTTTAGCTGCATCATCAGAAAAGAAGTGAGGATATAACTGGGATTGCTCAGGTAACACCCAGTTTCTGTCTCACCACTTGCCCCCTACATTATATATACTAATTCAACAAGGTAAAACTGAGCTGTAGCACTGTTTAAAACTAAAAGCAATGTTGAGAACATCATAGTCTAAGAAAAGCTTTAGTAAAAACTGTAGGTTTATTTTTAAAAGACTAGTATTTTGATCAGTTACATACAAAAGTAACCTCTCTGTTTTTAGCTAAGAAAATTGAACTTATCGACCAAGAGTTTGAATGGGATTAGAAAACAGCTAGGCAGATAAACTGCCAGTTGCCAATATGTGATAAGGTCAGTAGGAGGAGTCCTCATAATAAAGATGCAAACTCTTAAGAAATACAAGGAGCTGTACTCACAAAAACATGAATCAAAATAATAATTTAAAAAACCACACTTGATTTTTTTTTCATGAATAAAGGAAATACAGCTTATTTTTCCTGAAGTATGGACCTTAAGATATCAGCTAATCCAGACACATAATCATGAAAGGACCAACAACATTAAAACATTTCTGATACAGGGTTTCTAAAAAGTAATGACAAAGACTCAAAAAATCCCTAGACCGTCCTGTCGTGGAATACAACAGCAGCTAGCCGGTTTTTCCCATTGTCAAAAATGTCCTTCACTTGAGTGTCAGCCAATGAGTTTGAGTTGCCATGCAAAATACAGAACACTGAAAGGTAATCTTCTACATATAGATAATCAAGGGAGCACATGAAGACAATAAGATGTAAACACATAATGAAAATCCCTGTAATACACTGAAATAGGGATGAATTACTGAAGTGGGATACCGTATTGTCATCACATGAACATCCCTGATTTTCCCCACCCATAGAAACACTGACCTTCTCCTCAGTTTTAAAGCCCGATGTAAATAAACTATCAGCAAAAAACACTTACTGGTGGACAAGGGGCAGCAAGCACTGGGCTGTTTGACATTGTCAGCAAAGAGACATGAATCCCATAAAAGCTGATAAACATGAATGGGTACAGTAATTCAGGGCAGGGTATAAGGGTCTACTTGCAGTAAGAGTCTATTGTCAGTTCTGCCCTGGAAGTAAATTGTTTACTATCCCTATAACTTTCCAATAATGCTACGTTCACATTTCAAGTTTTTACCAGGTGTACAATTTATTTACTTGTTTTCAGCTTTTTAAAGGCTTCCAACAGGGATGTTATACATGGACTGTCTTCACTGGCAATTGCAATTCCTGAAATGAAGAAAGGTATAGAGCTTTATTCCTGTAATAGCTTGAAGTCAACAGCATTTATAGGGTTTGCTTTTTTTATCCCTTAACATTTCCTGTTTGAGGATCATAAAAGCTGTTCTCTTTATGTAATTGTATCCTTAAATTGCTGTTTTCAATTTGCATAATGTATCATTTAAGTAAAGGTAAAGAAGCATTTCATCTTGATAATTTCTGCCACAGCTGAGATTGCAAAATTGCTTCTTGTTGGAAGGAAATTTTTAAAAAGTGCAATCACTGCAACTTTCCAGATGGCATCTAACATATTTTTCAGTCTGCTGCAATAGTATGTTATAGATATGCTTGCTACTCAGTTCAAACTAGGAAACGTTTGCTCCAGCTGAGGTAACTCTTTTGGTCACACTTTGTCATCTTGAATCACGTTTCTTAATAATTCCATGATTTTTTTTACTTTCATATCTCTTAATATTCTCTTGTATATAAAAAATTCTCTGCAAGTTTGACTTACCAAGACACTCTATTTCTTCACTGTTAATTTCTTTGCCATTAAATTTGATTAATTCCTTTCTACAGCTTCACCTAAGTATGCCATAATTTAGTCAAAATGCCATTCATCAGGCCTTTCCTCCTCCTAACTTCATTTGTTTTCTATTATTAATAACAGGTATTGATACATGCAGTACCCTTTACCATGGATCCATCCATATGGCTAGATCCTCAAAACATTAAATTTCTCCTGTGATTTATGCCTGATACTACTTTGAAATCAGTTTTTAATTATAGAATTGCTAGAAATATCAGTGTGATTATACTGAATAGTTTGTGCAAGTCAAAGTCTGGCAAATGATCTATTGTATGTATTGTTTGTACGGGTTTAGTCCCACATTTACCTGAGCTTTTGACTCAGCTGAGCATATGAGTCTTATACTTTTGCAAAGTCATTCTTTATGTGCCTAAACTTTTGTTCAATGTGGCAAGGCCAGGCACAGACATTCAAGTATTTAAATAAAATAAAATCAGTCCATTACAAGTGACAAAGAACATAATAGATCATGCTGGCTTAAACAATTCTGTCACTTGACTTAACACTGCAAGTCAGATCCAGAGCTGCCTGTCAGAGGAAAAGAAAATACTCTGAATCACCCTCAAATTCTTCAACTCATGAGGAATTATTATTTGCCTGAACTCTCCCATTCTTTCTTTACACTTCAATGTAAGTAGGGTACATAGCCTTATTGAACTTGCAGTACAGGGTCACAGACCTGTGAAGAGGGTCAGCAGAGCAAAACTAGATTTGCCCTTGATTCAATCATCTTCCCTTTCTTACATTTAGAATGCTATTCTTCTCTATCATCTCTCTGCCATCTACAAGTTGATGCAAACCCTCACTTGAAATTCTTTCATTAAACCAAGTGTATTAAAATGGGGTATTCAAATCCCTACTTGGCTGTAATCTTTTTCCATTAGAACTGGACAAAATTTCCAAGTTTTTCATTGAAAATTTTAAAATCTTGGTTTTGTTGACTTGTAAATGTAGGTGTTTTAAAGATTACTTTTTCAATCGTTGTTTTACAAGCTCGAATTTAACAGCAAAGAAACAGCAAAACAAAAATCTCTGATAATGTCATTTTTTTATTACATCTTTCTTGGTCAAAGTTAAGCTCTATGAAACATTTCAGTTTCAAAGAACTCCAGTGCTTTCGTTGTGTTTAATGACAATTACATAGATGCCAAGGATCTGCAAGAAGATCTGACAGAAGGCAGCAAAATCAGCCATCTGCATGCAAGGGTTAGAAGGACTGTTTACTGTCAGACCTGAAAGAGTCTGCAAGGAGTGCAGAGTTTATCTAGATTATGTGCACATCAGCCAAGTGGATAATGATTCATGGAGCTATTGCCATAAGTTAGTCTGGGTGGAATAAGCTGTGAGATGTCTCAGGTGAATTGTTTATATACCACTGCTTGGATGTGATCACAGGCTGTGAAGTTCACACATGATGGCACCAGAAAGATCATTTACTTATAATGTCTGAAACATTAAGCAGCTTTATCCCAAATTGAGGGAATGTGTTAGGGTTATTTCCCAGACAAGGAAAAACATTTGTAAAGCACCTTATTGTAATAATATATGCCATTTCATTTTGAAATAGAGGGATTAATAGCATACAATGCCAATAAGGGTAGTTAAATTTGACCTTCATCTAGGATTATTATAACCCTCTGAGGTATTCCTCTGCAACTGCTTTTAAAAAATCTACTTCCAGCAAAACAGTTTTCTGCATCTCTTCACAGCCCTTTACTTCAAGGAACATAGGGACTCTTCTCCAGCCCACTGCAGTCTCATGCACCTATGCTACTAGGTTAAAACTGCCCAGAACGTATGCCTGCTGCTAAGGCCAAGCTGGCACTGAACAGACTTATGCTATTTACTTTTCTTGCCCTCCTGTGAAGGCAACTATGTATTAACTCCCATCATGAACTCAAAAATTATGTCCAGAAACCACTTGGTTAGCTGATGCATGCCAAAACCACCCCAAAGACTAGTTTAGGTGTTTAACTCTAGCACAGATGTAGTTAAGAAACGGCAAAATCAAAAATTAAATAAAAATATGTCTTTCACAGAACCATAGAAGTTGGAAGAGACCTTCAAGATCATCTAGTCTTCAAACATAAACTCAGCATCACCATAATTACCACTAAATCACCCGACCGCCACATCCAGACATCTCTTGAACACTTCCAGTGATGGTGACTCCACTATGTCCCTGGGCAACTTACACCAATGTTTAACCACTATTTCAGTGAGAAAATTTCTATTACCTAATCTGAACTGCCCCTGGTGCACCTTGTGATCATTTCCTCTCAGCCTGTCACTTAAGACATGGCAGAAAACACCAACCCCCCTTTCACTACAACATCCTTTCAGGTAGTTGTAGAGAGAAATTATATGCTTCCCAAGGCTCTTCTCCATGCTAAACAACTCCAGCTCCCTCAGGTGCTCCTTGTAAGATTTATATTACAGCTTGTTCACCAGCTCTGTTAACTTTCTTTAGTCTCACTCCAGAACCTCGTCTTTTTTGAAGGGAAGGGCCCAAAAACACAGCACTTGAGGTGTGGCCTCACCAGTACAGGGGAAGAATTATTTCCCTGGTCCTGTTGGCCATCTATTGCTGATACAAGCCAGGATGCCATTGACCTTCTTGGCCACCTGGGCACACTGCTGGCTCATATCCAGCCAGCTGTCAAACACCCCCAAGTCCCTTTCTGCTAAGCACCTTTCAAGCCACTCTTCCCCCATCCTGTAGCAATGCAGGGGGTTGTTGTGATCCAAGTGTAGCACCCAGCACCTGGCCTTGCTGACCATTATACAGTTATCCTCAGCCTCTCAATCCAGCCTGTCTAGATCCTCCTGCAGAGCCTTCCTACCCTCCAGCAGATCAATACTCTCATCCAACTTAGTGTTGCCTGCACATTTACTGAGGATGCCCTCAATACTTCATCCAAATCATCAATAAAGATATTAAACAGGACCAATCCCAATACTGAGCCTTGGAGAACACCACTAGAGACTGGCTGCCAGCTGGATGTAACTCCATTCACCACCATTCTTTGGGCCCAGTCATACAGCCATTTTTTCACCCAGCAGAGTTTCACTGTCCAAGCACTGGACTGCAAAGTATAGCAACTGCACTGGGTGATGCCTACAAAAGCTCCTAAATGAATATATAAGGGGGGTTATTTCTCTTCTACAGCAGGTATCTGAGAGGTTTATCTAGTAGTCTGAAGAATTTATGAATAAAGTACTTTGCGACAAAATGAACATAAATTTTTCTTGCATTTATTCATAACTCAGAAAATTCATAAATGTTATTTACTTCACAGACAATTTCAGTCTGATTAAGTAGAGCATCCTTCTTCAGGAGAGCACTCGAGCACATCCTCAAGTCCCACTGAATTCAATTATTAGTTTAGTTGAGGGAATCAGTTACAAAGGGAGATCATGGAGGAACACTTGTCAAAGGAAAGCATGAACTGAATAGCTGAGAAGGACAGAAACAGTATATAGGACAAAACCTAAACAAAAATAAAATTAAAAAATAACCAACCAAACGAAAAAAAAACAAAAGGGCCAAAACCCAGGATTTGAGATTAAATCTGGTTGCCTTGTGCCACTGTACCTCACTCTTCAGTAGTTCCAGCACAAATGCAGTAGAAAATATCTTCTGTATTTCTCTTGCGAGTCTCTTCATGACTCTTGTAAAATGCTTTATTCTATACAAGTTCCCCTAGAAAACTTTTTAAATAAACACATTAGTAACACAACATAAAGCTATTTATAACTTGAATTAATTACTTGTAAGGTCATCTAAATTTAAAGACATTAATTTGATATGCATTAAATGAAGAGTAAAAAAAAATGAAGTAACAGTTAGGGAAAATGCAATCACAATGCATTGGCAAGGACATAACCAATACCCATGGGGAAAATCCATTACAATGAATTAAGCACACGATTAAGTAATGATTTGGTCGATTTGCCCAGTTTAGCTCACCCTGCTCCAAGGATAATAGAAGTAAGAAATGCCCATGCTGTATAATTTACTCAATGATTTTGAATTTCATGTGAATAAAGTAACAATAAATCAAGCTGCAGGACACAACAGAATACTCAGGCTCATTCCCTCAGCTCTCATTTTAAGCGCCTGTAACCTATCACCACCACAGACCATTTCTTTCCTTATGACTGAATAGCCAGACCATGTGTGGGCATAGAGGCTGGGATACCTAACCAAGGATCCAAGTTGGAGTTCAGTACAAGTTTCTATGTGACCAAATTTAAACATTTTTGCAAGACTTGCATTCCACGGCATATTTGTACAAGAACAAGACCTAAAACCAGTGAGCCTAACACTTTAAAGTACCTTAGAAAAAAAGCGTTTTTTTTATATTGTTCAAAATATGCCAAGATTACCTGAGAATAGAGTTGTCTTTCCCTCCCATCCACTACCCAACTTTCCCTGTCATCTGCCTTTCCCTCCACCTCCCATTCCTAGAAAATATTCAGGAAAAAAAGCTTTTGCAATTGGAATCAGCATGACATAGTATCCGCTCAGGTTTAGGTTCAAACTCTCCTATAGGTTTGGATGTTGGATTTCACTGAGAGGAACCAGGACATAAAAAGTTAAGATGACCAGCACGTAGCTCAGAATTTGCCGTCCAGATCTTCAAAGGAGGGGCTCTTGATTTTCCTCCTGTGGAACCATTAGCTCCTTATCCTATATTTATCAGAGTTATTGTGTCTCAGAAAGGTATTTCAGACATTAGGATGCTAGAGAGGAACTATCCCGAGATGGCTCAAAGGAAAACATCACTCAGGTTTCACTCAGGTTTACAGGTTTTGTTACCTCCAGACTAAAAATTCTGGATGAGTTGCTGCTAAATGCCTTTTTGGTTTTTTTTCAGCAAACTCTGCAGGTCTCATGTTTCCACCACACCTTCTGTATTTTTTCCATCTGACGACAGCATATTTCTTCCTTACTGGTAGCATTTAAATCCACTGTTTTTGCTTTCCAACAGAGAGAGCACTCAGTGGCTAAGTACTTGAAAGGCACATACAGTACATGAAAAAAAGTTTTCATATGTAGGTTTTGATGCACCTATCTATCAGGTGCACATGCTTATGCACAGGCTTTTCCCACAGATGCCTCAGAGTGCTGAACAATCTGTTAGAGACTGGCTCTTTCCAAACCTTTCTTGGCATACAGACACATACATTTTGAACAAATTTCAGAATATACCAATCTAAGTTCTTTCCCCATCACCACTTGCAATAGCAAGCTGATGGCCATTTATGTTCACGTGATTTTATTTATGTCCCAGAGAAGACTAATTGCTCATATTGTAGAATGCAGCTTACTGACAATAACTTACAGAAATAAGGGCAAGATAAAATACGCATTACATAAGAACTGATTAACAAGGTCTGACAGACACTGTGATATATGTGATCACAAGTTTAATAACTAAATATATTCAGAAGCATCAACATTGACATCTTAGCTAATCTAGGTGGATGTGAAAATTATCAAAACCCAAGATGCTTATATATCCCAGGATTTTAAAATCACAGAAAGAGAAGCTTCCAGTTAGAGAAGTGGAGCAGACTTAACAATTTCTCTACTTACCTTGCTCCATTACAGTTACAATCTTTTCTCACATTCAGGGATAAAATTTATCACACTTGCTCTCCAAAAGTGGTATTTATTGCAACCTTATATGCTGAAGTTAAAGCATACTAAAAAGGGGCTTTAGTGTAATGCCAGTTGTGCTGACTCTCAGCTGCTGAAAGAGGCTTGGAGCCACATGGAGAGCATGAAAACTGACCTCAAAAATCTCCTTCCTTGTGATGACCAGGGAATCTGGCAGGGGCCTGCTTCTGCATTCCTAAGGCATCCCATCTTCTTGACCTTCAGCTACCAACATATGAGGCAGAGCCCTACACATGCTGCCTCCAAAGCACTGCTGCGTTTTACAGCTCACAGTGAATCACATAACACAGATGCAATGCTGTTTAGAGGAGCTGGAAATTTAGAAAAAAACACAGGCATAACTTCCAGCCTGAACTGACAGATGTAATTCATTTCCATAAAAGCAAAGACTGCCATTAAGGAGAATAAATAAAGGAATCAAAGTCAATTGCATGGTAAAAAAAGAGGCTGCAATATTGCAGAAGCAAAAATCATTCACACAGGCCTAGACTTGCATGAATAATCAGGCCCATTTAACTTCTGACTGGACACTTCTACTCTTACGAAGTCTCCTTTGAGTCCCATATATCAACACCACCATAACACCTAGTCACAAAGCTGCGGTGGAGCTCAAAGGATGATTGTACCTCTGGGTAGAAACAGTTTTCCTGTTGTTGGATCTGTGTCCATACAACCCCCATAATGCTTGTGCTTCTTCAGCTGAGTCCTGTTCCCTTCAGGGCCAAATCTGTAGGCATTCTAACACTTGTCCATAAACATTCCACATACATTACCTGGTGCTAAGGCTTCCTGGGCATATAGGTTCCTCAAACAAAGGATCTGTGAAACACTGAAAAACATGTGTGAAATTCTGAACTAGAAACTGAATCACACACCTTTGCCAACTCTGGAACCCGGACAGACTCCTGAAACAAAACACCTTCAAGGGACCCCATAGGGTGTCTCCTTTTCTATAATGACCCACTGGCTGTGGTTACTTCACATGACACATACAGTTATGTCAACTTACACCTATATACATGTTGCAAAATGAACAGAAATTTTCAAAGTCTTTTATGGGCAAGTGCTCTAATCATTAACCTTGTAAAGGACGGATATAAGAATACCTTCGTCTGCAATCAGTTAAAGAAAAAAAAAAAAAAAAACAACAAACAGTAGATACAACACCAGGGAGCCCCAAGTTGTTTGTGTTGTTTTGGCAGGCTCACCCATGCTGTGAACAACACTTCAGAGCAGCTCTTTATTCAGCTTGTCATCTGAAAAAGAGAACACTTCAGTGCATTTTTAATGACTTTCCTCTACTTTGAAATGAAATTTTCTCCATTCAGGAGGTAAAAATCTCTACAGAACAAAAAGGAAAAGTCACATAGGAATCATATCCAAAATTGCAGTAAATACTAGTGAGTACATCTGGACACATAATCCATCCTAGAATGCCTTTGGCAACCTGTCTCAACAGCTTCAAGCCTGCTAGGTCTCCAGCAAGATTCCTTTCACACTGTTGCTCAGGGCTGGCACATAATTCCCATCCAAAGGGTTTCATCAGCATTAAAGCCAGTTCACCAACACAGGTAAGTCCTCTACTCCTCTTAAAGAATACCTCCCAGCACCATTTTCCAACAATCTGAAAAACAAGCTTTTGATCTGGAATTCCTCTAAATCTTGTTGGCTGAATGGCATCAACTCATGCCTTCATCTTCTTTCACCCAAAAGAATCAGGTTGTGATAAATTCCTTCCTGCACTCACACTGGGATTACCCTTCACCTTGCCTTTTGAATTTCTCCTCCAGCTGTGCTGAAGTCAATACAACTTCTGTCTCTCTGTGCCTGCACAAGAGATGTCAGGTTGCCATCCTGACATAACAATTGCTACCATAAGCTACGAAAAGTCGCGTGGGCTACATCCAGCCTTTTCCCAGGTGTTTCTTCACTTATGTCTGGAGCTGTCATTTAGTTGGTTTCCTAGACAATTTTAGTCTTACCATCTCAGACCATTTAACAGGCTGAGCAGGTTTTACCTTCAATACTTACCAGGTCAGAGACTGCTCAGTAGATGAACAGCAATATTCAGCATTTGAGGCAAAAATTACTATTCAAATGATGGCACATTTAACTGTGTCTTTTTCAAGACCATTCCAAAAGAGCATCCCAGAATACGTATGTGAGACTGAGCCCTGCAGAAAGGAAGGAGGAAAAGGACAGAAGGCAGTGGTAGGCAAAAAGTCAGAACCTGACTTCCCCAACTGAGTCCTCCTCAGCTGCGTTTTTTCTCTTAGAAGTACTAAACACTACATATAAAAGTAGAACATCTTAATGGGAATAGAGAGCATCTATTCCCAGATCAATGTCAGATTTTGCATGGGCCCACAGTGAGACCATTCAGACAGAAAATACAGGCTCAATTCTCTTAAACTCAGACTGAAGATATACATAAACAGAAGTTTCATGGTCCTAACTACCCATAATAGATCTAGTGCTCTCAGGAAACACTAATCAGGTCCAGTACAGGAAGACAAATGAAAAAATAATTTAGGAAGTGTTTTGCACTAGCCCAGAGCAAAGTTCTGAATTGTTTTCAGCCTCCTCTTACACCACCAGCAGCCATAGTTCTAAATTACATAAAACCTGACCCCAGCCTCCACTGAAGTTGGTGGCAACTTTCCTCATCTATAACCTAAACCTATAACCTCATCTATAACCTAAAAGCAGAATTCCCCATTTAATCAATGCATGTAGGGTAGGCAGCATCATGATATATAGCTTTAAGTGGCAGCAGCAGCCTGTATGCCTAATTTGTGTACCTGGCTTAAAAAATGACAGCCACAGAAGCCAGGAGAAAGGGCTGTAGTCTCTCAAACCTATGATCTAGCTGTGGTTGTCAGACACAGCAGATTTCTTGGCATCAACATCTGTCCCTAAAGCAAGCAGCAATTATAGCACTTTGCAGCATTGTAAGCCATTCTGACAGCTTTCAGCTCAGCCTGTAAAAAGATTTGATGGTCCTGGCCACACTTACAAAAGAAATTAGGGTGCCCCATCCCCTGCCTTGCATGGGCCACTGTGCATAGTAAAATGATTTCTCCATACGTGTCTCTCTACACATATTCGTTGCAAGCTGTATTTCATTCTTGCTGGTACAGTTTTTATAAGTCTATACCTTCTAATGCACAGAAGCTTTACCAGACCCAAGTACAAAATATTAGAAAATTACTTCATGTCATGTAAAGAATTAAAGCAGCTGACAACTGG
Organism: Xenops minutus; assembly: GCA_035221455.1. Lineage (NCBI taxonomy): Eukaryota > Metazoa > Chordata > Aves > Passeriformes > Furnariidae > Xenops > Xenops minutus. The sequence continues at coordinate 48,274,980 of JAWWEE010000122.1, read as the reverse complement.
CCTGTTGGTAGGTAAGGGAAGGAATAAGTGTTCTGAGATTACCTCACAGGAATAACAAATAAATAAATTAGGCAATCAAGTGGGCATTGTGTATTATTTGTTTCTAATGCTGTGAGAGGGGCAAGGTAATTCACTGAGCTTTTAGCTTATTAACATAGTGAGACATATCTTGACAATGATACATCAGTAGACTGCAGTGCCATCTTAATAAACAATACAACTGATTAACATTAATCATATTGCTAATGAAAGCCATCCCTTTTTCTGTTCAAATATAAAGGATCAGGTTGACAGCATAATTTAGCTAGCATCAATGTTCCAGCAGTAACTGAAGCAGAATCCATACCCAAGTAGTTTACTATATTCCTTCCTCTTCCTGTTTTAGGCCACAATTAGAAAGACAACTGTTTAAGAACTCTCACAATCGTATTTTATTTGACATCAGCAATATACACTGGAGTATAATAGGAACAATTTTTTGCACAATCTTTCTTGCAAGATGGATTTATTTTCCAAATACATAGATGTTCATAATACAGGAAGGTAACAGTTAAGCTGCACAATAGCGAAACAAGTTGATACCTATCAAACCACCTTTTAAGTTTGTTAGTATATTCAGGTGACCAGCATTGAACATATGCATTCAAAGAATTTAGTTGACCTCTGATTCTTCCAATCCTCCCAGCCATGTTGTTCCATGCAACCAAAATGTGCACCATGTGTAAAAGAATTCAACCCCCAAGGTTTCCCTTGATTTGATTTTCTTTCAGTTTTTCTGCATATATGAGCCAATACAAAGGGATAAACGTCAGAACCTGGCATGGCACAGAAATTCTTGCAGCATCCATCTAGGACAGTTACATATTGCAAAAGTAGTAAGTTCTTGATAGGGAAGTTAAGGAATTTAGGACTTTTCTATAGAAGGTGTTAAAGAAGCACTTCCACTATGGTTGCTTTAGTGTATATTTTCTGCATGCTACAACTTTTACAGAAAACAAATATAAAAATGCTTCCAAAAGCCTCATATTTTTCACTGGGAGTCTTCCTTACAATGTCTAAACCTAAACTCAAATGCTTTGGTTGCAATGGATAGGGTTACAGTAAATGAAAATACCAGTCTTGCTTTTTTCTTCTTTTCAGCTTAAAAATGACACACAGATACAGCAGCTGCTGCACATCACACAGAAATGACCCTTTTCTTTTTTTTTTTTTTTTTTTTTGTTCCTCAGTTGGTACAGGTCTTAAACTTTGAATTCATTCAGAAGTTGGTATCTCCCAGCCTGCCTCTCAACTGAGTTGAGAGCAAGAGGATGTTTCACATTATTCATTAGATGGATCAATTCTAACAGCTCACAAAAGTGCCTCAGCAATTTCGAATATCAGAACTGGCAAGACTGGCAGAGCACAAGGGTGGTAGGTAAAGGTGAGGAGAGAAAAAAGGAATCGAAGGCAACAACTAAAGGGGCTTATTTACTTATTATCAGCAAGTAAATACTGACTGCAGATAGGCTTTTAAGGTACTGTTGCTGCGCTGTATGTTTGCTAGTGATGCAACACTCTTCACAAGCCCCCAAGTCTGATGGTCCTGGCCACAGCAGCACACAGCAAGAGAAGGAGGGCAGCACTAGCATTCATCCAGAAAATTTAGAAACCAGAAAATCTTTGGGCTTCTCTATAACTGGCTTGTATTTCAAGCAATCAAAGTGGTTTATGCCACCACACTAGCACTGGATCTTGGAATCCACAGAACAATCCTTAAACAATCCTATGTCAGGATTTCAACCCTACCCACTCTGTGCCTTGCTGCTTGGCTGTCAGTTTTTTACCTGTCATTGGCATGGGTGCACATCCTTCCCCTGCCCAGATTCTGTTGCCCACCCTGGTGATGGAGATGTGATGCAGAGAGAGCCCACAGCTGAAGGGAAGGCATGTGAACCCCACGCTACCCCAGAAACTGCTGCTTCCCACCTCAGCCACAAGGCAAGGGAGCAGTCAGAAAAAGATCTTGAAGAAATCAAAACAGTGCAAAAGTAGCAGAACATGCCAAAGCGTGGGTTTAGATTATACACTTGGGGGGTTTTAAATAGCTAATGAGGAGCTCCTAAGCCTAATTAAACTCTCACATCTTACCTCAGCAAAATGCCTCTTTTCTGACCCAGAACTGGGATACCTTCTCCTGCTGAGCAGATTGCTCCATCTGTCAAAATTTAGACTTACAAAACCACATTCTGAACTTAGCAAGGCCAGCACTGAGTGCCCTCTTGACTAGACCGATGAACTGAACCTAAAAATTCCTAGGTCTCGTTTGAAAAGGCATTACCTTCTGCACTTCCCCCATGGCACAGCAGAGAGAAAACCTGGAAGCCTACAGGGAGGCTGTTAACTTGCATACTTTAGTGAGACCAGCTGAGAGTGTGAAGGTCAAAAAAGGTCTTGTCTTTTACTCACATATTTTTTCTTACCTGATTTCACTATACTTATGCATATGATATCCAGAGAGGAAAGTGAGAAGTAGCCTTTTAAAATCTCTCTACCGAATTTTCTCACCTTCTGTTTATGTATCATCTTCACATTCTCTAAAATAAAAAAAAATACCACCCATGTATTTATGAAATGGCTACTGAATATCACATGGCTATGCATATTTCCTACCATCACATATATTAACTAGCTTAACAGAAAACCCACATACATTCATTATGTCTTACCTTTCTAAGTGAAATGGCTACAAATAAAATTCACATTCTCAGTACAAAAAATATTGATATTTAAAATTTTTTAACTATTCTCCAAATTAGAGATTTTATTTGAAAACAAAAGCTGTCTTATTAATATAATCTTAGAGAGATTCCTGAAGTTGGCTTAGAAGTGTTTGCTGCCTTCCTAAAGTTTGCAATGGAGCTTGTGAATTCCGTATGTGCAGGAAACCCCTTCAAAAAGATAAATTAAAAAACCTGAGAAAAACTCAGCTTGATCTTCTTCTTCATAAATACACAACAAAATGGAGAAATTAGCATCAAAGGGAAAACATCTTTTTCCTATGTTTAAACTACAGAAGAGGTGGTAGGGGAGTAATAGCTATATCTACCAAAAAAAAAAAAAAAAATAAAATCAGTGAAGCAGTTCTGCTTCTGGAAAGGCCCACAAGCTGCTGGCATGAGGCTGTGGATACTTACCAGGCAGCAGCACTAAGCATGTTCTGTTTCATTACCAGACAGGTACTTGTCACTCCCATCGGTCTCCGTATCAGAAAATTTAGCAGACAGGCAAGGAAAAGACAAGACTGCAGTACACCTTGGTACCCATTTGAGATGTCCAGTGCTGTTACAGTGAATGTGAGCAGTGCTGAGCCAAAGAAAGAGTTTTCATTGTGCCCTATTTTGTACTCCAAAGAAAACATTTTCCATCCCACCCCCAGTACTCCAAAGACCCTACGGTACAGCTTGGATGCACAGCTACGTGAATGTGTTCCAGCTGGCCACAGCTGCTACCTCACATCTTTCCAGTCTTCTAGCCACAGCATCAGAAACCGTAGGACAGATAAACTGCACTGATCCTCATGCAGGATTTGCAGTAGAGTTTAATTCCACATTGCATTCAGCTTGTTCCTAAGCTGCCTACTTGGAAAAGAGTTTAGGGGGCATTTTCATAAATGGCTTAATTCAATATAAGATCTGCACAGCCTCCAAGAGATGCAGTCTTACTCTCCTTACCCTCTGTTTCTGACCAGATTCCTATCATCTCCCGCATGAGCAGCATAACAGCTCTCATGCACCCATTTGGTGGGTTACAAGCACATCTTTGCCTTTCACAGGATCCACACTGTGCAAATGCCAAGGTTGTGGACATATATTTTCAGACATGTCAATTTTAAATGCAGCTGCAGCCCACAAGCTGTAGCACTGACCAGATTATCAAAAATTCTCAGTACTAAAAAGCTCCCATGAATTCAGGTACAGGAATGAATCTTCAGATTTAGTAGGAAGACATGACACTTCAAAAAAACTGGCAATTACTGTACTGAAAGCTTTTTCTTCCCCCTGCCATCCCCTCTGATAACTGAATTAAAACAGAGACAGCAACCTCTGTATATAGTCTCTTAAACACAAAGCAAGTTAAATGCTAAACATTCTAAAGTGCTTCATTACTGAAGATTAAATATATAGAATCCCAGAAAGATTAAAAGAAATGTTACTGTTTACATTTTTGTTGAGAAAGGTTCTAAAACAGAGGGAAACAGTAATACCTAATAAAACTCAATCTTTTTCCCTTACCATTCTGTCTCCTAATTCTTCCTGTCTGACAATGAAAATAGTTTTTTGAAAACAGCTTCAATGGAACACAAATGACTATAACAGGACATTAGACACTTTTATTACTTTCTCATTATACTTATAATGAAAAAATAATTATTTCTAGCCTGTTTCCTGCCAGATGCAGTTCTAGGACCTCTAATAGGGCATATCTTAAAATAACTGCTTGGTAGCAAGAAAAAATTTTTCATCCATACTCATGTTTTCGTTTCTCTTCCTTTTCTCTCTCTTCAAATAACTTCATTGATTTCCACTCTTCTATAAATTCTGACCAGCTTCTATCTTTTTTTTTTCCCCATTATTTGTCATGGATATAATACACAAAATCACCTCTGTGGAGGAAAAATGACCACAGGGGGCACCGGAGGTTTGAAAAAGCCTGATGAGAATCCTCAGACTATGGTTTCATAAAAGCATTAACCCAGTTCAAAGCATCATTTCAGCCTCCTTACCCCCTCCTTTGTACCAGGAGTAAAACAGGGAGCCAGATCAGACACATCCCACTGCTACTAACCAGTCAAAAGGCAACAACACAAACTCGGATTTTAGCTAGACAAGTTATTTCAGCCTGCTCACCACAAGCACTGAAATGCTTTTCCCCACACAAAGCAACACAGTAAGAAAGGTGAGAGTACTACATTCAGAAGTAATATAGTTTTATGGTGTAGAAAGTCATAAAAAACCCCATGGATTCTGCTCATAGTCTCTCTAGTGCAGAATGCTTCAGACAGTGCAGGACATAACCCACCTCCAATCCAGTCCAACCCAGCCTCTTAGAATAAACATGTCCCGAGTCCTGCCCTGCCCAATATGCTTCATGAAACCTTCAAATATGGGTTAAGTACTCAAGGCCCGGATTTTTCACAAGTGGATTAATTTCCACCATGAAAGTGCTGCTGGTATTGATTTGCAAAGACATGTATCTATGAAGCAAATATTTTCATGTAATTGCTCAAGAACTCTGGTTATCTGAAATGCCTCAAACCCACACCACTGCTCTGGTGACAGAGAATGTTGCCACAAATTAATAAAAAATGAAATACATATACATACAGAATCATATATTTAAGAAAAATACCATATTATTCATTTGACAACCTGATACATTCTAACAGAAAAGGAGATTTTCAAATTTGCAAATATAAAGCATACTGTGAAGTTACTGTTAGTAATAAGGTTAACTATCTCATATTTTCAAAAAACTTTGAATACTTTCCTTGCTTCTGGGTCTTCCGTTGTCATAGTAGTTTTACTCACCACGATGATGAGCCACTAGCACAAGACGATGAGGCAAGATAAAGTAGTACTCAACTAAATTTTGCCATGCATTGTGGTTAGAAGTCCAGCTGAGTGCTTCATACTGTCACCTGCTTCTTCTACCAACATCCAGTTCACTTTTTTCCAAAGATGAAAACATATTCACAAATAATGATTATTTCCTTAAGTATTTCTTTATGCCACCAGACCGTCCTTAGATTGCAATGTCATTTAACAGCAACTTGGATACAGCATTTACAGCATTCACCAAAAACAGTAAGCAAATGGTGAAGGAGCTCAATGACAGAAAGACCACCAGCAGGAAATAACCGAGACCTCGGTGCTAGCTGAAGATTAATTCAGTAGTACCATACTTCTCCTCCATATCTTTTTCTTGAAAATAGACATATAAAAATAATAAAAAAAATACCTACCTCACATGGTGTTTTCCATCCGGAAGGGTACTCTTTAAAAACAAGACTATTGTCAAGTGTATCTTGAGTTTACTTCCTTACAATTCAGGGAATTCTTATTATTTCTATGGATACATGCATATACGTATCCAGGCTGCTGCAACAGCTTTAGTATTTTTAAATGCCAAAACTAGGCTATTATTTAAAAAGAGCATTCAATAATTGATGGGAGTTTGGATGATTTTCTAAAAAAGGGAATCTCCAAGGCTTTTTATTTTTGCTGCTGTTATTTTTATTTTGAAGAAGCCATCATGCTTTCAGTTCCTCTCCATGAAAATGAAAATAGAATTATGACCAAAAAAATGTAGCGAAATGCAATTGATATTAACTGCTTTGCTTTCAAATCCTTTATAGCGGAATAATACAAAAAGCATAAGAAAGTCTAAGAGACACTTGTAGATGGAATAGGTTACAGACTAGAAGGCAACACTATTCAATTCTGAATATCTACTGCATTGTTTAATTCATGTGAAAACAAAGTAGGTTTTACAAATTCTATCAATTTTACATTAACTGCATTTTTCATTCTCTTCAGTTAAGAAAACAGTACATATCATTAGCAAAGAGAGATCTTTGCAGGGTGCTCTGTACTTCACACTACTGTCACTTGCTTAGGATGTGGCAAAAACTTACTTTCAAAGACTGATTTACTCAGAACATGGTGAAACTGCCCACCACACTAACATTCTTCAAAATAGCTACATCTTGACTCGGAAGAGAGGCCTACAAATGAAAACTGCACAAATTAACACATATCAGACTCTCAAAATGGTGCATATTTCCTTCCAATAAACTTTGTTTAAAGTGCATTGAAGTAAATGAAAAACACATATTGGTGTCAGTGGATGCCAGTAGAGGCCTTTGGTACAATATAAACTTACCTTGGAATCCCACAGTGAAAGAATGCAATGTCTCGGGGAAAAAAAGAGGGGGGGAAAAGGAATTATCATCATAGAACTTTAAATAAAAAATTTTTCCTGGATGTTTTTTCCTAGATTTTTGTGGTTGGTGATTTATGGTTACTACTGACGTCTCTAACACTATTTACCTCTTGAATTTTCACTGAGTATGAAATTTTGTTTATAGAGCTTTGTTCCTCCAAATGTAAACAGAGGAACTCTTATTAGTTAGGCTGTATTGCTTTAGTCCTGTCAGACTACAAGGGAAGCATCTCCTGTTCTCCCCACTCAGCACTGACCTGCCACACACTTACTGCCACATAGCTCTGCAGTTCTGTAAGACTTCTACAACTTTAATACCTTTGGTTTTCTTGATACCATCAGTAGATACTATACTACAACTAGGCATCTCAACACGATATCTGCCATTTTCCTAAGGTGTTATTCAATATTAGGATTAAATAAAACCAAGGGTAAATTTTTGTCAGCTGTCTGTATTGCAATTCATAACAGTGCCAGCCACACAACCCCTTTTTATTCTAGTGTGGTCAAGCGCTATTGTCAAGTCTCAGGAAGACAAGGAAAAACCCACCAAAATTTCTTTCCTCCTTAATCTTTCAGGTTGAGCAAAACCTTGGAGCCCAGTGTGTAAAGTCCATGATCTACTCTGTTTTCCCAATAGACGTCTTGGAAATTTTGGGGATTTGGAGGGACACTGAGAAAGATTCTCCTAGGAAATCTCCTCTAGTATCTATGGGAAGATGTCCCAGGTGGTCAGTGTGTGTCTCTAACAAAACCAGTGAGGTAATTTCTTACATTCTGGCCTTCCCTCCACTTCTAATAGCCCAAGGGATATGGGAGCATTAGGCTTTGGATAACTATACACTGCATACTCTGATGTTCTCACATGGCACACAGACAACATACCACAGCATAAGGTACACTGTGGCCAAATGACATAAGGGAGGTACACAAGATGGTGGAAGAAGACTGAATTCCATGCATATTAAAAAGCTAATTCAATTTTCTGTAGAAATACTGGTTAAATCCTATTAAATACAGTTACTTGGTTTTGCCAGTTTTTTTCCAGTATCCATCCTGAATTATGATAATGATGAGAGGCCAAAGGCTACGCTGGAACACCCTATAATTAGTAACTTCTAGTGCCTGCTAACAGAAAAGTTCTAATCACATGCCTTATTAAATTATTTACCTCTTTCATTCAATTATCATATGCTCTACTTGCCTGATCACAGAGTAATGTAGAGTGGTTGACTTGACAGTCTAGAAAATCTACTTTTTTTCCCCTTAAAAGACATGTGGGAGAAGAAATGCACCACCAACACCTATTTGGTGGAAAGAAGTTGATTGTATAGGAGCAAAAACAGACTCCAGTACTACTGGTGAGCTCTAAGAGCTCAAGTCACCATGAAAGGCTAGGTTCTAGCTTTGCCATCTTTCTCAGCTTCATTATTTTCACAATTGCAGTGAAACCTGTTAACAAAATACACTTCAATTTCTATGAAGGCAACCTTCCTGAGCCATATTTTTAATTGTTTTGCTCAAATGACTGCATTAGTGGTCAGGGCTGCATCACTGCAGTCCATGGGAGTTTTGTTGCTGGTAACAATGTCTCCAAGGAAACAGCAGTCGGTGAAGATCTCTCTCTGTTTCCTGGTAAGCATTTTTGGCTTTCTATCCAGCTTCCTTTCCTGTTGACAGATATAACTTATCTGAAGCATTTCGTTAGTTTTAAATCGCTATGGTACTGTCAAAAAAAAAATAAAAAATAAAAGATTCTTCAACAAAGCCAATAGAAAAATAAAATTAAAAAATAAAATTTAAAAAAGAAAAAGTTGATCTCACTCAAACTCATCTATGATAAGCCATTTGGTCACTTAAATGACACCTGCAATGTTCTCCCTCGGGATTTCAGTTAGCAGTTTTGAACATTTGGGCTGCTATATTTAGCATATTCCCACTTTTTTTTTGTGCTTCTGAGTTACAGTATCACTGAGTATACTACAGGCTCTTTCCTGTTTTTTATCACTCTAGAAGGAGATTAAATATAATGAAGAACTACTTTTAACAATAAATTCCTATTTACATTGGCCACCTGTATTTGGAAAGGTAATTATGGTAATTTCTTCATATTCTGCAACATAAAAATGTACAGTTCAAGAGATTAGTCCTAGGCTTTTTTTTTTTAATGGTCTCTTCTTCAATGTAGCCATGGAAGTGTTGTAAGGTACTTTAGAAATACACTGACAGATTTAAAATAGGTAATTTTTTTCTGTGGTATCCTTAAAAATTTCTTCCAAAATGGAAGCATAGAAATAAATATTTGAAATCTATTAATTTTTACAATCCTTTTTCTTCCTTATAAGTCTTTAAAATGCAACTACAAGTGAATTCAAGTGGCACATTTAGATCAATCTTAGCCTCAGCCAGTGCTGATGCCACTAAACAATGTACTAGAGAAAGTTGATTATAAATCAGTTTATTGGGATGGGTGGAAGGAAGAGACAGGTGTTTGTAATGAATCATTTAAAGCTCTACCTGAGAAAAAAACATCCTTGGTTTTCATCACAGAAGAAAATCAGGAGTAATTTCAGTAATTTCTGCTGCACACACTAGGTTCTCCACACAGAAGGTCAGTGTTCTTCATGCTAGAAATATTTTATCATTTGTGTAATTATAATCAATAATTGCCAGAGGATTAGCTTTGTTTCTTCTGGTTTAACAAAATAAATAATCAATCTCTTGCATATTATCATCTATTCTAACAATCTGTAACAATGTGACCTAATTAGAGAGGAAGCAGCTACAGCAACTAGCAATACATCCAAAGATACAAATTACTGCAGTTAGACATCTTGCATAGGTGCTCCATTTCCAGTTCTGTAGTATGACATATGTAATGGTTTTCAAGGAGTGCTGTAATCTCAAACATCTTGTAGATGTAAAAGACAAAAAAGGAAAGGACTGTACTTGGCTTTTTGAGAGCATCCCTTAAGTAAAAAAAGACTACGGCAATTGTTTATACCATCACTACATTAAAGTCACACAATACATTACCACATCCTCTGTATTATATCATCTACAGTCCAATGTTACACAGGAAAGCGCAGCCTGGGATCCATACTACATGCTGTAGTAGGGATCTCTTGCCATCTCCCAGGTCCCATGAGTTAAAAGTAAGATTCTCAGCCATGAGCTGGCTAAAAGGCTCGGAAAGCCAGAAGCACAGTCTTAGTTTCACCATTATTAGTTCTTTTTATTCTGACTATTGTCCCAGCATAGTCTAGGGCAGTCTCAGACATGCCCTCAATTACTCCCCCTGCTTGTGGTCTCCACCAGTGCCTTGAATGTTATCTGGGCACAGAACCACTCAACACTCACCTGATCTGCCCTCCTTCACAAGACAATAGGCTACCAACCTGCTATCCCAATCAACTGAAGCTAAGGATTAGTCCAGACCCTTTAAAGACAAAGCCAGATCACAGCTGAGAATTTGGCCTTTGCTTTTCACTTGTCACCTGCACAGAAACACTAACCATGTGCCTAGCCAGATGGACCTGTATAAACATTTTTATATGTACTAACAGTGTATCTTCTACCCATTCCAGTGAAAACAACATTTATGATAAGAATTTCTATCAGTTTTAACTATTCAATTTTTAAATAAAGTTGCCTGCTTGCATATTGCAAATTGAGATGTAAGAAAAGCGCCTATCTGTGTCATAGTTAAAAACAAACAAATGGATCATAAATTAACTTTTTTCCCTGGGCTGCACCTAGGAACTTTATTTTCTTATTTATATCACAGCAGTCTTTCACAAAAAGGGTGTCTTTCATTCACTCAATGACATGCCACAGCCATACTCATCAAAGCACAGAAATTTTTTTTTTGCTTAATTTTGAACACTTTTAAAACCATGTTGAAAACTTAACTTGACACAAACATTACATAAAGTGGGGCAGAATATGTGTTCAAAGGAAATCAAGAGTGTAACTGAAAAATATGAGGGGGGGAGGGGGGGGCAGGGAGAAGGAAGAAAAGAAAAAAACAAAACCCCAAAACATCCAAACTCAAAACAAAGATTTGAACATTGTGGATCTGGTCCTTGTCTACTACAACAGATGTAATTTAGGAATAAATCCACCCAAGCTGGTCAGAAAGGTCAAAGGAGAATCACACATTTAGGATCACCTTACCAAACAAGAAAATCCAATTTTGAGAATTACATTAGATTTCAGATTTTACGAGGTTCATTCATTCTTATTTTGGAGTGAGTTACAATGCAAAATAATGCTTATTAAAAATATACGGAGCTCTACAACTCCTTTGCATAACTTTCCTGGAGTTGCACTTTCCCAGGCTGGACTCTCTTTTCTTTTTCCACATTTCCTTTTCTTCCCCCCATTATGCCAATTTTAATCTAGCAGGGAAAGTCCTTCTCTAGCAAGCACTGTCAAAACATTCAGGACATGGATATTCAGGAATGCAATGCTGTGTCCAGACAGCAGTGCTGGATGCCTAAGAGATTTGTAATAGCCAACATGCATATTCCTAGCAGCCAGATGTGTTTCACCGCACAGCTGTGCACCCTCTAATTTTTTCAGGTGCATGCTCCTCCCAAAGACCAGTTCTGTGCATCCAGAGTAGTTTGCCTGAAGTGAGTGATGGTTCATTGCTAACTGGAGGGAGGAAGACCCATTACTGTTAGCCATTACTCTGGTAAGACTAATTATCCCCAATAACTCCAGCCTTTACAACGGGAAAGTACACACAGCTTTTATAAATGAGAATTACTGACCTTTTTAAATAGTTTCAAAAGAAGAAACTCTGCATCAAATGTGAGTATAATTTAGGAACTACTACATAGCAGCAAAACTACATTAGACTTTCCGATTTTTCCATGGTATCCTTGGATAGATACACCACCCAGTAGACCATGTTAAATGCTCCAAAGGTAACAGGAAATAAAATGCGTGCATACTTGTCTATCTTACTCGTGCCAGAGTGGGATGCAGGGGGAGCAGGTGGTGTGACAGCAGATGGCTTTGCAGATGCTCCTAATGTATTAGGTGTGGTGGTCTGAATCTGCTCCAGTCTAGATCCAAGCAAGTGCTGAATGGAAGGGGATCCAGCTGTGGCATGCTGGGATACAAATCCAGTTAAAATTGGAGTAGAAGGAGGAGCTGGAGGGGTAGCTCTTGCAGAAGATAATGTCTCTGATGCGTTGATGCGTGTGAAGGGGTTGGGACTTGATGCAGAAAGGGAGTGGGATGTAATGTCAGAAGACCCCTGAGCTACAGAGGGAGGCTGGATGGAGCTGTGCCTTGTGTCAATTCGGCTCCCACCGTCAGTTTCGGACTGTACTGTGGCATTCATTCTTTTCCTCACATTTGAATTGGCATCTGTACTCTGCAAAATTACCAAAAAAGACTAGTCATTCTCATACAAAAGAAATGGAAACTATAATCAAGCAGTATCAGAATAATATATATATAACCAGTAGCTTGATCGTGAAGCACAAGGGTTACCATGAAAATAGATTTAATAGCATATAAACTGATAAGAGTTCCTCTTACCTGTGGCTGAAGTACCAGTGATGACATCTAACACATCACACTCCATGTGGTGTGGTACCCATATAACCTTAATACCATGAGGCTAAGTATTCTTGCATTAGAATCATAGCTTTTTAGAGGCTCATGCTCAAAACAAGGTTCTCTGGTGTCCACCTATTTCTCTGAGGATATAAAAACATTCTAGATGCAGCTTATCGACATGATCATTTACTGCTTTATATCTCCAGAAAAATAACTACCATATACTATGATTTCTAAGCTGTCTTCGAGACTAGAGACTATTAAAATGCAAGTATTTACCAAAGGAAGCTACCACATTGCTGGTCTTTCAGAAATAGAGACAGTGCTTTTTCACATCAACCACATGCAATAAATTTCCTAGGCACAACTGAACCAAGGCACAAATTCCTCTTTTATCAACTAATCCTCTCCATTAATTAACCAAGAAAAGTGGTGAATTCTCTATCACTTGATGTCTTCAGGCGAGTCCGGATGTCTTTCTGAAAGATATACTTCAACCAAATAGTAATTATTAGGCTGGATGAGAAACTGAAATACAGATGGGAAATCCATCAGTTTAATATTTTACTGACTTTTGGGAGTGGGACTTGGCCTCTGCCTTTCTTCTCTGCATTTAAGAGGAAGACTAACATCTCCTGAACTTCCTTCTGGAAGTATACCTGAAGAACAGAATTTTGAACCTTCATCCCTGCACCAAAAACATAATATAAAACGTATTATATTTTAGATATAATATATGAATATTTTTTATTCAGAGACTAAATGCTTTCCAAAAGACAAAGACTTAAGGGCAGATGGGGTGCACACACTCAGCAGCATTAATACAGGTCTAAATACAGAGAGGGCCAAACAATAACTTGTTATATATAAAAAAATCCTGTTTTGCACCTCTCTGATGATACTATTCCCAAACACTGCCCTGCACTGTACCTACTGTGCCTTTGGCTTCCCTTCTACCTTTCCAGAGAACCCTGCCAAAGCTCACAGCACAAATGAGAGGGAGAGAACACAGGCAGCGATCTCTCTTCCCGCCTTCATCTAACAGCAATTCTCTCTAGCCAAGTGACAGAGGAGTAACAGAGAACAATTCAGGTGTTTTTCAAGGTACTAGCAGTACCTTGAGTAGTGAGAAGACCAACAACTGTGTCTGCCTACTACATCAGCCCGGCTTTGCTGTTCTGCTCAAGGAAACAGAAATTGGAGCTGAAAAGAAACCTGAAAAAATAATTTAAAAAAAAAAATCAACAGTACAAAGCTGTTACTGGTAATACTGCTGTCCTGAGTTTATGTGAAACTGTCACAGCTATATGCCTGCTCATGGCTGATGTATTTGCCAGCTCACGGTTGATATATCAGATAATCCGTCTTAAGTTTCAGTTTTCCTTCCTGCATAGAAGTGTGTCAATTCCTCTTATTTACTCATCTGCAATCCAAAGAAGCAGAGGAGTGGAATAGACACCAGAAGAAACTGGTATTTACTGGAAAAAACCCTAAGTTTACTCCTTGATAGAGAAGCCTGTGTCACTCTCTGGGAAGTCTAGAAGTACACACAGGTGTACAATTTGGATACTTACTTGCTAGCGTTGTCAATGACCCAGGAATAGTAAAGCAGCTTTCAAGACTGCTAAATTGAAACGATAAAGTACAATCAGGACAGGAGTGCATTTACTAGAGACTTGGTAATACCTAACTGAGTACCACATGTCACCTGAAGGCTTGCAAAACTGAACAGATCAAAGACATCAATGTTCACTGACCAAAACTACAGATCTATGCTACGGAGAAGCTGGCAGTAGAGTCAAAGAGAGGAGGTGATTTTTGTCTTCTGTGTGCAGATTCTTGGACAATCTGGCTTTGCTCAAGTATGATTTCACCCATCATAAAGCTCTCAAGCAGTACCTGAGGAGTAAAAGACCATAAGATGGGACAGGGGTTGCAAAGCAGATCTGCATTGGAACCAAGATACATCTCAGTTCCTTCCTGCTCTCTCTCTACATTAGACAAATAGTTTAGAGGTGCTGCTCCTGGAGAATAGAAGTACCACATCTTCACTCACTCCACGTGCAACTATGAAATAGTCCAAAGAGTAGAACAAAATTAATTGCAATTAACTTACAGAGGCATCATTTAATGTTCTTGCTCACTTGTACTGTCACCTGTATTCAATGACCACCTCAGTATACTTCCCTTTGGTGCCTCATCAACCACAGACAAAGGTAAGACAGATAGGTAATGGTCACACTCCTGTTATTCCAGTCATCGCGGTTTCTTTTGTGGGAACTTGCTTCCATCAGTACATTTGCATAAGACCTTACATTTCTCCCACACTTCAACTATCACCTAAGTGACCAAATCAGACCTGTTGCTACTTGATTCACTACTCATTTCCCATTACAGTATGTATTCTAGAATAAAATTCTCACTACTATTTCAAAGGGTCATAACGTGTATCTGTATAAAAGCCTACTAGGCAGTCACTCTCTTGTTAGTCACACAGACAACTTCCAATACGTCAGAAACCTTAAGTTTAGAGAGAAACCAAATTTTCTCATAATGTACACATAAATGTACACATAAAGCCCAAAGAGATAACACTGTGAGATCACAACATAACTGTTCTAGTTTCAAAACTCAGTTAGAATTCCTTCCAAAGCTTGGAGCCAACGCCTAGTGCTGATAAAGAGAGTTA
>JAWWEE010000122.1:48183846-48259630 GCA_035221455.1 Xenops minutus | reverse complement strand
TGTTTCTAAATTTAACAGAGAGGGATTATTTTATTGGCCAACATAGATATCTTAGTTCTTCCCTCGAACTAAGACACTGGGCTATCAGGAAAGCCCCTGGAATGGGTCATCTATGCACATTTCACTATCCTAATATGTAATGACAAGTCGATAAAATGAGGTATGAAAAGGATGTAAACAAAATTACTACAAGCAGAAAAACTACATTAACACTGAATTGAATTGTCCACTACTTGGGTAGTGGGAATAAGACCCAATTAGCATTCAAAATTATGAAAAAAGTTTTATTTTACCCATTGGGATTCTCAGAATCGATGTACTAAGCTAGAACTCTAAATACCTCCCAAAAGGCCAATACTTCCTGTGCTACCACACAGGCTCTGTTCCTCTGCCAAGTTCTCAGTTTTGGCCACTGAAGCATAACCAAGGCAGACCACAGCTTTCCCTTCTCTGTTATCCTGTGCCTTTCTCCTGCACAAGCTTTATCTCATGGGCTGATAAGGAAACTCTTTTTTTTTTTTTAACCAATACACCAAACTACAAACCAGAGCAAGGACTGTTGCAGCTGACCTACTCCATGGGCTTTACTTGCTACTGATGATCTTTCTCCAGGGGAACTTTGAGAGAAATCATATTGTCTCCAGTTTGCTCTATCTCCTCTCCATCTGTTTTTCCAGATCATCCAAAGCAAAATAATAAGCACCATTCTTGGACATCCAAAAAGTCAACTATGGAACCAAACCTTTCATAATAAGAATGGCAACAAAACAAGACAGGCAGGAGGCAGCTGATGACTAGTGTTGAGGACAGAAGAAAAGCTGTCTTATTTCTGTCAGTCCTGGTAGCTCAGATGATCTATTACTCGGGGGTTCAAATAGCATCCAAGTACCAAGCAATTCTGCCAGAAAGGCTTCCTGGCCCCTAAACCATTTGTCTTTGAAGAACTGCACATGCAAAGCACATTTAAATGAGTGGGAATCTTGATTTTAGTTCTAAATTTGTTTCTGATATTATTATCAGAAACTCATTATCTAGATTGTGATGTGGCTTTTGAGTTCTGCACTGATATGAGTAGTAGCTAAGGCACAGGAGGAATAACTAAAGAATTCACAACAGGTCAACTCTGTAGGCTACAGCTTGTTTTTTAGCAAATACACAACATATGAAACTACAGGAATTTTAAACCAGCAGCATCTCTTGGAGTCCTTTGCAACCGCTCATCTCCAAATCTGTCATTAAAATGACAAGACAAATAGGATTAAACAAGGTTCACATGTCTTTTCTGCACTGATTATAAGCTCACTCCATTACTCCCAGGGTAGTTTACTGACGGACGGCATACAAAATACCAGATGGGCAGGACTGCCCTGATTCTCCTTGACCTACTTCTCATGATATTGCTTCATTAGTACTCAATTTTTTTTCCCTACTTTGACATTGTAAAGAGGGAAAGATGCATTTTCAAAAAGAGATTTTAGCATAAGAAACAAAGTAAGGCAGGGTTTCACCTGTATGTCACTTTCAATACAGAATTCCCAATTATTTAGCATGAACAACTTGGAAAGCCAAGCCCAAACTGTGTTACCTTTACCAGCAATGACAAACAAACCCCAGTATTGACACATGACACATCTTACCTGAACATGGAGAAAAAAAAGTGTGCTGTGCAACTCATTGACCAAGCCCTGTCAAGGATGAGAAGCAGCTAATCCCACCACACCAGTATATACATTTCCCACAATGAAATCTCCATGACAGTTACTCCCAATAGGGAGAGTTCTGGCATTCCAGCTTTCTTCAGACTATTGAGAGTATCACTTACAAAATCACACTCAACAACAGTTCACCCAAAGCCCTTATCTGCTTGTGTTTCTTCATTTCTATGACAAAAACATATTCCACAGTCTCCCTGAGCAGCTGTAAAATCACAGAAGTGTTACCATGTATAGAGCAGCAAAATAACACTGATAACATCATAGGCTCTGAAATTATATAGTTACTAAGAGAGTGTTTGGAGATATGTGAATGGAAAGGCTATCTTTCTGTAGATAAAGAAATGTGGAAGGTGCTATATACACACCCTCAAGCTATGGAGTGCACAGCATTTTAGCATCATAATTTCAAACTTAATCCAAAGATAGCACAAAATCCTGCAGCTTTATGTTAACATACAACATGCAGACATCAAAATCATAAATGATCCTAATTAACAGATTTCTTTTTTTAGGCTGTTTTTGGAAAAGATTTTCTGGTGTCACCAGCTTTATTCATAGCTACAAGAGCAAAAGAGAATATGCTGACTTTTGATGGATGCATTCTGAACAGAGGAAACCACAGGGAGGCACAAGGGTAACAGAGGTACAGGGAAAGTCCTAGTTTGCAGTTTTTTATTATGCTCTGGAGAATGAGTGAGTTTGAGAGTTCTAGCTAAAAGGCTTATGGTCACCAGAATTTGAAAAATTCCATTAAAGCCGCCTGTTTTCACCAGGGCAAAAAGTGAAGGAAAGTTGTGCCACAAGCAGGCAGGTGAGTAGTTTGCATTAGTGCTCCTTTCAGGAAACAAACTCTGTTTCTTGAGGAGGAAGAATAGAGTGAAGGAGTGTCTGAAGAGCCTGAGGGAAATACTGGGAGATATTTTTTCATATATTAGGTTTGATGCCCCCACAGAAGTTATATCAGAGCTGATAAATCAGTCTCTAGGATTTTATTCTGCACATGTCTATGGACTGACTTCTCTCCTAAGTCCATCAGTCAGTCATCAGCTTTGTGTTATTGCTGAAGTGACCTGGCATACCAGTATTCATTATTTTTAATTAATGAGGAGTCACAGCATATGTCAGTAATGGAATTGCAGGCAACAGAAAGATGCCTGTAGTAGTCACTGCTGAGCACCTTATTTAGGTAAAAGGCTGAACAGCAATTTCCTATACATAACCCATTTTTATTCTCAAACAGGCCTCTTGCCTCTCCTCACAGTTCAGATTTAATCTTATCCTTTTTGAAACATCCTATTCTATTTTACAGGGAAGAAAAGAAACACACTAAACTATCAGCCAAATTTTTAAATGTACTTGGGTATCTGAAAAAGCAGGTAGACACCTGCTTCGATTTTAAGATGTGCCAGAGCTGCTTAGAGGTTCAAGTGAGATAAGAGGCAACTGAAACTGTTCAAATGTTTTTAGGGGGAATAAAACTCCAATCTCCTGTCCGGTGCCTGGCTATCTATATAAAAACATTTCGGATCTAAATCTCATCGATCACACAGACCGCCAAAGGCCTATCTATGCTCACTAGTGGCATCTGTAGCTATCCTGGGACCAAAGTCCCCTCTCCAGCTGCCCAAGACCATCCACGTCCAGCCACAGCCCCAGAGGTCTGCTGCAGCATGACTCAGGTGAGTCTGTCTGAAATCATGGGGTTGCATCAGGGAGCAGAGGTAGCTGGGGACCGACTAAAGGATGTTTTTCTGAGGGGACCTTTAAACTAGGATCAGAGTTTCCACAGGCAACAAATCTGCTCTAAGGTATGTCTCAGCTTTTACAGTTCTTGAGAAAAATCTGGCAAGGAGAAAGACAGCCAGCCAGAGTAGCCTTTATCATTGCCATGGCAACAACTGTACACAGTAGGACTTTAGGGGCAACACCAGACAGAATGCTTGCACAGAAAGATTAATTAGTAGGCTTCAACAGGGTATGTTACTTGCCTCTTTTCGATCAGACCCAAAGAGAAACAGGTTTTTTTTCTGGAGACTCTTGACAAAGCTGCTGCCTCACAGCATCCAGGTTATTGGGCTGGAGCTGCCATCAGTCACAACTGTCAGAGGATAATTTGCTATAAATTGAGCAACCAACCACAGACAAACTGCACTATTTTATTTTTTTAAGATACCGTATTTGGGAGCATCTATTTTTCTAGAGATGAGGTTCTGCCAAAGAAATCCAAAGTAAGTTAATAAGTTTTTGCTAGTGAAAGCTTTGATTTGCAGCCTAGATCTTTTACATGAAGGGCCAAGGCAAGCTGAGAAGTTGGAAGAGAGATAATAATTTACTACTGGTGATTAGGAGCTTTGGTACAGATAGTGTTTTAAAAGAGCAGTGGCCATGAACTGCCAGGCTCCCAGCAGACAAGGTAACAACGTGCCACCCACATCCTCCCCTGTTCCAAGCAGGAATGCAGCCACTGTTGGAGCACCACACCGTGAGTGCACAATCATCCTACGCTGTGCTGGGAATCCAAGTGAGTCCTTCTCAATGTACTGAGGGAGTTTTTCCCCTTCATTAGTGCACAGAGCAAGAAAATAAGTCAGTCTGTCATGTATACAGAGGTGGAGGGAGCCCAAGTTTAAATATCAAATCCTAATGCCAAACAATCAGGCTACTGGGACTTAATAATTTCCTAAGAGAAAGCATTGCAAGACAACTTGTTGGACTAGATGACCTTTGGGAGTCCCTTTCAATCCATACTATTCTATGAACTCTGTAGTTTTCATCCAACCATGAGCCACTTTATTACAGGGGGTGAGAAATCCTACACTGAAACAAACTGGAAGCACAGAGCATTTTCCCACATTAGTTTACATGTGCCTACTTCAGCTGCACCCTTCCTCCTACTCTTTCTCCTTTTGGAGCCACTTGGTTGATGTGCTCAGGGATAACCCAGCACCACCACAGCAAACACATCTGCTTGCAAACAACCAGGGCAAATTCCTATCTGAAACCTGCACACCCTTTAGTATGCTAAACTACATCTGGTGAGGCAAAATACTCTGACTAACAGCAATAAAAATAAAGGTGAACTTCATGTTGAAGACCAACAGGGTAAATCAGACTGGGTAAAGGGAGCTGAGGCTGCAGCATCAAGGTGCTGCAGGGAATTTGAAGACACCCTTTTGCAAATATCTGGTTGTTTCTATAGTTAAAATAAACAAATCCCTGTATATTTTAACCTCTCATATTTAAAACATTCCCAAAATGGTTTCAGGAGGATGTGGAAGGTGACCATTAAGTTTACCATGTAAGCATCTAATCCTCTAACACACGTGCTGCCTCAGACACCCGTGCAGTCTTCTGATGAATCTATTATATACACAAGGCAAAAAGTGGTGTTTCAGTGGATCAAAACTCAATTCCAGCCTAAGAGGACTCCCAGACAGCCCCAGAGTTAACTAAGATGGAGACTTCCAAAGGCTTTTCTTCTATGACACTGCAATCAGCAGGCATCTCTACACAATATTTCAGCAGGTAGCAGCAAAGAAGCTTGGTGTTTTGCCATAGCTATGACAGAGCAAATTTCCAAGACAGGCAATCTTTGGCTTCAGCTACATTTTTATTCATGAACAGACTGTCTCCCTTAGTGTGGGCAAAGAAAATCCATCATTAATTAGCAATTCTGTAAGCCATCAGCCTTATGAAAAATTGCTACTATATTACTATTATTATACTACATTTCCTCAAATAACTCCAGCTATGGTAGATTTTCAATTCTAAACATTTGTGTTGGCATGTGCTCGAAGATGTATCTTTAAGTAGACGCTCTCTTGCATTTGGATACTTCTGCCTGCAGGTCTCTAACACCTTGGAAAACAGGAAAAGGGCTATACAACCATAACAACTCAGGCACAAAACACTCAGAAGTGTTGTCTGGCAGGGAAGGAGGCTACTCAGAAATACATTGCATCTCCTCTCTCAGCATTTCCTGGATAGAGTAGATAGAAGAGATTAGCAAGGGTATTTTTTCTGGTTGGACTGCCATTATGAGAAGGGTATAAAATTACCTTGCTAAAGATGGTGTTTATAAACTTCTGAAAATTCTACAGAAAATAGGCAACATATAACCATTGCATAAAGATTTCATATAAAATAGATGCCTGGATGTCTAATTGCAAGAATAGTAAAGGGAATCATCTCAGGGCTACAAGCAGTTTGGAGGCCAGAGGCACACATCAGATTCTAGCCAGTCCTGTCTGTGCTGTGATGAAATGGGGAGTATGGCAGCAAGAATGAGCAGAGGCTGCCGAGG
Organism: Xenops minutus; assembly: GCA_035221455.1. Taxonomy (NCBI): domain Eukaryota; kingdom Metazoa; phylum Chordata; class Aves; order Passeriformes; family Furnariidae; genus Xenops; species Xenops minutus. Next base: position 48,253,612 of record JAWWEE010000122.1, on the reverse strand, counting down.
ACAGTGATTTGGGGGATGAGGAGAAAGGGACAGAAAACTTCTTCTGTCTCTATTTCTCTTCTCAGCAGAATAGGTTTTTTCCCTGTTGTCTTAAATACAACACACCTACCATCATAAGAAGGCACCTTGAACAGCTGGCAATGAAACACAGTTATGCTGAATAGAGACATCACCAGTCCCAGGCAAACCATGAGAGACCTCAGCAATCCCTCCCACATGGAAGCACACCTTTCCTACCCCTGAATGCAGCACACACTGTGTGCTCTGTGCTAGAAAATGCCTGAAGAAACATACAATGCATGCATGTACCCAAAAATGAAGCAACACAATAGGCCACAGAAGACCTACCGCTTTGTACTATGTATGGTGACAGCAAGGTATATATCACTCAGCTTAAGGATGGCAGATGAGAACACGATAGTTGCAAATCCCCAGGGTGTGCAGCCACCAACTATTCAAAACAGCTGTGTGGTGTCAGGGACACCCACCAGCTATAGCCATTGGTAATGTTGGCAGCAGCAAATACCAACACAACCTGTTTCTCCAAGTGCCGCTGGCAGGCTGACCCCAGCTCCCATGCTACTTCTCATCATTCCCATGCTCTCCTCTGCTCACTCCCCCTGCGCTTCCACATCCATCAGGAAACAGGACAGGCCCTAACAAATTTGATGCATGATCACTACTGTTTCTGGCTACATCATTATTCTTAACTCTGCAACCTCATCTAGACATAAATCACTCTTTTCCTAGGCTTGCACTTTCAGTCAATGTTAAAGATCAAATATCTGCCTGGCACACATTAGAGCTCTGATGGGTCTATTTATAACCTTGTGAACATACTGACAACTACAAGCCATCTTGGCCAATACTTATTGAGCTATTTGTTAGCCTGGGGTATTTAAATATAAGTAGAATTCCTACTCAAGCTGAAGCTAGTGCGAACCTCCTTGTATTATATCTATGTGGAAAATAATGTTGTTTAAGATGAAGCATGAGAAATCTTAGTATAGAAAAAAAAAAAACAACCAAAACCAGGAAAGGCAGATTTAAAGTCTCCCAGGAAAGTTATAATTTTTAGGCTGGTTCTGTAAATGATTTGATGTTAGTTCTAAACTGCAGTTCTGGATCCCATATATTCCTGGAACATTATCTAGGAAAAAAGGGAGTTGAAGAGAGAGAGAGGATCCACATTGACTTTACAACTGAGTAAACTGAAATGTGACTGAAAAGATATCCATGAGATAGCAACAAGTCCAGGCAGAGACAGAAGTAGTGACACAGCCCCTCCTGCACCAGAGTGGGTCCCTGCCAAGGCCAGCTGATCTGGGGCTCTTCCCACTATGGTTTGGGCAGGCTCTTATCACCCCAGCTCTCACAGGGGCTGCTCAGGGCAACAGTGAGATGTCAGTATGAGCCCAGGGACTGTCTTGTCCCCCTTGCCGGTGCACTTGCAGGAGGCTTCAATGGAAAAGGTAGATTGGTGCAATGGCACCTGCAAGGAATGCACTGCTGGTGTCATGGTCACCTGCCCACTGCCAGCAAATGGAAAACAGATTCTCTTGCCTTGCAGCCAGAATTTCAGATGTTCAGAAGGAAACACATAATGAAGCTCACTTCTTTTGCTGGGATTTTGTAGACTTTGGGTTTTTTTTTTTTGGTTTGTTGTTTTTTGTTTTTGTTTTTTGGGTTTTTTTTAACAGTTCAAACAAAAAGTCAACTTCACTTTAGTACATTTGGTGTGGAAGATAAATTTGGGATGCGTGATAAAAGTAAAGACATTAAAGGCATGTTCCTGAACAGGCTCTGGGACTCAGACAGAAAACGACAAAGTAGGCAAAAGAAAAGAGAAACAAGAAGTAAGGCAGTACAATCCAAATTATTGCTGTTTCCCAAGATACTACACAAACTCAGATCTAACCAGAAGTACAACAACAAAGATATTCACCAAAATGTAGCTCATTTCTAGCCCTGCAGAGCTGCTGAGGAGGACAGCATGTGGAGGAGTGCTGCTGAGGGCACAGTGTTTTGTTCTGACCCCAATGCAGCCTCTGAAATGCTCCACAGTGTGAAGTCCATGATTCCAACATAAAAAACAGCCCTAAGAATGTTTTCATTTTGGTTTTGTTCTTTTCTTTTTAAATAATGCATATAAACTATTTCAAAAAATCTGTGTAAGGACTGGAACTGCCTTAGGAAGCTCACTAGCTTAGCGCAGTAGGTACAATCCATATGAGCTGAGAGAAGGACTCGCTTTGGCTTCAGTGGGTTAAATCCAGTCCCTTATATAAATAAGCAGTAGCAACATTTAATTATGATGGAATCAAAAAACACCACACAGGAGTGGGGAAGAGACCACCTGAAATATAATTAAAATAAATTTGATTCAGCAAATAAAGCAACCAGGTGACTTTTTCTAAAGCAGGGACTGAGTGCTTATTTTTTGGAGCAAGGATGGCTATGCTCACTTGTTTGCTTTGTCTAAAAGTTGACTTTCCATCAGCCACCACCTCATATTTCATTGCAAAGGGTTTCCACAGTCTGATCACTTTGTAAAATGTTCCCCAGCCCAGGACAGAAGTGGGATTTCACCCACTCTGTGGCTCTGAATTACATCTTTATGACTCTGGCAAGCCAAACTGTGATTCACAGAGAAAAGAAAATTCAAAAATGTTTGAATTTGTTTTTTGCTTATAAAAAGTTCAGAGGAATCTGAATTACTGAACCAATCATGAATGTCAATAGACTGGTTGTGAACTCTCATAGACTGCTGGTGACACAATGCTCCATGGCAAACCCTGCTACAGTTGAACATTTGAGAAAGGTCAACTTAAAGCTATAGAAAAGCCTGTCTTTATTTTTAATTGTGTCTTATCTAGCAAAGTACCTGAAAGTAGGGCTGTCCTGGAGGGGGAGATTGACATGTTGCAGCCCTTCCCAAGCACCCCCTGAAGTTTATGGCTCTCATGCTGCGTTAGTCTCCTAGGATGTTCAAATAACTCTGGTCCGACCCAATTTATCACACATATCAGGTGAGCCTTTTGGTGTTGGGAATGACTTCTACCACAGTACATGGGAAACAGAGACAGAGAATTATCCAGACTTTTTCAGAAGGCAGGGGCCATAATATTAAAAGCATGCTGATGCTGCATTATATGAACGACAATGTATTTCCAGATACAGACTTTGGCAGTTTAGGATTACTTAAACATATAGGCATGATAAGAAAATAATTACTACAAAGTCATTTCATCAGAAGCTCAAAAAATCCCAAAAGAAAGGTGCCTGTGTATCATAATTGACAAATGGTACTCTCCAATTTAGCACTCTCCAAACCACGTGCCACTCTCACTCGGTCCCTCCTCTCCCCCTTGCTGGAGAGGAGAACTGGAAGCACAAAAGGTGAAAATCACAGGTTGAGACAAGAACAATTTACTGGAAACACAGAAATGAGATAAAGTGAACAGTAAGAGCAACAATATTAATACCAAAGTGTACACAATAGGCAAAGGATTCACACATGACTGCTTGGAACAAGCAATCCCGATGCCTCTTCAGCCAAGCTTCCTCAACCAGGAGGAAACCTTTATCCCCTGGAAGAGACTCCCCCTCAGCCCACAGGAGTGACAGAATAACCTCCGGGTCCTGGCCATGCCCCCTTCTGGCCACTGCAGAAATTAACCCTGCCCTGTCCCAAACCAAGACACTTGAGCAGTATTTGGAATGTGCATGTGACTCATGCAGCAAATGAATACTACTCTTAAGTAGGATCCTGGTTTTATCTCTTCAGATGGAAAGGAAAAGCTTTGGGAATAACCCCCTGGGCAGTAACTGGTGAGGTGTTCCTGTCTGCAGGAATGTTGAGTTCTCCCTCAGGAGTGAAAGGTGGAGAGGGAGAGAGGGAACTGGAGTAAGAGGAATGCATGGTCTCACAACTGGATAACAACATTTTCCTGGAGAATGGGTTACATCTCTGCTACAGAGTTCTTGTTCAATCACTAATTGCAGAAATAGTTAATAATTGTACGTTCATCATTCTGTGCTCAGTATGAGATGCTGGGACGAGATTTGTAAAATACTGATTACTCAACAACTTCAGCCGTTCTCAAAGTGATCTGTGCTTTGATTCTCTAAAGCACTGCAAAACAGGGAATAACTTGGAAAGTGAGGTCATGGGTATTCTGCCTGCAGGGCCAAGCACATATGTGCTGGTGTTCTGTGTGATCCCAGACTCATCATGCCACAGTGCTGTCAGGGTAAACACATTTGGGTTTACAAAGCAGAGGGTGCTGCGGTGATGGAAAGCTAAGGAAAGCTGCTAATGCATAAACTGTCTACTTAGACCTTTGGAAAACATTTTTCTGTGGCATTTGTGAGACGTCAAACTAATGATTGACACAGGAGATTGTCCTACAGATGCCCTGAGCTACATGTACATACATTAAACATACCAAAGATTTTTGTCTCCAAATGATACAGCTCCAAGAATAGCCCAAAGTCATGTGAAAGTAGCAAACCTCTCACGGGGGTTTTGTTGCTTCACAGAAATCAGCATTAATCCCTGCCTAGAACTTGCTTCAGGTTAAGCCTTGGCCAGCAGCTGCTGCAGATGGGAAGAAACACCCTTCTCAGACGCTTTCTTCCTGACACCACACATTTCTCATGAGCCATTGGAACAAAACTCTCACAGTAATGTTCCAACCTTGCATTAACTATGATGGTGGTACAGCCTTGTACCAGCTCTGAGAGCTTGGGCACCACAGGCAGAGCAATAAGCAGGGAGAGTGTCTGTCACCTCTTTTGACACCATCCAGAGTGTGTAAAACAATTCCAAATTACAGATAGTAATCCTATTCAACCCCATCCCATTTTACTCAGGGCACACAAGTAGGTGCTTTACTTTCACCAAGTGAAATCTGAAGCATGAGAAAGCCCCTTTTCAAATACAGAGGACTTTCACTTGTCACAACTTTGTATTCTGATTTAGTATGTGCTTGTTGCAACAAAGACAGACAGGAATCCATACCTGGGAGTGGAACTGGGATATGTCTATGAAGGATTCAGAAGAAATTATGCCACAGAAGAAGCAGAGGGCTGCCCACATCTTTAAAACATACTGAACTTTTGTATTATTGCTTTAATTGACGAATAGGAAAAATCTGCCTCAGCATGGACTGTTATTAACTCAGGCAGTCCAGAGAGGTTTGGGGACAGGAGGAACACGCTGTGTGACTGTGCAGGCACTCACCTCCACCACATACCCTGGGAACGGAATCAGCAGGGTCTGGGAGAAACTCAGAGTGAAGCTCCAAACATAGACTGAGCAAGAAGGTGGAAATATTTCCCCTGTTCCCTTAAAATGTGTCATGAAGCACTTCATATTTTTCCTAGATTTTGCAGAATATTGGTACTCTTTTCAGTCACTACCAACATATTTATTTTTAATTCCCTATTGGAGCATCTGAGAATTTTTGGAATATTCTTCTGTCCTTCAGACACGTTTTTCAGACAGGAACAGTAAACAGAGCTCTTTCCAACCTCAGCCAGCAGAAATGCTCTTCCCAGTCGCCAAAAATACCCACCATATCTTTCCAGTTCTTTGCTTAGTTCCTTTATTTAAAATATAGCTACAATAAATATCATAGATTCTATCAAAGTCACAGTGAGCACCTGGGTGAGAACCCTGTTGTCATGGTACCTCCAGGGACTTGTCATAGACAGGCAGAGACACTTCTGTTGGGCAAAGCAGTGCTTTAGGGAAGTCATGTTGAAAAGACCAAAATGCCTGAAAGCATCTCTGTCCCACCATACAAGATGCTTTTAACTAAAACCTGGATTTGCATCACGTGGATGTTACACACAGCAATAACCCCTACATGTTTGCAGCACAAGCCACCCAGAGGCACAGTGCTCCTACCAGACCTTTGTGTTTGGAAGCACAGGTGGGAGGATGTCTTTTTAGAGGTGGTTGAAATTTCATTTTAGTAAGAAAGTTTCAATTTTTCTTTTAATATGATCTCCAAAATTTCTATTTTGGGGGTGTTCTTTGTTCTTTTTTTTAAAAAAAGAAACAATTCAATATTCAACTGTAAAACACAATTTCAGGCTAAAACATACCAGAACCAGCCCAGCCTTTTCTGCAGAGAAGCCAATGGCTGGAAATTAAAATTGTCAGCTGGGCAAGCAAAGATGCTGGTACAGGTCCCCATCCTGCCCACTTCCAACCGAGATCACACCCAGACACTGCCAGGCCATTGCTCTGGTTGCCTCATACCCTCATCTTTCTCCTTTATAAAAAACGTGAATTGCATCCTTACATGGATCAAAAGAAAATGCTGCAATGTTCTCAAACCCTGCTCTGTGGCTGAACAATCTTCCCACCCATCTTCTCTGACATCTTTTGAGATGACATGGTTTGTATGTGGAGATCTACAGGACACAAGGAAGCCAAGGGAAAGTGACACAATGCCAAGCAGAGCCTTAGGAGAAGCCTATTGGAGAGGGAACAGCTGTGCCCCCAGTCACTGCTCTCAGCTCAGCCAAGGAAAGAACTACACATCATCTCCTCTCACCTTCTCCATTGCCTCTTGCATCCTCTGCCTCTTTCCCCAAAGCTGAGAAGCTTCTCTCCAGAGTTCCCAACAGAAAGCCAGACTCTCAAGCTGCAGGACTGAAGCCTGCTACAGAAGAGAAGAGCAGTGCACTTACTGTGCTTTAAAGAATTTCATACTTTCCCAGAGACAAGGTAAGAAACATACCAGTAAGGCAAAAGCACTGGACATAACATGCTCCTCTCTAATGAAGCTGCAGTAAGAGACAGCCCAGGCAGCTCACTGGCCTCAGTCTGGTATTTCCCAGCAGGTAGTAGCAGTTTCAGAACTATCCTGGAGTGCAACACTGCTGGCAAAAATAGAGGAGGACTAAGAAGCAAGTGGCTTTTTAGACAAAGTGCAGGTTACAGGAGATGAGCTCCCATAGCAACACAAAAGGCATTTCCCTGGGTTCCCCCTGACATGAGCAACTTGATTCTCAGAGATGTACAATTACAATTACTGTATAGAAAAAAAAAAAAAAGAATAATATTATTAGAGGCAGGAAGACATATCACTGTCGCTATGCAACACAAATTACAGAGAAATTAAAAATAAAATATAAACCCCTTTAATTTACACATCTCTGAAGCTTAGAATAACTACAAAGATCATCCACTGGCACTACTGGCTGCAAATTTGACAACAGGGAAGTGTTTAAAGGACAAACCATGGCACCGCTCTTCTTACACACACCTACACTTACGTTTCAAGCTTGAGTTTTTCCCTGCTACAGGCCACAGGATACCAAATGCAGAAGGCTTGTCCACTTCCAACCCATTTGAAAGCATCACAAACCTTCTCCAAAGGCTGCTTCTTCTAGATGAATAACACCTCCATCTGTGCCTACACATTTCCCAGTGCACTCAAAGCTTTCGCCAACAAAATTCAAGTCTACTAAACATTCTACTGTTATTACAGAGCAAGTCTAGAAGCACTAAATATAGGGGTGTTATCCAAACTACTCTGACACCGGCTCAACTTTTTCCTTGCTGATATCCAGATAATACCAGAAAATTTGCACTGCTTCTGGAGAAAACACTGAAATTCCATTCAAAAGAAGCAAAAATACATAGGAAGATACATACTAGATCAACAATGAGGATATAGGATGTTTCAGGAGGAGTCTAGGAACAAGGGAAATACACAAATATGACTCTCTAGGCTCCAGCTATTTGTGACTCAGGGACTTCAGGACCTCAAAGTTGCTGTCTCTGTATTTAAGTTCCATTCTACCATGAAAAAGGTTCACCTGAAAAAGCAGCTGAGGTGGCATGTGGAGAGCAAGAGGCCACATGGTATCATGCAGTGTCCTTGAAGCTCTCATTTTCTGTCACTCAGTGTCACTATGTTATGTGAACTGGACAAGCAGTGCTGAACAATTCTCAGACTAGATGTCATCTCTGAACATCATAAGCCAATTTGGTAAGACAAGTCAAAAAGGAAAGTGTCTCTCACATTTAGAATGCTGTATTAGGCATGTAGGAAACTGTAAAATTCAGGAATTAATCATTCGTATGGGAAATGCCAATGCCATAAGTGATTTATATTGTATTTATGGAAAATTAACATGTCCAATCCTGTACAAAGTAGGAATACCAAGCTCCTCTGCTGCAGTTTTAGACCAAGGCAGAAAGGTATATTTACAAAATGCTCATTAGGGAGAAAATCCAGCCCCCCAAAAAGGTTAAACACAAAGCTTTTACAGGGAACAAAAACTGCATAAGATCCTCTGTGAGCTTTAAGTTCTCCAAAGGCTTTGCACTGGCCCCCAGCTGTCTCCCTCCTGTATGTTCCAGTGCTTAAAACTCAAGCAGTGAAATGCTTTTCAACAGGTCATCACAGAGGGGGGTTTGCTGGAGGAATGAGCCTCAATACCAGCCCATGGAGGGAACTGCAAAGGCAACCAGGGTCAAAAAGACTTCATATAATTTTTGAATGATTGATGGCCTTTGAGGAAACAAAAATGCCAAAGCCAGGAGGGCAATGGTAACTCAGCAATGGGATCCTGGGGCTCACCTTCTCTCAGGTGGAATCCACCAACCTTCCATCCTAACCGCTCACCCCTGAATGAAATCCCTCCTCTCCTGAGCAGCTGCGATGAGAAAGAGTCACAAGTTACCTCCTCACAGTGGGAATAGAGAGATGGAAAGAAGTAAAAAGGAAACAGCAAAACAATCAGAAGAAGATCAGGAACACAAAAGGAAAGAAAAAAAGGAGAATCACATATCAGGAAATGCAGAAATTTGAAAAGAAAGGCTTAGAAAGGAGCAGGATGTTTAAATCAAGAAGCAATTAAAGCAATCAGTGCCAAAATGCCTGGAGACCAGCCCAGAAGCTTTGGCAGCAGGACAGCACACTGGCACAATCTGCATCAGGAATAACTTCTTCACCAGGGCCCTTTTATTATTCAAAATACAGCAGTTTTGAAGCTGGATGAATATAGTAAACTTAAATACTTTGTTAAAGGCCTCCAGAGATGTCCTGCACAGATACAAACTCACTAATCCCATAGAAGAACTTCAAAGCTCCACGTGAAGGGTGATACTAAGCATTTGCAACAGCAAGGGAAACATCCCACCACCCAAAATGGGGTTTTACCAGCTCATGACCCATGCCTACATGGACAGTGGTGTTACACTGTCATCCTCCACAACATTTAGAGATGTTTACTTTGGTTATTTTTCACTTTGTGAGAAAAATCTGCGAATTTGATGGCTGAAGTGTTTGCCTCAGTTTGAGCTGTCAAGGCAGTTCCTCGAGTTCCCTGGACTGTGCTGGTTCTCCGTTTGGGCAAAGAACAGCAAGGGGAGGAAAAAGGCACTGCACACACACCACACATCAAGCTAAGCAAGTCACAAATTTCAGGTATGCATCTGTGAAACTTCGCTGTTTAAGACAACCATGCTTATCCTGAGCACAGTGCACAGGAATGAAATCAACTGGCAGCAGAGGAGATGGAGCTCTTCCACCATCCCAGCAAGTCCTCATAGACTTGAATCACCTTTGAGACTTAGGACAAGAAGAAACTGAGAATAAAAGCGGTGTATCTGGGGGGACACACAGAGTTGAGTTGAGGAGGAGTATTAATGTTCACACTTTTGTGTTGCCAGTAACGCAGCATCTAAGACATGTTGACCTGTTCTGCACATGGATGAGATGGGAAGCATCAGACTCTTAAAGCTCCCCATCTAACTCACTCCAACCTGGCTATATCTGCTGACTCTGATGCCTGCTGCTTCTTGAGCTGCTTCAGAGAGCCCCCACAAAGCCTTCAGTAACACTCTGAGGAAAGAGCCCATCCCCCTGGCTGCTTCTTATCCTATTCCTGTTTTCAGAGACCATCTCCTCCCCTCCTCAGGTGCTAATGACAATAGATATAACTCAGTTTGTTGATGCAATTTAACTACTGAGAATAAGATACAGGAGCCATGCTACACAGCCTACCAGTGATCCAAAGCTGAGGAAGCTGGATTACAGCGAATCTTTCTTCTTAGCAGCCTAATGATGGGTTGTATAGTATAGAGTTATTGTTTTCTCTATGTATTTTAGGGCACTGTGAATAACAAGAAAAACAAAAGACTTATCTGAGGGGCCACTTCCTTCTCCAGGTGAAATCAAAACCTCAGAGCACCTTTAAAACATACAGGTTATTAGGGCTGATCCAAAAGCTCACACTGACTGTTCTGGAATGTATCCTACCTGCCTGCATGATCTTACAGCCTTCTTTGACAGAAACAAATGGTTTTCCCGACTTTTATTTTTTTCTTTTTCTTTCTGCATTTTCCTTTCACAGAGTGATACCAAGTAACTCTTCCCCTGACTAAAACTGAGGAAAATGCAGAAACAAGCAGAAACATGTTGATACTAGAAATTCATAGAATTTTTAATAGAGAAAAAGTTTTGCTTCTTCCTTGGAGCAATTTTGCTTGTAACCATAGAAAAGTACTAAGATGGCTCATATGGCACTTGTTTGTTATACTGTATTTAAACTTACAAACATATATATAAACCCTGGTGAGGCAATCTTGACTGTCCTAGAAAGAGATTAATATTGTACCTGAAAAAAACCAACATGTAGGCTCCTGACACTTCCTTCACAATTAATGCTCATGACCTGTTCTTTATTTAACCCTAACTTCTTATCATATTCCTTAAAATAACACCAGTTTACCCCAAGGATCCACAGGGCTATAACTCAGGCTGCAACTTCTGGACCTTCTTCTCAATCATCCCATTCCTGGTTCCCATCCGTAGCTTCCTGAGGCAGGTTTGTGCCTGGCATCATAGTGAGTTAGTGAAAAAATGTATTTTGGCAAGGGCAAAACCCTCATTCCCTTTATATTCTTTTCTTAGATTGTCCCTGAGGCTCAGGAAGTGGTGAAACAGTTAGGACAGACCATCATAAAAGTAAGACTGGAACTAGACCTTGGGCTTCTTTTTGAGAGAGCTTAATAAAGTGAACCTTCCTTCCTCTTTTGAAGGCTGAATGGCTTGAGTGCAGGAAAAGCCAGTCTGCTTATTTGAAAGGATGACAAGAGAAAGTGAAAACTCTGAAACAGGATGGGTACTTTGAGGTTGGGTACCTGCAAATTTTTATAAGTATTAATCACTCCTATTTCTGCCATGCTTGACTAAAATAGAAAAAGAAAAACCTGTAAATTGGGACAATTATTAAAACCATTTGTCACCACAAAGGCTATATTACAGATGGACATGATCCTTGGATGAAGACAATATGGGGTTTTGAAACAAACAAAAAACCCCTTGCTTAACACTTCATAAATTTATGACCTTAATTCAATAATCTTTCTCTGCAAAATATGGTGTCATTCCTAAGCAGAACATGACTGGCTTTTTGAACTGTATGTGCAATGCTTTCACCAAATTCGCAGTGGTACCAGGGCATTCCCCTGATGCCAGGATCCCAGGGCCATTATAGGCAGGCAAGGTAGTTACAGCCTCAGGCAATGCTGTTGCTTTGTTGAAGATGAAACTATGAATGAAACTATAGTTTGGCAAGGGACAAGGGAAAACGTGTCCCTGTACGTGTTGTTATTCGGGAGGCTTTCCCTACAGCATGCTGATCACAGCGTATTGGACTTGTAGTTAGGAAAACTGAATTATAATCTATTAAGGTAGACAGTCTAAAATTTACACCAAAATTATTTGTTAAGAATCAGCAACGACTTCATTTGGCACAAACTATACACAAGAACAACACAACAGCTGTGGGAACAATAAGTCCACACAGGCACAGAATCAGCAGGAAAACCCCATGGCTTTCACTGTGTTTGCCCAAACAGTAAAGTGCAGCCCAGCTGTGCCCACATCTGCAACAACAGGGCAAGGAGCATAGTCAGCAACGAAGGAGCCCAGGCCCTGAGGAGGACAAGGGAGAACACAGCAGGGCTGAATGCTACGAGAGGAGACGTGGACAAGCACAGAGAGGTAGGGCAGAGCCAGTCAGTGTCCTCTTACAGAAGATTGTTAGATAATGGACAAGTTCAAAAGAGATTTTTTTGGTTTAATGGCATTTTTGGAATGCAATTTGCCCGGGCAATGGCTAAACCTCTACAGGCTCACAGAGGGAATTTAATGAACACCCAACCACCTGGAAGCACTAAACATACACTTCAGAAAAGCAGCAACGCCAAAACCCTCCAGCTCCCATGGGACCTGGTGAATGTGTGAGGTAGTCTGAAGCTTCCTCTGAGGAATACCAACCTGCGCTTCACACATGGACGCAACACAGCTGCCTTCACCAGCCAGAACCTCACCGCTGAACTTCACGCGGAATATCTACTGCTGCTGGATTTAACTACTCCGATCCAACACCTGGCTTTATATTATTTGCTTCTCACTTGCCAAAACAGTGGGTCCCTCCCACCTTCCTACAGTAAAACAACCCAAACTGTTGCTGCTCACAATAGAGCTAATGTTTACAAATAATTACAAAAAAATTATTTTAAGTTTTGTGGATCCCTCAGTAAAAGATGGCAATTACAGATAAATTTGCCATATAAGATGTGACTCACAATGGACAAAATTCCTTGAAGAGCTGGTATCTACAGGTATTTAGATCACTGTGTAAATCATACAGACATTGCACATGCAGAAGCTGTCTTAACATAGCTGATGTGATGATTTCTGCCTCATGCAGAAGATGTATACATCAGAGTGACACTGTACTCCTCTTCAACTCTGCCCAGATGCCAAGGCTGATGTTGGGTGATTTATCATCCCACGCACTTGCTAATACTCCATCAGAAGACAGTATCAGTGTGTACTGGCTACACTTCCCTTTTTCTCTGGGCTTTAGAAATAAAACATGTCTTTTTGAACAGTACCTTTCATAGAAAACCAGACTTTTAGGGTCGAAGAGGTTTCAATCGAGAGTGAATTTGGATTCTCCATTTTGCCATCCTTTCCACCAGGGAAAGGATATATCAAAACATGCTTGTGTTTTGCACCAAATACAATATTAGCTGCAATAAAAAATGAAGTTTCATCATATTTTTTAAAGTTTCTGTATCTTTTGGCACATTTTTTTGTCATCTGTATTAATAGTTCAAAAGGACAAAATCCTGTCCTACTTTTGCCTGCTACCCTTGCACAGAAGGACATGTCCTATTTGGCTTTAAAGGAACCTGTGGAGGCTGCTCAAGAGGAAGTTCTTAAGAAAAAGTACATTTCTACCCATAATCCAAGGCCCACACCACCTGTTGTTATACAAGCCTACCCCTTTCTTCCAACAATGATTGTTTCAACACCCTGGAAGGATCAGATGTGTGGGCTCCCCGCACCCTCCTTGGGCACAAGAGGTTTTCCATTGCTTGAAATGTAAATATATACCTAAGCTGGCTGCTAAATACAGGCATAGTGGTTCCTATAGAGCTGTAAATGATCATAGTGGCATTTGGCAATTTGGTTTTGGGGCTGGTGTTCAGTGTCCAAGCCCAGCAGAGCCGTGAGTGGGTACAGGGCAGACCCTGTGTAGTGTGGTGGGGTGTGGGGAGGGAGCAACAGGAGCACAGCCGCCGCAGGCAGGGGCTGCAACCCCGCCCTGCACTCCTGAGAGCAAGAGGAAACATTTTCCCAGCCTCTGCCGAGCATAGCAGGGGGCTGCAGACTGAGCCTGCGCTTGTACTCCTTTAAGTAGGTTATGGGCACCAAGGGGAGCAAGAGCCTGCAAATTAACCTGTGTGCTAATCTGCTCTCTGCCCACCTGCAATACCAAAGTGTGCAACTCCAGAATAAATGGGAAGGCGCTCCCTGGAGAGAGCAACGCTGGCTGCAAAGCCAGCCTCAAACTTTCCAGGCTGAATTGAACTTGACAAGACTTCTTAAATTCCTGGGCAATTAGTTCATGGCTTCAAACTTTCATTCTGGACTCAGAGGATGCTGTAAGAGGCAGGGTAACATTTTCCCGATACTTCCCGAAGTTTAAAAACTGAGGCTCAGGGAAAATAAGACACATGCCAGATTGAGATGCTTGAATTGAGAATCCTACATGCATTCCACCTGGGAAGCAAGGAGATTTTGGGAGCTGGATTTACAAATCCTCATGTCTTTTATGAGGGTGTTAAGAGTGAGTAATTAGAGTGCTGCAAAAATAAAACTATCCAACGTTCACTCTATATTGCCGTATGTCAGCAGGTTTAGCATTCAAGACTGTTCACCAATAAATCCCTTCTGTAATGTGATGTCAACAACAAACAGCATTACAGTGAACATCAACAGGAACCAGTAATACAAGTGATTTTCCTTACATTTGTGAGCAGTTCATTCTGTAAATATCTCCTTTCCTATTGCAGTCCAATAAACATCTCTAAGATGGAAGAAGGTGGCAGGTGAAAATTCAGCTCTGGGTTTGAGACTGAACTTACTTACAGGAATTTAAAATTTCTACTCATGTTTCTCTAAATTCTCTTTAATTCTGCAAATACTGTATTTATGCTTTCGGTTCTCTGCTGCAAAACTACACAAGCCTGCAGAGACTTCAGGCATGTGCACTCTGCTGCATGCTCCAGAATTGCGTGTCCTAGAAATGCATGTAATAAGTATGTATATGATTCGTGCCAGTAGGGAATCAAATGGTTTTATTGCACCCTCATAAAAAAATAAAACCAACTGTTGTAAGGTCATCAGTTTCCCTGAACCTTTATAAAGGAATACCTGAATTATGATAGGGAATCTGTCACATCACTAAATCCTAGAATTCCTCTTGTCACCCCTTTATCAAGGAATACCTGAATTATGGTGGGAAGTTATCAAGATACTAAATTGTAGTGTAGTAATTAACCAGTTGTAAAAATAATGACTTAACTGTAGCCACAGAAGGAGAAGTATGTAAAAATTCATATGTATACCATGTAATGAATATATATAAAAGTGGCTGGATAAAAGCCAGACACACATTGTACCTGGTGCATGAGTTGGTGGAGTGAAGACGCCCCCCTCATGTCTAGGCCTGCATTGCTCTTACCATATAATAAACCTTTTTTATAAAAAATAAATTCATTGGGTTGAGGCTCTGTTTCTCACATGCATATGCATGAAATGAAGAACCAAACAGCAGGGAAAAACATTTTGCTTCCATTTCTGTAATGCCTACAATGAAAACAAGTGGAATAGAGACAATTTTGGCAGTGTCTCCACATTTATGTGAACCATGAAATGTAAATCAGTTTGAGGCTCTCTTACTAGTACAAAGAACATTCAGTTAACAAATGTGTTGTTTTGTGGGAACCAGGCCTAGAAACTACCCGGATATTAACTTGGTTAGAATTTAAGTCATATTCTGCTGTCTCTTCCAGCACAAACATTAACACCTCCATCTCTGTAAGCTGCACTTGTAAAATCCAAAGTGCTATTTACTGAAAGATCAGATTCAAAATCAGGGAAATGGGAGGAAAATAGAAAATATACATTAATTTGCCCTTAGCAAATGCCACCTGGTTTGGAGCAACTTCAACCTGACTAAGGGTACCTTGCCCTGCATCAGAATAAGGACACATTCCAAAGTGCACAGAGAATTTAAAAAACAAAGATTTGAGCAGTTACTGCTGAGTGCTGTTTACTCTGTACAATATCTTACGGTAAACACCACACAGACCCCTCAGGAAGGTGATGCCAATTTCCACGCACATACAGCTCAGCCTGACTCTGCAGGTTCCCAGCTTTCTCTGCCCAATCCTTCACCAGGCAAGGGACATACTCAAACATTCCCTTTTGTTGATGATCATAAATGTTCTTATTGGAGCTCTTTGACCACTGTCCAAAACCATTACTGACCTCAAAATACCCCTGCAGTGTGGTGCTGAGCAGCGCGGTCTCTGTATTTTCTGACACTGGAAAGCAGCACTCACAGTATGAATAATGATGCCTTAGCTTTGCCCTCCCACTCTCCTAAATCTCACATGGCTGGGAGCTATCTCATAATGCTTACAAAATACAATAAAACTAAATCACAACAAGCAGGCAAGTGACAAGTAATTAATTTAGGCAAAATTCTACATCTCTAACATCTATCACACAAAAAAGGACAGCAAGCTGATGAAGATGTTCAAGGGCACCAATTCTCTGCAGGTTGGCAGGATTACATCCCTGAACCACAGACTAGCAAATACAGAGCAGCAGGTGCTGTGGCGATGCAGACCTGGCACTTGCACCAGGTCACAGGGAAAGTACAGATGAAATCAGATGTCCCACAGCATTGCCCCCACCTCATCCTACCTCAGCAGTTTAATTTGCTGGGAAATGAAGCTCTTTAAACAGATTGCTCTACCATCATGGCTAACAGGACAGAAATACACAAGTTAAGTAAACAAGCACAATTTGTGTGGGCTTCTGCAGGGAAGCCCCTCTTCAGAGAAACAGGGAGATGACTTAAGGTGTGCTCCCTCTCTTCTGTTTATTCAGGAATTCAGTAGAGTTTGAAACATTCTTGCAGCTGGGAAACATTACCAGATACACACAAGCCTCTTGCATTTACATGTATTTGTTTAACTATTTTAAACTCTTTACACACAGAATTCACATATATTAACTGAAAATAGGGGGTCCGACCTTAAACTATGCCAAGCATTTTAGGGCACAGGTGTCCAAGCAGGCCAGATGCCTCCTAAAGGGGAGAACCAAAGCTGCGCCTGTGCTTTGCAGCTCTGCCAGCGCCATGAGCTTGACCTCAGCTCCAGCACACCCCAGCAGCTTCCAACAACTGCCAGTCTGGTTTTGATCAGGATGGAGGCTAAGAACTTTTACCACCTAATTTCCCACTTTCAATAATTTCCAGGTAACAACTCATAAAGGGACACAGTTTTACTAAAAACAAACAATGCAAAGAGCCATGAAAAAATTCATTCCAAGTTCAAAGCATTTTCACAGTTTCCAAAACATCTCACAAACTCTGCTCAGATGTGAACCAAACTTTTAGTTTAACAGCTACTTGCTTTGCAGGTTTCACAAACCAGTAGTATGTACAACATGAGAATGCACTTACTCCAACAGGTACGGCCCCACGTTCACCCTACACAGAATTACCCTGGACCTGAGCTGGGCTGTGGGTGACACACACAATGGCACTGTGCACTGCTGAGCAGCCACAGCAACCAGCACCCGAGGAAAGTGCACACAGTGCATTCATCTCCTGTGCCATGTGAACTTTTGAACTGCAAGTACTTCACCTCCATCAATAGTAAGGACAAAGGAAAGAGAAAAGGCAGCATCAGCTAAAAAAAATGCAAATGCAGACATGTAAAGCACTGTAGCTGACGGCATTCACCAGAAAATGCTGGATTAGAAAATTCCCATTTTTTATAGCATACTTTCCTGGAGGGCTGCGGTAAGCTATGTGCAGCCTAGTGCTTGATCAGAGAGGTGATTAGAAATGATAAGACAGTAGCTCAGCTGTAATGTCCTAAACTCCTGCCAAGGAGAAGATGCCAAATTGCTAATGTAAATAGCCCCTTTTGATGTCTTAAACCCCTGGAAATGAAACAGATTTTCCTGAAAGATCAGGCTCTGGTTGACTTTCCATCCCAGCACCAAACCTGATCTGCATGCAAGTCCTGTTGCTGCCTACACAAATGGGACAGAACCTTGTGGGACCAGATTTCTTTTGCAGAACTGCGTACAAATGATCACCTAAGCAGAATTTTTCTCATGCCCTAATGCAGCTCTGTGTCTAGTTGTAAGCACAAGACTGCAAACCAGACCTTCTGTCAACTCCCATGTTAAAATATTACTTAAAACAAACATCATGTTACAGGGATTCAGATCCACACAAGGATGCGCCTTCAATTCCTGAGGCGCCTTATTCTAGTTTCAAAACTCGGTTAGAATTCCTTCCAAAACTTGGAGCCAACGCCTAGTACTGATAAAGAGATTTAACAAAGGGTGTAATGAATATGTACGTGCTGATAACGACTCTAGCCAGAGCTTTTGTTCTGATCTCTCCCCAGGCTGGGAGGGGAGGGAAGACAGGCCCTGGGCAGGGGACAGGGTTCGGGGTTCCTGTGTTTTCTGCGCAGGGTCAGCAGCTCACTGGCTCGGTGGAGGACAGAGGACACAAACACACACTGGGTCCAACATCGCTCCGGGACCTGGGCTGTGTCGTTTGCTCCCTGGCTTTGTCCATCACCCGTGGACACCCCAATCTGTTTTGAGGAAGAAAACACACCTGTTTCTCTACACTGCAGAGGTTGGATTTCTGCTGCTTTTGTCACCTACTCCACAGGACCTGACCTGACCTCTGCTCCTGCCATTCCCGTGAGAGCGAGCCCAGCCAGGCGGGCACGACATCGCCACCCGCTGTCCGTAAATATAACTGCAACCCTGAGAGAGAGCGGCCAGCAGCTGAGGTGCAACAGCACCACCAGCTGTCTGTGGAGATAATTGCATCTCTCCCTTTTGGGGGTAGTCAAAAGAACCTTTTTTTTGACTGTTTGCCTTGTTGTTTTGGGGTGGAGGGGTTTATTACAAACTGTTGTTGTTGTTTGGTTCTTTTCTTGATATATATATATATATATCTGTGTATTGGGATTAAGAACTGTTATCCTTTCATATATATTTCTTTTTTTTCTAATTAAAGTTGTTTCTAAATTTAACGGAGAGGGATTATTTTATTGGCCAACATAGATGTCTTAGTTCTTCCCTCGAACTAAGACAATAACACTGCATAACAAGCACCAAAAATATGGGTTAATATTGTTAATTCTCAGGAAACCACCTTTTAAGCACTCAGAGCACAGAAATTAGAATTGGCATTTCTAACATGCTCCACAGAAACATATCACTGAAAACTGGGTGTTCTTCAACACTATCATTGTAATAGTTTGTATTTGTGTTCTTTAGTTGAACCTTATCCTTGAAATGTACTGAAACAAGTATGTTCCCTGAAGCACCCAGCTCCACATCCCGTCAAAGCTGAGCAGAATGCACACCTGTTGCCAGGGTAGCCTCACCAGCACACTGCCCACCACCTCCCCTCATATATCCTCTTTTTGCCCTTGTTTACTCAAGACTATATTGTGACAATAGCTCATTCTCCTCATTCAAAACACTCAGGTATCACTCCTTGTTGAGTTGTCCAGTTTGAAAAGTTTCTAGCAAAAATTCTTGTTATTGGTTGTATACACATATGACCTCTATATATTTCTCTATGCGCTGTTACAATGATAATTCATTTCTTTCTACATTAGTCTATTTCTACTCTGTACTGATGCTATTTCACAACGCTACATCATCTGAAGATTACTGTCAAGGACATTAGTAAAAGCATTGAAGAAGCCTGATTCAATAGCAAGTCTTAAAGAACCAAATTCTGTCATCAAACACAGTAAAATACGACATTCAGTTTGTATTAGCAAAACATTCCACAGATATTTCAGCTACAGTGCATACCCCTAGTAAAAGGATATCATAATAATGACAATCTGACCAACAAAGTTATAAACGTATGCAAAGCATTTGCTGCCTCCCGCAATTATTTCACTTAGTCTTTTTTTAAACAGCGAGAAACACAAACCTACTGCCTATCAGCAGCTTTTAGTTTAGAAGTACTGATTGGGTTTGCATGGCGAGGTTTGGGTAGTAGAGGTGCTACAGGGATGGCTTCTGCCAGAAGCTTCTCCTATGTCTGACAGAGCCAGTGTCAGGCAGCTTCAGGGTAGACCGGCCACTGACAGAGGTCAAGCCAACCAGTAATGGTGATAACACCTCTAGGATGACAAATATAAGAAGGGAGAAAAAACCTGTTCAATTGCTGCTCAAGTGAGGAGTGAGAATGTATGAGAAAAACAATTCTGCAGACACCAAGGTCAGCGCAGAAGGAGGGAGAGGAGGTGCTCCAAGTGCCAGAGCAGAGAATCCCCTACACAGCCCATGGTGAAGACGGCAGTGAGGCAGGTTGTGCCCCTGCAGCCCATAGAGGTCCACAGTGGAGCAGAGAGCCACCTGCAGCACAAGGAAGACCCCATGACAGAGCATGGAGCAGTCTGTTCCTGAAGGACTACACCCCATGGAAGGGACCTACACTGGAGCAGTTTGTGAAGAACTGCAGCCCCTGGGAAGGATTCACATTCGAGAAGTTTATGTAGGGTTGTCTCACTTGGTAGGGACCTCACACTGGAGTAGAAGAGTCCTTACCCTGAGGCAGGAGTGGCAGAGAAAACATGATAAACTGACTGTAACCAACGTTCCTCATCCCCCTGAGCCACTGTCAGGGAGGACATAGAGAATTCAGGAGTAAAGTTAAGCACAGGAAGAGGGGAGGGGTGCAGGGAAAATATTTTAAGATTTAGTTTTTACTTTCTCATTACCCTATACTCCTTTGACTAGTAAGAAATTAAACTAATTTTCCCCATGTCAAGTCTGGTTTGTTGCCCACGTTGCCAATGATGACAATTGGTGAGTGATTCTTCCTGTCCTTATCTCAACCCATGAGCCTTTTGTTATATTTTCTCTTCTCTGCGCAGCTGAGGTGGCTTTGGTGGGCATCTGGCATCCAGCCAGGGTCAAACCATCACAGGAACGGAAACAAGAAATATAACATGAAAATCAAATAGAAGCCAAATGAAAATGCAAGCCAATAAAGGAAGGGATTATCCAAGTAAAGATTCCTTTACAAGGGCAAGTCAGGAAACCACTCAGTTACCCTGAGCCAACAGAGAGCTGCTGTGCTAGTCCAGATGGGGCTCAACAGGAAATACTGAGTCCACATTTTTTACATTCTCACTTTAGACTGAGAAACGATCTGATTTTCTGGAGGCATTTCAATAAGACTCTTTGGAGACATTTAAAATGGTGTAGCTCAGGAATGCAAAATGGGTACCTGGAAATTACCATAACATCCAGTATATTACACCATGCAATGCCAGGCTTAATACAATTGATAAATGTAAATAAAGACAAAAAATTTTGCTTATGTAAAGGACATCTCACCCTTCCTTTGAAATAGCCTATCAGTCTGACTTGGTCCAACCAACTCCACACAAATCAGAAACTGTGGTCACAACCACCACCAACACAGAAGTTCTAAGTACTTTGCACTGCTTTATCCTTCTTCCAGAAAAAAACATTCTAGCTATAGATCCTGTCAGGAGAATTCAGCCTCAAAATCTTTACTGGCAGAAACACTACGGATGACTTTGAAAATTCTGGGTGATCTGAGTGCACGATTCCTGTTCATGCATAAACAAAGTTCTTAAGAGCTCTGATAATAATCTAAGAATATATATATTTACAATTGGAAGACATTTTCTCTGGCTAAAGCTCTGTGGTTTGTTGGGATATGCTAATGCCTATTTCATTTTTGATAGCCAAGATTGTCAATGCTGAAAGCTAAATTCCAGTCTTAATGGGAGTTCAGACATTTATCCCCAAAAGTTTGATCATGCCAGAGGTAGATAGATGAGTGGAGTAACAAAGTCAGGAATTGACCAAACATAGAGAAATTTGTACAGTCTTTTTCAGAAGAGATTGATAATCACACTTCCTTTCTATCCAAATGAGTATTCCATTAGGACATATAACTAAAAAACAAAACAAACAAACAAAAAGAAAATGCTCAGTACAAGAGATTTAGAAAACTCCCATCCTATGCATAAGTTTACTTTATTGACAAGGCAGGATAGGACAGGTTTAAATACAGACAAATTCTGTCACACAGCATACAATATGAAAAAATCTTTTGAAGTATTAACGCACTAAAAGCATAGAGATCTTGCTTTAATTTTAAGCATCACATGCTACTTCTCATGGTTTTCATCTTTAAAAGAACTGAAGTAGGGAAAGATACATTGAGTACAAATTCTTTCTACATAGGAAGTTCTGACATAAGATGACCTTTTGCTAGCACTAGAACAAAAGTTCATTTTATTTGGCATGAAGATAGGACATCTAAAACAACCTCCTTACAGGCATGAGGAAAATGTGGTCATTAATGCTATATCCCTCCCTTCACCAGTGGATTCACATGCAATTGACCATCAGTAATACAATGAATGATGCTGTTAGCATACTTCAGGATAAATCTATGCAATTTATTGTTAAATACTGTGGCAGAGTCATGGAGCGAATTTGATGGTCAGCTTCTATGACAGAATGTATAAAACAAAACACATAACAAATCTATTGCCAGAAACTAATTCAACCATCAATTGCTTTTCCATTTAAGCTCAACTTTGATGGATACTGTGGTTTACTACAGCACTAAAATGATGCACAAATATGAGTCAATCTAAACTCTTCAATATTTAACATGGTTTGCACACCATAAACAGCTGCTCACATAATGTGGAAATCCTGAAATTTTTCTAAGCCTACATAAGCTTCAACTTGAACCAAAAAAATAAAGTACTGGATTGTTTTGTATGTATTACCAGTTTTTGACAAGCACGGCAATTTTGCACTTCAATGAAGTCAAGATTGCAAATTTAGCATGAACTCAAGTAGCATGCAGCAGCTGAGCTGAGGTTCAAGGGAAGAGGATCATCAGCACAGCAATATGCAATACTGAACTGACAAACTTAGTCATCTTGTTGCAGAACAAAGAGAGCTGGTAAGAACCATACTGCATATTTTCTATGATAAGGCCAATCTAGAATCAACAGGAATATTATTTAAAAGTCACATGCCAAGTCCTGGGAAGAATGCAGCAACAATAAAAGTGATTACCGGGGCATCAGGGAACTTTATCCTTAGGACTGTATTTAAGAACAAAAGTAATGAGAATACTGCAAGCTGTGAGAAATATTGATACAGCACTGTACAGTCAGCTCTTTCAAGCACCTCAAGAGCATCTTCCTATTGCCTGTTAGTGCTCTACATAACAGCTTTAAATCAGTCTCTGCAATTTTAAATTTCTTCATAGTTTTTATGATGGATACATCCCGTTGAGACATGAATCTAAAATAAGCAGCTCCTACTGCCTGAGCTAACAGAGAATCAGTAGTACTCAGCATGGAAAATCACCTTCATAGGCCCTCAGATCACTAGGAAGCACAGCCGTATCAACTGCTGAAAAGCAGGTGCACATTAAAACTAGATCCATGTGTATATATATATATATATAATTCATATGTATTCTTCTAATCTGCCTCAACACTTTTTGGAGAATCGCTCATCAGTTGTGAGATTGGATATATAGACATATATCCATAAGACCTTCATCAGCCTCACCTTATGACAGACCTTCACAGAGACACTGTGTAGGATCCCAGGGCTGCTTTTGCAACATTTGTTTACTTAAAGGGAGAGCTCAGTGCTGCAGGTCAATACAGGTTCTAGATCATTAGCAGATCTTTGACACAGGATAGCACTAAAGTGGCATCTCTCTCTGGGACAGAGGCACTATAATATTTAAAGCAGTAGCTTCTATTTTCTCAGGGATAAATGCACAGCAGAATTTACAAGTCACAACACCACCATCTGGTACCACTTCTAGTGGGAGAGAGCTAACACTTATACATCCAGCAAGCAACTGTCAAAGCTGGAGAGAGATGCCCTGGGTAGGATCACAGCATAAATTACATGCCTTTGCAGAAGGAGCCACCCAACTGTACCCAGCACTTTCAGCTCTGAGGTCCTTCCTGAGGCTAGCTAAGTCACACTGTAAAAAGACACCCACAAAGAGACCATCCTCCCTTACTGTAACCCAGCAACCAGGATGGGAACACAGCTTTAGCAACAGGAGACCTCTTCTCAAATCTGTCCTGACTGTCACAGGGATATCAACCCAGGCTTTTTACATCTCAAGTCTTTTACCACCAGGCCACTGGGCATTCTAGGACAAGTGATCATCATTTCTTGTTATAGATGTTGCATTCTTTACACTTCAGTCTTGCCCTCCTGTTGCAGTGCATGCACAGAAAAGTTTGCTGCAGAATCAATTCCTCTCCTTCTCCCTGGCCCTGTATAAATTATTTAACATAACAAGAGCAGCTCCAATAGGAACTTAACATGCTAAGGACTACCTAGAAGTCTGGTTACTAATACAATTCTTCACAATTGAAAAGGCAGCACTCAAGTCTGCTCAGACTCCCATGTGGGATTTGTGGCAGGTTGTATCTAATAACCATGCTGACTACTGAGAATAAACAGGGTTCGTATTTTTCCACCTAAGATGCATGGCAAACACATAAGAAGCAGCAATTCAGTTCTGTACATGCCTACTCAGGGAAATTTAGTATTAAGCCTTTCAGGTGCCTAATCACCATTTTGCACACTTGATCTTCATAAGTAAAAAAATGAAACACAAACAGAAACCAAATCAATCAAAAACTAAAACACAAAACGAAAACAACCATACCAAAAACCAAAACCAAACAAAAACAAAACCCAGAAAAACACAAAAAGAAAAAAGCCCTGAAAAAGGCACCACAAGCAAAGCTGTTTTGAAATTTTAAAGAATTGTAATTGTTTATTAGAATAATCAAGCATGTAAAAAAAGAGGTATTAATAGAATTAAATTAAAAGTGAATGCTCAATAAACATCTTTATACTTTTTTGTTAATTTTGCAAGAATATGACTAGAGTCTTATATGACAGCACTATTAAACCTTCCATGAGACACAGGTAAATTAATATATAGGAAAGTCAGTGATGTACTATATAAAAGCAGGGGTTTCCCAAACTTGGAGATCCCAATTAATTAAACAAAAAATGGAAAGTTTAAAGCTACCGGAAGTCTGGCATTACTTACTGTTTAGCTGCAAAATCAAAATTGTTTGTGTGGTAATTTATTAATATTTTCCTTTTAAACTCTACCACAAGGTTTTTATCCTTACCAATCCTAAGAAAACAGTCTGTTCTTCTGGGAGGACATTGTATAGCCTGCCAAATTCACACTATTTGACATTTATCAGGGAAGCAGCATGTTGTCATCAGTGTAAATAATGCTGCTTGTCCCAAATCCCACTGAGGCACCATATTGCCATGCTGCGAGCAAATGCACAACTTGAAGGAGAAATATACCCTGTTTTACTACTATGTTGTAGAGCCAGTCAATCAAAATTTTACTGCAATAATACTAGAGATTTTGTTTTGCCTTACACAGCCCTGGAATATGACCAAATAAAAGCTCCACCTGCCAAAAAACACAATGAATTCTAATCCATAGCAGTGCAATGAGCAGTGCAAACTATTAAGAGATAAAAAATTGAGGGGAGATAAGCTGTAAGAGCCAGTCCACTACCCACTCTGCTCATTTTGCAATCTGAATCATACGATGCGAGGGGAGAAAAGGTAAGAAGAGCACTCCATCCTATGTTCTACCATTAGATAGGCCTAAAAGTGCACAGAGTGCAAGAAAAGTAAAGGTTATTAAAGAAACAGAAATTAGAAGAACCTTTCTTAAAAAAAATAGATGCCAAATTTATGCCAAATAAACCTACCCACCTGTATACTGCTTTGAAAGCCTTATACATGCATACATATATATATGTATGTATATGTAAGTATGCATGTATATGGTTCTTCAACACTGGTATGCACAATTCTTAAAGATTTTATTTATATTATGACAAAACTAAAAGAACTGAAAACATAACTATGGTGGGGAATAAATCTATTAGTTTAAGTCATGTGCTAAAGAACGGTGGAGGTGCTTTGTATTACATCTAGAAAAGGAAAAAGATTAGGGACCAAAGACCTTCATCATTTTCTGTATCTTTTAATTTTCGTTGACCTTAAAGTTGTAGTTAAATTTCCTTCAGTAGTATGATGAAAATACTTCAACAACTCACTGCCTTGTAGATTTCCCTAAGCCTCTCAATATTTATTACTTCTGACTCCAATTTTCACAGTGTAAAAATTAAGTCAGCTAGAAATCTCATACACAGCTGTGAAACACAAATACAATTTGGTGTCATTGGGCTCACCAGTATAGAAAACTCTTTGTGGATAGGAAACAAAACTAAAATTTAAATACAAATACGTGAAAAGGTTTAAGCAGAAAACATGAAGAACCTTGTGGACATCCTTCCACCCTATCTCCACAGAGAAAACTATAAACTCCGTGACGATTTGCATTACAAGGGTTGCTGAACAATCTTAGCACCTTATGGTCATGTTTGTCCTGACTTGATGTTTCTGAAATGCTACTATGTATTTTTTGGCTACTTAATGTTTTCCTCTACACAAAACATGAAAAAAAGAGAAGGAAATTGCCATTATATCAATCTCAGACCTATCTTAATGCCTGCAACTGGTATTAGTAGGAAAATAACTTTTTACGACTAACAGAAACAGATATTCTTTACTGTAATGAAAAAAATATAAGGAATACATTTTTTTTGAGCATGGTGTTTTTTTGGGGTTTTTTCCCCAATAGATGAGCACCATGACAGAACGGCATTTACACATAATTTTGGAATTAAGACCAATGGGGTATAGTATTTTTTAAAATAAATGAGTTACGCTTTGGTTTCCAAAATAAGAGTCTTATTCTAATACCATTTAAAGTACACCTGTCTTCTACTTTCTGTAACTACAGTAAATGCTTCCAGGTATTTAAGTATCAGAAGAATAGCAGCCAAGTAGTTTGCTCATATTTCCTTGCCTGCTTTGTGGCAGTTCATTCTAATACCTATAGAAAAATTGAAGAATGATCAATTACCTCATTTCCTCATAAGAGCTGGAGAAGATAGCACTCCAGCAGGATTTTTTTGTTTAGTTATCAATGAAGTGTTACAACTAAAGTAATTCTTTTTATGGTATATATTAAAAAAAAAAAAAAAAAAAAAAAAACAACAAACAAACAAAACAAACCCCCACCAAACAAACAAAAACCAACCAAAATCACAAAAAAACCAAATCAAACAAACAAACAAACAAAAACATTTCCACTATCACTAAGAAAAATACTCACTGTCCAGCTTTGAATTTCAACACCTTTGATCAAACACCCAGCCATTTTTAACTTCATTATAACTGAATTCTGGAATTCAGTGGAGTTTGCATCACAGTTAAGCTGGGTCAAAATCCAAGCAAAAACTTCATACTACATTGCCGACTTCCAACAATTACTTTGCAGTAGAAAAATATTGCTACTTCCAGTGTAAATTGATTCCACAACCCAACCATGTTAAACATAGAGGAATATCAGGTTGTTGAGAAGAGACAGATTTTTTTAACAGAGCACTTTTGTGCTATTTAAAAAGACATACTATGCAAAATATTAAGAAAACAATTTTAAATTGTACACCCCACATTTATGCCCCAATCATATTGTTTGAGCACATACTTAGCTTTATAGATTTATGCATTATGAATAGTGCCAGTTGCTGCGTAGGACTATCTAAGTTTAGTGAACCAAGTTCAAAACAAACAAACAAAAACCCCAAACAAAAACAAGAAACACCACAAAGATAAATAAAATCAAGGAAGCAAAAAAACCCCACACAAAGCATTGTACCTGAGCATCACAGCTAACAAAATATTTTACAAACCATTTTGAATCTATTCTATCTTCAGCTATCCAAACATTCAAATTTTCCACTAAGTCACTGCAGCCTTACCCCAGGTGATTATTTTCTCCTATCTTTCAAATAGCATTTAGTACAAAATGTGCCAGTTGTTTATGACTGGCATCCACTCTCATCCTACATAAACCTGACGCTAGCATATAAAGACTGTAAACCATCAAAAAGCAAAAGCAAAAGTGTTGAAACTAGATAGAGCAGCAGAAAATTGTTGACGTGTCAAAGAAATTATTCACGTGGCACAGCAGCCTCTGCTTGTACGGTCCTGTCTCATATTTAGATAAACTCTACACATTTCTTGAGCCTTTCATCCTTCATTAAAATCTGACTTTTAAATGCCACTGCTCTAAAAAACCCCAAGCCATAACATCCTAGGCAGTGGAGAAGTAGTGAAGCAGAAAAAAATGCTTATATTTAAAAACTGAAATGGTGTTCCCACTGTAGGATTATTTAAGTTAGACAGAGGAGAAAGGTCATTCATCCACATTAGGAGCCCAATAACCAGACCTATGGTCCAAGTACTGCCACCAAGATCTTGCTGCTCTTCAGATAATTTCCTTCACATGTGCGGGAATTGTGTTTAGCTCCATTTCCCTCTTTGCAGGGACAGAGGAAGCTATTATTCTACTACTCTAAAGAAGGAGCAAAGAAAGCAAGTGGAACTACTCTAGGTCTGATACATTTTATGCACCTCTCCATTACAGAAGACGTCCACATATTCAAATAGAAGTTTTGGTTCAGAGGCTAAAATTTCCACTTTCACCTGCAGTCTAGACCTTAGACTTTCATCATTAATCAACTTGATGGGTTAAGAACAGAACACCTGGCACACACACCAAACAAAGATGTATCCTACCAATACCCTCAAGATTGTACCCAGCCCATCAGAACAACTTATCCAGCCCAATTTTTACTCTGTAAGTCAGGAGTTAGAGCACAGATTTGGGTATCAGTCAGATTAATTGCTCTAGATGTCTGTTCACCAAAACCTGCCAAACGATCTCCACTTTCCTCCCACCCCAATCATGTAACTTGAGCTGTCCATATACAACTAAAAGACAAGTACTTCATACAGCAGCAAATACATCCTAATCACATGAAAGTAGATATATAGCTTGTCCATATGACAATGTTTCTTGTAAACTCATGAGGTCACATAGCACCCAAACATAGATGCTTCTACTAAGCAGAGGAGTGTGAGCCTACACGGCAGTGAAGAGCTTGACCCTCAACTTCCTCCATTAGATACTACAGAGTTTACTCAAGACAAGGTGACATTTAACCATCTTCAGAAAGAGGAAGAAAATTTGAAAGGTACAATCTATTTGTGACTGTGTTTGAAGAAATAATTAAATTCAAAAGTTTTTTTTTGAGTTTGACCTGATTTTTCCCAAGTTTCACACTCTTTTAACAAACAGCTGAGGTTGAAGCTCATGTTACCAGTGTTCAGGAGTTTGTTTTTTGAAGACTATTTTTTCAGTAGCATTCTTCATCTCCAAAATTGGGTAGGTCTTTAAAAATAAACTTCATAGGAATACAGTGAAAAGGAAATAGTGCAGAAGCACAAAAATAGACTCAGGATTCCAATAACAAACTATAAATCATTCATTTCCATCACACATTGACTTGCAGCAACATTTCTGCTTATATTAAAGAAAGGAGTTCAGAACATTTGGGGACAAGTTCATTCCTTCTAACCTGAAAGCATTTTAACTTGCTCCCAAAGCAAGGAAATCACAGGAGACCATGATATAAGTTATTTCTCTTGGCTTAGACAGATTGCAGTGCTACCATGTTGTACCTGAGAGAGAGGATGAGTGAGGCTGTGCAAGTATTTTATGAACTTAAGGTAGATCTTGAAAAAGCTTGGGTCCTACTCCTGGGAGGTCTACTGCAGACCTGTATTCCTCCTTATTGAAACGCATTAAGTTTGTATCAGAAAGGTAAAAACAAGAAGAAATAGTTTAAAAAGGATAGGAAGGAGGAGGAATGTAAAAAAAGATTGAAGAATACCATAGCTAAAACCAAGTTAAATGATAAAGGAACATGCACTGCATCTGCAGACACTATAGGCTTGCTCCTGCCAACCCCAGTCCAGTTAATTAACTTAATGCCAGGATTTTTGTGTTGGAATTAATACAGCTCAGACTATTTAGCTAGCCTCTGAAATGCATTTAATGCTTACTATAATCATTATATTCATCAGTCACGCCCATCATGTGGCTCCAAAACAGTAAATATAATTACACAAGAGAATAACTTTGAAAAGCACATGGCCCATATTTGCTACACTAAAAATGTATTGGTTGTGGTGAAGAAATATATAATATGAATGAACATATCCAAATCATTTGATCATAATGATAAGAGTTGCCTTTGATCCAAGAAAGCTAGAAAACTAGAAAAGTGGTTTTGACTGAAAAGTAAAAGAAATAATCTACCACCAAGAATTCTAGTTAACATGAATAATATAGGAACTGATTTAATATAGAAAACCCACTTTAATTCTATGGTCAGAAATTGGTAAGAGGCTTACCTGTCAAAAGAGGACATCTAATTATGTGCAATTTATTTCTGTTGTACCAAATTTTACTGTTAACATGCCTAATTTCTAATACGATCAGATAGATAGTCAAACCCCCATGTTCAATAACCTTGCTGTCTCCTAGAACTTCTCTAGGACAATCCCACCACGTTACTTCTGGGGGAGAGGGGGGAGAAGTCTAATGCATATAACCATGCAGTGAATAACAGAGAAACAACAACTCATAAAATGAAAACCTTATTTAAAAATGTAATATCACCTTGTTTTCCTTAACAGCTCCAACTGCTATGTAATTTTCTTGGGTTTGAGAGACCTATGCAGATAGGACCTTAACTGCGAAAAGCCAGCACAGACACCTGTATGCCATTTCAAGGCAGGCAAAAGTAAAAGGTTAACAGGCATAAGAGAGGGATCTTCCTCTCCATTTAGCAGAAGATCCAAAGCAGGCTGCAAATGGTAAGATACACGCCAGAAAGAACTCTAAGGTTTAGGTATTCAGGCATCTTTTTTCCCAATTAACATACACTTCCTCCCTGGGCTAAGTGAAAATTTTTAATTTCGGGAGACTGGCAAATTTCCTACTATAGGCAAAGTCTGGTTGAAAACAAAGTTTCAAGTTTGAAATACAACTTTCCTTGAGCTCCAACAATTGTATTGAAATCATCAGAATTTCTAACACAATAGTGGCAACGTAGTACAGACTTGTTTCAAACACTAACTGGGTTAAGAAATCAAAGCTATCATTTGGCTATGGAAAAAAAAATGTGTAGCCTCTGTGTCATGAAACAATGTTCACAGATTGCACTCTACAGTCAGGCAATTGTCCTGCCTTTTTTGTGCACCACAAATTCACAAGGAAGCTGAGATTCCATTATCTCTAGCAAATCAGCTCTGACTAGAGAGTATATGTGCAGAGAAGAAAAATAAGATTCATAATAAGGAATACAGAAATAAAAATAATAATATAACAATGATAAGGAATTAAGGTAATTCTAGATTAATAAGCAAAATACAGCTAGAACTGTATTACATCAGGTCGCACAGCAAAGTATAATAGCCATGTTAGCTTCTAGAGAATTAAAACAGCAATACTAGCTTCTGTTCTGCACAGCAGGAGACCAGAAGTCATCCTCTAGTCATAGAAAGGACTGAATGATAGTTAAGGCTTCATAACAGTACCTGTGGGCTCACCCTGTCCTAGAAGAGCAAAGCCTCAAGTCTTAGTATAGGCATAATTAGGGGAAAAGCCACAAAAAAATGAAACAGTTCAAAGTACAATCAACATTATTACTCACTTACATACCTAAAACATGAATGTGTAACCCTTTAAAAAAGTAGATTGCTTCCTTGAGTGCTTTCAAAATCCCCAGAACTGTGAGCACACTACCACATTTATCACAGTGGTATTAATTAACCATCAGAACAGAATTGTTCACATCTCATTTTATCTAGCTTTCAAGTTGAGTGAAGCTGTGTGTGTTCTGTTGCTGTTGTTGTTAAAATAATAAAAGAAAATCAACAAAACCCAAGAAAAACACAGGGTGGGGGAAGGGAGAAGAAAGTTTCTCCAAAATGTGTATAAATGGATAAGCATGATGCACACTTAGAGCACTTCTGTCTATGAATCAAAACAGTTTTTGTTAAGCCACCTAAGAAAACTCCTAGTTTTTCCCTTTGTTTTAAATCAAATCTTATAAATAAACCTAGGATTAAATGGTTCGTAGGTAATTTATTTTCCTATGAATGTAAATAAAACCTATTACCAAAAGAAGTGTTTATTAACACTCCTCAGGAGTGGCCATGATACTATACAAAACTTCATGATCAACAATCAAGAAGCTTAGCATAATCTAATAGCACTAATACATTTATGTACAAGGTGAACTACACGCTACTATAAGCATGTTTCTTCTCGTTCCTGTTTCTTACTAGCAGACAATGAAATGACAAATAAACTCTTCAGAAGCATATCTCCTTTTAAGCAGAAACAGGAGCTAACAGAACACAGCCAGGAGACTGAAAACAGTATCTACAGGAGCAGAGCAAAGAAGAGGAACAAAAACAGAAGTGGGCATACAGCAGTGCAGAAGTGATAGAAAATGGAAGAGGTGGGAAGGCAGAAATGAGAAGATGAACAGGCAAGGAGACAAATGAGATGTGAAGAGACAGAAGATAAAATTAGTCCAAAACAGCATTTCTTAAATCATGGCTCAGTCAAAGAAAATTAAAATCAGCCTGATAGGAAAGAGTAAATTACAACTGCCAATGTCTTCAACTTCTTGAATGGTGTTGCCAAGAGTCAGTCATGACTGGAAATTACTGGCCTACCACATGGCTGGTACAAGTGCCATAATGACTTTGTTAGCTATGTCTCACGTGTAGATGCAGCATAAAGTTAGCATACGAGAATGCGAGGAGGGAGGAAAGGTAACTACCAGTGAGCTCAACTGGAAATGAGATTGAGCTTCTATTAACTGGTCCACACAGTAAGACAGATACCACAGAAGTCACACAATCCAAAGCAGTATGAAAGCAGGAAAGCATTTTGTTAAGCAGAGCCTTAAAAACTTTTCAGGTATTGAGGTGAACTTCTGTGCAAAGATATACGAATTACAAAGAAATTATATCTATTGTAGACAAAAAGGTTTCATCCATCATCCTTCAAAAATTCCTGAAATTTTTACTGATAAAGAAAGAAAATTCTAGATAGGCAACACATGCAATGCAAGGAGAACTGTGATGTCTAAGGAAATGCCCCAAGGTACAACTGCAATGCTTTAGCTTATTTTAATTAACTAAAGACATAATCCACATAAAATAACATGCTGCCCTTATAATCTGTAATCTCTTGGTCTCTATAATCAGTCTATTCAGAACCAATGTGCAAAACAAAACAAAGGTTCCTCAAGATACCCATCGCAACTGACCTTCACCAAAACACAAACAGAAGAGACTGCAGGGACATACCCTCCTCCTCTTCCCTGAGTTTATTCAATAAAGCAATAAAAATTAAATCATATTTTACAGGGTTTTATAACTGAATATAAGGTAGCATTAGCTTTCCATTAAGCTGACTTACATGGCAACGTTAGCTCAGAGGGAACCCAAGAGGAAGCTAAAGGCCTCGTTTTATTGGGAAACACTATCAAAAAGAAAAATATTTGTGTAAGTCGAAAACATACCGTGAGGGTCTCTTCTGTACTTCTTTTTCTTTGTAGTGGAGCAACTGGAAATTCAAGAAGGGACTTTACTGTCTTCCTTTTGGCTTTTTCCATTTGAATGTTAGTAAAGTAATTGACAGCAGCAAACTCAATAAGAGCAGAGAACACAAAGGCAAAGCAAACCGCTATGAACCAGTCCATGGCAGTAGCATAGGATACTTTTGGCAGTGAATGTCTTGCACTGATGCTCAGTGTAGTCATTGTCAATACTGTGGTTATTCCTTTAAAAAAATAAAGCAAAAACACCGCTGAATCAAAGTAAAACAAAGCGAGAACTGGCAAGCAACTTCAAACAAAGAATTTTACATCACTTGTGAGTCTTTCTCTGTTGCTTGTGAATAGTGCATTAGATCTCAGACATGGCAATCACCATATATCCATGAGCAGCTATGCACACAAAACAGTTATCCAGTTTTTAAAGGAGGCACAGAAAGCCTTGACTTCAGCAGACCATTTACAGTTCAAATGAAGAAAACACAGAAACTTTCATTTTGCATTTTTTTCATGTCAAGGTCAGTAGAATTCTTTACAACAAGTTATATTCTAAACATCTGAACATAATTTAAGTTGTTAAATTGAGGAGTGCTCCTCAGTCTGCAACAAAAACATTATTTTTCCTGTAAAGGGTTCTGAATACCACCTACTATTCTGCATCTGTTCCTCTTATCCCACTTGTAATGCAGGTGTCATTAAGTCATGACAAATTATTTTGGTGCTAAGAAGAATATTATATTAATAACTCTGTTAGTTAAGAAACCGTCTTTTTTATTAAAAAGCCTTCTGCTACTAGCTAACCAAAAAAATTTAAAGAACAATTTTTTAATTAAAACATAAAAGTATGAACTCAAAATACGACCACTCCATGGTAGTACTTCAAATTCAAATACATGCTGCATAAAACCAAGTATGGGGTCTTTTTTTTTCATTCAAAATATCCCATATCACATAAATGTAAAATACCAAGTATGTATTGAACACTGCATGAATCCTAGCATGATAACCTCAAGAAAGACTGACTGCAAATGCAGATGTCATTACTCTTACAAAAAGAACACTGTACCCATTCTAATTCAAGACCTAATTCTTATACTTAGAAGAACTCAAGCTAATAAAAAACATGTTTTTCAACAGATTCCTCACATGTCCTATTTGCTAAATAGTGGTATTCCACTGAGGTAAATTGATACAAAAAAGCTTTACCTAGACACTGCTATATAGAGAACTGGTCACAATGAAACCAGTCCTTCTTACTAAAAAAGAAATAAGTAAAAAAGAATAATAGCCAGTTCATGAAACTACAAAGGATATATCAGAGCAAATTCAGGAAGATAAAAAACATAGATGCAAGCTCACAAAACCTTCTTCAGTGGGAAGGTGTTGAAAAACACACAACTGAAAATATTTAAGTCTGAGAAAATTATAGAAAGTTTGGGGTTTTTTTCCATACCTACTTAGCCCCACCTCTCCTGAGGACCTGACCTTCAACCACTTTGAGCAAAAACTTTGTCTGAATTGTTTCTAAAGACATTTGTTTAAGAGATGTAAAAATTATGTGAAGTGAAATGAGTGACCAAACATTCACCAAAAACAAGAAGAGGGGAGGCTGTGACAGTATTGTATCTTTATCAGATTTTTAAATCATTCTTCAGGAAACTTACAACTGCCTCTGCAGCTGCCTCATGGTATTTGTCATAGAGATTTACAGTGTAGGAAATTAAGTCCTGGTAAAAATATTATATTTACACATATCCTGTAATTATCCAAAGTTAAATACTTACAAGCTCCTGATTACAAATGCATATACACATCAATTTTTAACATTTAAATATTACTGATATATTTTGATACGTCTAAAACCTGTTCGAAAATTACTGCTCTTTCCAATCTCACCTGCTTTTAGATGTCTGAAGCTCTGACTGTAAAAATCATGAACCAATGTTCCTCAGTTCCTTGAGTATCCTTCATCTGTTACCTTTTACAAGTTCTTCCTAATCATGCACTATCCAGCACAATGATCTTTCGGTTAGGCTCTTCTGACAGTTCCTCTAGAAAGCTGGTACTATAGCAGGTACTCTGGCTTCATTCCTATCTCTTGCTTATCTCTTTTTTTCTTTGAAAAAACAGCTTTAGAAAACAGGATTCCTGTTGGAATTTGTCTCAAAACTAGAAAGATACTTGCTACCATACTTTAAGTAACCTGCTTTCAAAGGCATTCTAGTGACTTATCTGTAACTTAGTGGATGTCCAAACTTTATTAATATTTTTCTGTTTCACATATGGATATAATTACAGATATTACATATATGGCTCTATAGCCCATATATATTGCTCACGGCAATACTCCAAAAGAGTATCATTATTTAACACAACTGCAAAGACACATGAAGTGTGTCTGACACATGAAGTTTGCCTGATGCAATGCTTGAGTTGAAAGCTAGTGGGGATCCTTATTAAGTTTACAAGTTGTTTCTCCTATAACTAATCATTAACCTTGTCTCATTTGTGATAGTGTTCTGACTCCACCTACATATCTGAATGGGCCATCATGTAGAAACATTAATTTTTATCACTTTTTCCAGCATCTCTCTGTCTATAGAAAGGTTTTTTGTAGAATATTCTCTTCCTACTTTGGACTACAATATTTTATGAAGTTAAGACATTGCTCTATAAAGGCTGATTTTAATATGTTTTTATAGTATTTCTTTGTTAGGAATCATATTTCCATTTAATTTCTTATGCTTTGTCTTCCACAGAAGCTTTTCTGGTTTTTATTCTCAGAGTTCACTGTAGCATCTCATTCAAGCTGTATTTTGATGAGGGCAATTCTAATATCTTGTGAACATTTTGCTTTTGTAATTCACTTTCATAATGTCAATGGCAGAAAGGAAAAAAAAGCATTAAACACGAAATTACAGTAACAGGATCTAAGCTTACTCATAGCAAGCTTCCACTGATGACACAGATACCTCATAACAGACGCCTGTATATCTTGCACACTCCAAATCAATTTATTTTACAAGTATTCTATAAAGTCTGAGTTCAAGTACTTACATTATTGTCCACTGGAGAATAAACCTGCTCTGGATGTAGACTAAGGGCTTGACTATTACTCAGGGCCAGTTCTTCCAAGTTAGTTCCCTCAAGCACGTAAAACTCCTAGAGCTGCACAGCCATTTGCCTCAGACAACCATGCCACCCTCCAGGTCATATATTCCAAATTTCTCTTCAGGTTCCAAGGATTCCCATAAAAACATCCTTCACACACCAATAGCAGAAATTCCTCTGAATTTACATTATTCCTTGTTTCTGCACCAGTATGGAGGCAGAATATCACAAGGCACTAAAAAGGTCTATTGTAGTGAAAGTCACTAGAAGAGTTAAGTACAAGAAAAAGTATAAAAACCAAGAAATAATTACCAAACACAGTTCTAGCTGGAACGGATTCCTTATTTATCCAAAATGAAACTTGAGAGAGGATCACGGTCATAATGCATGGGATATAGGTCTGAATCATAAAATAACCCATTTTCCGTCTGAGGTGAAAGTAAACTGTCATAACAATATATTCACCTAAAAAAAAAAAATTATGACTGTGTATAAAATTTGTGTTTACAGAATAACTGTTTCAGACTCTCAAATAGCAATGTTTAAGATGATGCAATTCATATCACTTAACATGTACAGAAAGATACATTCTTTAGAGAAAGAATTAAAGAAAATTTTAAACAAAAAATCCTAGAAATAGTCGGTTCTTATAGTGTCATCCAGAAGCTGATAAAAACAATACTATAAATGTACAGCTAATACTGGAATAAATTTTACAGTATAAGCATGATTTTAAAAATCCCTTTGACAGCTGTTGAAGAAGGGAATCCCAAGACACAAGTTATCTACCTGCCATAGTATCCATAACATTGTAGAATCTACTTGCTGAATAAAACAATAAGAACAATGATACACATCAAATATTATGCTAGCATCTCAGCTTTTTCTAGGCTTATATGTCAGCATCACAATAATAATGAAATAAATACAAAAATCACTGTGAAGAATTAAAAACATTCTACGTTTATCTAAAATCTTATCTTTGCAAAAAGGAAAAAAAGTTTTACCATAAACAGAATAAACTGTAAATAAAACACTACAGAATGAGTCTTTTGGGAACAGTGAGGAAATTGTTCGTAACTCATAATAATGAATATGCTGAGAAGTATATTTCTAGTGTATTGCAAAATGCCATTTTATCTTAGAGTAAAATATCCATAGAGCAATACATCAAATTTATTTGCTTTATCTGTTTCATTTTGACCATTGTACAACACCCAGACCTGCTGATGATTAGAAAACGATTCCAAATTTTAAAAATAGTTTGGGAATATGCTTGTTTATCACCACACTGCTCATCAGTAATACTTAACTCATTTCAGATGCCTGTAGTTACCATTTGCCTTATTTCTTACAGCAAAAATCAGCAGAAGAATCTATTGTGACTATTGCATTTGTGCTTATCCTTATCCGACTAGAGGGGGTTTTATGGCTTTAATAACCCATTCTGTATGCTATACTTCTATCCTGAGCTGTTTGCTCTGACAAACAAAGGAAGTCTTTTGCACATAATGTGGATACAGTGCTGAGAAATTACTTCCTCACCCAGGCATCCTCTTGACTCTTCAAACTGCATTTTAAGCAGTGATTAAATGCTCATTTTGTCCCTTGGAGTAATGATCTCATTCTAGCTTTCTGAAAGACTGTCACAATCTACTGTAATGAATCTGCAAATGTAAATCTCAAGGACAGAAACCTAATTCAGATTTACACTCTCAGCCCTTAATACACACCCCTATGACATTCAATAGAATAACTTACAGAAAGAAAAGGAAAAAAGCTTTGGGCAAGGTTATAGGGTTAGTTTTACCTCAGGTTGATTTTTACTGACGAGATTCCTACCTGTAATAGATTTAATAGTTTCAGAGGATACCGTATGGCCAAGCAGGTCATACTGAACTAAACTGGAAGACTCCTCAGGAACTTCCACTGACTTCTCAGGTCCTTTTGTCCAGGTATAAATCATTTCACTCTTTGGATAAGCATCTACAACACAGCATCAGTTTGCATAAACAGGAAACTTTTTCTCATACCTTACTAAGAGCCCAATCCAAACCTACAGAAACCAAACAGTAAAACTCATACAAACGACTTTAGAAGATACCCTCCATACTAAGTTATTCCCAAAATCCACCCTCACAGGAGAATAAATAACAACTAAGGTTATATGTCGTGTCACACATAAATTCCCTTCAAATATGAATGCAAAGACTAAATGCAAGTACTTTCTGGATCAGCCCCTACTGGGCATGCAAAGTTTATCATTACTTTAGCAATTTCTATCTGAAATTTTATTGTTGAAATATACTAATCTATAACAAAAGACCATGTACAAGAAGGATACATTTTGAAGATTGAGTGCACATTTCTTTACAGAAAAGAATGATTATACTAAAAAATACAATATTTTAAACTTCTGTTTAAAATATTTGCCAGAAACCATGGGTCAGTAAAAAATTCACAATAGCCCCAAAATAAGCACACACAAAGAAACACTTTACATTTAATGCAAAACACATAACTTAGGGTAACATTCAATCCATACACAGTCCAAACTCCTGTTAAAATTAAATCAAAACAGTCTTACACTTGAAATAGCTACTTGTTATTTCAAGCTTCACTGTGGCAAATATCATATTAGTGTTCAGCACAATTTCTGCTGGCTGGTGATTCTGTCTGAAGAAATATGCCTGTGGAGGAGCCTCCACTAGCAAAACCCCCCTATCATACAGCTGACACCACAGTCAAATCTTGCAGCACCTGATCTCCTGTCTCACTGTAACAGGGATGAAAAACCATATCAGAGCTGTGTCTTTAATACCTTCCTTTAGGTTGAACACGGAGCTGTATAAACTAATTTATGCTAAGGAAAAACTATGAGGGTTCTCCAGCCATTCCTGACTTAAGAGCTCTGGCGTCAAGGAAAAACAGATTAATGTCCAGCCACTGACTACATCAGAGTGTCTAAAGCAGAGAAGCCAGTGACCAAGAAGGCATCAAAGAGTGAGAAGATAGTTAATTGAGTGCACCAAACAACACCAGGGGTTGTCAGAGGCCTCTGCTTTGGATTCAAATCAGAGAACCATAACTACCTCCCTTGGTTATTATGCAGCATGTCCCAAAATTTTCCTTCTAGCCAAAGTTTGGACATTTTTCAAAAATCTACATCTGACTTCAAAGCAGAAAAGGAAAGTCATCTGCACTAAGATTCTTCTCACCAGTTCAAAAATTATTTACCTTGTCTAAACTTGCCATGCAGACAATTACAACTAAAAATCAAATCTCTGCACATAACCTACACATCTGCCTTAGGATGCCGATGTGCCTCCACTCCACTGTAGAGAAAGTCAAATAACCTGTTTACCTTGGTGCCTGGCTGTTCAAAGCTGAGTTTGCCTTCTCCAGAGAATCTCCCACTTTACTAGGTATCCAATTCCTTACTAAGAATAAAGAAAAACTATGTATTTCAAGGAACTGCATAGCCAGAGTAGTCAGGTTGAACATAATAGCTGAATCACTGCCCACTT
The DNA here is from genome assembly GCA_035221455.1 of Xenops minutus. NCBI lineage: Eukaryota > Metazoa > Chordata > Aves > Passeriformes > Furnariidae > Xenops > Xenops minutus. The sequence goes on along the minus strand of JAWWEE010000122.1, from coordinate 48,213,643 downwards.
TTCAGTTCTCCGGATTTAATTTTTAAGGTCCTAAATAAAATTCCCAAGGAACTTAACAGGAGTTTTGTCTGCATAGGAATTGTGTATCAAGACATAACTGTATATATTCAGAAAGTCTAGTAATTGCTCGAAATTTACTTCTACTATTTAAATTCTGTAGTTACAAGAAATTTCATAATTGCAACTTACAACTCCCAAATTTGAGAGGACAAGCATGACCATCCATGGGAAAATCCACTAATCTCATGGGACACTCTGCACTTATTGTAAGCCTATAATGGAACAAATTAAATAGTCTCTGGTTGCCATTTTGTCTAGGCAGTATAACTTTTGCATACAGTAATTTTTAGAAGTCAAAAAAACACATTAGATACCTCATTGTGTACAGGATGGTGCCATTTCTCATTATTCTGAAGAGTTTATTTGGGGCTGTCATATTATGTGCAACAGACTTTTTCCCATTCCTGAAGAAAGTGTCCGGAGTCCACACCTTAGAGACCATCAAGTTGTTAAGTCTTAAAATTTCGATAGGGCCATCATATTTTAACCTTTTATCTACCCATGTCTGACGAAAAAAGACATCCATTGTATATTCCTGTATTAAAGTGCAGAAAAACAAAGATCACATTTGCATGTGTGTTTCCTGTAAAAGAAGAAATCCTTCAGGAGCAAAGAAACCATTAGTGAAGAAAATACTAAGTCTACTACACAAACATATTTCCACCAATTCAAGTGACTTGTGTACTTGTTAATAGCTTAATTTTTTACATTAGTCATATCAATAAATTGCCACACATTTAATCATTAAGGAATAATTAATCTAATAAGGTTGCAGGAAGCAGGCAACTGAATTTGTAGTCAAGCAAATAACTGGAAACAAGATGATCTCTGACAAGAAGTGTCAACAGATTTTTAAGGAAAATATATCCATAGATTTGTGGCTGCTGGCTAAATTAAAAATACCAAGACCAACGATGACTTCCACTTTAGAGTTAGGAAACAAAACTTAATTTCATCTCATGGAAAGTAGGCTTTTAGCTGAGGAAAGCTAAGTAAGTGCTCTGCCATGCCCACAAAAAATGGATAATAAATTACACATTTTTTAAAACTATGTAGCTATCCCATTAACCCTCAGAGTGTCATTCAGATGCTCCAAAGAAAACATGCAAACAACTGCAGACACAGGCACATCATGAGAAATCATATGTGAATGAATGGATGAAGGAATGCGTTTCTCAATTTCACAAAAAAAACCCAAAAACACAACCACATCATGTGGCATTGAAAAAGGTAACACAGAAAGCTTTAATTCTTTTCTAACTTACTGAAGTGATTTTCTTAAGCTAACAATGTTTTCTGGCTTCATTTCAAATTCTTTTGCATAATATTACTATTGAAACTACTTGCAAGGCCATTCACACCGGCAGGGAGGCACCTCGACTAGTGTAATGCATTTTAGGATTATATCTGTCTTCTTTTCCATGACTGCATCCTCCACTGTGGTTTACAGTTCATCCATGAAAAGTGCCTTTTCTAGTGTCGTTTCTTGCTTGGGACTTCATAGCTCACAAGTAGTAGTTTCTGTTATTAGCTTCTATGTGACAGATTTTGTAATATAAGATTTCAACCATTTGCATTACACTGGGTACCAAAGCAACAAAAAAGACATTCTGACCATCCCCTATACTGAGTTTTGTGAATGCAGCGACATTCAGATTACACTGCGTCACTTATGGATACATTAACTAAAAAGTATCCCAAGACTAATTTCTGTATTCCTGAAAAGCCTAACTAATCCATAATGATGAAAGGGGAAATACCTGCTTATAAAGTCTCCTTTAGCAAGTTCCTTACCTACCTTCAGTCCATGTTCTCACTCCTGCCTTCTCCAATATAACTATTAACTTCCCACGTGGCACCATGTCAAATGTTTCAACAAAACCTGAGATGCCATGCAGCCCTCATTGAAGATTTGAGGCACGTATTACTAGATTTCCTTGGGAATTCCAAATTCTTTTACCCCTTGTCCCATCAATAAGCATCACAGTGTGCATGACAACCAGTGAAGGGGCAAGATGTACAACATCAGATTGCTGTCACACATGTAGCCCTTGAAAAATTTCTTGATATCACATACCTTTCCCCATGACAGATGCAAATCAGGTGCACTACAAAGTGCATGACAGCACTATATGGGAAGAAAATTACTACCCTGAAACTGCCTTTTCCATAAAGAAATTCAGTTCAGCACATATGGCTGTGTTACTTCCATGGGATTTCTTGAATAATTTATAAAAAGAGAAACTACTGTATCATTTAAGGGTACACCACTGTATTTTAGAAGTTGGTGAGAGTTCTGCTAGATTTGGACTTGAAAGCAAAAGCTATTCAGACCCAAATAACAGAATATGTAAATGTAACATTTTTCCTCTCTTACTATTTCATGCATGTCACTTAGACATTCAATTTCCGCAGATACTTATTAGTCAAACATTTGCTGAAAGTGATGCTAAAAGGAGCACAAAGATCAGCAAAGGGCATTAGTCTGAAATGAAAACGTCAACAGGTATTTGTGATGACGTTATTGTTTACCTGAGAATAACACAAATTTCAGAACTGAAAAGCAATTTCAAAGATATTACACACTTTCCCCACAGTAGATTGACTTAGGCACTCCCTGCAAGGCCTGATTCTGCCTCTACACCGTGAAAATCTGTTTTAAATCCTATGAAGTGAATTCCTTAAGCCAGCCAAAACCCACTGAAAGTGTGACCAGAATCAGGCCTGATGGATCTAATTATAACCTGTAAATTAAGCTGTTACTAATCTTGCCTAATTTGCATGATTGACAGAACAGTACAGATGAAGCATCCACTCCTACTGCAGTTAATGGTTTCTCAGAACCAGGAAATGGCATTTTAATCCAAGAAATACATACCATTTCTACATCAGAAACAGGTCCAAAACTGGTGACATATATATCTGTTTTGACTTCAGTAACAGGACCTAATGTATGAAAAGGAAGTGAGCAAGAAAATTTGAATTTTGCAGGTCAACAATTCCCATAAATGATCCTGGCATGTGAACAGTTACCGCTTTCAGGGTTCTGTGGATGAGCAAGAGCAAAATGCAAACAGAGGTCAATTCAGACAAATCTTGAATAAGAAGCACTGCTCAATTATCTTTACCACATAAGTAAATCAAAAGCAGCATTTCCATGCAAATCCCCATTCAGAAAACCAATGTTGACTCAATGACTAAGAAAACTGATGCCAAAAAGTTAAAAGGCTCACTGAAAACATCACACAAATTAAGAGTAAGCACTGAATTCAGGAAATGCACTTTGCTCAAGACATTTACTACTAATATTTGGTCCTACTGGTAATAACTGGACTACAGACATTAGCATGCCGTGCACTGGGCAATGTAGTATTGCAGGACCAAGAAATGCATCCGTATCCCAAGATGTACTTAAGTCCTTTAATACTAACATTTAAAATAAAAGTTGGATGTCTCTAAGCATTTTTGAGGGTCTGAACCTATGATCACACGAAGCCTGTCTTGAAAGAACTAGTGATACTTAGGACATTGCTAAAAACAGGGAACCACCGAGTAGAGATCTTACACTCTCACAGCTGCGCACAGCAAATCAACCATCAAAGTACGCAATTTCATTTTAATTATAATTTCCTTTAATACATTGAAATTTCAGAGGGGCATTCACTCTACAGTTCCCCTTAAACCAAAGAACACACACATTAATTTCACTGGAATTTAGGTCTGTTCCCAGTGTAAAAGGCAGGAAAGCTGCTAATCATTACCAGCTGTTAAGATGATTCTGTGATCAAAGCATTAGCTACCAGTTTAATTCAGGTAATTAACTCACAGCATAAATTAAAAAATTTTTTAAAATCTACTGACAGTCTTACCAAATAGTATCTGTTTGAAAAAACATGTATGATCTACAAATTCACAACCAGTTTCTAAACCCCTACAACTCAAATTTCTAAAGAGGATAAGTGGCTCAAGTCTGTTAATTCAGGGTTTAGCATACTATTTGCAATTTAAAAATGAAAGGGGAGATAACAGCGTTAGCAGCAGAAGAATATGTCCCTCTTGAAAAGAAGAAAAAAATCACTCTTCACAGATGTCACTTTGAATCAAATGGTAAAAGGAAAACAAATAAGCAATGGAAAAACAGGGATCATATACTTTTTGCACCTAGAATGAGTCTCAAGCTCTGAACAAAAAAATAAAATAAAACCATGTAAAACAATTTTACTAAGGAATTTTCAAATTATGTAGAGAAGAACAGCTAAAAATTTTTCAGCTAAATGTCAAAAAAATTACTTTGCTGGAAGCTAAGTTTCACAGACAATTTTCATGATAAAATCAAAAGAAAATTCACTGTACAAGAGTTGGTAGCTCAGTGGTCCCTGAAAGGCTGGATAGTTTGGCAAGTCTATCTTGAGGAGGTTTTAAGAAGCAACTCCCAGGTTCCAGATAACCCACTTCCATACCACACCATTTGTTTTGCAATGGGTTACTCTCTAAACATGTCAAATGGAAGCTGCTCCCCTTTCTACAAATAACAAAGTGTTCATTAGGTCAGGGAAATCAACGAGTATTTAGATCATTCATTTTACTGACAACATAGTCCAATGACATTTCCTGAATATAATTATTTCTGGAGAGAAGAAGAACTCCATGAGATTAGAAGTGAAGACATTCATCTACGGTGTTAGAAAATACGAGAGAAAAGCCCAATCCTACTTGTACCTATAAATAGAAGAGATCCAATTGCAACTGACCTGCTATAATCAACACTACTATAATGTATCTAGGGTTGTATTAATTATATAAATATTTATTTCACTTGAACTTAAAATATTTCTGAAATCAGTTCTATAGAAATGAAAAAAGTCATTTTTTCTCACATAGCATTAATAATAAAATGCAGGAATTAGTCTTTGCTAAGAGAATAACGACTCCTGCACTCAGTCCCTTTCAGGAACTGAGTTCAAAACCCAGTATTCTCTTATTATTGAGAAACAGACTAATCCCTGAATTCCTTTCAGGAACTGCTTTACTTTTTAGTTCTAAGAACCCCAATAAGAATAGTCTTAAACCCCAAGCCTTTAACTCTTTTTCTTCTAATGGTATAGTTTTTCTTTAAGTCACAAAATACTGATTTTATAACTATATCAAATTGAGCAAGGGGACAGATTTTTCCCAGAGACACGAGCTGCTTCTCCTCAGACATTGATTTCTTTTATTAAATGATTACAGCTTCAAGGGCAATAAGTGTTCAGAGGCTTTCCGCAACTTTGTTTTTTGAAGTTTCTCAGAAAGAAGGAGAGAACTAAGATCAAAAGCTAATTTCCAAATTATCGAGCCTATGACTTAATGCTATTACAAATACTACAGCAGCAGCACAGGACTAAAACTACACTTGAGTTCACTCTTCAGTAACTGCTATTCTGTTCTCAAATATTTATTAGTATGACCCACGAGAAAGAAGGAATCAGGAACTCTCAGACAATAATGAGGCCACAAAATAATATTTACTTTTGGCTGCCTGTCCAACGTGATGGCAGAAGAGTGATAAAACAAATGGTAAAATCACGTTTTAGTTCACTAGAAAATGGCAAATGGATAAAGATCTAGAAATATTTCAGACGTCCTAACAGTTACCCAGTTAGTACTGACATACAAATCCTTGCTTTGCAGTCAAACCTTGGTCAAATATTTCAGTGTCTGGTAGGAGAAAAGACAACAGCAAGAGACAGTGAAGCTGATTATCTCCCTAATGCTTTCTCTCCAATTGCAGCCCTTCATGCTCCATGTCTTCCACCTACATTGGCTTTAACAGTTGTGAAATGACAAATCTTGGATTTGCTACCACATCCCAGTACTTAATGCCAACCCAGAAGTATCTATGGTGACACCAATACCTATCTCTTATTCTTCTTGTTCTAGAAGAAAACAACACTCCAACTGGTAACAATAGTGGGGGTAAAAATAGTGAGTCATGCTGCTGCTTCTTTTTTAAACTATTATTAATCGTGGGAATTCCTGTCAACGAGGAGGTGATCTGTAGTCACCTAACCTACTTTTACAGGTGATTTAAGCAGCCCTCCAAAATGAATGTGTTGCACCACTAAATCAACTCGAGCTCTGAAAGCAGAAGATCCTGTTAGAAACCCTAACATTCTATTACCAGCAATAAAATGCAGTGAGTTGTAAGAAGGCCAATTAACTCTAAATATGACCACTTGGTCTTATCCCTCAATGGATGTTCAGAAAGTATCTATCCACCATAAATCTTCAGGAATGCTGAAGAACTATTTATAACATACTGGTGTGTATTTTTATGTCAATGAAATAGAAGGAGAGTCCTACACACTGCAGTGGGAACAGTTAAGTCTGAATCACTGCTTGCAAGATAATATACTTTAAAGAAGCTCAAGAAGGATTAAAAGCAACCCCTGCAAAAAGCCAGAATAGTTCAGTGTTATAGATGTTACACGTGGGCTGAAGAAGCGATGCTGGGCCCTAACCCTGTGAAGAGGAACATAAGACAGCTCTCCCATGCATTTTATGTCAACATATGGGTTGAACTGCAGCACAGCTCCCAGTGAAAGACTTTGGGCTCCATTATTCCCGCGTCTCCATAGGCAACTGTCACTGCAGGGATCTCCACTGTATGTAAACAGTCAAATCCTGCACAGGCTTTCTGTATATTGCAAATTTTGCCATCAAGAGTCACACAACTAATCAGGAACATTAGCAAGTAAGTCTGTTCAAAGGTTTCAGCATACAAAGTACAATTTAAACGCTAAGTGCAGTTATCGCTGCTATTATGAGATCAATCCCAGGATACATATACCACATAAAATTGTATTACATTGGTTCCTACAGCTACATTAAAAAAAAAAAAAGCAGTTGCTACAGATTTTTTTTTTTTATATATAACTATATGTGGAAGATTTGGTGCTTTTTCTTTCCAAATTCTTGCTGCCTGAATAGGGTTGACATTTTTTAAGTGAATGAGGAAAAAAAAAAAAAAAAAATCCAACATATGAAGCATGTTCTCTTGTTTCATTTTATCAGAAAGAACAGCTGAGGACACCTGCTATATGTAAGAATTCTCTTCAGAAGCCAAAACTACTAGTTAGGGCATTTTTTAAAAATTAAAGTAGAATTCAAGCACCTGGGCTACATTATCTACCAAAACACAATACAGCAGACACAGGAGCACACAACAATCTTTGTCTCTATGTATGTTTATCCATCAGTATATCTGAACACAAAAAGGGAAAAATATACCACCAGAAATTAGATTTCTTTGCCTGTTTATCAGCAGATCAACTCTGCTGAGACAGCCAATAAGCTTGATACTGGTGCCAGTTTTCATGATGTGGACACCTGTCTACTAAGAACTGGACTATGAATATCTGCTAATTTTATACAGATCACTGAACAACAGACAGATGGTAATGACTTCAAGCATTACTAACCTGGGCCAAAATCAAATCCGTCACCTACAGGTATCTAACACCATATCCTGTTAAGCTTTGAGTCATCTACTCTCACCAGCTGAGGAAGACTGGACAACTGCCTGGAAAAAAACCCGACCAGCTTCACTTTACAATGTCCACTTCAAGTCCATTTGCAATCTAAAAAATAAAAATAAATTACAATATCTATTATGTGGAGCAATGGAACCTTGAAGGTACAGAGAAGTTCCTAGTAAGGGCAGATAATCATGTAGATATTTTTATTTTCTCTAAAAACAAAAAATTGTCTTTGCTCTTCCAGTGAATTCAGTGTTTACTTTCTGACTAAAGTCCTGCACTGACAGGAAATGAAACTCCTCAAAAATGCTGTTCATCAGCTGAACATCACACGGCCTAGACAGGGCAGAGAAGCCCTCTCCTACCCTTCCTGTGGGAGACAGTGGCCAACATATTTACTTACAGGTGCACTTTCACACGTACGAGATCATAAGTAAGAATACAAAAAGAGGAAGAAAATAAAAAGGGAAATAAATGCACAGTCCTGTTCCTTCTATTCACGAGTCAGTTTCTAAGTGAAAGCCACAGAGCTAACACCATTTCAGTGGCTGATAGTGAGACACAAAGCTCATGCCAGACTCTACCTCACACAACTGAACAGAATTCAGGGAAGGAGAGGGCTCCAGCTTTCACTGACTGATGGGCCACCACATCACAATGAACCAGTAACACACTGTGGATGATGCCTGCAGTGAGCAGGTTTCACAGTCAACCCAAGAGCCTTGGGCAGGAGGCAACTAACACACCACCTTCTTTCTCTGGTCTGGCTGTACAACTGGTCATTGAAAGAAAGAGATCTCAACAGAGATGAGATGTTGTCTAAAAAGCACAATGCAATAAAACGAGCAGATACGTGGCAGCACACAGTGAGTGATGCTGCCCTCGCCAGCTTCAGTCTCTGGTTTCCTTCCTACTTCCCTAAGTATGGGCTTAAGTGTGATGAGTTACTGTATCATGAAAGTTTCAAGGACACCATTACAGTTTTTAAAGTTACAGTCCAATAGAGGTTTGAATCAGCTCTTGCTTACATTAAGAGTTGCTCAGGTACCGTCTGAAACCACAGGGGTTTAAAATGGCAAATCAGACCTAAGCCTTTCACTTCAAGTGAATAATGCTCTTTTCAAAGACTTCGGAATTCTAATGTCACTTTGAAACTAATCACCAGAAAGGTAACAAGGTGATTTTCAGAGAAAATCCAGCTTTTTTAACTTTCTAGTATTCCTTCATGTCACACGCAAAATTTTTAAAAGCAGGTGAAAACTGAAGACAGGTTTAACTAGAAATGCCTTTACTTCAAACTTTCACAGCTGAATCAAAATAGTATTTTGGGAGTACTCTTGAAGTATTCCAGCAGATAATGCTTTTAATTGAGGACACCACTAGCACTTTCTGTAAAAATTCTGGTTTTATAGAGTGGTTTTGACCAGGAGACCCACTTGGATTACAAATTGCATGCTGAAATTCTGGATAATGATATAACAGAGCATACAGTGCAGGGAATGAAATTACTTCACTTCCATCACACTGTTTTCAAACATCATACAGCATTACTTTATTCATTAGTCCCTAAATACTTTCCCTCTACTAAAATTCAGAACTCATGTATTTAAAGTCTTCCTGACAGCAGTTGTGGGTTTTTTTCCTTTTCTACACAAAACTGCCCATTCTGCTTTGTTTCATTAAATTTCTAGGTAACATTTCTTTGCTATAGTCTTGCGTCTTTAGATTCCTCCCCCCCCCCTTCAACTTAGTGGGAACTTTCACTTAAATGATCTTTAATAACCTTTTTCAGAAATTCTTCTGGTTTTGTCTGTTACACTAAGCTCTGTGAGGTTTGCTAGTAAGTGACAGCAACTTTTTAGGTTTATGAAGTTCATTTAATGAAGTGAATTTTTAATGAAAGGGGTCAATCCAATGATATGGGGAACTTTTTTATTCTATTACCCCTCAACATACACCATGTTCCTGCATAAGTACCACCAAGACAAGCTTCCATATACTCCACTGAGACTCACAACTCTACTGGAAGGCAACTTCACATCTGCAAGCATGCTCAAGCAATTTAACTTCTCCTCCATAACTACTATGGAGAATTTTGATCCAGTTTTTGGAAATCTACAAAACCAAATGTTTTCTACTTTGCTCTGCATGTGAACAATGTCCATGCATTGTTATTTGTGATAACTCTGGAATATGCCAGCAAAATTCACCATTTGGCTACCTCCCCAAGTCTGATTTTAAAGATAATGTGCACCACAATTAGAAATATTTTCATTAACTTGAAGTTTAAAGTCAGCATCAGTCAGACCTCTGTGAGGCCTTTTGTTCTTCATTTCATTTCAGGCCACGTGAAAACTAGATGGTCAATCAGCTTCAAGAAGAAAACAAAAATAAGTGTTCTGCTGTTCATCAAAAAATGGTGTAGCTTTAATATTACCAAAATACACTATACTTTCCATCTCTAAATACTCCCATCCCCTCTGACATTTTGTTTGCTAGCTACGCTATAAACTAGTGAGTGATCCACTTTTAAGATACAAATCCCATTTGTCAAAGATTTATCAGCAAAAAAAAAAAAAACCTAAACAAACCCAAAATATAGGTAAAAGTTGATTTTTATATTCTGTATTTCAAAAACTAATCCACAGTTATTACTCTGAGTAATGTCAAAAAGTGAGATCTGATCAATTGCAGAAATTTTTTTTCTTTGATTAGTTTTGTTGTTTGTTTTTGTTGGTTTTCTTCCAAAGTTGTTCCTCAGAGCAGGTGAAGATAATTTTGACTGTAAGGAGCTAGGAGGCAAGCATCATTTTCAAAAACAAAGTATTTTTCACCCATGTTTTACCTAAAAGTTCAAAACTCAAAGATGAGTTGTGTAGATATAAACCATAAAAATGGTTATAAGGAAAGATGAAAGAAGTAGTATAATATCCATTTTGTGAAATATTCACCCAGAAGTGTTTTCCCCAGGCTGAAATCAGAGGTTTTTTTCCTCCCTCTCTCATTTTCTTTAATATTGCCAACATGAAAGTTGAAGAAGATACAATGATTTTTTTCTCCTTGACTGCATTTTGCTGAAAGTCTCCAACACTTAAGAGGGGGAAAAAGTTCTACTCTTGCAAAATATTCTGCAAAGGACAACTGTATTAAAATGAAAATCAACATATATTACATATTTAGTAGTTGTTTAATTTTGGAAATCTGATAATGCTCATAAAGCATCTTTGCTAGATGACTAATTAGTTGGCATTCAACCTAAAATGATACCAAACATAGCACATCTCTTGTACGCGTGCAGAAGTATCTGTAACCTCTCCACAAAGACTAAGCTGCAAAAGGTCATCAGTTCCCAACAATTCCTCTGGGTGTTAATAAATTTAGCCTCCCTCTCACCTAATGTGTAAGCTAACTTAAGAAGGCCTCATTTATTCAATACACTCAAAGTAATAAAGGAGTGATCAACAGTGCTAGGTGTTGTTCTTTAATGATCACGCATGTGAGCAGTGTATATAGCATGTGGGGAACATGTTGGCATACATGTCAGTGTAGATGGATCATGTGTATGAAGAAGGTACTTTCAGAGCAGGAAGAAAGTATTTTGCAACATAAACCTATGCAAGGATCTCATTCAATCTTGCACAGGAAGCAGCCTATAAAACCCTTGTTATATCTTTGTGCATCATAAGAAGGGTTGTAGGATTTCTTTATAAATCTTTTTTTCCCCTAATTTCAAATTTGCATGTTTAGTATCTTCATTCCAGATTACAAACCAAATTTTTATTTTGCCTGGATCTTAATGATTTTTGGTTCCAAGTCTCTACACGTGAAACATTAGAATAAATAAAGAACAGCAAGTCTGGCGGCTTCTTCAGCATCACAAAACTGCATCTTAACAGCCTGGGGTACAAAAAAAAAGGCCCAAAAACCCCACATGCAGAGCACAGGTGAAAGCAAATCTGAAACTCCTCCACATTTAATTCCTATACAGCAATTAAGTCTGCTTCTTCTAAATCAAAGCTGGAATTTCAGCAACTGTGGTGAAGAACTGGTGTGCTCAGGCACCTGAGCTCTGGTTTTCCCTAACTAGTGGAACAGAACCCATCAAAGACCTAACCTCTTAGCCTGGTTAAAAGTACAGTTGTTTCTATTAGGACCCGATCGCGGCATTTACGGGTCAAAAACTGCCAAGAACGAGAAGAGTCTGGATGTTAGACAGGTCCCTCCATCCCCACCAAGCCAACGCGCACCGGCTTCAGTGCTTATTTTTCCTCCAGCGCAGCAGCCCGAACGCGGGATGTGGGCAGAGCAGCGAAGCGGGGGCTGAGCCCGGGACCGCCCCAGCGGGGCCCCCACAGCCAGGACTGCGCAGCACCCCCGGGGCTGTGGGGCCGGGAGCTGCCGAGCTGCCAGCGCCTCCCGGAGGGTTCCAACCCCGGGGCGCGGAGTGGGACGCACACCCACGTTTTCGGTCAGCACCGGGGTGGTCCGAGCGGCGAGCACTGCGCCCCACGCCCCTGCCCAGCGCCCCCCGCCCGCCGCCGTCACCGCGCCGCCACCGTACCCCCGAATCCCGGTCGCAGCCGGTTGTCATAGCCATCCAGGAGGCTGTTCAGGATATTGGTGAAATTCTCCGGCCACAATTTCTCCTCTTTTTTGCTCTGCCCCGGCGGCCCGGTGAGACTGCGAGGCAAAGAGGGAGCGGGTGAGCGGAGCGACCGGGAGCCCGCGGGGGGCAGCGGCGCCGGGACCGGGGTACTCACCACGTCGCCAGGCACAGGCAGTGCAGGAGGGCGATGGAGAGACCCGAGGACATGGCGATGGCTGGCTCCTTGGCAGAAACCATCTTTGCATGCCATACTTCACGCCTGGGCACGCTAAGCGCCTTGCCCGGGGCGGGGAGGGGGGCGCGGTGGCGGCGGCGCCCCGCGGTCCCCCATACGCGGCGCGGCGCGGCGCCCCGGCTGCAGGGCGGGCAGAGCAGAGCAGAGCAGCGGCGGGCGAGTTTGCCGGCACTGTTAACTCTCTCGGGGCAACAGGCGCCGCTCCCCCCGCGCCCACCCCCGTCCCGCCCCGCCCCGCCCCGCGCCCCCGCCCCCCGAGCGCCGCGGGCTGGCAAGGGGGCCCGGGGGCGTCGCGGGGGTGACCGCCGGGCACAAGTCGGCGTTCGTCCCGATCGCCTCTGCTCCCGAAGCCGGGAACAAAACCGAGGGCGGGGACGGGAGGGGGTGATTAATTCCCCGGAGAGGAGGATCTGGGAGCAGGAGGGTCCCTCCGCTCCGGTGGGAGAGGAGCCAGGGAAGGAGAAGAGGAGGGGAAAAGGAGCTCTGACTTCAAGGTTAAAACAGAGCGCATTCAAAACAGATGGGAGCGAGTGGGTTATCCCAGGTTTCTAAAAGCAAAAAATTCCAGAATAAGGGAATGGTTTCACATTGTATCTGGTTTTTTTTCTTCTTCTTCTTCTTTTTTTTTTCTTTTCTTTTCTTATCATTCCTATAATTAGGAAACAAGATTCGGTGACCCAAAAAATTTCCATTATGCAAGGTCCAGGGGATTCTGCAAGAATTACAGTAAAATCCACTCAGAAGTGTTGGTAGTCTGTCACAGGCTATTGGAATGGTTGGGTGGAGGAAGAAAGGGGGAAAGTAGGAGAATGGGGGGTGTTCTCGACACACTAGGTATCGTCAATAAAAAACTTGTTTTTCTGATAAACTGTGCTGCAGAGACAATTGTTTAGGTTTGGAATTCAGTGTGCATGTCAATTTTAATGAGGCTGGTGAAGTTCATGGTGCAGGAGCACATTAGGGCAGGTGGTGTAATTGACTCAGAGGCTACAGTCTATGGTGACATAAAAAGGCTTTGTTCATTACTTACTACAGTAACTTCTAGCACTGAAATGCCTGATTATCTTCAAAACTACTGCACACTTGAAATCTTCCTGATTGTACTTCAGAGCTTGTTCCAGCTAGGGTGCCCTTTGCTGATTCGTTTGAAAAACAATTAAAGCTGTGCTTGAAATCCATTTAGCTTGCTGACACTGTTTATCTTTCAAAAAACTCTGTCTAGGCAGTCAGTTCTGCTTCCAATTTTAAAAGCCCTATTTAGGCCTCTGCAGATTACTAGTCTGCTTCCTGAGATTTTGACAGGAACCTCACCTTCTGACTGCCTTACAAGATCTTGTTCTGACTGTGTTACTGGAACAACAAATGCGCTGCTAAAACCTCACAGAGTGGGGCAGCCTGGCTATGCACGACACACGTACTTTATGCAGCATTTACAAGCCTGGACAACGCAGACAGTAGGATGTCATGCCAAGGTCACTTCAGCTCCTGTGATGAGGCTCTGGGAGCAGCCTGTTTCACTCCACACACAGGTGAAAACCAGCACGACATCCAGAGTCCACTTCGCTGGCTTCATTAGCAATCTGGTCAGGAACAACAGAAGGATGGATGCACAGATCTTCAGGAGTCTAATTTCTCCAGAGTCAGATGAGTTTGTCTGGGTCAATCAGACACTTTTGATCTTCTGTAAAGTGTTGTGATTTGTTTTTCTGGACCAGTCTTCTGCTCTAGCATAGACTATGCCAAGGGGATATTAAAAAAAGTAAGGGGAGTCTCTAGGTTTTCTCCCTTGCAATAAAAAGTAATCCATTGTTGCAGAATATTGAAAATATTTCTAAGTGAGGTTACCTGATCTAGGGGGACCTCAGTCAAATTTTGCTGGCAGAAGCCATGCTCACAAAACTAAAGCAAGAGTAATAGATGGTAATAGAGAACTGGGCAGAATCCTGCTGGCTAGTCACAGACACAATGCAAAGCATGGCTCTTAAGCAGTGCCACTTCTAGCAGCTGCCGAGGAAGAAAGCAAACAACACCATAACAGAGCTGGGGACACCCTTGTGTTTAGTTTGTTTTATTACCTTCTGCATATGTATAGACACCTGCGCAAACTGAAATGGCAAAGTCGAGTGGCATTCACTAGTAGCGATCTCACTGCATGAATGTCATGAGAAATGCTATTGCACAACCCCCTCTCAAATCCATGCCTGGTGTCAGTAGTTCTGCTACAGGTAGAAATCAAAAAAAATCACTTGGTTATCCCCCTTGCATCAAATCGAGGAGTTGAGCTGGTCTTTGATTTCAAAGTTCTTTAGAACAAAGAATAATATAATTGATATTTTTTGTGTCTTCAGTATAGATACTTCAGTAAAGTAACTGAAGTAACATTCAGTAAAGGTAACATCAGGTTACAAGATTCATGGACATGGCAGTCCATGAAGTACTCATGGCTTCTAAGATGCTCATGTGTTTTTTTCTGACAAAACATAAACATAGTTCCCTTGTCACACTCAGACTGCCTCAGGTTGTATTGGTGTAAAATCCAGGTGCCACATGAGTGCATTTACTCCTTACAAGTGCCAAAACTAAATAAAAAATCACTTTTCTCTAAATCTAGAAAATTAATTCTAATACTTTTCAAATTTAACAGTGGTTAGTATCTCACTTAAATCCAGCAATAACTATCAAGAACTCCATCAGATTAAATACCAAAACCAGAGATTGCTGTCCTTGATATGTGAAAAACTGTGGCTATTGTAGATTGCTGAAGCTTTTACAAAACTACACTTGAAGGAAACAAAAAACAGTTCCAAACAACAGTAGAGAGTCCTGTAAGCCAGATATATCACCTCTGAGTATTTGTTTATTATGCATCACCCTGGTTAATTTCAACATTATTTTTAATTACAACTTAAGAGCTACTCTAAATATTTTTGAAATGTATTTGTAGTATACACACACAGAAACTCACAAGATGCTTCT
The DNA here is from genome assembly GCA_035221455.1 of Xenops minutus. Classification (NCBI taxonomy): domain Eukaryota; kingdom Metazoa; phylum Chordata; class Aves; order Passeriformes; family Furnariidae; genus Xenops; species Xenops minutus. Next base: position 48,198,249 of record JAWWEE010000122.1, on the reverse strand, counting down.
TTGTCACCAGCAGATGTATGCTGATTTGAAAAATAGTGCTTGAATTCGTCTTTGATCTCTTCAGAGAATATCTGGGTTATATCCTCTCTCTATAAGAGAACTTGGTGACTCCAAGAAGGATTTAGTGGTCACAGGCTGGATTGATGGTCCGTAAAAGTGTTTGCTGAATTCAGCATTTTCCCAGCTTCTCCAGCTTTTACCACCAATTCTTCCAAGATTTCTCTGAAGAAATCTCACCCATCGGGGACTATTGTAAGAAGAGGACTATTTTTGCCAGGCTCCATATGCTCAGAAAGCACTTGAATTTCTTAAATAGATTTTTTTTTTTCACTGTCCCTATGCTGATGCATCCTACTAATGATTTTTGATGAAACAGACATTTTGGCCAAGCCTCAAAAGCAGTTTTATCCAAAGCTATGGATCTTCAAGTATAGCTTAATCATTTTTTATTTGTCACAACACATAGAGAAGCAGAAATTTTTTTTATCACTCTTCTCATTTCTACTTTACCATCAGCTTAAGTGGAAAGAAAGAGGAAGTCAGTTCTTTTCTTGTGGAAGATATTATCTAACCTTCCCAGGTTTGTATTATTTATTTTTTTTTTTGGTTTGGCTTTCCCCCCCCTCCCCCCTTTTGTAAACTGTAGGCTCTACCAACACTACAGGTTATATAGGTAAATTATAGGTTGCATCCTTTTCCCCAGCAGATTTCGTTATTCAGCTGATTTTGACTCGATTTAGTTCTGGCATCAAATCCATGAAGACAGCCAAGCTTATATGAAAAAGACTGAAAATCTTTAATGCCCAGCTATATGTTGCATAGTTAAAAGCCTCTAACGTTTAGAAAAGAGGAGATAAAACTGGGATCACTGCCAAGTGTCTCAATGTTTCTTTACCTAAATAGCTAAGTCATTGATTTCTTGGATTTCTTTTAGTTTCTACCCCTATCAATAAAGTTTCTTACAGTCTTGATCAAACAGCTTAGTCTTCACATACATCCTTTTTAAAAATCAGGGGTTAAGTATCCATTCTTCAGAAAATGCATACCCCAATTCCATTTTTCATAGATAACCAAGAAAATACATGGATATCTTTTCTGTACAGCTAACTAAAGGGTTTTTCACTTCCCTTCTCTCCTCCCACTGATTAAAGAGATCATGGAAACCTACAAAAAAATCACATGTCCTTGGCTTTATCAAGACTTTGATCTGGAGTTCAGGGAAGGCCTGTACTACCTGCACAGGGAAGAGTTTTCCATCAGTGGGGATACCAGGACACTGTGGGCCTTGATTGTACCTCTAATGATTTGCTTATATTTAAGAAGTGTGGATTTTGGGCATATCAATTGCAACTTTAAGTTCTGCTCTGGAAACAGTAAGACACATGCTTAAGCTCTTTCTGGCTCTTCTTCCAGCTCAGCTTTCCCTTTCTGCTGTAGTTCTAGTAGTTTTCTTTCCAGATTCTTACTTCAGTATCTGATTACAAAAACTAAGGACTGGCCACAACAAAGCTATTATTTCTGTTTTGCTAGGAATGGAAATGCAAAAAGCTTAAGTAGCAATGTAACACCATGTATGAAATGTAACTGCTTACCATATAAGAAATTTGCAGAAGAACAGGAGCTTAATTCCAATCTGCTGTGTCCCAGGTTAGATCTCAAATCATCACATAATCTGTCTTTTCAAAGCATAGCATTAGCTCTGTGTAAAACTGAACCTTCAGCTGGCCCAGCTTTGCTTCACTTCCGTGGCCAGAACTCCTACGAAACTGCAGAAACCGATGCTGACATGCATTTAGCTGTGTATTTTTTCCTCTGACATATGGTATTTACAAGACTGTTCTACAGTACCATGGTTATTTTAACACACATGTCCTTGATTGCTTGGAATAAGACTAGAAAATCCTTTGAGTACCAAATATGTATGTATATATATACACACACATGTATATATTGCTATTACTGATTGCAAGAGGATTTGTATGGGTTCTAGTGATTGACACATTGATGTTTAAGGAGGTAAACTGTGAGCTTCATGTTTAAGGGGACCTTTACTCTACACTGAATGGAAATGTGTTTGTGGAAGCACTCACTGCAGGAACTGCAATTTGGGGGGAAAAGGTGTTGTCAACAAGAAAGCACTGGGAGATTCATATGCCTCTGTCTCTTGTTTCTCATCTGACCCTAATGCTTCCTTGGCACAGACACTCATATCACTGACCCATGCCAGATCTGCAGCAGGAGCCTAGGGATGCAGGGGCCATTCGGTTAAGTAACAGACACATGCGCAGTGGCAAAGCGGAGAATCAATCAGATTTCCTGATTTCTGTCTCTAAAATGGCCATCACCAGAAAAATAAGAAGACCTCTTCATGGAGGGGGAAATATAGATTTTTCTAAAAGCAGTACAAGGCTGTCTTTGTTTCATTGAGGTGAAGGCAGCCAGGGTTGTCAGGAGGAATCTGGGAAGCCACTGCCCTTTAATGCAAAATGTGTCAAAAATTTTGGTTGCCCTGAGCAACAGTTGCAAACCTTCTGCAGCATTCAGAAGCGATAGGCAGGGCAGAGAGAGGGGCAGGGGGCTGAGGCAGGGGGAGATTGTGGGGGCTGCCATAGCTCAGAAGGAGAGGGAAGGAAGGCTGGGTGCTCCCATTTGCAGTCTCCTTCTGGTTCCTACTTTCAGGCAGAGCTTCCTGCTCTGCCACCTACTTTTAAGACTGCTGCATCCTGTTGCTGGCAACTGCTCCCAGAGGGAACAACAGAGCAGAAGCACCAATGAACTGCCTCCCTGGAAAGCTTCATGTTCCCATGTCAATTAATCCCAGAAGTATATGAACTATGGGCAGATGCCTGAGGAATGAGTAAAATATGCCACGGAAGCCGTAGATCTGGCCCCTGACACACTGAAGTCATTGGCAACAGCTTTAGTGATTTTTCTCCCTGCTTTCCTGGTACTTGGCTTGCCTAGGTCTCTCAAAGGCAGGAGGAGCCTTATTTTTCTTTAAAAGAGGGAGAAGAAAGACTTGCAAAGTCTTTGGATCTTGCAGTGGGGGGAAAAAAAACCCTGCAAATTTGACCTAGATGTTTTACAAGGTACCACATAAAGAGCCCAAAATCCTGCAGGCAGGAAGTAAAACTGAAACTTCTGAATCTTATGAGCCCCTGTGATTCTAGTTTGGGGCTAGCAGTACTTACGAGGTTTTGTTTATGCTTCTCTTCCCTTGTGTTGCCCTGCTGGGGGGTTGGTGAGCTGTGCTCAACACCACCTCTTCATTGACATTGATGTTAAAGCAAGAAGAGACAGTTGGCTTTGGTTTGGTTCACTTCTCAATGCTGCTCTCTTTGCTGATGTCATGCACACACAGTAACAAAGTTCTTCCCTTCAACCTTGGAAGAGGTACATCCTTCATGACATCGGCAGAAATATTATGGTTCCAGAAGGAGGAAGGGATACAGTCACTTAAAGGGGTTCTGCATCTACCTTCTTACGAGAGATAGCTCTTATAGTAGTACACCAAATATCATCAAAATCTTCCTTATAGTGAAAACATTTTTGCACTAAATAATAATTTCAGCATCTGCGCATGAGGTAGAGAATATTCCCTTTAACAAGTTTTAGTACAAAAGCAAGCAGAATGATTGGGGGTTTTATGCAAACAGAGCTGCCAAGCAGACTGGCCCAGAGGTCTGTAAACAGCCAAACCAATTGGAGTTTAGACCTGTAAGCTCTGATTGCAGTAGCAAAATTTGCCATTGTGATAATACACTTAATCTACAGAAGACACACAACCAGTCTGCTCTTCATTACCATCTGGTGGTTGTTGCATTGAGTGGCCTTACTCACATCTCAAATAGTTACTGAGGGAAATTTTCACATCAAGGGCACTGTAGCAGCAGTGGGCTGCACAAGGGGGCTGGTTTTGTCTCATAGGCATTAATACAAAGGCATCAGGCCCAGAAAACAGACAAAATGAGTGGGTGGAAAAGAGAAAATTAAGAAGCATCTGGTGGTACTTCAGCATTTCATCAAGTAATTTAAGGCATACCTGAATATCATTTGCAGGGATCTGAGAAATGTTTGGGAAGCATAGTGTGCTGTTCCCTCCCACTGACAGCAATGGCAGCTGAGACCATTTGGCAAGATAAGGTGTTTGTTAACCACTTTCCATAACTAGTTCCAAGATCTTCACTACTCACCCAGAGAAGTATCTTACAGTGGTATCCTAGCAGGAGCCCTATGTTTTCAGTGGTAAGCGAGAGGAAACTAATCCTGTTCTACAGCTGGGTGGGGAGCTAGCTCATCTCTTGCGCAGTTAGTCCTATCCACTGTATAGTCTCTTCCCCTTCCCACACAATAATTTCATCAAAGGGAAACTTTACAGTGTGATTCAGCTTGGAAGTGACTGTTAGAAGTCATTGGCCCAAAATGCTCAAAGCACATCCAGCCTCAGATCAGGTAAGTTCAGAGCCTCTGAAGCCCTTTTCAATCTTCCTGGAGTATTTCTTATACTTGGAGTATTTCCTACGAAGGAAGGATAGTCTGCCCTTATACCAAACAAAAGATAACTGATGAAATACAGTACACTTTTGCTTTTACCTAAGTGTATGGGTAAACAGATAATTGATGAACAGTAACAAGTCCACTTGAACTAGTTTGCAACGGTATAATCTCTTGGCCACAGTCACAGAGTGTGCTAGCCTGTATATGCCATGGAGTTGATCCAGTGCAGCTGTAGTATTTTGTGTCTCTTATGTACTAGACTGAATTTTTCAAAAATAACATGAAAAAGAAATCATTATTGTAATTATAAAATTCACAAAGCATAGTGCACTTAAAAGAATAAATAGTTTTATACCTCAGTTGCTCTTTACTTTTAAAGATGCACTCTTCAGATCCCAGGTCTGCCACTGATTTCTATGACCTTGGATAAGTCATTTAGGCCAAATCTTCTCAACAAGTGTAGCTAATTCTAAGTACATGAATTTGTACATAAGAGTGACACAGATCTTATGGAGGCCAAATACTCAAATCTGCATTTAAAATTTCAGTCCCCAGACCTCTGTGTCTGAATTTCCTCTTCTTTAAATTTTTGAAAAGACTTACATATGTTGCAGGGATATTTGAAGGTATTAATTAGTTAAATGCATCCAGTGACTTAAAAATGTAAAGTATATAAATACTAAGTGTTATTATCAAATAGGTCAGTATTTAACCAACACTCATGTCCTCTGTAGTTTAGACATTTTGTCGACTTTGTGTCTCATTTCAGATGTTTAATACATAATCAGCTTTCTAAAGATTTCTCTGCTGGACACAGAAATCAGAGTACATGAGATTAACACTAGCTGAGAAATACCCTGTCTACATGAGCAGGCCTCCACTGTCACCTCCCCGACCTCTTAGCCCACTTAGACATGAGAAATGAAGACTTCCACTGCTGATGGTGAAAATGAGTGGGTGGAAAATCCAGGGGATGAAAAGGAAGTTGGATATTTCACAGAGATAAATACACAATTCCAGGAGGCAGACTTCACAAGATGAATGATTTTAAGAGGATGGAAGACACAAGCGCTCTCTCATCTCACGAGAAACCAACAGTGCCATCCCTGTCTTATTAGTCCAGAAAAATGCATGATCTTTTCCCTACCCAAAATGAAGATGTACAAACCTACCCTGATTTATATATGATTTAGATACTAGGGTCATTTAGATCCCATTCCAAAACTCATTGAAGTAAACAAAAAACCTGCAACCTGGTGATTCTGGATCAGAACCAGAAAGCATTTTTCATTCTGAGTTCCTAATTTACTATCATCTTGTGTTTTTCTCTATATTTATAATACTTTTGTTTGTTATAGCCTCATTATTGGGGTTTTTTTTATCCTTTTATACAAATTTTCTAATTCCTCAGTTCCCTATCTGGCTACAGGCAGTGACATTTTGCCTTTTTCAAACTGGACTGAAAAGGAATTTGACTTGTCTACCATTCCTGTGGGTTGGCATCTCAGATTGGTCTAACACAGAAACAACACTGAAACACATTTTGCAGATTTTCTGAAATTAAAACCTTGATAATCTCCAGAAGCGGAAGTAAAAATTAACCCCTAATGTACTATGTGAAGGGAGAGAAGCTCTCTGAATCAAAGAAGAGGTCACTTAAGCAAGATAAAGGAAGACACAGCAGAGAGGTTGAGAATATGAAAAGTTAAGTCACATGAAGGATGCCAAAATAATCCCTTACAGTAGGAAGAGATGAGAGAAAAATTTCAAAAAGATAAAATTAATAATTTCTTGACATTTGTTCTTTTGGTCTCTTCTGCCCACAAAACTAAATCTTCTTTCAGTGTCTTTCACTTCTGTCCCAAGATGGTATTAAAAACTATATGAAGCTAATATTGTTGACATCACACAAATGCTTGATGCTGCTCAAGGGAAGCTCAAGAGAAGAAGGGGATTCTCCCCGACCCTTTATCTCACCCTTTCCTGTCTCCTGAGCTTTAAGATTCTACTGATTGCCCTAAAACAGAAGTCAAGATGCTTTGCCCTCTGAGGTGGGTTGAAAGGCAGCCATGAAGAGTTCAGTCTTTTCTGAAATGCATGAACAGTGAATAAACCAATGTCCCCTGTTGTTCAACTGTCCCTTCTGGAGAATTCTTCTCAGAGCAGTTATGTATGCAAGCACCTCTGTGCCCCTGTGCCCATCACTGCCATGGGAAAAGATAACAGGGGCTAAAAAAACTAGTAGCTTTGAAGTTCTGTGATCTGGCCGAGGAGCATCTTTACTGGTTCTTTTTGTGTTCAATTTTTTTTTCTTCAAATTCTTATATTTGCACTTATTTTAGCCTTTATTTTCAAGGGGTTTTTTTTCAACTAGCTAAAAACAGCACAAATGACAGGGTGCAATCCATTTCTCAGTTTATGGACCGCTTCCAGTGACTGCTGCCAGCCCACACAACATATATAAATCATGGACTTTAGATCTGCACCCCTGCATCATTTAAAGAGATAAGTAAAATTACTTGTTGTCTTACACCTCCCTGTTGACAAAGTGACTCCCAGCTGAAGAGATTCACATGTGCTCTTTATTTCAGCAAGCAAGAAGCATCTGTCTTGCTCTTCAAATATGCTCCTGAGACAAGAAAGGAGTGTTCAAGCAGCTGTTGTGTAGGACTATTGCATTTGTTAAAATTATGCCCACTTTGTTTTCTCCTAGCGTAGGTATGACTATGCATGGCAATACATATCTAATGCTGTCATTTTCATGGCTGTAAATCTACTGAACAGAATTGCAGGGGAATTTGCCATCATCAAAGAAAGCAGCTTGCAAATTTTCAGTCTGGCAGGTTTTATTGTTATAGTTTGCTGTTTTCATAATACTCACTTTTAAATGTGATAGGTGAACTGTTTTGTAAAAATTTTCTTGAAATACAATGCAAATTTTCCATATTGTCACCTCTATCCGTGGAGGCAGCAGACAACCTTGATAATGGGTAGAAATACAAAATGCCTACTTTCTGTGAGGCAGGTGTGACAGCAAGAGGATATAGAACTGTTTCTATTTGTGATGACCATTCTTGGCTCTGTTCTAGCTTTTGCTTTTCAGGGTTTTACCTTATATAGACACAACCTCTTAGAAAACAAGTGCTATAAAATCTCAACCAAAATGTCTGTTTCCTTTCTTACTGAACTTGGCTGTTTGAGGAGTATGTGATTTGGAGGCTGGGTCTTCAGTGCACTAAGGATACTTTTGGGTAGATTTAATTTTAAAACTGGAAGTGATAGCCAATGGAAAAGGCCTGTATGCAGCAGCAGTTTTCATCACAAATGAGACTTAAATCAAAACTCTCAAACTTCTAATGTAAAACTACTTTTGAGGCAAAACTACTTAGGACCTTTGATCTTCTCAGCAAAGTAGCACACCAAATAAGTAGGGGCTATCAGAAATTAACAAAGAAACAGGAACTGCAGTTTCTGTGGAAGAATTGTAACCCATAAGTAGAGGCAGAAAGTGATGTTACCACTCTTTAGAATAACAAGATCACAAAATACCCGAAATAGGAAGGGGAAGTTATGTAGCCTACTTCCTGATCAACTGCAGAGCCAAGGTCAGTTCCTGCTCTGAGATGCACTAACCTCAAAGATCAGCCAGGTTTCTCAGGAATATCCTTCAATTTGAAATATCTTGGGAGTAAATAATGCAAAAATGTATCTTTTCAGAAAGAAAATTTCATCTTGAGTATTTTCTTTGTTCTTCCTGATGAAGGAATGCCCCAGAAAAGTTGCACGTGTGACTTAATTCAGCCATTCTGTCTGTTTATTGCTAGAAGCAAACAAGCTAGGCTCTTATTTACATGACTCAGATTCACAAGTGTATGTAGTGAGTGCATCACATCACTGAAATGGGACAAAGAGACACATTGCATTCTAGTGGCTCAGTGTGGTAAAATACTTCTGAGCACGAGAATACTACTCACAAAAACAATTTAAACAGGGATTTGCAGTGAGCTGCTTCAGAAAATGTACAAAAGGCAAAGCTGGAGAAAATTAACTCCATTTGTCAGAAAAATAATTTCTGAGCCATTCCACTAACAGTGTTTAATTTCTCATTAAAAAAAAAAAAATTCCTCTGTACAAATCAAGGTATTAACAGGCCTGAAAAGCATAGAAGCAAAATTCTCAATCCTACAAATGAATAACACCTTGCCACAGTATGAATCAGGCTGTTAAAATCAAGGGATCTGCTTGTAATGGAAAGCTATATTTGTGCTCAGTTTCTACATCATAATACATCAGGGGTTAACTCTTTATGTCCTGCTTCTGATAGGTTGCTACCACTGACAAACCTCACTCATTAGGAACTGTATAAAAGGAATTATTTGAAATACCTTTTAAGAGAAATCATAGCAATACCACACTTTGTATGTCTCTGTTCTCTAAATACCTCCTTAAAACCAGCCTCTGCAGTGCTGCCTAAAACAGCCTTCCTTTTTCCAGCAACACTTAAGACGACTGGCTCCTTGTAGTTAAAATGTCCACTGAGGCCACTAAACTATACAAATGCATACAGACTTACTGCTGCCTTCACCTTCTTCATGTCTGTCTGAACATTTGTTGAATGTCTTCCTTCTAACTTATCCTGGATGGTTTGTTCTTTGAAGCTAGGATTGTCTTTTTTTGGTAATCACTATAGCAACTGCCACAAATACTTTAATCTTTAGCCTCTACTACTTCTCTTAATCCAGCATCAGAGGAAGAAGGAGTTTCTGAGTCTGTTCCATATGGGACGATGGACTCAGAAAGTCATCAGGGTTGCTTCCCATAGGTAGTGAAGAGAGAGGACAAAAAAAAAGTATGCTGTGAGGTTTTCTGTTATTAGGATGCAGTGCTGGGCTCATCACCTTGAGAGGAAGCAAAATCTGTAATGTTAAGAAAGGATGTTGGATGCTGGTGTAGACACAAGGCTGGGAGATCTAAAAAGGGGTTTCAAATGAACAGCACAGGTGTTTATCTGACATGATCAAAGACTTACTAAATTATTCTGGCTGTACATATTAAAGAACAAAATCCTATAGCTCTTATATATTCTCTTCTCACTTTCACTATTTAAGGTGAGACCTTTGATCACAGTTTTGATATTTACTATTAATTCCTTAAAAGAACTGTCCTAAGTATTTTACAGGCTCTTAAGAGAAAGTAGAACCTGTGGTACGAAGATCTTAATTACCTTTACAGTATATTAAAAAGCAAAGAAAATGGGGCACAAGGAGAACATGTACCTTTTCTTTTCCTGAGGGAAGTATGAGAGTGTGAACGCTTACTGTGAGACCCAAATGAAAGGGAAATGGGTGGAAGGCTGAGGTGCTCTCCTCAGCGCAGGGCAGCATCACAGTGTTTATAGATTCTAGGATAAAGTGCAAGCTCAGTGTGTCACTCCTCAGCTCTTCTTGATTGCTTGTGCAGCTTTGCTGCTGCACTGAAATCCCCAAGGCACTCTAAAAGTATCTCCAGCTTGCAGTTTTCTGTCATTTGAGAAGATGGCTCACAAACTCTAGTTGACTCAAGGGATTAGTATAGGTATAAAATGACAACAGCACTATCACTAAGCAGATGAAATAAGTGACCTATTTCGTTACCTGCCTCTGTAAGTATAAATATTAACAGGGTTTGTTTTTTACCTGCACAGGTAGTTATTTTGCAGTTCCTAAGTTTTGTTTCATAGTTTTCAAGCCCAACTATTTAGCTTATTTTTTTCAAATTTGATCTAAAATTTTGATTATGTCTTTTCGGTATAGTTACTGCAAAATGTCACCTGCTCAATGCCAAGTAAGAAAAAGTGTATACCCATTCTAAATCTCATTTTTCTTTTAGATGTATATGCAGTATGAAAACCCACTCAGCCAAGCGACCACTGGGGCACAGATGTCTGACAATGAATAATCTAAAGATCCTGAGTTTGATTTCCTGTTCTGTTTTCTGTGCACCCTGTCATACTGTAAAAAAGTTTTGCTAATTAATGATGCTTCTTTCACACTTAATACTAGTCCTGCTTCTGGCCTGTGCCTGGTGTACCTGTTGCCACTATAGTTCTACTCACTGGCTGAAAAACTGCACTTCTAGTTGGACACATATGAGGAGTGTCCTGGGGCTGCAAGTCCCTATTTGCAATGACTCCAGACTTGTCACTACTACAAATATCAACATTTTCAGTCATCACCTCCACGTACAAAGTGCACAGTATGAGGCATATGGTTCCCCTTTTCTTTTTTGAGCATAAGCACAAAGACACACCTACCTTCCTTCTACATTTAAGAAGGCACAAAGAATCACTAGGAAAAGATTGCATAGTCACCACTTTTGCATTTTTTCCCCCTAATTTCATTGAAACTTGTGGTCTTCCTGCCTAGAGATCTTATCCAGTAGGACACAAGAAGAATTTCTGGTTTTGCCAGTGATCTTGCTTTTTTTATTGGTTAGCCAAAATTATCTGAGCAGGACATTATCTTTGTATTGTGTGTACTTTCTGATTCCAAATTAAAATAAGAATTGCAAAAAGGGTCTTTAGTAAACTGGAAACATTCATTTGTGTAAGAAAAAATATTCCTCCCTGAAAGTTTATGCATAATAAAGGTAAAAATGAACATGCAGCTGGCCCAGGATGGTTTATACATCACGCTTTATGACTATATTATTTGTCTTGATTCTAGTAGGCCTTTGACATGGCTAGAATATGAAAAAAGTCAGGGCTAATATATTAGAACTAGTGGGTTTCAATTGTTTTAGTTTACTAGTGCTTATATACATTTAATAAATATGAAACTACTTCCCACCTGAAAGGTCTGCCTTCGCTAACACAGACCAGAAAATATTTTTTTTAAAATCTTATTTACAAGTTGTATGTGTATCTCATAGACTCTATATATCCTAAACCAGAGTAGAAATTATTGGGAAAGGAATCTGGCACTATCATTAGCAACAGTTTCAAGGAAAGAGGTTATTGAACAACAACCAACCATAAGAAAAGACCATAAGAGCAGAAATTGAAGTGACGAGAGAAGTTTGAAAACCAAACTGGGTTTGGTACAGCTGTGTTACAGTTCCTACAAGCTGTGATCTGGCTGTGTTACACCTCAGCATGCTGCTGGTGTCACCAGATAGCACACATGGGTCAGGGTGCCAGCTCTCTGCCATAGGAGCTCATATAACTGACTGTTGCAGTGAACAGGAAAGGTAGTAGTGATAGAAATACTTAATGATTTCTGTCAAGGCAGAGTCTTCCATGCAGGGCACGTGTACTTTTCGTGGTATAGCAGCTATGTTATCTCCAGTCTTATTAGAAAACACAGATTTACAATTGCTTATCTCAGAGGTGAGAGATATTTAAAAATATTGAAAACTAGTGGCAAAAGTCTCCAGATAAGCAGCCTGATTTCCAAAATTGCAAATTGGCATATCTACTTAAGTGCCTGCATTCTGGGATGCTCAGCAAATTCCAAGGTGCCCAAGAGCCATGTTGGGTATCCATCAGGTTTCACTCGGCCTGAGTGAATAAAACCCACTGGAGTGGATGGAAAGAAACTGCAGAAACAGCTGCAGTTTGAGCCACGTGTGCAAATCAGATCACCAGATGTCTTGTCACCTGTACAAGCTTTCAGCAAATGTTTGTGAAGAATAGTGATAATATCTGGGCTTTGAGAGTTAGCCTCTTCCCCATAGTAATTCCTTTTGGATATCACATTTTCTTCATATAAGAGATCATTAAAAAGCTGCCAAAAGCAAGAACCACGTCACAAGTTGTGTTTTTATCAAAATTACAACAAAATTCTTCCACATTGGTGACCTGGAAAAGCATACTACATTCTCCTAGAAACAGATCACCTGTAAAGTAAGCAGAACTCCAAGTTCTTAAACCACTGATCACTTCAGCTGGCAACACATGTGAGAATGGAAGTCCTGCTAATGATAATTGATCTTTTTCAGTCCTGAAAGCAGTGGAAAACAGGTCCCAGACACGTTTCCATCATCCACCTCATGAGGCAAAAAAAATCCTTCTCACCACGCCTGCTATGGCAGTGTAATACTATGCAGCTCTTCCTTTGTGTGGCTATTAAAAGTACCATATTAACTTCTTTATTCACAAGCCCTAATTAGTGAGGGAGCTTTTTAGTATTGTCTCGGCACAGTAGGATATTTGCAACTGTTTCAAGACCCCAGTTTAGAGCCCAGATGTCCCCAGTAATCAAGCTGAACAAAAGGGAGTTGAATTTCCACAGTGTGCCAGCTTTGGGTCTTATTTTTGAGATGTTTGGTGGAGGAATCTAGCGACTGGTCTGCAGAAGACAGGATAGCTCAGTTGGGAGAGCTTTCAGAGGAACTGGCTTGCCAAGGAGAGCATCCTCACCCTCCTTGAAAATATACTTGCTGGACTGAGGTGTCTCTAATGGCAGGAGACCTGCAGTACAGGCTTTGCTCATGCCTTCTCAGACCAGATGATAAGCTCCAGAAATGAACCTAAAACAATTCAATCATTAATGTACATTCAGTCTAGGGGCCAGACTACAGCTTGTCCGAACTAAAGTTGCCCCAAAATGTGGAGCAAATGAAGAATCCATATAGAATACATCCCTGCACTTATGCCTTAAGACAGATTTTGGCAAGCAGTAGAGAGCAGTGGTCTCCCTTTCATACAGGCATATCTGACTGTCACATGGTTTACGACAAAGCTAAATATTATGTTGCACACTATCAAGTATAAGGGGCTCTGTAATCCCATGTAAAATCCTAATTCAGTGCTTCAGAGGAACCAGGTAACTTTATCATGGCTGTGTGTGATACAACTCTGAATAAAGATATTTTCTGGTAGACACCTATGGGCAGGATTTTTTTTGCAAGTGCTCTAGTCAAGCCACACCAATTATAATTGAACAAAACTCTTTCTAAATATCAGTGCTAAGGCATGATTAAGTTGAGCTGGGAGGTCACATCTTTCAGCAATTAATGAACTAGGAAGAAAATAAATATATATAATACTCTTCAAAGAAAATTGAAAATATTTATTATAATGTCACAAAACATCAATAATTATTTCCATAAATTCGTACTGTCATGGTTAGGCAAAGCAGATTGAAAGACTCCCATGGTAATCTCTCAGGAAGCGTGTTGTGATCCTTCTCCAAGAGCAAAAAATTTGCATAGAAAAGTGCAGTTAACATGTTCAAAATTATCACTAGACTGTGTGTCACAAACTATCTATATCAATATTCTTGCATTTTTCAAATATTGTGGCATATTTCGGCGACAAAAAGCATCACCCAAAGTCTGCCATTTCTCAGACACAGGTCTGCAGGACGCTGTGGAAGCCTCAGAAGCGCACCACACGCATCCCAAGGTCAGCGCGCCCACCGTGTGCGGTGCACAGGGCAGGGGGGCTGGGTCCCAAAGGGATGGGTGTCATCCCCGCTGAGCCGTGAGCTGTTCGCAGGGCTCCGATCGGTGCGGTACCGCTCATCAGAGCTCAAGGTACGACAGACCATCTATTCCAAGGGTCTTAAACAAAAAACATCAACAACAAAAAATAATAAAATAAAATCTCCTTCTACACTCAATTCCTCCGGTTGGAACCCCGCACCCCAATCCCGTCGGGGCCGGCCCGCTCGGGCCCTGCGGTCGGGGCTGCGGGGCAGGACGAGCCACCCGCACGGGCTCTGCCCCTGCCCCTTCTCCTCGCGGCTCCCGCACAGGAGCGCTCGCGGCTCCCGCCAGGCCTGCTCTGCCCCTCGACGGGCGGCCCGCGCTGCAGCCGGCGGGGATGGCTTGGGCAGCCCGTTCCCGTTATCCCCCGCTCCCATTCCCGTTACCCCCCGTTATCCCCCGCTCCCGTTCCCGTTCCCCCCCGTTATCCCCCGCCCG
>JAWWEE010000122.1:48153930-48179466 GCA_035221455.1 Xenops minutus | reverse complement strand
AAACAAAATAATACAGAATCTAATAAAATACCTTCTCTCGGTTTGATTTTAGCAAATTATAAAATCTATCTATCACAGTGCATATTTTAAAATTTAAAAAACACTGCATGTGATAAACAACCTTTTATATAGAGCAGTTAAAAGAGACACCAAGAAGGAAAAAGAAAAACCCAACCCTTTATTTTATATTTTATATAACATATATTTTATTTAACATTTTATATTGGGAAGACTGTTCCTGACCTACCATGCTGATTTTACACTGATGATGATGAAGTTTCTGTGATCATAGGCTGAAGGTTTTGTGTCCCAGCAAAAAGAAGTGAAAGAAAACATGGAAAGAATACGCAGTTCTCTAGTTTCTCTACGCTTGTACTCAAGGCTCTTACACTTAGAATTGGTTAAAACAATCCAGAGGCAGAAATTCCCCTAACATTAGTAAACGTATATCTGTATATATATAAACCCAGAAGTTTTTCAAATTCGCCTGTAAATCCACAGCAAGGACATAGAATCCTCCAGGGCTGATGCTAGCCAGGTGGCTGTGGCATCCTACACTGGTAAATGTTTAGTCAAGATAAGCTAAATCTATGGGTTTAAACACTTGAGCTGGATATCAAGGCGCTGAAAGTTTGCCCCTTAATCCTGGCAGGGCGGTGCTCATGCATTAGAACCCAGTTATAGGAACGCGGGAAAGGCTTTCATGTATGGATGCAGGTTATCTTAAGACACTTCTTGCAGATTGAGAAAGACTTAAGCTGTGTTTACAGCCATAGCCAGTTTCACATCTTGTTCGTTCTCTCTGTCTTGATTAAGTATCTGAGAATTAGCATGGTGCTGTTGTGAATCTTAATGTTGGAAACAAACTCTACACTAGGGAACCAAATTGACATTATGAACCCCATCTCGTGCCTCTTTAGATCAGAGCACCCAAGTCTCATTTTCTGTAATCTTAAATCTGGTTCATATAAAACTAAAAAGTCAAAAACTCCTTCAGCTCAGTCGGTGCGGCAACACAAGTGATCAGGGTAATCACTAAGATAATAAATGGTCGTTGGCTGAAATATGTTTATGTGAAGATGTTCATACATATTAAACTAATTTTTTAGAAAAAGACATAAAATTCAATAAGTACCAATGAAAATTTACTTCGCTGTAGTGCAACAGAAGAATACTCTTCTGTTATATAGTATCTATCCTAAAGAACATGAAGGACATGCAAAAGCACTTTAAAATGAATATTTAATAAGAATGTTCAGCAACTGATTTTATTTTTTTTCTGCAAATACAGAAAAACTGATCAGGTAATACTACGTAAAGGTCGGATCATTTCATCACTGCCTATTCCAAACAGGAGTAATTATATTAAAGAATGAAACTTGGAATGAATGTAGAAATTAGCAGCCTGAGGTTGAACAACTGAGTCACTGTTACTGGAAGTTTTGTTGGGTCATTTTTCATTTGACAAGAATAAGTGGTTCTTCAACAAAATTGACAAGTAGGCAGAAAGTATAAAGCAATAATGTAAATGTTGTTTCATATGATCCAGAAAGTGGATATATCTTAATTTTTCAAAAGTTAAATGAACTTGAGACAAGCTTCAGGATTGATACAAGCTGTATTCCAAATTTTCTTCTTAGCCTGACAGACATAATACTTCCCTGTTTTCAAGGTTTAAACAAACTAGGTATAAATGCCCTTTAGGAAAGATGTAATTATTTTATCTAGTGTTAAATTCACAGTTCACCGCAACAGCAACTCTCCTGACTCCCTCAGTTGCTTTTCTTTCTAACCACTGCAGGTAGCTTATCCTCAATTTCAGCTTTTCTCAATAGCTGATAAGTTCAATTCTTCTCTGTGTTTCATCTTTTAGTCCAGATTTAACATCTGACACCATAGAGCATCCTGACACACCTGTAGTCCAGCCAGATAATAAAACTTGTGCAGAGTTTACATTTCTGAAGACAAGAAATAAAGTGGTCACAATTCCCCTTTGTTCGAAAGGTATACCAGGAATTCAACAGAATAGCACAAGATAACAAAGGACAGAAAATTACTAGAGTCAGTTGATTTTTTTTTAACATGTTTTTAATAAGCTGCTTCTTACATTCTTGTTTCTTATGAGCATGGAGTAAACAAACCAAAACAACACTAGGTTTGAAATAAGATGGTATTACTGTGATGAACTGTCAAAAATCCCTTCCACTGGAGTGAGGAAGTGATCATCTGCAAAGGAAAGGACCACACATTTTGTTAATCATGCCCCAAAACACTTCTCCAGCTGGGTCTGGATCCTGAAATTTATAGTTAATCAGTTGTATCCTAGTGGTATTCTCTCCATTTCTAGTGGAAGCTTTAGCACCCAGCTTGGGGTATCTTGGATTTTACTAAATAAGTTACCTGCAACGAAATAGGCTTTTTAGTTGTATGGATGAGAAAATGCAAGGTTTTCCACAGCACTGCCTATTTTGTGCACTGGCATCAAAAATCATGGCTGTGCTGTAACTGCTGGAAACATCCAGCTTGTGATCTGTTAGCATGCACAAGTCATACAGTTCAGTGGCACAAACCCTTTGGAACATTCAGGGTCCCAAATGATTCTTTAATAATGGAACAGTTGATGATAAATGCAAAAGACCCATTCCCCAGAATTAACTGCTTTCTAAAAAAAGAAAAATAAATCCATAAAAATTAAATTTTAAGTTCTACCAGGAATGAGAAATATGTTTCTTATCTGTGTGCAGGAAAGATAGTTACATTTCTCACAGTTACATTGCCCTTTTACTTCTGGTTTTGGAGAGAATCTTCCAAACGAAGTACTTTTCTTCATAAGGAAATTTAAGGGAAACATTTCAAGCATCTGCAAAACTTAGTGATTCTTTTTTTGTTGGTTCGTTTTTGGCGTTTTTTTAATCAGCTTTACTTTGTACTTTATTGCCTGAAGAGTTTCTTAACTACTCTAGGCTGTATTAATAAGTTATCTGCCAACTGCAGTTCAGTACAGACCTTGAGCTGAAGCTGTGCAACCAAGAGAGGAAACACTCACACTACCAGTTCACCCTGAGGTGGGAAAATATACCAGCCTCAGTGAAGGAACAGCAACAAGCTCCAAAACTATTATCAGAAAGACTTGTTCCTGTTCACAGGATGGCAAGCACTCTGTGACAACAGCTGAAACTGTTAAATCAAACCCAAAGACTGCCTTCATTCAGAAGTATCCCCAGCTGATGTTTTGTTGATCCTTGTCTTCCAAACAGCAGCTGCTTGGAAGAGTTCTCTGGGATGTCTCATCTCCCATTCATCTCAAGTATACAGTACTTCAAAGCATCAGTAAAGACTGTAAAAAAATGACAGTAAGGGCTTCCAGCAGGTGATGAAAAAGTCCAAGATGGCTACCAGAAAGCCTTTAGACTTGAATGCTCTTTGAGACTCCTTTTTTTAATTCTAAAAAAAAAAAACTTAGGATCTCAAGGCACACACTTTCATGCTTGTAGAATTCCCTTTTCCTCACATGCAAAAAAAAAATGCCTGAAACTCTGGCAGTGCACCAAAAAACATATTAAAATGAAATTATTTCCATCCCAAAAGCTAACTACTGCAAATATGTTCACAAGGAAATTGGTAGTAGAAGTCACTGAATAATCTAGCAGAGTCACACCAGAAAATGCAGTGTGTTTGATTCTTTCTTTAAGCAATAGCTCTGTATTAAGATTTACATGGTCTGGAGAACATAGATTAGATTTCTTGCGTATCAACCTTTACAATAATCTTTCAAAATTAAAAGGTCGGTTTTGGCCAAAGCAGTCTCACATTGACATTTGCTTCATTCTGTTCTGGGACAAATCCTTAATGGTTTGTTTTACGTCACGAAGCAAGGAAAGCTAATTTAAAAGACTGAAAAGCAGTTTCTAGAAAGGTGCATTATCACACCTTATAACAAGATTGAGTTATATGGTTCTAAATACCCAGCATGTAGTTTCAAAGCAAAGATTAATGATTTCCACTGACAAACTTAATTAAAGGTTGAAATAAATGTTCTCCATTAAAATTCATCAATACATTCGACTGAGAAGGAAGAATTTCAGTCATGTCTTTTTTAATTGCCTTTAGAAAGAACTGAAGAGATAGCAACCTTGAAACAGATAAACAGTGTCTAACTAGTGTGCAGAATCTTTATCATATTAAAGGAGGAGGACAGTTAATTTTCCAGCATGTTTTTAATCTGAAGAGCCTCTTAAGTGTGACTGAAGTAACATGAGTAGAAGTCAGCTGCAGGTGGATATGTTCATGCTTGTCTGTTGGGGGAGTTTCTGGATGTTCTAATTCTTAAAATGCACTGAGGACTTTGGTCCCATCCAAATGGACTAGGTACTGATAGTCCCATTGTTTTCAAGGAATATGCTAATAGATAATATTTTTCGCACCACTAAAATGAAGTATATATTAACTTTACCAGCTCAACAGTTTACTTAGCAGCTTGCAGGAGCAGCCCAGCTCTCTGGTTTCCATCAGTTTTAAACCTTTGTTTCTTCGTAATTTTCTGTGGTGTTACTCTTCACAGCATGAGAGAATAATCAATCCTGGAATGATGCCCTCCCACCCTGTGTTCTTGCCTTATGATTTATCCTTTCTTGAACCAGGTTTTTTGTAAACCATTCACTGGTCATAACAATACACTGGTCAAAGAGAGAAGTCGATGAGATTAAGAGGCTTCATACACATTAGTACATTTCACAGGCAGTGCAGCTTTGTCACTGGTGTGCTATGAAGGAAACAAAACATGGGATTAACAACCACCTGTAAATTCTGGATTTATTTTAACTACTTTGCCAGAACCAACTAGGGGGAAAAAAGTAAGCTGCAAAACATCAGTAACATGCTGGGAATCAAATCTGCAATGACAGACTTCACAGCTTGTTCAATGCTCCATGGATTTCTAAACTAATAGGGAGCAAATACACTGTCATTGTGGTGTCAATTGAAAATGAATCCTGAACGTAGGTCTTTTTAGTTCCCAGTGTCAAAAGGAGTGAGTATGTTTTCCAGAAGCACACTGAGTGTGTAATTTTCTGATATATTAAAAATTATTTACATTCCAGATAATACATTCTTTTTAATTATTCCTAGTAGAAATAGTACAGAGTAAGTACAAAGCAGATGATCAGAAGGACTAGCATATATCAGGAAAATACAAAGATAAAACATAAAGTAGTAACCAGTCAACTCACAGTAGACATCCTGGTCTCACCAATATGACATGGTCTGGTCTATTAGAGAAAGTTGATCTCTGAGGACATTTTTACATTGGATCAATTCAGTGAACCAATTTCAGATATGAGGGTAAAAATTCCTCCTCCTTCTAGAGTGTCTCATCCCAATGGCCTTTTCATCCCTCCAATGCTGAAAACTTACCGTAACACAAATCTTTCAGTGTTCCCTTCCCAGAACCATATAATCCTACATGCAGTTTACATATAATCCTACATACAGTTTACACTGTTCTTCCCTTTAGATAACACCAGGGAAATACCACTGCCAGGGACAAAATAGGGGAAAAATGTGGCCCGTGTCTGACCACTGTCCTCTGGGTGTGATCTCCTCAGTTTCTCACTGGAACAGAGATGCTTTATAAGTAATACTATTCTTGCTCATAGTAGAGGAATAGGCAAGAGGAGACACAAACAACATGATTGATTCAGGAGTATTCTCATGAGTAACATGATACTGCACTGTCACCCTTGGTGTCTGGACTTTTTACAGTGTCACATGTGTACAGTATTGTTACACTGTCCACTATGCAACACCACAGATTTGAATTTATTTTCTTTTAGTGCCTCTAAGCCTTCAGTACCTGTAAGCACTCCAGTTAGTCAAGGAACAGACATTAAATACATACTGCGAATTACTTTTTAAAGGATATTAATTTATCAGTTCATCATTATAAGTGAATGCAGCACTGGCAGAGTAGCAGAGCAGTCAGCAGTGTCCTCTGTGTCAAGTGTTCACATTTCACATTTGCAGAAGCCAGAAGCAATTAAAAGATAGGTCATCTCCTGAACTGCCTCTTTCTCTCAGAAGGTAACACAGGGCAAAGGTCCATCCAGGAGCAATGCTCATTAAGTTTTCCAATTAAAAAGTTGTTTTTCTTTCTCAAAAGAGAAAAATAACTTTTTTTTTTTAATTGCTTTAAAAGTCACTTTCTCTCTTGAAGGAATACTTAGGCTTATCTCTACCCTCCTCTCACAGCAGGGTAGCTATTAAGCCACTACCTTACTGGAAACAAATACTTTAAAAAAAAAAAATTAATCTGAAGATGATTTGGACATATTGTTCAGTCAAGCTTATTACATGGGTTTATTGTGGAACCTAATGGTTTCAGTGACTTTAGCACAGCTTGTATTTGGAAATCCATGCAACAGTGGTGCTCCAGATCATAGAGAATAAGTGCAAGAGGAGCTGGTGACGGCAACCTGTTGTTCCAGGAAACAGCGTCAAGAGCTGATTCTGCAGGAAAGGACTGCTGGCACAGCAGAAACCCTGCTGATCTTATTGCTGCTCTGCAGGGTCCATCAGGTCAAGCTGCTGTCATGACAGATGGCTAATTCTTTTTACCATATTTAAAACAGGAATACTGTGGTTTAGATTAGTTTTTGTAGGACTGTGTAGAACGTCTTATGTCACCATGTTTTGAGTTTCATATTTGTTTTTTTCGCCAAGGATGATTGTGGGACTAGAAGGAACTTGAACTAAAGCAAGTAGATTCCTTCATTGTTGTGCTGTTTTTTTCTCGTCCAAGTGATGACAGTAATGAAGAATTCAGCACAGTGCTATGAAAAGGGATTAAAAAATATGGAGCTCCATATGTAAAACATTACTAATCTAATAACCTCATTAATATGCAAAATTTTTGCCCTGACAAAGAGCAAGTCAGTATTTCATGTGACTTCCAGTAAACAGAAGTGATCACCACAACGCATCGTCAGCAACTCTGAATCAGGAACTGTAATCCAGTAATCCAGACCTAATTTGGAACCAATACACTGATTGAAATACTTTAATTAGCTAATATTTAGCTATATCCATGTGCTCTTCAGTCATGTTCTAAAGAAATTCTGTAGAAGAAAAATATATTTGAAATCTTGGTAGGGGAAAAGATTATTCCTATTGTTTTGTTTTGAAACAATTTGTAGGGGCAGAGATCTCAGACAGAAGTATCCTCCCTCAGATTCAATATCCCTGGTTTCTCCAATACATAGAAAGACTAAATATGCCCAAATGTAAGTGAAAAAATTACTCTTTACCAAGAGGAATGCTGATAACAATACTGATAAAACTGTGTTAAACCAATGTTTAAGGAGAAACTTCCCAAGCCCCACCCACTCAACCAAATCCCTCTTCCACCTGGTAAAAAAACCACATGGCCACAGGACAGAGACAAGAGGGCCACCCTTCCTTCCACGTGGTTCACCTCCCCCTTGCCCAAAAACCCTGGCAGGAATGGTTGGAGAATCAGCGCTGGCAGGAAGTAGTGGATAGCTGGGATTCAATACCTGCAGACATTTGTGTGGAACTGCAGTGAGGCTGTGGTGCTGGTACAGGCAGTCAGAGCAGGGCTGCAGACCTCCCAGGGGACTGGAAGGACCCATAAGACACCTGTGCAATCCAGCAATGAGACTCTGTTGTTGCAATTTTGGTGTTCATTGGTCAAAGTGGTGGTCACAGTCAGCATCCATGGAGGTGATTGTGGAAGCCTCAGGTGGAACAGAAAGTCCTGTCTGGTGTGGGAAGAAGACCCAGTCCAAGTGTGGTCTTCTACTGGGTTTAGGCCAGATGGGAATGCCCACAGTACCTCCCCTGGGGTGGGGATTTCTACCCTGGATGATATAATACTGGATCTGGGAAGATTTCAGGAGTCTTTGACACCTTCTAAGATGTTACAGTTGCCTCTTAGGTCTTCAGGGCCTAACATCCATTATGGCCCATCAGCAGAGATTAATATCTTCAGGTCATGTGTGAATTGTCGTGATGCTTCCCTGGAGGGGAGTTGCCATGACTGAGTCATTTGTGTAAGGACAAAGGAACGCTACCCGTCCTCAGCAGGATTTGCCTCTCCCTATCTTGTTCAACACCCGGCTTGTAGCCTGAGGTGGCACCTGTGCTACCCTCAGCATCTGGGTGGCTGCTCTGCACATTGTTAGCAAAGCACACGGCTGACTGAGCCACTAGCACCAATAGTCCAGTCTCTTACAGCAGGTGGTTGAAAGTTTGAGTCATTAATCATTAGTAGTTCAGTCTCTTCAAAGAAGACAAAACAAAAAGCCGAAAAAGACATATTTGGAGAAAAGAAAAGGTGGATATCAGAATATTAACTCCAAAGAGCTCTTCTGGAGTATGTGGAGCATAGAAGTGCTCAGCTCACTTTGTTCTTTGGTTCAGTTCCTCTGAAATCAGTGAAGGTGCATCAATAGTGAATCTAACCAACTTTATTCAAGCTGATTGTACTTTCCTGCAGTCACTGCATTTTCTTGAAAAAACTCTGCCTGTAATAATGTAAAGTCAAGATGAACTGAACTGTCCTGAATGCACACAGACATTGAGAAAAGACTTTTCAAAATGCTTAATTCTTATGGTAATGCCTCTAAGAAGATGTCAGTAGCAAAATGCAAAAGAATGAAAATGAGCTGGTGGAAAAAAAACACAAAAACAAACAAATCCTCACAGGAAAATATTCTCTGTCATTTCAGAGTCTTGGCTTGCAGACAGCTTGGTTTTCATTGATGCTTTTTTACAATTTTCCTGTTCCTGCTGCTGTATTCATTCATCCTAACAGAAGGGTTAAGTTAGGGGTCGGGGTAACTACAGGCTGGGTGGTGAACAGAGAGAGAGACCAGCCCTGCCGAGAAGGACTTGAGGGTGCTGGTGGATAGGAGGCTGGACATGAGCCAACAACGTCCTCTCACAGTCCAGAAAGCCAGCTGTGTTCTGGGCTGCATCCAAAACAGCATGGTCAACGGGGTGAGGGAAGTGATTCTCCACTCTGCTCCACTCTGGTGACACCCCCACATAGAGTGTTGTCTCCATCTCTAGGTCCCCTAGCATAAGAAGGTTGAGAAGGACCTGCTGGAGCAAGTTCAGTGAAGGGCCACCAATATGATTGGAGGGATGGAGCATTTTTCCTATAAGGAAAGGCTAAGAGAATTGGGATTGTTCATCCTGGAGAATTGAAGGCTCCAGGGATAATGGAATTGCAGCCTTCCAGTACCTGAAGAGAGCCTACAAGAAAGCTGGAAAGAGACTTTTTACAAGGGCACGTAGTGACTGGACAAGGGTAAATGTCTTTAAACAAGAAGAGAGTAGGTTTAGATAAGATATTAGGAAGAAATTCTTTAATGTGTGGGTGATGAGGCACTGGAACAGGTTGCCCAGAGAAGTTGGGGATGCCTCATCCACGGAAGTGTTCAAGGCCAGGTTGGATGTGACTCAGAGCCACCTGATCTAGTGAAAGATGTCCCTACCCATGGCAGGGTGCTTGGAACTAAATCATCTTGTCCCTTCCAGTCCTAACTATTCTATGATTCTATAATTCAAATATTGGTATAAGAAGCTGTTGGTCTTTCTGACAGTAATCTGAGATCTCAGTCTCCTCATACTATGCTGAGCCAGCTCAAGTGGAAACAAAATGAATGTGAACAGCTACATATGCATCTCCTTTTTAATTATTCATACCTATAACCACATTATCAGAATGGCATACACACTTTAAAAGTCACAAGTGAGAATCTCTTCTCTGTAGGTATGAGGAGTCAACTATCTTTGATTGTATATTTGACTTTAGGGAAATCAAAATAGGCCCAGAAGAGGAGCTTTAAATTTTGTGCTGAAACTGGGGAATTGTATGGGTGTTAATGCTTCTTCCTCGTGATAATCATGACAGTCATTGTAGCAGCAGAACAAAGCTGTTAGTGGAGGTCCTGATTCCAAAGGAAAAGGTAACATTTCATGGCTTGGGTCATGCTCAGAAAGTGTTTTGGAGGCCAGTGTCTTAGATTTCACGCTTGTATTCAGCAGGAGATCAGTTCCTAAAGGGGTTACATAGTGTTGCATTACGGAAGAAAAAAGTCTCAGGAGAGAGATACTAAGTGGAACCAAAGCATCTGTTTGTGTCCTTACGTGAATTTTTTGATTATTTGTTTGTTTCTTCTGTGTAACTGTGGAAATGTAGCAATTTTTTTGGCCCTCAGTTACTCTGCTAAAGTTTTCTACCTTACAGGGATATTATGAGAATTAAATGCATTGTATGAGTGTTCATTTGGACAGTAAGCAAGTTTCTGCACGCTCATGTAGGAAGAAGAGGCATACAGCCTGCAGCTTAAAATGAATATATCCCCTGTGACCAGTAATTTCAATACAACATCATGGCTTATGACCCAGCTGGTCTGTTCCTACATCTCTACAACAGTATTTCTGCAGTCCTGACAGGAATTTCTTTCTTACTTACCTAGTGAGAAATCCCAAGACAGCACAAGATGTTGCATGGTAATTACATTTTCCTCAGTGGTATTGCTGAATGACATATTGTGATATATCAAGAGGCAACTGTGAATTTAACTTGAGTCAGCACAGTAAACTTTGCCCAATACAGTAGGTTTGCAGATGAATGTAGTGTAAATGTAAGAATAAAGGGAAGTTTCTGAGTACCTCACAGCATCACGCATATTCTGTCAGCATTAGCTTTCAAAATACACATGATAGTGAGCTGGCTTGGAATATCTTCATGAATTCATTATTTATTTAGCTTATATATTCACTCTAATGTTTAAGAACATATTGTTTGCAGAATGGCTTGACAGGAGAAGATGATAGTGATACTTGTTTGTCAAGGTAGAAGAATCAGATGTCAAGGTACAAAGCTTACTCTTTAGTTTCTGATGCCACTAAATGCCTATATCGTATGATTAGTGGAACAGGTAAGCAACATTCATGACTGTTCTGTTAGTAGGCTATTTAACCTTACTGAATTTCAGATCATTATTTTCTCCGTTTTTGGAATATGACAACAACATGCAACAGCAGAAGGCTTTGATCTTTAAAGAGGTGGGCAGATTTTCACATTCTTCCATGATTATATTGTGTTTTGCAAAAAATTGCAAGACTGGTATTTGGGCATGAAGGAGCAATATAGAGACTTACACAAATTCTGATTTTTGTCTCACACACTTACCAGAGCAGTTAACATAAGCATAAATTCCCCTCTGTGGAAAAGATGTTTTTCTTTAAGTATTTTTAATGTGCCCTAACAAACAATAGCCTTCATGTGAAGTGTGTGGCTGATAAAAAGTCTTCCCAGACCTGCCATTCTTATTTCTAGAGAGGACACAGACATTTACTTCGGTGAGTTCTCGTCATCATTGTGTTCATTGAGATCCTCATGTCTCTGTTAATCCTATTGTACAAAGTCTATGATGATATTTCTTCAAGGTTAGGAAGGTAAAGGTAGGCAGTATGAAGACCTTGACAAAGGTTTTTTTTCCTTCTGCTTTATAATCTGTTACTCCTTAAATTCAAAACAAGGAGCAGTCCCCCAACAGTCCTTAGTCTCATGATTCAAGCATTACTAGACCAATTGGACAGGTAATTTAAAGATACCTAAAACCTGTATGGATATAAAGTATGGCTTGGTGCATAAAATTGCTTCCTGGACTCATTTTTTTTGGCCGTGTCTCTACCAGAAAAATCAGTCATATGGAGTGGAAGGTAATATGGCTGGTGTGTGCCAACTGGACATTTTCATGCACTTGGCAAGAAGTCCCTGGATAACACCCTGGGTGAACTGGTGTTAATAGCTTCTTAAAGACAACAGGGCCTAAGAATGACAAGATATTTAGATCCATGACAAAACCTGCTCCATTTGTTAAGAGGAAAGTATGGAAATCAGTGTGAAATGGGAGAAGTTATCTTACCTAGTCCACCCACTGCAAGCCAGTGTGAAAGACTCCATGAACTAAAATCAGACCATTGTCGAGCAGTCCTTCCCTATCTCAGTCAGGGGGTTCCACTTCACTCCAGGACATTATTTCTCATCTATTCACTTTTTGATTTTGTATGTTTCCCAATACCTGTTCCTTTCACAAAAGGGTAAATCGTTTGTCTCCTTTGTTTTACATTTCATAGTGCCTTTTTTTTTTCCAGTTTTTCTCTGATATAGTATCTTTATTAACATGTAATATGTTGTTACAAGTACTGGCCTCTGTAAGGATCTGCCTTAGGCAGCTGGAAATGGATGCTGGGCAGCCTTGCTGCTTCCTAGGTCTATATTCACACATGCCACTGAAGAAACTTAACAACTGATGTGTAATGCCATTTCACATCATAGGGTAGAAGTAGTGAATTTTGGAGTCATACTTTTCACTACACATTGATGTTGGAGCAGAACCTGTGCTCATCAACAGTATTATAAATTGACAGTAACTAGTCTGAAATGAGTGAATCAGATTCAGATGAAAGAAAGAGGACAAGCAGACATAGTGTATTTTGAAAAGCCAACTTTTGCATACGTATGCATTGCGGAACAAAGCATCTTTCTGATGTTGGATGGCAAGTAATTACAATTCAGTGTATTATTCCCAAATCTCATTTCCTTGTAATTTTTTTTCCTTACAGCATAATCCTACTGGTTTTTTATACTGTGATATATCATTTATTAATTCTGTTTTCTTGCCTGTTTTTACATGTAAGCAGTCTTACCTAAATGTACCTGCACCCTGTTTATTTTAATACATGACTTCCTGCATTCGCTCAACTTTCTGGTTGTGTTATCTCAGAAAATGATATATATTAAATTCCTTTGTGAAAAGAGCTAGGAGCAAACCAGTTCAAGATGCTTTATTACACAAGATGCTTTACTGGCCTAAATTAGTTCTCAACAAGTTCCTAGGTACTCTGACTGAAGTAAGTTTGAAACCACCTAGTAGGGTGGGCAGTATGTCTTCCTAAAGTGGATTATAAACATCAAGCAAGAATAGGTTTCTCTTCTTAACAAGGAGCGATATAATACTTCGATAGCAGACATGGGCAATTTCTCAGTTTCTTTGTAGTCTTTATACACCCAGACAGTCTTACTGACAATTTGCATTCGCAGAGCCAAATCATAAAAGCGTATCAGAGGATCAGTGAAATGTATTTCAGAAATTATATCAGAAAACATGTAAATAATATGATAATAATGTACCACAAACATGCCAGACTGGAATACAAATACTTCATGGTGTATTGTATACAATGTATCACAGTACGATCAAATTTTAAAAAATAACTACATTTTTCATAAAAGATGGTTTCTGAGCAACAAGATCTCTCAGAATACATTAAATATTAAATATGAAATAAACTAAATTGCTTTTTCATCCCATCACTGTAAACAGATTAAATCTCTACTATCTGGACATCTGAAAGCACAATATAATCTAAAGAGAAATACAAAATGTAATTTGTTTGCCTTTTTTTTTTTTAAGTTTTCTGATTTTATGTTTCTTTTCTCAGTTCAGGTTGTTTTTATTTTACAGAATGTTTTACTGTCTGTGTTGGCCAAGAAATTTTTCCTTCAAAAGACA
This sequence comes from Xenops minutus, assembly GCA_035221455.1. Taxonomy (NCBI): domain Eukaryota; kingdom Metazoa; phylum Chordata; class Aves; order Passeriformes; family Furnariidae; genus Xenops; species Xenops minutus. The sequence continues at coordinate 48,165,856 of JAWWEE010000122.1, read as the reverse complement.
GCATTCTGCATCCTGCTGTCCCATGGCTCCCATCTCTTGACCCTGTCCCTTGCTGTATCTGAAATGATAAAAAGCCAAAACCAGTGTTTCAAAAAACAATGCCAGAGGTGTTTCTCTCAGGTAGCTGCATAACTAGGGGTTTGAGCAGGGGGCTTTTGGCAGAAGTCTGTGGGGAAAACACTGTTCTGAAAAATGCTTCCTAAATTCCTGTATTTATTTAGTGATTAGCATTGACATAAAGGTCCACAAAAAGCTTAGGTTATACCAGGGACTTGGCGTTAACATTGGAAAATGGAATGGGATAAGCTAAAGCGTCACTTTACTCTTCGTCGCTAAACAGAGCAAAAGCAACTTTCACAGCAGTCATCCCAAAGATAAAAATCAAGCATGTAGCTACACCATGATTGTGAACAGATGCTATTATATTTAAAACTGAAATAAATTTCCAACTCTACTCTAGAGCCTTCTTGGTCTAGAAAATGTTTTGTAAACCAGACAACACAAACAAGTGAGCATGATATTAAGCAGTGCTATGAAATGTACTCTTAGATCTGCTGCTATTTCTGTATAGATTTACAAGATTTAAAAAATGTAATCAAAATAATGTGATTCAGTTTCTGTGTAATCAAAATACTATGACTCAGTTTCTGTCTCCATTTGCAGTGTTCCATGGCAAAAATCCATGGATTCCCATTGTGAACTAAGTAGTAAAAGAATACATAATGCAGTGCAGAAATCCAAATTTTGTCCTGAAGATTTTATACACCACTCTTCCTGTATCCATGGTATCCATTGTTTCTTTATGTTTCCTGGGTTTTGAAATGGGTAGTATTGTTTCTCCTGGAAGATCCTTTGGAGTCTTCTTCAGTAGGTATTGCTTGCTGACAAATTGTCAATGTAGAAAATCCATTGCAAAAAATACTCCAAAACCGATCTATCCACTCCAAAATCTATCCTTTGCTTTCCACAAGAACTATTTGCATCTGTTGGAATGCAACAGTTGATCAGTAGCAGGAGAACTCTGTGGGTGTTGCACTTTCCAAGCAAAATTGCCTTTCAAAACAAGGTATTTAGAAAGAAAGTCACATACAAAAGAGGTAAGAATGGCTGGCCACACTTATTTAAACATTTACTTAATCAAAAATACGAGTCAGGCAGAGAAATGTGAGCTGGTAATACGAAACTGCATAAGACACTGATCAAAGACATCATATATGAAGTTATTCAGGGTTCATCCCTGAACCAGGATTAGAAAGGAAAGGTGTTCCTTGGCTATGATTCTAGATAGCCCGATTTGGTTCCTAAATCAGCTATAGAGTTGCAGTTATATTGTATGTAGCAATATTGTTTTCTTTTTGGTTTGAGATTTCCAACATGACTTGTTATAACAACATCCAACAGGTTCACTAAAATATTGGATGATATTTTGTGATACCTCTGATTTTGTTTTAAAAGCAGAATTACCTAAATTAATTCCACAGTATAAGAGTCACAAAGAAGGATTTATTTCTCTGTGTGATATATTTCTGCATCTGTATTTTCATGTTTTACTAGGTGATTGTGATTTGATTCCAGCATTTTCAGATCATGGAGGAGTTTCTTTGAATGCTTATAATTCAAGTTCCTAATCACTTGAGAATTAATTTTTGCTCAAACAGTTGCTGGGGGGGGGAAGTGGTTAAGAGGATTATTTTATGAAAGAAAATGCCTTCCAAAATGCAGTTTCCATATGAATTTTCTTCTGTCCTGTTGATTGTAAGCCTAGAGAATTAAATTAACAGTATCTACTAGACTTGCACACATTAGCAAAAAAAAAAAGTAGGAATCTGACCCGATTACACAACAGCAAGAAAAAAGTAAGGGCTTTTTTACTGAGTGAACCTGACACATTTGTCAAACCAGTAATATAATTTGTTTCTATGCTGGACTGCAGAGAGACAACTGTTTTTTACTTTCTTTTCCATTAATCATCCATTCTGTGATGAAAACAGCAATATCAAAGTAAAAATCCTGCCTGAATTAAACCAACGGAAGGGTAGCCAGTGCAGACAGAAGGGCAAGATCTGTTGGTGCAGCCCTTAGGCACAGTGTTGTCTTGCATTTACTTTTCATAGGTCATTTCCTCTGGGAAGTTCTCCCTATGTAGTCTACTATTTGGTTGCCTCGGAATATCCGAAAATGCAGAAGTTGGTATAATTATGAAAACTGGAGGGAAGGGCACGAAAGAGGTTCAGAATTGCTTATCATTTCTGTAAATTTTGAGATTTCAGAAATACTGGGCTTCCCTATCTCTATATTGCCGTACCTTTTTTTCCTTTCCTTGTTCTTGGTCAAACAGTATGTTCATCCACTGCTTTTGCTCAGCTTGCAAAAAACTATGCTTCTCCATTACATTGGTATTGGAACGTTAGTTGTAAAGAAGAAACAGAAGGAATGTTAACTCTTCAGTTGTTCAGGGGCATTATTTTAGTGAGTGCCAGCAAGGTGAAGTATCAGACAAACAAACATAAATAGCTCATAAAGGAAAATAAATAAAACCTTGATGTCCAGCCTTTGTAATGAATGGATTTAAGAATATATGGAGAGATTCAACTTTCCATAAAAAAGCCTAGTTTTTGCTACTGTGTTGAAGGAGCCAGCTGTCAGGTTCTCCACACACTGTGATCTCAAGCAAGTCTGCCTACTGGTGGCTCCCCTTTGCTGTGCAGGATATTGTCTGCCAGTAGTCATTCCAGAGTGCAGCCATTAAGTTCAACATTTTCTTTGTGTTGAACTCTGAGGAAGTTGCTAGCTGTCCATAAATCTGCCACTGGGGAAAGAGCACAGATCATATTATTCAATATCTGTACAGATCTCATAATCTGTATCATAGATTAATTCTTCTGGCATGCTACATTAATGCCATCAGCATCTTTCCATACCTTTGATAACCAAAGATGTGATTATTAAAAGGTAGCAATGGTCCGCTTCAGCAATTGAAGTAATTTGTTAAATGGTGTCAGGAAGCATCTCTTTGGAGCAAGTAGAAGGAGTTGCTTTTCTCTCTTTTCAGTAAGACTGAAAAGCACGAATAGGTGAAGAATCAAAGCACAGTGTTTTCTCAACCAGTTTGGAGTCTCTGAATCTCTTCAGATTTAACTGCGTCACTTATGTAGTGTTTGGACTGTAGCCCAGACAGAGAATAGGAACAGCAAAGACTGGTTCACAAACAGAAGGAACTGTAATCATATTCCTAATCCCATTCCCAATCCTGTTCCAGTAATGATAGCCTCAGCCTTCATTCTCCCACATAAATCAATAATAACTCTACTTATACCAGGGGGTTATGACAAAAAGAGAGAAATTGGTATCAAGCTTCAAAGCTATAGTAACAAAATACTGGCTTCTGTAACATTTCAAAGGCTTACATAGTGATGATGCTATTGTGGTGATGCTGTTTTTTTCAATACAACTATTAAACACTGGAGGTGGGGGAAAGAACACACTTGATATGCTTGAGATACTGTTTTACTGAAAAGGTTTCTGAAGAAACTAGAACAGGGTCCGTACTCTAATATTCATAGCCCAGTTAAGACAGTGTGATAATATATTTGGGTTATGAAAATTTATAATGTATCTGACAAAAAAAAGTGTGATTTCAGGTAAATTTCTTAAAGTGTGAAAATGACCTGAGTTAAAGAGGAAGGATTATTTTTTAAAAAATGTAGTATTAACCAATCAACTGCATCTTTGAAAATCAGTAAGAACTTTAAACAGAAATTTTATTACTCTGATGGAAAAAAAAAATCATGCTGCCTTGACTAAAGAGAAAAGAGGCAAAAAAGGAAGTGATTACAGGGTGAGAATTTGTATTCCAAGTTTTAGTTGGATGGTTGCATTGTAAACTCCTCAGATTTATTATGTTCACACTGCCAAGAATTACTCAAATGTAGTAGATGAGAATTACTCTAATCTGTTACTGTTGGCTGCCAACAGTAATTCTATTAATTCAAAGAACTAATGACATTTACTAGTATTGCCATGCCGCTTTATGGCAGCTTTGAAAATAGATGGGAATACTTAGTGGTGTGTCATTCTAAACAGACTAAATCTAGAGCATTGTTTCCCCTTTCTACTGTTTCATGAGACCAAATCCGAACCAGCAGTGCTTTGTGTCTGGTCTGCACCGGTGTGTTGGAGTAGGTGGAATGGCACCTGCATGCCTGAACTATGTACTCTTCAGCATGCTTGGAGAATGTGAGGTGTCCCAGACGATGGGTCACCCTTTGGAAGAGTGTAGGATAATCATCAAGCTAATACTCTTCCAGGCTTGTATTTTCAGGTCATACAGGATAACTTGATGATACTGGTTTTAGTCAGGAAGCAGGGAAGCCAGATCTTGCAGCACTATGCCGCAAATAATTAGTCCAGACTCAGCAGTGATTATTAATTTGGACTTGGCATCCAGAAATAGAGCTGTATCATTTCTCTTTGTACTCAGTACGGACATGGGTCAGAAGCAGTTTAGGTTGCCTTTAGCAAGACCTGCAGCAAAAGACTCACATGCAGTAAAGCATGGGGTCAGCTCACTCAGCCTAACCTAGCCAGATAGTAGTTGTCTTCCTAACTCTGAATGCTGATGGTGTAGGCATGCAAGCCTGATATTCTTCACAGACAAGGAAGGTACAGTTCTTTTGCTTGGCTGCCTGCATGCTTTAGCAGTTGTGCAAAACACAGTGTCCATGTTCTAGAGTAACTGATTTCTTGCCTCCTTAAGGAGTGGTCTGAAGAAAGTTATTCTGATGCAGTGCTAAGTTGCTCCTGTAGGAGTAGTTGCATGTTTTTGGGGTAAAATCTCTAAGGTCCAGTCCTACCTCCATAAATGCCTAATATTAAAAACGTACTATTTCAAATTAAAATGCTTGTCTGTACAGTGCTAGTAGGAATTCTCCTTCTCCAGGAGTTAAGCAGAAATCCAGCAAAGTTACAAAATAGGAATGTGTGAAAACTCAAAATGTTTTTTATTCGCTTCAGTGGGGAATAAGGACTGGGCTGAGAGCTTCTTACTCTGACTAGAAATCTTTGTAGGTCTGTGCAAAAACCTATATCACTAATTTTCAGTACATAGTGTCTACATTTTCAGCAGAGGTAAGAATAACAAAGAAGGTACAAAATAAAGATTATTAAAGAAATATGTTATTCCTCATGATTCTCTACTTGACGTTGTAAAATCTCCCTAGAAAAATAAAAGAAGCCCACATAGAAGATTGTATATTTGAAGTCCCTCTGTACCAAATGTGCACAGACATGCAAAGGCTTTCTTTTTTAGATAACAAATTTCTTAATATGAAATCCCTTCTCAAACAAATGTGCTAAAGTCTAACAGCGATACAGCAGTAGCCACAAGGATTATAAACAGGAATGTATCTAGTGATAAATAATTTGTTACCTTTCTCCAGTCTTGTAGCAGATTCATCTTCATAACTGATACACATGCCCGGCAGCTCTGCATGAGTGGCTGTACTGGAAATTACAGGCTAAAGCACATGCAGCATCCTGCTCCTTTGTGACTGCATGTGCTAAAAAAGGGTGGAAGGCAGGAAGTCAGTAGTTCCCACTGCATCACCAAATGATTCCCAACTGCTGGTGCAATGTATGGGAGCATGGCAGTTATTCCTTACTAGCATCCAGTTCGCAAACAGCACAGGTTAAGACAGAGTTCTGAAAGCTGTGGTCAGCAATGACAAAGGCACAAGCAAATAAGCTGTTACCTTAACTAAGCAAGTGCTGGACACAGAAAGTTTGTAGGGGTACGCACAGGACTGAAGTCCTTTAGGTCTCACAGAAGTGATCCCAACCCTGCTCCGAGTTCAGGCCCTTTTCCCAGACACCCCTGAATGCAAGTTTGTCTTGCAATGCACACCTGGCTATGCTCTGCTTGCCAGTGCTGACACTGAAGGAAAAGGCTGCACAGGTAAAGCTTCCTTGGTGGGCAGCGTGGTGGCAGGGAGAGGCGACTGGCAGCCTGCCCCTCATGTTCCTGCAGACAACAGGGCAAGGTCTAGGCACGTAAGCTCAGTACTGGGAGGGAAGGTAGCAGCTTTAGATAGAAGTGGTTTTAGATAGACACTGAGACAAGTGTCAGGAAAGGAAGCTCATTCAGCCTTTGCTCCCAGCCCAAGTATGTGGATGGGTCCACCATAGAGCCAAGCGGTTGTGGCTGTGAAACTGAATTTTGTTAAAACTAGCAAGTTATTTTATCCTTAAGGCAGTAATATTATTTGTTTTTGCACTGATACGAAACCTGCAGCCAACTCAGTACATGGACACATACAAACCGGCTCATGCTGCATCTTCCCTGTACTTTTCACAGCAGAAGGCTACAGATCTTGACACAGCATGCTTTGCCACAAGGAGAATCCATTTGCTGACTGCACGTGTTCAGTGCACAGTTAATCAGATGTGATTTCACTCTGCTGAATCCATGAGGGCCAAGGGCTTACATATCAAATATGCTTAAACTTCCTATGCTTAAATTTCCACACAGCCTGCTTAAACTTCCTATGCTTAAATTTCCACACAGCTTATCTCCTAACTCTAGAGGTCTTCTCACTCACTGTTTTTGAATAGTTCAAGGCTTAGCTCTGAAGGAACAAGATGCCTGTACAAATACTTTCAAACCCATCCTAGAAGAGTTAATTTCAGTTTCCAAGAGAGAAGGTTGCAAGAAAACCAAGAGCTTGAACTGCTCATGCCATCTGCGATCCCAGGAAAGCAGCATCTTCCCAAAGGGTTAGGCTTGGTTTCAAATAGAAAACATGCAGCAGCTATTAATGATTTAAAAATAGTTTTATTTTTTATGCTAGCTCTCTTTCATTTTTTCTGCTACCTGACAAAATTCTTTCAGATTATCAAAGGAAAATTATGAAGGCCCAAGATGTATAAACTAAACTGTGAGCCTTGCTTGTGTTCTACCAAATTTTCGGGTCAAAGCACAGGCTGTCGGTGTTAGGAATCTAATCCAAATCATAATTCTAAGATGATTTGTACTGTCATAAGAGAAGAATGTGTCTGCCCAGCAAGTTACCAATCAGTTCACCCCAATTTTAAGATGCATAAAATGTCTGTCAGAGGTGTGGTGAAAAATTCATCTGCTGCTAAGTGAAATGACACTTCACATAAAAGAAAATGTGATTTATTAAACGAGGGGAATGATGTACATGAGATAGTGAGCAAGGAGGAAAAAAAATTAAGCATCAACAATAAAATATTTAAACAAACTAGGGTAATTGAACCAGTTGCAAATGTTATTAGACATTTTTCTCCACTCCCAGTGTAAAGCAGAGTAGAAAAGCTCTGTTTGGAGATACTCTCCAGTTCCATATTTATCATCTGGAAATGGCATGACAGAAACACACTGATGTGCACTTAAACATACACCCACACACAGAGTTGTGCCAGTTACATAAGAGTATAAAGCAATTAAAGCCTCCTGGAAAGGAATAGTGTTATTTATTACAGCTAATTTCATGCCTCCATGTGTGCATCAGTAAAGTATCATTAAAACCATCTTTCTTGTGGACTTAAAAATGCTCATCTGAATATAATCAAAATGGACAGCATGAGCTTTATAAGGGTTACCATAAGAACATAGGTAGTACAAAGGAGAAATTTGTGAATGACCTTCAAGGGTTTGGGGTTTTTTAATTGTGAGCTACTGTACACTGTGTGAAGTGCTTGTGCCATACATATAAGGGCCAGTGAAATAGTTCTTGTTAATGTTACTACAATGAGCACATAAGAACTGTTACCAAGCAGATGATTTTAAACAGACATCAGTCCATTACAGCATCATGGAGCCTGTTTAGGATTTCAGTGAAATGTGTTTTCTGGAAAGTACGTATTTATAAAAAAAGGAGGACAGAATAATTCGTAAACTGCACCCAAACTCCCTATCCCTCATCCCATTTTAAATGTTGCCATTTATTAACAGCATCTTTATTATCTGTGTCCTTTACTTATACCCATTCCTCACAGTCCTTCTTATAGGCCCTGACTTGGCATGCCCAGATCCATCCCAGTGCTGGGAGGAGGCGTTTCGTGCCATGGCCTCACGTCCCATCTCTGTAGCCAGGAAGTGAACAGGAGCACAGTACAACTTCTGCCCATGCACTTGATTTCTGAAGCATGGAAATGGAGTGGAGGGAAGATAGAACAAATCACACTCATTTTGGGTGTTTTCATACTTAATTTGTAGACTTAATTTGTGAAATTAAGTCATAGAAGCAGTAGGTCTTAGGGGCAGCTGGTGCTTTCAGACTTGCGCTGCTGAGTTAAAGAAATAAGGTACTGCTTTCCTGCATGCATTTCAAATTAAAACTACTTTCAGCTGAAGAAAACATCATTCCAGGCTTATGGGGCTGAAATTTGAAGGAATGGTGGCAGTTAGGAGACTCATCATAACATGAGTTATAAAAAGGATTTATGCCAAGTAAACACAAAAATGTAAAACTATACTAATCAAGTTACGTTTGATAGGACGAAGTGCTGCACCTTACTGCTCTCTATACTAGTTTAAGTGTTAATGTTGCAAGTGACAACACTTAATTTTGTTGGTAAACCTTCAAAACAGGGAGGTATGCTCGTTTCTGATTGAAAAAGCCAGATTCCCTGAGTCCAGTTCCTAGCTGGACCAAATAGACTGTGCAGATGCGTTACCACAAGGAGTTTCTTTAAAATAATTCAATAATGAATGAAGCGGTTTCTAGAGCAAGAACAGAGGAAAAGTTCCATGTTAGAAATACCCCATTTGTTCTGAGCTTATTTTCTTTTCTGTTACCAAGCACTTCCTCACAGATTTTACTAGGAGTAAGTGTATTCCAAGAACTTTCTTTAGGTCTTTACTTCTGACAGGTTTTTCTCCTTTTCCCATCAAGATCTCTGGTTGCTCAATGAGTAATGTTTCTGAAACACTTTTAAAAATTTTTACGCTCTTCCAGTATCGTTCATTGGGCCAAAATAAGCATTTCTAATTAATTAATCCTCTTCTGTGAGTGAGAGCAGCTTCTCTGAGATTACCATATGCTGTGATCTAACACTTAGCTTGTGCTCAGTTCACTTTTGCAATTGACTGAGGAACAAAATTATTATCTTGGCTCCACCCTCTGTCTTCATGTGGAGCTGATATATGATGCAGTAAAAAAAAAACCAGATAGTAAATGATGAGTAATCAACTAAAAACAAGTAAGTTCAATATTTAAAGGCTTCATCTGATGTGTAGTGGCTGCAGCCCTCTACCCTGGCCCCTAAAACACTTTCTTTCTCTTCCATAATTGCTACTACCCCTCTACTTTCTTTTTCTACCATGCCCTATTTATTTTTCCCTGTGATGTCTAATCCCTACACAGGGCTTGACAGCTTCCTTCTTTTCTACTTTGGCTGGCTGGCCAATACACCAAACAGCACAGTGTGCATCATAACAGCTGTCCTCTTTCATGTACCTCATACTGTGCATAGCATACCATAAAAAATAAGATTTATTAAATGTTTAACTGGAAATCAGACATTAAACATTTAATCAAGCTCTGCTGTTTAGAGCCATTTCCAGAATGAGTGCTCTGCTCACGTCTTGCCAAGTGTTTGAATTGAAATCATTCCAGTTATTAAGCTGATCCACTGCCTTAGGCACTCTGAGAAAGTGAAGGGCAAGCGCTAAAGTACCAAAGAGATACACAGGCATCATTACATAGGGGAAGAACCCATGTGTAAGATATTAATCAAACTGTAGGTGGAGGCTCTGACTCAAAAGACTTTATCATCTTAATACTTTGATAAAGGAAACAAGTGAGCCAAAATGAAAGCAAGTAGGAATCCAGCTTGTATGAAAGAGTAATTTTTTTTTTCTGTCTAGTCCCCATCATCCTAGATACATGACTTAGAATGGTCCTGATAACAACTTAGCCCCTGCCATAGTGGAAAGATTGTGTGTCATGGTAAAGGGGGTTAAAAGAATTGTCTGTAGGACACTTTCCACACTTAGGAGAAGTAATAAGAGAGAATAAAGGCTTTGAGAGGTGGGAAACCTCAAAAACAAGACTTCGTCTAAGGATGACCTGCAGCTCTGGTTACAGGATAATTTTTATTATAGAGATCACTGTGCTATTTAGAACAACTTCTTTAGATGTTAATGTTAACTTTTGCTATTGCAATGTTAGGAATTGGCATGAATAGATATTTGAGTCATTGTAAAATGAATTAATGTACTTAAAGATCATGTTACCTTTTTCCCTGCCTCTTAGCAAATACTACCCTGATAATGAACTAATGTAGTTATACATACTGGCATAATCCCGGAGAAGCCTCAGAAGGTCACACAGTTGAGTTCTTTGAATGCGGCTAGACAGGGTTAATGGTGCTGTAATACTTGTACAACTCATGTGGCTAATAGGTACATACAAACTGCCAGTGACTGACTCCCTGTAACATCCTGAAGTAACTCATATGAAACATACCCTCAGTATAAGAGTTTTCCCCTTGCTAACGGACATCTACCTTGCTGCATTTTAAGCCCATCATGTCTTGACTTAGCAAGTTAAAAAGTCAGCAAGAAGTCACGTCAGTAGCAGCCTTTCATGTATTTGAAGACTGATAATTTATCCCCTCTATGTCTTCTCTATACTGTGTTAAATACAAGATGTTGCAGATTCTCTCTCTCTTTACACATCCCACTACAGCATATGCCTTCTTTCCTTCTGCAACAGCTTGACATTAGTCTACATTCATTTTGTGAGCCACAGATCCTTTTGCTCAGAGCTGCTACCTATTTCCTATCCTGCACTTGCACATTCAATATTACAACTGAATATAGAACTGGAGTGCATCTTTAACTAATCACATTGCACTTTTTCAGACTGTTTCTTGATTTTAGCAAGATCCTGACACAAATACAAGACAGCTAAAGGATGAAACTGAGCAGGATCTTTCCTGTCATTACAGTCTTTGTTTTTTCTATTACAGGCAAAAATCTTAAAAAAAAAAAAAGAAGAAAGAAAGAAAAAGAAAAATATAATAATTTCTCATTACTGAACATGTTGAAGGTAGAATTCACCTTTTTTGTGACGGGCTCATATCTTATCTGTTCTATACAGTATTCTTATAGGTAGTGACAATTTCAAGTGACATTTTCTCCCATAGAAAGATTGCTGAAAACCCACAAAATGAAATCATAATAGGGCCTCAGTTCTCTGAGTGTCTCTGCTAGTTTACAAGTTAGTATAGTCACGTCAAGTAACCAGGAAGTCACAAGCCACAATATTTTACTATTACAATTGGTCACTTCAAAACATTAAATTCTTTTTTAATGTCATCTTTTTTTGAGATGTAGTATCTGTTAGCTTAAAGGAGCCGTAGAGAAAGCTCAGCTTCTTGAACTACTTCTATTCTAAGAGAATCCAAGAGAAATAGTCCATCACATAACACACCAAATTAAAGACGACTACTTTTTGAAGGAAGAGATGCTGCACTCTGTCTTCATATAGCCCAGAATGAATAGCAATTTAAAAAACTAATGCAGGAATCAGCACAGTATGTTTTCCATGTGATACTTAGGATAATGAGTCCAACTCCTCTTTTACAGTATTAGAGCATCCCCATCAAAATCCTGCAAGGAGTAAAATATACAATAAATACTGGAAATTTGAAATTCCAACTCCATATGCCATTGGAATAAATGGTTGTGGAGGTTTGACCCTGAATAAACACCTGATGTCCAGCAAAACTCCTTCAAGGCCTCCCCCCCGCCCTTTTCGCCTTCCAGAGGGAAGGGAAAAAAGAACCAGCTCAGAATTTACGGCTAGAGATAACGAAAAGGGGAGCTTTGATTAATACCACGGGCAAAGCAGAACTTAGAATAATGCTTAAATTTATTACTAACAAACTAAACACTAAA
>JAWWEE010000122.1:48035677-48148035 GCA_035221455.1 Xenops minutus | reverse complement strand
AGAATCCAGCACTTTCCCTCATTAAACTTCCTATGGTTGGTGATTGCGCAGTCCTCTAATCTGTCGAGGTCTCTCTGCAGGACCTCCCTGCCTTCCAGGGAGTCAACAGCTCCTCTCAGTTTTGTGTCATCTGCATACTTCCTTAGTATCCCTTCCTGTCCTGCATCCAAGTTATTTATGAAGATGTCAAACACCACAGGGCCCAAGATGGAGCCCTGTGGAGCCCCACTAGTGACAGGTCACCAGTCTGATGTCACCTCATTCACTATTACCCTCTGTGCTCAACCTGTGAGCCAATTACTTACCCACCACATGATGTGTTTATCCAGCTGTGTGCTGGATTTTTTGTCCAGACAGATTCTTTGAGAGACAGTATCGAAAGTTTTACCGAAATCCAAAAAGATTACATCAACTGGATTCCCATGATGAAACAGGTAAGTTACCTTGCCATGAAAGGAAATCGGGTTTGATAAGTAGGACTTTCCTCTAATGAAACTGTGCTGGCTGTGACCAGTGACTGCATTGGCTTTCAGGTAGTAATTACTATTCTTAAAGGGACTCTGTAAAAATCAGAGCTTCTCCTTATTTGTCTGAGGTGTAGCTGTTTCTTACAGGCATTCATCTCAGATGGCTAAATAACTCTCTTTTATTTCAAGTCTCCTTCCCCTGCCTACACACAGTACATTGGATTTTAATTAGACTGTTTGTGGTCTGCTGTGGTCTACTCACTGTGGGCAAGTGAGTGAACTTTCCTTGGTGGGTTGGCAAAAATATACAAGACAGGAAAGCTTAAGAACACAGAACTCTCATGCCATGTATCTGGAGAGGCCATTTGTCCTACCAGCATCAGAAGCTGATGTTTACTAAATACAAATTAAATAAAAAAGGCTAGTAGGTTTTGAACACAAATGAAAGAACTGTTCACCATGGTAAGTCTAATCATACCTTAGGCTTTAATATAAAAATTTAAATGACACCTACCTCTGTATTGACCAGTATCAACACCAGCTGGTTTTAATATTCTGAACTTCTAGAAAAAGTGTATTTCTATCCCTGAGTTTCAGAAAGCGTTTCTCGCCCAGCACCACCATTTGCTACAATAGAGGTGAAGGAGAAATTCCCATATGACTTCTGTGACTCTCAGACAGCTGACCAAGAAATCCCTGAAAGAACACACCAAGAAATAGCTTGTTATAAACTCAGCAAAACCAGCTGAAAGAAAGATGGTGCAAAGATAGATATCTTGGGCATGTATTTTTTATTAATTGCATCCAGCCAGAAATGACAGAAGAGGAAGAATAAATGTGGCAGATGCCAAGCAGCAAAAGCACAAGAAGAGAAACCAAAAAGCCAACATTTACTACTTTAAACATAATTATTTAAAACAAATTCCAGTTATAAGCCAAAAGAAAATCTTACTCATGAAGTAACTTGTGTGTTGTCAAAGCAAGTAGAACCCTTATGAAAAACTCTGAAATACTGCTAAACAAACATGATTGAGACTCCTGAAATGCCATTTCAGGACCTAAACACATAAAAGCAGTGACTCACTTCCTCCAGGAAACCACAAAACTGTGCAGTTCAAATAGCCCGTTTCTATTATTTATGGTATTCATCAAGTATAGATATGTTTTCTTATCCTCTGCTGATCAAAACATGAAAATACTCAGATCTACTCATAAAAATGAAGTCCATGCCTGAAGCCACTGCCCTTGTCATGATTAAGAAGAAATATGCTCTGGGGTGATCTAGAAAGCTAGCAAAACAAGCTGTGGCCATGCTCTTGTACCAAGCACTTTTAACAGACTAACCCTATAGCACAACTTCCAACAGATCACGGATGTGCTGGTGTATCCACTGTCAATAGCACAGCTGCACAGAGGTACCTGAGGGTCATGGACACCCTGTTACTCACCCTGTTTTCCAGGCCACAAACGGACTTTGTCACCAGCTCATGCCAGAAGAAGGTTGTGCTGACCCATTATTTCTTCACCTGGGCTTCCTCCCAAAGGAAACTTATGGACGTGGGTAAATGAAAGCCACTGGCTGTTCAAATAGGTCGTCTGGCTGGGATGACTGATAGACAAGATCTTATGAGGGTACTGCAGAGAACATCTGCTCAACACAAATTGAACCAGTGACAATATGGCACAAGAAGGCAAAATTTCAGGCCCCTGCCCATTAGAGCTCTGGAGATTAGTATTCCTTTACTTTCACCTGGAAATCAACTGTGGGCCAGGGTACAAGTTGTGGACTCCATTATAAGTACACATAATAGTGTTTCCCATTAATATGATGCTGAAATTAAATTAGGAGGACATAAGAAACAGGAAGAAGGGTTGGCTGTTTGGGCATGCATCACATAAATTTGCCTTAGGGCAAAACTGACAGAAATAAAAATATTTTCTACTTTCATATTCAAGAGAAGTTACAGTTATCCACTAAAGACAATACTGACTACTAAAACGTGTTGAATACAGTGAAGAGAAGTGAGTTAAGAATATATAACAGAAACCTCATTCTCTGAAATTGCATAGGCTGTTGTAGATTCTTGTGCAAGTGGAAAATAACTGCTACAGTTCCCTGCAGCATCTTCCAACTTCTGTGAGAAATATGAGGCTCTTACAAGAAAGCTAAACTTTAAAACATACATCTAGCAGATTGTAGGCTTTAGACTTTTCTTACAGAGGGAAAAAAATATATCAAACATGCTAGCTAGAATGAGCTGAAAAGTATATCATGTTAGGAAACTAAGAAAAAGTATATTGAAGTAATCCTCATGCTTTAAAGGTCCAGCTTTGTGTCACTGATGGGGAAGCGAAATTCTTTGGCAAGGTGATCTGTGAGTTTTCAAGATCAGTGATGCTTTCATCAGGAAACAATTAACTGAGTAGCAAAAAACTTTTCTTTCTCCTCAGTGGAAAGAGATCATGCTCTTTTTGGACTCATTTCAAATTCAATTAACCTTGATCCATCACTTCTCTGTAGGGTTACTTCTTCCTTCATTTTCTGAAACACCTTTTATCAAATCTGTTACAAAACAAATTATATAAATGAACTTTGCGCAGCCTGGACTTTTATACTGGTCATCTCTGTAGTAGTGGAGGGTCATTCCTATGATTAAATATTTTTATAGTCACATAGTAAAAGGCTAAAAATGGAAGAATAGGCTGTCCTATAAGAGAGGAATTTGGAAACAAAATGAAAGAAAAGGAATTCAAAAGAAAGAAATTCTTAGGATTAAAAAGGATAAAAAAAATCTTTAACTTGGTAGTAATCCTGCTATTCATTATTGCAGAAATATCTGTGGCAAGTATATCTCTAACGTATTGAGAAAACATTGAGAATTTTCTTTTGCTTCATGTGTGATGCACTTGTAAAAGGGGCATTTTTAGTAACTGAGGCATGGTTTAGCATAAAATATTAAACCATAATGGAACTGATAAGGTGGTCTGTTGCAGGGGGTGAATTACTATTTTACTTCAAAACAAAGCCCCTCTAAATACTGTCTTTGTAAACACATTCCCATGAACAAAGGTAATTTGAAATTTTTCTTTGTAAAATAATGGACATAACCTTCTAGTATGTTCAGAACAAGTCAGTTCACAAGAGAACTTAATTACATAAAAGACAGTCTTATGAAGAAATTAAAACCAATTATCCGGCAAAAAATAATCAAAAAACCTGAAACAATTCAAGAAACTCAGGCCAATTGCTTCAAAATTCAGGTTATCAGAATTGTCAGAGCAGTATGCACAGACTTTTCAATTTACCAGAAACGCAACATAACAGACATCAAAAGCATATTATCTCTGAATGTAATATGATTCTTCTATTTTCTTTAAAGGTCGTTGTCAGACATAAATCTGTACTCGTTAACATGTAAGTTCTTGTGAACAAAACATTCAGCAAATTTTGCTTCTTTCACTTTGTAGTAGTATCACAAATTTTCTTGATGGGATCATTATTCAGTAATGCTTGGCAACTAGTGAACCTGAACTGCTCGTCCTACTGAGGGTACTGGAACTTCAGGATGGGCTATTTAACTCTGCTTCAGTTTCAAAGTAGGGGTTTGAAAGTTCAAAATGTATGAACAGAAATAGCAATTGCTAGAAAAACAGAAGCACATTAAGAAAACTCAGAACAGTGGTCAAGTAGCTGGTGTGCATAATCGCAGAGTTTAGTGTTGTATTTATAGTGCTCAAAAAAAAGTCTACCTATGTGTCTCTCTCAACAAAAAAATTACATGTGGCCACACACAGTGGAAAGCAGCAGCTATAGGAAGGATTATAGGTTTCTTTAATTAAAACATTGATCCAGGCTGGTATCAAAAGCCAAATTTAGATTTTAGCATCTGTGAAAATAAGAGTTGTCTTTATTAGATCAGGGAGGTTGCCTACAGCTGATACTACCAGGCATTATAAATTAAAGCATTTGTCAGAAATGAGCATCGATTTCCAAAGGCAGTCACCAGCTGACCCTACCAATTTTTATTGTGGAAAGCTGGTATGCTGCTCTTCGTTACTTACAGAGCTCTGTGAATCCCGTGTTAGTTTCTTATAACAATAATTTTCTGGTTTTGCTGCTGGATTACCTGCATCTTCCCCCTGTATTTTAAATGTTTACAAGCCTTCATGGAGTGCATAAGATAGAGCTCTCTAGCCCTGTTCTCCTGGGCATGGCTAAGATCATTAAGATACATAGTTATTGCCCATCAGAAATACTAACTTCTTTCAAGAAAAGGACCCAGACCCAGGTCCCACTGCCTTAAGTTCAGTAAAGGAAACAAAGGAATGGCTTGCTCAGTAGCTTATGATTGAGTGGCAGCAGACAAAAGCTTTTTCTAAATCAAGGCTCAATGTTCCCCCTGAGAGGAGAGTGTAATCAAAAAGTTATAGAAAGTACCTGAGAAAACTAGTGTCAGAATTCAGATGATCAAATTATGTGTTTGTGTGAACATCCCTAAAGTGCATATAAGAGCTTGGAGGTTCTAATAGAGCAATTCACTATTTTAAACTAGCAATGTATAAAAATCAAGAGTCTTACAAACCGTTCTTGTATGACACTGACACCTTCCTAAATTTACAGTAAAGCTGCTGATTTTCTCCTTCAGTTTCTTCTTCCAGATTTTCCCAGGACTGAAGTAAGATCTTCCCTTTTTCTGCAATACTGTCTTCCTCTTTCCCAGCATCTCCACTGGCAATTTTACTTTCTGTTTGCCCCCATACAAATGTTGTACTGCCTTCACCACAACACCCTTCTGCAGCCTTTCTTTGCAATCTAATTGTAGAAGCTCCGTAAGCTTGTGCAAAAGCCAGGCTGTCTTTTGACCTAACCAAAGCAGCGTTTGTAGACAAATGCAAGAGGCAGGTTGCACTATGTTCTGGATTTGTACAGGTTCCAGTTTAATTTTGATTCCTCAGTAGCTTTCCTGAATACGCTCAGGAGATGAAGAGAGGCAGGAACACCCTGGCTTTAATAGGAACTATCTTATTAGTCATAGCCACACAAAACAGCCACATGAAAGTAAAAATTGATATTAAATAATATTTTCAAACAGAAAAGAAAGTAATGCAAACACTATCTTAGTCCCTATGGCTTCTATTATGCTCCTTTATCATAACATCAGTGTGTTTTATTAGGGAAAAGTGTCTTTTTTATTAAGGAAATATGGTATTCTCTAAAGAAAAGAAAGGGAAGTGAACTAGTATTCTAAAATCAAATGTCAGATCTTCTATCTAAGCTTGCAGATGATTATGAAAAGCTTAGCTGGAAGCTACTTCTTATACCAAGATACACACTGAAGCATTCCTATACTTGAGCTACACTCTTATTCCTTTATAAATGTGCATTGGCCAGAAGGAAATATTATTTGCTATATACCAGATAAAGAAAATGCTGAATACATTTGCAAATCACCTATGCATCTCTATAAGCCAGCAAAGACAAAATTTGATTCCCAACATTTCTCTGCTAGAAGGTCACAAAGGTTGCTTTTCTTTCCTTTCCTTGTCTCTCCTCAGTTTTCTTCACACTTGAGAATATGACAAGAAACTTAAAGTAAAACATGTCTGACTTCTAACAGCTGTTGCTCAAAGTGACTCAAAGCTTTTACTATTATTTTCTTCCTTACTAATAAGAATTAAATCACAGTAAAATGTTTTATATTAATTCATCATGAGCTCTATTTCTATCATTCTGCTGAGATATGACAGCATTTCATGGTTAAAAAAATTAATAATCAGTATTATTTCTTGACACACCTTAAATTAAAAAGAAAAATATCATACAAGTACACACATGCTATTACTAAAATATTGCTGAGTAAAATAATGCAGATTACCCCAGAAAAACACTTTGTGTGAATGAAAGTAATTTTCTAGATTACCGATACATGAATGGAAGACAGATATTCCCCACCAGTTCAGGGTTTAAAATCACCAGCCCAACACATGTCTATGAGAACTCTTCCTTCACTTATAAGTGAAGAAGATTTAGCGAATTATAAAAGCCCTTTGATCTATTTGATTTTCTGGTCTAAATTTTTAAAGCTAAACATTTCAGCCAAAACTTCAAATAGTGCTCAGTGGACCAAATGTTATTTTAGAGATAATTACAATGCAGTTGAAACTTTTAACCATAGGTTGTCGTATGTTGTCACATATAATTCTATTTTAACATGCTTTTAAATGATGGGAAATTTCCCATTCAAACAAGAATGTTAACTCATTATGCAGGAATATATAGGAATTTAAAAGTCAGTATCATCATGTAATATTAACAATCGCAATCATCTCTATTGAAATTTTTAGTTCAGTACACGAGCTCTTTTGTATTTAACTTACACATATCTTAGGAATTGCATGAGAGACAAGGGGCACAAGTTGGAATGTGAGAAATTCTGACTGAACATAAGGATGAAGATTTTCCCTGTGAGGGTGATGAAACACCAGAACAAGTTGTCCAGGCAGGTTGTGAAGTTTCCATCCTTAGAGATATTCAAAACTCAAGTGCATGAGGCTCCAAGAAACCTGATCTCATTGGACATGCTGTGAGCTGGAGGAGGTTTTCTGAAGCTTACCTCCAACCTGCATGATTCTGTAGTTCATGTAAAAGCTTGTAGGTGTAGCTTAGAAAGAGACTGAACACCCACATGCTTTGAATCATTTAGGTGGAAATTTGGGGACAGCTCTCAGAACAGAAATATTTTTTTAAAAAATTGTTCAGTAATTGTTCTCATATTTTATGAAGAGTTTCAACCTCTCTAGTATAAAAAAAATTCTGTGTCAACAGCCTGGTATATTGATTTTTAAGATTATATTTTTATAGTATATTCATCTATACTTATGTATAATAAAATCGTTTGAAAAAAGTAAAACAAAACAAATGTGAAGTGTCTTTTGATTAAAAGTCTTTTAGAGGAACTTTCAGCAAGGAAATTTAAGTTTTTACTTTTGAGTGATTGAAAATTCTTCTCATTTCTCCATTTGTTTGTTGACCTAAAAAGAAAATCCCAAAAGTCCCCCCAAAAAACAAGCCCTAAACACCTCATGCTTCCTTCTGGTCCTGCTATTCCCTGATGCACAAGCGTAGAGTCATGCCTCTATCCTTTACTAGGCTTTCCCGGCATATTAGTGCTTAAATTCCTTCCATTGTATTTTTATTTTTCCTGTTCCTTAGAAGTGAAAACTTTGTGGAGGGAAGTGCAGTTCCCTGACTTCACTTACATCGTTCAGAGGAGTGATTTCCCAAACCGTTTTCTGATCCCTCCTGATGACTTACGTGCTCTCTGAAGAGTAAGTCTTTGTCGATCCCTCACTGACCACTTTTTCCTGCCCCAGTACTTCATGCTTCTTTCACCTCTCCACATTCACCCTCCTGCCTTTATTCTGTTTTCCAGCCATCACCTTCCCCAGAAGACCTTAATAAAGATGCAAATGGTAATTCCAATCAAACTGCCATGGACAACCCTACTCTTCACCCCTTCCCAACAAGGCACTTCCCCACACCCAGGTCCTTGCCAGGCAGCCTAAACTGAAGTTGCAGCCCCCATAAGTTGCCGTCTCTTGCCTGCAGGGAGTACACAGTGCAGCCAAGCCTCACAAGAGTTTATGGGCATCCTTGGAGTTATCAGGATAATGTTGAAGCTGGGGAGGGGATGAGTTGTTCTCCTACACAGGGCACCCAAGTTAAAGAACACCTACTTCAGGAGAGGCAGATCCAGCATTACCAGCTATCGTTTCAATGCTGACAGTAAAACAGAGTATTTATCAGAAGTGCATTTTTGACGATCGGTTCTCATCAGCATGTAAAGCAAATGTGTCTCATTGGAAGTCAGAGAAGATGGCCCCTGCCAGTCTATAAAAGTGGTCTGTTGTGCATATCTGTGGCTTTTAAGCCACAGCTCGTGCTCTGCATTTCCCACACATTTCAGAAGTTTTTCAGCCATGTCTTAGCTGGCAATAGCTCAGGCCCACAGTGTGTCACAGATGTGTATTCTTGACTACCTGCATAATGGCCAGTCTGGCTTTTATAGCCCACCACTACCCAGCAGAACACACAGTTCATATGAAAGGGAATCAGCATCGCTGTATAGTAGCATGCAGATTTCCCAGACTCCAGTTAACTAAGCCTGCTGGTGTCACACAAAGCTGGACCTGGAATTCAGGATTGCACTCTCCATTCACTTGACCATTGCCATAGCCCTTCTCTGGGACTGCCCTAGTCTAAATTAATTTCCTCTGTAATTAACTGCTCCTTCTGTGAAGGACCAGGACAATGCTCAGCATTTCCAGCCCCTCATGCTCATGCACAGCAAGGTTAGCTTGTTTTTTATTTACCTGGCATGCATCGTTTAGTACATTTAACAATGCTGTTTCTTCTACCTATTTGCATAAGGGTGACACAACAGATAGATAAATATTCAGCTTTCATCTTTTTTTTATCCCATTCCCCAACAAGATCTCATAAAATAAATCCTTATAGTTAGTCTCTTAGTCTATGACTTGTCAGTATTGAATATAATCCCACTTCTACTACCCTAGGATTCAAGATGATCACTGTGATATTCTGATACTCTCTGATGTTAACAGTGGCTCCTTACTTTAATATCAGCTACAAATTTCATTGACACATTTTGATTCGTTTTGTGACAGAAAAAATATACATGACAAAAATTAGTCCAAAATCTCATCCTGTGAGGATTTCCACATGTAATCTTCCTTGGCATATTTCTTCTATGTTCACTGCACACTACTGGCACATCCCCTTTTATCCAGTGTCTTAACCATTCTACTGTTTGTTCTGGTTTTGTCTGGGGTGGAGTTAATTCTCTTCACAGTAGCTGCTATAGGCTTGTATTTAAATTTGTGCTGGAAACAATCCTGATAGCACAGGGATGTTTTAGCTATTGCTGAGCAGCGCTTACACATAGGCAAGACCTTCTCTGCTCCTCAACCCACCCCATCAGTGAGGCTGGAGACACACAAGAAGTTGAGAGGGGGGCATAGCCAGGACAACTGACCCAACTGACGCAAGGGATATTCCAGCCTGTATGGCGTCATGCTCAACAATAAACTAGGGAAGAAGTTGGCCAGGGTGCCACTGCTGGGGCTCTGGCTGAGCATGGATCATCTAGTGGTGAGCAATTGCTTTCATTTTCATCACTTGCCTTTCTTGGATTTTTACCTCTCTCTCTTTGTGATTTTCATTTTCACTCCAATTTATTAATAATATTATTAATTTATTTCTATTAGTAAACTGTTCTTGTCTCAACACATGAGGTTCTCACTTTTATCCTTTCAATTCTCTTGCCCCCATCTTGCTGGGGTGGGGAGTGGGAGAGAGAAAGCAAGTGGCTGAATGGTGCTCAGTTGTAAGCTGGTGTTAAACCATGACGTTGTTTTTGTTCTAATTCCCATCTTCAATTTAAATCCTGCAATCAAAGATGTTTTACTGAACATTAGATAGTTGAGATCCACCACATTTCTTTTATCTAGGGAACCAGTCTGAGAAAAGACAAGAAGTAACATGGATCTGCAATTGCTAAGGATACGTTGGATCTTACTTCATTGCCAGCTGTTTCTTATTTTGTCCCTTATGGTCTTAAAAAAGCAACCAAACATAAAAAGAAACACAATATAATTCTTAAGATTCCTCTAAGCAAAACAAAACAAAAAAGCTCTAGGGCAAAAGGAGTTATCAATTTATCATCTCAGACCTCAGATACAAATGAAGCTTAATCTGAAACAATGTTCCCTTTCAAACATGCTCAATCTAAAACGCAAGTGAGAGCAGAAGCAGCAGCTGCCACCTCCTAATTCATATATCAAAACAAACAAACAAAAAATGGTAAATATCTACTAGCTGCTTGAGATACAGTTGATTTAGTTTTAAAGTTCAAAGACTCACTGTCTGGAGAATAGTCAACATTTAGTATTATATTTAATAGATTCAGGCCTAAAAAACCCACAGTTATGATGAGTCACTAAATAAAAAACATTACTTGCAGTAAAACATTATATAATATTTTAATTTTCTCAAAGACTCAAAAAAATAATATCATAGAGTTAAAAAAAATCATATATGAAATGGAAAAATATGGTGTGCTATTTAAAACTATTGTAGGGAAAATATTATGAATGGGATTTCCTTAAAGATTTGATTAAAAATTCTAATTGGTTCTGCACTTCATTATGAAAAATTATCAAGAGAATGAATCACAGAATGGCTTGTATTGGAAAGGACCTCAAAGATCATCTAGTTCCAATTCCCCTGAAGCATACAGGGACACCTTTCACAGGTTGCTTAAAGCCCCGTCCAGCCTGGCCTTGAACACTTCTAGGGATCGAGCATCCACAGCTTCTCTGGGCAACCTGTATCAGTGCCTCGCCACCCTGAGAGTAAAGATTTTTTTCCTAATATCTAATCTAAATTTACTTTCTTTTAGTTTGAACTCATTTCCCTTTGTCCTATCACTACATGTCCTTGTAAAAAGTCTCTGCATCTTTCATGTTGGCTCCCTTCAGGTACTGAAGGCTGCAATTAGGTCAGACCAAAGCCTTTTCTTCTCCACAATGAACAAATATACTATAATAGGAAATTTTATAGGAGAATAAGCCTTTTGATATTAGCAAGTAGTGTGTGGGTGTTGAGGGGGCCCTGCGCAAGAAATGGTCTAGGAGATAAATGGTTTGGAAATTTCTCTTTGCTCTAGTAACCTGTTGTGGCTAACAGAAATGTATATTGAGAGAATGTGTGAGATCAACCACTCTTTGTCTTTCCCTTAGAGCTGTTTCTTGGCTAAACTAGATAAGAAAAATACCTCTTATCTGAGAAGGCAGCACAGAGCATGTCTAAAGCCCTTCTATATATATAGCCAGGAAGACCTGTGGCTGGTGTGTGTGTTTTTGCCACCCAGCTGTGAGTTCTGGGAGCTGTGTAGTGTTCCTGAAATAAACTTCCTTTCTTGCTTAAAGATCCATGGCTTATCTCTCTGATTACCTGCCTGAACACTGAAGGTTGCAAGTGCCATTCTGAGAATGCAGTAAGAACCCCCACATCGTCACGTTTTGTGATATAGAGTCTCTTGGTCTCTACTAGTTACTGCAGTCATGTTTGAAATTCAGTTCTCAGGGAACTCTACACGTTTGGGTTTTTTTTTTCCTGTTCATTAAGCATAAAGACAATCCTGTACAATCCCGTATTGACCTGAAGTATAGAATGGTCTGGATTAGACATTCCCTATCCAGATTCATTCCTATCCCTGAGCCACCGCCAGAAAAGACATTTTCCAGCATAAAAGCATCATTTGTCGGGATTTTCCTGTTAAACTTGTTCCTGAGCAGAGCCCCTAGTACTGCACTAACAGTGCTCAGACACTGATATAATCCAACAGCTGGGCATCTCAACAAATCTTGCTGGGCGAATCTGGACTTGGGTTGTTAATGTGATTAATGGATGGATACCTGTCTACTAGAGAGAAGTGTCGTAGATGGTGATTTTCTGGGATGGAAATTCGTTACTAATCAGGGTGAGAGACCTCAACACAGGAATTACCAACCATCCGGGCCATAAAGTCATCTGCTGTAGGTTTGTGTAACTCTTGTAGTTCATAACATTTGTAGCTCTCATAGTGCCTAAAAATGGCCCACAGTGATGTCTTGGTACTGTTTGCAGCTGTGAAGGAACCAAGTTTCAATCTTTTTTTTTTTTGGCTGACAGTTGACACAGACTTCTAACTATGCAATGATTAAATCTTAGATTTCTGACTTTAAAAATGCAACACTGCTTTGAGCTGTGTTTTAAGCTCATATATATTCTTTCACTTCTTATGTAAGCAATCCACTTATAATACCAGACCACTGTCTTGCAAGCAAAGCGTTGCAATGGAATTATCTCAAACTGTCAATGTCTGTTTTAACACTTGCAGATACAATCCCAAATGTCTGGGGGTGTTTCGAATATATATATTTTGCTACAAGCGTTAAGACTTAAATCTTGCATTTGTTGCTAGAACTGGATGCTGTAACCATAGTGATTACCTTTCAGTTGCTAGACTTTGACTCGCCATGAAATGGAGGAGGAAAAGGTTTGGGGAGACAGTTAAACAGTTCTTCCAATATTGAACTGACACCTACTGCTGAATCTACATTGATGCTGTAGAAAATAGGTATCTTTATGACAAGCAGTCTTTGCATACAGAATTTGAAGAAGGAATATGATTAAAAACTAAAATCAGGATTGAAGTACAAGAATTGTTCCTATAAATAGAAAAAGAGAGAAAAAAAAGCACTGTTCTCACACAGAACACTTACCTTCCTGATATCCCCATCAGAGAAAAGCTTTTCCCAAACATTAGGTTGGTGTAATAGGAGAGAATATATGATAAAAATTAAGGGCTGGGCAGGGACTAAGCTGTCTTAGTTGCTTCCCTGGAA
This sequence comes from Xenops minutus, assembly GCA_035221455.1. Classification (NCBI taxonomy): domain Eukaryota; kingdom Metazoa; phylum Chordata; class Aves; order Passeriformes; family Furnariidae; genus Xenops; species Xenops minutus. The sequence continues at coordinate 48,135,097 of JAWWEE010000122.1, read as the reverse complement.
TTGAGACAGAAGAGTATTGTCCATGTCATAAAACAGGGACAGTTACCATTACAACAGACCACGTATCATGCCTACTAAGCCTGCTGAATTTCATTTTGCTACAGCCAAAACCAGGTTATTCTCCCATCCTGTCCCCTACTTCTCTGTAGAAGTGCATTAACTATGTCCATGTGTCTTGCAGAAGCCACAGAGCTCTAACTCATCTGCAGGTATTTCACTGCTCAGTACACAGACATTCATTTGCTTGTTTTATCACATCTGTAATCCAGGACACCCAAGTGTTAACATTTATCTGGCTACCTTAGAACAAGAGGGCTGTCATGCTGCCCAAGACTTGGTGTCCGCTGAAAGTTCTGTCTCAAGTGATGGCCAGTGACCAATACTACATAAAAAGATACAAGAATCCTCCATCACACAGAAGAGAAACAATCTCCACCCAACATTATTTTCATTCTGACCCACAAAAGGGAAGTTATTTTACCCTGAACCATGCTAATTTATATTGCTCCCAAGATTTATTTACAATGCATTTTCATAAGCCTGTTTTAACAAGTGCAAATTAGGTGTCAGATTTACTTCTGTCACTAAAAATAGCAAACCGAAAAGCATACCCAAATTGTAACCTATTTCACTCATCTTAAATGATGAGAAATTACAGGAATCTCCTCATGAGAACAGTGGTGGAGTGAGACCTACTTCTGGTCTTGTGCTCTCTTGTTCAGAGTGAGGGGAAAAGGAAAAAGGACTGTTTGCTTCCAGTGATCTGCTAACAGATTTTTAGAGCAAGATGTTCAATTCCCAGAGACACTATCTCATTTTCTATTGTGTTCTAAAGAAAATTCAAAATTGCATTTGGAAAGTTTGCAGTAGGGTTTGTTAGAAAGTCACCTAATGAAAGGAATTAAATACTAGGGTGGGACTTGGCAAATAAAGGCAGAGCTGTCCCTTGTTGTTTCCTATCCTCCATTCTCCACTCCATTCATGAGCTCCATGATTGTTGCCTGTGAAGAGTCAACCTCCAGGGAACAGGTGTTCATATTATCCTGAGATACCTTGAGATGTTGTAATCAACTGAAAGCAAGCAGGAAGATAAGGTAGTTAAATAAATTTGTTACTATAACCTAACAGATCTAAAAGTATTCCTGCTGTAAATAAGTGAAAAACTATACATTTACTCAGATAAAACATATGCATCTGGAAAGTCATGTGACATTAGAATGTTTATGTCTAAGCATTCAGTGTCTACTGATGCAAACCCACTAATTCTGTAACTCTTTAATCAAGCTTTATGTGATTGGGTAAGGCAATTAACAGGCAACTTATCAAATTGCTTCATTCTACTAATCCCTGCTTGACTACACCTACACTGTGTCATCAGGAACCCGAACTGAAGCCACTTGCCATATTTCTTCAAAGCTTTTCTTGCTGCATGGTGTGATGCTGCATCCTACTTTGTGCTGAAGCATCCCTTACCTGATCACCTGTGAGGGCCTTATTTCTGATTAGAAATCACCAGGCAGAGCTATTTTATCATACTGAAGAACAGCAAGACTCACCACCATTACCACAAAGAGGAAAAACCCTCCTATCATCTGCATTGTTGCTCATACCACGAACAACAGCATGACTTGGTCACCTCTCCCATGCAACAAAACTGCCAAACTGCTGATCTCCTGTCCCAGGAATTTCCCTGGTTCAGTTTCTTACTGTCATCCCCTCCTTGCTGCAGACCCTTTTTGTAGGTGGCAGGAGGAAATCTACATCTGTCTCATAATTTACACCCCTGCGAGGAGTGTTGCTTCACTGACACTGGCTTCCATTTGTGTCCGCAAACACCTCATTTTCCTTCAGAAAAACCAAACCTTCTGTATCTCTACACGTCATACACTTCTGACAACAGAACTTTTGGTTATTTCTGCATTAAATTAAGCCAGTCCTACAAAAAGGCGTAGTTGGGAAAATACTACATTTTGACTTTGAATGATAGTGGCACAGACCTAGGCTCCAGTTTGGCCAGCTGCATGTAGAACTTCTCTGGCTGAATGCAATTGTATTTTAGTGGAAAATCAGCCTTACTACACAGTGGAGGCATTAAAGAAAAAAAGTAAAGTAGTCTCATATTTGTAGAAGGACAAATAAATGTACAGGAACCATTTGAAATGCCTGTTTCACTCTTGAAAACACACTTGAATTTCCATTCCTCTCTTGATTGAAATTGTCTAATTTGCAAAACAACGAAAACTTACCAGAACAAGAAGCAGCTATTTTCTTCTTTCTAAATGGAAAAAAATCATGAGGACTTTTAGTTGACACAGTTAAGGCACTAGAATGACTACAAAAATAAAAGCCACCTAAGAAAACCCATGGCCAAGTACCCATGAATTTAGGATCCCTCAGCCCTCAATAGCCCCTCTAGCCTATATCGTGTCAATTGCAATAAATTGAGGACACCAGAACACACCAATTTTATGTCTTCTGCATCAGTAGTCATCACGTATGGATCTCTGAGGCATTTTAACTTCATCCTTCGTATTGTGACACAGATGTCTCTAAAAAGCACCAAGGGAAATGAAGCTTTGTGCAAGAGAACTGTTACATGTACTTCTGCTGACACCTCAAGATGTTCTGTTTCAGAAGGGGAGGGACAGGCAAAAAAAAACCCCAAACAACTCAACAAACCAAACCCATACTTCTGTCAGCAAGGTTCCTGTCTGCTCCTCTCAGAGGTCACCATGTTGAACAAGCTTCCCAACAGCACCTCAAGATTCTCTGGCAGGCGGTAGCAAGCTAATTTTTTTTTTTTTATTTTTTTTTTTTTAGTTAATAAATGAACAAACAAAGGTGAGGAAATACTGAAACAAACAACTGGCTGCTGAGCTCCTGCGGTATTTGAATACTGTGAAAACACTGATAAACTTACATAGGCAATTAAGAGAGCAGATAGGCCACAGTTGCCAACCCACAGACCTTGGGTGGCAAGGTACAGTCCTTGGTGCACTCCTGGCAATAGATCTGACCTGCTTCTGTCACTCTGACTTGAATCTGTAGAACAGTTCTACATAGCTACTAAAGCCAGTCTCTGCTGTAGCCCCATGCGTGGCACCACACTGCTTACTCACTCTGGTTCATCCTCTGACTAGCAAACATGAAAATTGCCTTGGTTGAGAACAGTAGCGTATGTGCTTTATGATCTTTCAAAAGTCCTTAAGGTTTTCTTGCCTCATTTTTCAGGCTGTAAAACCCACTTCAGCGCTGTAGTTTCACAGCTGCTCTGCAAAGAAGCTGCTCTGCCTTCCTCCTTTGCTCCTACTTTTCTTTCCTGTCCCAGCACCAATGCTTGGATAGCCATGATGGGAACAGGATCGGGGAATTTACCTACATAAAAAACAGCACACCAAAATAATAATGACACAATTCATATCTAAGCTGGATCAATTCCCTCCACTTCCTAACTAGTTATTCAAATGTGTGCCATCACACAGGAAGGGATGGAAGTAGCAGTTGTCTTGGCCTTCAGTGGGGTGAAAGCCTTCTGAAACTTCAGACTCAGAGAGAGGTTTTATTGCTGCAAGCACTAAAGAAAATTGATTTTGAGGTTTGCTTTATTTATAAAGTCATTTACATGAAGACACTTTCCCAGATTTTCAGTATATTGGCACCAATCCCAACTTTCTGCACTAAGCTGCTCAGTTCTTCAAATAATTACTAATCGCATACTCTCCCTAGTTACATATTTTGTGGGAAAGAGAGACTGCATCTCCATATTCTAATCAGTACTCAGAAGTACTATTCAGATGCTTTCAAACTGACTGATGAGTTATTTGCTCTTGCTTTGATTTTTTTTCCTCTCCTAAAATGCCTACAGATACTATACAATATTTTGAAAAGTGGATTCCCATAAGACTGGCAACAGCACTGGATTTTTAGGGTTTTAATCAGATTAATCATATTAAATTGGCCAACTCTATTAGTTATCCAATTGATTATGCTGTTAGTAGGATAAAAATAAAACAAGGTCCTTTATTATCAACAGTCTAAAAATACCCTGCATTCTGCTCTGAGGATTTAGTGTCAACAATACATGCATCTAAAGGAAAACTGATCCCCTCCCAAAGCCAAAGGCAGGTTTTCCACAGAAAATCTACATCAGTGCACTAAACTCATCAACTATGATAGATTATCATGTAAGCAGCTTAATATTATTTAAATTTTGCAGTTCATGAGAAATTACATGTGGAGCTTTTTCTCAAGCTGCTTTTTATATAAACATCCCAGATACAAAGCAGGTATATACTTGGTTTACAATGACCAGAAGATGACAGAATTCAGGATCTGGAGGATAGCTGGGATGGTGAGAAGAAGAGTTAGGACTCAGAACATCAGGACAGTAGTATCTGACTTGTTTTGGTAATTGCTAAGTAAAATTCCTCAGCAAGTAGTCATCAAACAGAGATAGTGGAGGCTGAATTTTAAAGAAAACATAAACAATCTGCCCTGTCTTGCAAGAAGGCCAGAATTTCAGCAGAAATGCTGCCAGGCAAAGCCAGGAGCTTCTCAGTGAACTAAAACACAGAAGGGAGCATACAGGACGAGGAAACAAGGCAACAGAACTGGCAAGGAAACCAGCAGCAAGAATTATTTGTTGTTGAACTGCCTGGAAGGGGGAGGAAAGGGCCTTCCATGTGACAAAGCAGCCAGAATGCCTTGGGATAGGTCCAGAGCCAAGCAAGGGTTTATGGACCAAGAATAGCAGCCAAACCAACATGACCTTGTTGTAGTGGGTACCTACTACAGACATCCTGGCCAGGAAGAAAATGCAGATGGTTAAAACTTCTTCCAACAACTGGAAGAAGTCTTACGTGCACAGATCCGTTCCTCATGGAAGACTTTAACCACTGTGATATTCACCACAAGGACAACACAGCAGGGCTCAGGCAATCTAGGAGGCTTCTTGAATGTGCTGACAGCCACCTCCTGGCACGGATAACTGAGAAACTAACAAAAAAACATGCTCTGCTAGACTTCATAGTTACAAGAAAAAAGAACATGTCAGAGATGAGAAAGTCAGAGGTAGCCTTAGCTGCAGTGACCGAGATCGTGGAGTTCAGGATCCTGAGATGAGGGGAAAAAGCAGAACCAGAGCCCTGGATTTCAGGAGAGCAGCTAAGTCTGCTTCTGACTTTCATGTCTCAGACAAGTTCTTTCTCAATCTCAAGAAGACCCTTCCAACCTAAATGAGTCTTTGATTCTGCAAAGCATAAAAATACCGCTTCAAAACCCAGCTGGGCCTGAAAGTAGAAAGAAACGGGACAATAAGAAAGGCTTTTGTAGTTAATTAATTGCAAAAAGAAGGCTGACACCCTGTGGATCAAAAGGTAGTTAGGAGTTCAGTGATAGTTTCAAGACTGCTGCCTGCCTCAGTGAAAAGTGTGTATCATCAGGGAGGTTTCTGATGATACAAAAGATGACAAACATTATATCCATCTCTAGGCTCAGCTGTGCAGCCAGGAAACTCAGAGTTCAGCAAGAACTATAGATGTCAGTCCCTGGAGCAGGTGGGAAACTGATGGGTTAAGCAGCAGCTGAACACAAGACACGAAGTACCTTCTCATCATGTAAACTGTATCCTAAGCAACACTGGCAGGGGTAGGGTCAGCACAGAGGGAAGTCACTACCCTCCTATGTTCTGCCATTTCAAGGCTGCACTAGCAACAGTGTCTCCCATTTCTCTTCCTCTCCTTGTTCAAAAGGGATACTGAAAAATTGAAAATGATCCAGTAAAGTGTGGCCAGGATCTTGAGTACATAACCTATCAGGAGAAACAGTGTTCTTACTTTGGTTGGCAAGAAGAGCCAGAGGAAAACTTCATGGCCTACAAATGCCTGAAGGGAAGATGAGTCAAGACTGTCATCTCACCAGTGCCACTCAGTAGTGGCAGATGATATGAAGAAGGGCAACAGCTACTAATTGCACCTAGGGAGGCTGAGTGTAGATGTCAGGAAAGACTTCACCACAAAGGTAGTTCAGCACTGGAAGAGCCTGCCTATAGAGGTTGTAGAGTTACCATTTTTGAGAGTCTTCAAGGTTTGCTAGAGGAAGTGATGTCTGGCCTGAGACAGTGTTGATGACAGTCGTGCTTCAAACAGGAGATTGGACTAGAAATTCCCAGAGGACCTTGGAACCAGCATCTCAGTAGTTTTATTGTACTGTGACAGTATCACTAATACCCCTAGTGTTATCAGCTCCAGGGGCAGAATACCTCTACTTTGAGAGACATTATAAAGGAGAAATGTCATGATGCTCCTCTATTCCTGGTTTCCAAATACAGCACAAAATGTTACAATGCTTCATTTGAGAGCATCAGCCTGACCTTATGATTTGTGGCTTAGAATTCTGTAAACCAGTCAGACTGCCAACAACATATGGGAAAAATCTCACTGCCCATATAAGTCTTCATAATCACATCACCATTTTATGGAACACAATTTAAGCATAAGTAAAACGAACAATGAAACAAAGTTGTCCTAAGCAATTTAGGGGAGAAAAAACCCAACAAAACCAAAACAATCAAAAACAAACAAACAAAAAAAAGAAGAAAAAACAAAGAAAACAACCACAAACAAAACCCCTAAATAAATGAACTAATAATTACATAGAATGTTAAAAAAGAAAAAACAAAACAAAACACACAAAAAAAAAAAAAAACCACACAGAAACACCAAAAAAATTACAGTAAGGTTTAGATTGTAGATATAGATGTCTAAAGATCTGGCAGATATGAAATTACTGTTTCTATTCCAGGTAGAGCCACTGACTCACTGCATGTCACTTTGACCTCCATCTGCTTCTCTTGAAACTAAAGAAAATTGATACAGTAGAATGATGACTGAGAAACCAGGCAGGAAGAATCAAATAGATTTCAATCAGCAGACCCACAGAAATGGAAATAACCCCTACTGAGAAGTAAATTGGTAAAAAATATATTATCTATATATTAAGGCATTAAAAAAAAAAAAATCAGTTGCTGGTTTTATATTGTTAGCCCCATCTCATATTACGGTATATGTATCTTCCCTCCTGCATTGTTAAGCATCTTCTGGAGCCAAGGAGTTTAGCCATGATTGGCTGTCTTCACTAGTGATTTCTTACTTAGAAGTTTGGCTTAACATAAGGCCTAACACCATCATAGAATTAAAGTTTGTGGGGATTTTATTTCACTTCACATGCTCAGCTAGTTCATCCTGTGACTCCAATTCATTTATACATTACTGATATTCACTTGTTTGTGTTCTCTTCAACTTTTTGTCCAGTTCCTATAAGATTTCTGGTACTGCTATCACTTATACAATAGAGTTTAAGACAAAATTCAACAAACGTCTCCCATCTGCCCCTAAAATTGCAATCAGATCAGCTTCACCTGCAGTACTGTGCACTGACACCACAAGGAATTCTTCTGAGCTCTTAGCATGTGTCAGGCTCCTTAGACATTCAGAGCACTTTGCAATGGTCTCATAGTTCACCCCTGCTGAGCTATCTGGAAATTACAAAGAAAAAAAATAATTAAGTACTTCAGAAAGAACCATTGTTAGAAAACAGGCTGCTTTCCAATTATCTTGCTTACAGTAGTAAGGGAAGTGTAGTTTCATTAATTCTCCACTCTTCCACAGTGTTTTGCCTTTATGGGAACTTGAAAGTACTGCACGCTTCCAAGATATCTTTGGCTTAGTTTGCTTTAGTCCTCACATCACATTGCATGTGATAGACACTCAGAGGTGATCTATGCCCACTTTATTATGAGCCAGTCCTCCAGTCAATAAGGAGTCATCTCCATATAATCCACACTAGAACATGGAAAGTACAGTTTTCACCCAAATGCCCTGTCCCACTCCTGTGTATGTGTTCTTCAAGTCCAAGCTGGATGAAATGGTTCGGAATGTAAGTTAAAACTTGATATTTCTTTTCCTTGGAGTGCTTTCCCCACCTGCTTTGCAGAAAGAATGAGGACTACTACTTGAGCACAATGTCACAGTCCTCAAATGCCATTCCACGATTCCCTTTCATGCCTGCATATGAACAGAAGAGTTTTTGCACAACTCAGAGGAGAAGAATCCTAGAACATCCTGGACTGCAGCACAAAGCAGCGTATGATACCTACAACACCTTTGCACTCTAGTTGGCAATACCTGGACTTTAACTGGAGTCCTCAGATATAGATAGACAGGTATGGGCCACCTGGACAAATTGAGTTTGGTTGAGGGTTTTTGACAAAAACTTGTTTTCAGCTGCCTCACAGAGAGAAATGTCTAAGAAAAACATGTTGGTCTCTTACTGCTTTCTACATTCGCTCTTAAAAGATGTGTCTAGACACATATTAACATATGTTGGTCTGTGGACTACTTGCCATTAGGAGACTTTTCTATTCATTTTCCCTTCAGTTGTTCTTTATGAAACCCCAGGTGCCTGGAAGTGGAGGAGGAAAGGAAAAAATCCATTATAGCAACTCTCCAGTCTATTCCTTACTGGAACTATAAATTGTTCTTCTAACTTCAAGTGCAATATGGTTCAGTGATCCATTTATTTTCTTTACTACAAGAAATTTATATTACTCAAGTGAACTGTGAAGCTTGGAGCAAGTATTTATTTATGAGGCTGCTTAAATTCATATTATGAAATAATTTGTAATTTTGAGTAAAATAGACTAGGTTCTCTGACTCACATGTTTGCAGAACTTCTCTTACCGAGGACTAGCATTTAAGTATTTGGCTTAGCAATCTGATGCACCTTATTAAAGCACTGTAAAGATTAACTTATAGTTCACATCTATTTACAATCGCTTACATATTTCAAGTTTGATACAAATACATAAGAAATTTGCACAATTACTAAGAAGTGGTGGAGGGGAAATCTCATTCTTACCAGTCTCATTTGTTACATTAAAAAAAAGCACTAAACCAGATATGCATCAAAACAACTTTATTATTGGTGCTCCAACATTTCCACTCTAAAGGTTTGCTATGCCTTTAAAAAGCAGAGAGGCACTTTTGGAAAGCTCAGTTAAATCTACTGAAGTAGGATTTTTATACAGCATTACTGCCTTTTTTACTTATGAAAAGTACAGTTCAGCAAAGAAGTGTTCAGTGTGCTTCTAAAAAATGTGAAATATTTTTAAAACCAAATAATTTAAAAGAGCAGTTAGCTGCAGTAATTTTACATCGGGCCTTGCTTTTTTAACTCATGAATAGAAATTCTTAAATATGAAAGTTAAATTTATTTCCATGTCTAGACTGATGCTTGAGATCTTGGGAAGCTTTCATAAAAAGCTAAAACAATTCTGCAGCCAATTAGCACTATAGATATGACAGATTCAGAAATTATTCATATACTCTAGAGCTTGAAACCACAAAATCCCCAGCAAATTTTACAGGGTAGAAGACAAGTAGTCATTAAATTCCCACTTCACTCGCACCACGATGCAATGTAAAAAAGAATACAAAAACCTCCAAGATGTGGCTAGCCAACGTTTTATACCTCCCTAATGAAATATGAGAAAGGTAAGACTATATTCCATTAAAAAAATTAGAAAATTTATAACTATATAAATTACTTTAAATTAATCTTTAATTCTGCTTTTTAAAATAACTTACAGCAGCAGGGACTCTCACAATAATGACATCAGATTATTTTCCTCATTAAAATATTAAATGAGTAACACCCTCAAGTACTGGGGAATGATAAAAAATACATAATTTTAACATGGAGATTTCTTTAGGGTGAAGCTCAGAATTTTTTCTTCTTCATTAGCACTTGCTGGTTTGTTACATACTTCACCGTAGTATAGCACAATGGCAGGGCAGAGGATCACTCTCTCTTAACCATGGTGTTACCAACCTCTGTATTTTGGATATAGCATAGCTGAATGAAACAAAATTTCTTAACGGACTATGATGCTAAAAATAGCAACTCATTTTCTTCTAGTAGTCATAGCCAGAGACAGAATTTCTTGTTCTTTGACTTGATGACATTCTTTAAGATCTCCCATAGCTTACCTTAGCTATTTTTCTCTCTTGGTTGAGCTTTGAGAACCATCACGTAGACACCACTCTCAATTGTTAGCTTTTTTCCAGGACAGCATGACAGTTCCACAAAAGCAGCTTTAAGATCTAGTGAAAATACAAAAGAAAGCAAGAAAGGAAAAAGATTATTATGTATAATTGGAATTTCTGTTCCATCTATGCTGCAGACTGCATAGGCTCTGCTGAATTAAGCAGAAGATGTAGAGGATACCATGTGAAGCACTGAGGATTTAACTTCTATCAGTCATCTCTGAAGGCTACCTAAAGTGGCTTGAAATAGGACAGGTTATAAAATAGATACAACATATGAAAACTGTATTAGAATATTTGTGGTTGATTTAGGGGGATTTGTGCTGTTGATTATTTTCCATTTTCATTTGGGTTTTTCTTGTTTGTTTTTTTGGTTTTTTAACTTTCATTTTCTTGCACCCAATTCCCAACTTGTCACTGGATATGTGTGAGAGGAACAGAGAGCAGGTATTTAACTTCTCTTTAAGTGAGGCTTCTAACCCACCTCTATTCAAGTTGTACATTCTTTGATGAAACTTGACTCCTTGGTGTTCATGCCTCTCTGTACCACTATATAAATTATAAATCACCTGCTCATCAAAACACAGCATGTACTCCCCTGCACTTTGTATTTTCAGGCTTGAGCAGCGTGGTCTGAAAAGCAAAGCAGCTGTCCTGACCTCCTCCAAGGGGCCTGGACCAGGAAAAAAAACCAAACAAACTTACACCTTCAGCATAGAATCTCTTGTCCCTGTCGTGGGTAGCAATTGTCTTTGAGGTCTGGAAAAGGGCGCATCTATGAAATCCTTGCAAATCTGGCATCTGTGCTCACAATGGATGTAATTGCCTTATTGTATATAACCACTTATCATCAATCATGATATTTCATCCATACAAAATATTTACTACAGGCTGAGGGCAAGGAGGAACAGTATTTTTATTAAAAACTTCTACTAGTAAGTTATAGCTCTGTTAGATGCAGCATTTCAGGTAGAAAATCTTTTTGAAAGGTAACAACTCTGCTTTGATTTCATGGCAATGGTACAGTCTTAAGAAGCCACTAAAGATGAAGAGAGCAAATTGTATCAGACAGTTTTAGTGCTGTCCGGGCTAGGATTTATGAGAGTGACAGAGCTAAAGTTTTCTATCACATAAAAAAAAATCTTGCCTCTGACCAAGTTCTTCGATAATATCTGTGATTTTGATGCACTTCTACCATAAAATACATGTAACAATGTGACCTGTCACTTGAAAAGGGGGCTGGGGGAGGAGATGAAGAAGAGAAAACTAATAGTCCACATACAACTGTTTTAGTCGTCTTTTAAGAACTCCATCAGCTATAAAGTACATGGGCTTTTCCACTTTAAAAAATTGACTACCTTTAAAATCACCAAACTCCAAGAGAGACACATACGAGAGAGTAAATCAAACTAGAAGCCTTTTAGAATGATTTCTTTTTGGACAAAGTGAAAGTTGAAAGACTGTATAAGTGGTATTTCACCTGTTACAACATGACAGTCAAGGAAACACGTTGATTTACTATACAATTCAATCCAATTGCCAAGGACAGAACTGCATTCCTCAGGCTGAGGCAAGATGTGTTTGGCTATCTAAAGTCATTGTATCTGGCAACTCCAGCAGATGCAGAATGGGAAGTTATCCGTTATGTTCTGAGGTCATGTTTGCTCTTTCTGAGGAAGTCTAGGGACTGCTGGCATTTCTGGATTAAGAGGGGGGAAATCTCAGAATGAAGGGACGGAATATCAAAAGAATGTCCTCAATGTTATACAATGCTATTTGGCTGAGGTCAGCTAAACCCTGCTCTTTTCACATTAGAAAACAAATAAATATCAAAAACCAAGGGTGATCCATAGACTGGAAACCAAAATGTGCCATATATTCCCTCTGGCTTAAGAGGTTTTGAAAGCCTGTTGCAGTCACTGCCACTGGTGAGTGGTGTGAAGTTTGACAATATGAATAAGTCATGATCATGTTATGATTGTGGCTAATGACAACAACACCTTAATGATCCTTAGATTTCCTATTGCTACTGATATCAGTTACTGAGACTTATCTAAAAATAAAATTCTGGTAAATTAATCAGTATGAAAATACAAAGAGCCCTTCTTTTTTCTTCCCTAGGACTACACCCTGACCATGTACTTTCAGCAGTCCTGGAGGGATAAAAGGCTCTCTTATTCTGGAATACCTTTGAACCTAACTCTGGACAACAGAGTGGCTGACCAGCTCTGGGTGCCTGACACATATTTCCAAAATGACAAGAAATCATTTGTCCACGGGGTGACAGTGAAAAACAGAATGATTCGCCTCCATCCAGATGGGACAGTCCTTTACGGCCTACGGTACGTTGGTTTTTTTAATCACCTCTGTGACTGTCCTGGCAGAAGTGCAGGTACTACCAACGCCACTTTCCTCTCCTTTTTCCTCGTTTCTCAGTGCAACTGTATGAGTAAGCACATACTTCACCTAGATGACAACTCACCCAAGAATTTTCCACTGATCAACACTACCTTTAATAGCTATAGCCATAACTAACAAAGCCTAATGCCTCTGTTTCTTCCAGCTCTTCTGAGTGTGTTAAAACTACTAAAAGAGTTCTTTATTGTGGTTCTCACATCATAATCAGTCACAGCTTAGACTATCACTTCCTTCCTTCTGAAATTTCTCCAGCAGCTCTTTAGAACAATGTGAAATTAAAATTTGGCGTCATCTGAAAAAATGTGACCAACATTTGGTAGGGAGAAAAGAAGATTTTTTAAATTTAGATTCATTGTTTAAATATTGTCTCCATGTCTGAGTACAGGTTTTCTTTAATCTTCCTTGGTTTATAACTTATAACCCTTTATGTCTCTTCACACCACAACTACTTCTTCACACAGCACAACCCATATTCACCCTAGTAGATAAAAATATATTGTAAAGTTGAAACAGGCACAATCTAATGATAAGGCACATAACTGTAAAATTAAAACTATGACAAGTTATTTGTTATGTTGAGATTGTTACAGAGCCTGAGTAGGTCCTTATTCCATTATTTTTGGAGTTAAGGTAGCTTTGCTTGGAAATAATGTCTGCCTGAAACAACCTTTGATCACTGTTATCACTCAACAGTGAAAGTAATGTCGGGAGAATATAAACCTCAAAGCATACTTCAGTTAATCGGAAAAAAGTTATAAAGCATAAAACCTAGCTGAAATACCTCAAAATTGCCCAAGATAGAAAAAAAACCAAACTGCTGTGGCAATTCAAAATGAAAATAATATTTGGGATGGTATAACTTATAGCTTACTGAAAAGAGACATTAGAAATAATCTCAGCCTAGAAAACCTTAACCTTTTAAAATACAACACTACCCATGCAGAAAAAGCCTTTCCATCAATTCAAGCTTCTCAAGAAAAAAAAAATATTTAAAAATCTTTATTGTGGCTAATTGTGAGTTCACTTTTGAACTTGTCAGGTTCCCAGGCATGCATCACTTGCTACCAACAACCATACAGTCACTTTAATACAGCCACATCTGTTCTGGTACAGAAAAACCGCTATTTCAGTTGTGAAAACAAACCAAGGGACTCATGAGGAATTAGTTGTTAGACTAAAGGCTGTCACTGACATCTGCTAAACAGAGCATTTGAAAAATACATCTTTCGCATTGCCTTCAGACTTCCTACAGGTCCTTTCAATCAAACTGACTCCTGCAGGATAGTTGCCATGAGAAGACTTTTTGGACTGTTAACTCTTCAAAATATTTCTCCTTTTTTTCTTTTTTTTCCTTTAAGGCCAGGAACTAAATTTATTTACATTCTAGAATCTGCACAGTGGCAAGAATGTGCCTTAGAGCCAAGCACTCCCTCACCACCAGTTGTATATACAATACAAACTACACCTTGAAATGTATGACATGCACAGGCTTCCACACCCATGCCGTACATCAGGTATCAATAACAGTCTTCTGCAGGAATAGCATAAGAAGCTGTAACACATCTGGTAAACCTTCTGCCAGTCCTTTCAAGTCTTTCATCCACAAAGCAGCAGCATGGCCAAGAAGCTGTGACCTTGCCTAAGCTTAATGCCCATGCTCTTCCTCTCAGAGGTGGTCAGGCAAACCTCCAGTGCAACAGCAAGGATGGTCACCTTCACACAACCAGGTTGCTGGTTCATATGATTGAATAACCGTTCACATTTGAATAGTTAAGCAGCAGTTCTGCAACTCTACAACAGCTGCAGCTCTGCATGTTAATATCACAGCCAATACCTTACTGCTCATGGTAGGAAAACCAAATCAAGTCAAACAAAACAAAGCAAAAAAGGCAAAAAACTGCACACTAATCTAAAGGGCATCCTATATCCCACACACTTGCAGTCTCGTACTGTGCAATTTTCTTCTCCCTCACTCCTACCTCATGCCCTTAACACACATTGTGACAGGAGTAACTCTGATTCTCCAAGGTTTCTGGGCTTCCCCACCTTCTCACCACAGAGAAGGCAGGAGGGTCTCAGGGTGCAGCAGGGCCAAATATTGCCAGATGAGCATGTGTCCATACTGTCGTCACCAACCACGTGCAGAAGGAGGTGCTGAGCTGTCAGATCTCTTTCTCACCTCGAGCTGGTGTGCCATGTTTTCTCCAAAGACAGGGCAGCTGTTGAGACACATCTGTTGAGTAGACTTTGGCCTGTAGTTGCCATATACTTAGTGTCCCCATCCCACAAGAAAGATCTGATCAAAGACAAAACTAACAAATTAACAGAAGGAAAAATGAAGTTAACAAACATGAAAACAATTTTCTTGTAAGAGATGGCAATTATTGCATTAAACTTGCATCTATTAGTGGTCTCTTTCCTCATGGTAAAAAATATGCTTTTGTCAGCTGATAGGTTACCTTTAGATCACATAAACATCAATTTTTTCATATTCCAGATGACACATATGCCTCATAAGAAAAATAACATGAGAAGACACGACAGAAAATGTTTTTACCTAAAATTCAGCATTTTTACCTAAAATTCAGCACAGCTCCAATCTTTGTCTCACAAGTAGAAAGGAAACTTTTTAGCATATTAATTTGCATTTAGCTTGCAGTACTGCTGTGCAGTAGAGAGCATGAAGACAGCGTCACCAAACTTCTCACACAGGTTGTGATCTGTGAGTTTCATTTTCCTTGCTGAAGACAGAGCATTGGCCTGGCATGACTTGAACAAGAAAGACAATACCAATTAGGCTACAGACCAGAGTTTGAGTTCCCAACAAACTAGGCAGGGCTTTAAACCATCCCTCAAAGATGATTTAAATGCTTCCTTTTCCTCATGCTTCCTATTCCCCAAACAACTTTTCTATTTTCAGTCCAAAGTTAATATTTCTGTTCAGGCCCAGATATGAAATTATACAGTCTGCTTTAAACAGAAAATGGAACAATCATAGCAGCTCTAAATAACCTGCTTTGCTTGCATCTACATACACAGCAGTTTGTCATTGATGCAATGTTCAGTCTCAACAGAGTTGGGAAAAATAAACCAAGGTTAATCATTTGGTTTTTAAGATGAATAAACAGGGAAACATGCATATAATACACTAAGCTGGTTTCAGATTCTGTAACAAAGCATTATCACTTAAGTGTGTCTCCATTATAGTATTATTTCTATGATAAACTGAACAATCCCTTTAGCTATTTTCTCCCAGTAACTTTCAGCTGCTGTGTTTCCATTTTAAAGACCAATATGTACTATAAACTTGTGCAGACACAGACTACTCCTAAATCTTCTGTCCTTTAAAAGTGTGCATTGCTGTTACATTTCTTTGCTGCAAAAGCTACTTCTGTTAATTGTTCACAGTAGTGAAACATGTATAACCTTACTAACCAAATAACTCTTCCATCCTTTCACCTAAGCACTACACACACAAACACATTTAACTCCATGTTAATTTTTTCACCAAATTTCATTTCAATTATGCCAGGGAAATTGAGTGTCACTTTTAATTATGATGTACCTGAAGTACGTGATTCTTCAGTTTCTGTCAAGTATTCCCACCAGCAGCTATTATCATTTTCTGTGATGTAGCCACCTGCTTCCTAAGAAAAAAATTCCCTGTGAATCAACGTGCAAACGTACAACTCTGTGAGGCTCGTGTATGAGACAGTTCTAGCCTGACCCCAGTACAGCTGGTAAAATACTGAATGCTACTTTATCTATTTATACTCTTTCCCCCCCTTTTTAGTAAGTGATTGGATCCCATTAGCTCTAACCCTTTTGGCACTAGCAGTGTCTCCCATTACTTTTATAGCCTGCTTAGGCAAGATTCTCTACAAGTCTCTCCCAAAGCTCTAGATTCTCAAACAAACACATGCTCTTGCTTCTTTTGCTTCTCCTTTCTCCCCCTTTCCCAAGTAAGATGTAATTTGTCTTTGAGATATTTAAAAAATCATTAATAATTCATTGTACTAAATTCCATGTTCAAATTCTTGTGTCATGATGTCAAGAATGGAAGCTCTGATTTAAGACAGCCTTCCCTAGCATTTTATGCCACCTCTTAGTTCTCAGATTTTCACTAGCAGAACAATGACATCTTGTTGCTTTGGAGACATCTGTTCTTTTATTGTGACATTGCCTCAAAATAAACATCAGCAGAATTTCATCTGGTGTGCTGAAAGGAGTATATCCTTGAGAAGTATTAGTTGTCAAGAAGCATAACATACCACCAGAATTACCTTTACACAGATTTCTCTCCCTTTTGATATTCAGACACAAACACACCTTCCATTACAGCCAGTCTTCATTTCATGGCAGATAGACTGAACGTATCATGACAAGATGTGAAGGTCTGGTTTGGAGCATTAAAAACTTTTGGTTTCAGTGAGACCACACATTTTTAAACTGCTACAGCAGAGGATGCCACTTTGCTAGATACTGCTACAACTATAAGAGGGCAAGGGGAACAATGATATTTGCCTTCAATCTAAGGACTTATTTCACCACTTCTTACGCAAAGAAAATCTGTGATGCAAACACTAGCAAACATATCCATTTACCTCCAACCAATTCACACATGGAAATTGATCAATGCAACCACTTTTCCATGCAATATCCATGAAAGCCCATCTAGCATATCCTAGAGGTGGAATACAAGAAAGCTGTATTTAAATGCAGAATGTTTAGTTTTTAAATAAAATATTAAAATGGAATTTTAGTGGGAACTTCCCTTCTTGTCTGTCTCTGTTTTGGTGGCATAGCTGTGAATCTTACTAAAGAAACTTTCTAGACAGTTTTTTACGCCTTTCATTGCAGTGAAATTTTAACAGTTTATGGATTGCTTTTCCATTGTCATGATTTGGGGCTATGGAGTTTTGGTTTCCCTCTAAACACCTTCAGGAATTTTCTTACAGAGTCAGTTACTGAGTCCTTTTGAGGACAACCTCATGGCAACATGTAGCCTACTTACACTGGTACTCAATAGATTGTCCTACTTGTGTTATTAAACAGCTCCAGCCAAAAAAAAGACTGAAGTTATTCTAAATGATAAAAAAAATCATCTAACAGAAATAAAAAGCTACACTTGTTTCACTGCAGAGAAATACAGAACAAAATTTTATTAGATGATAGTTTTGAAAATACTACAAAAGTATTTCTTCTATGTATCAATGGCAAAAGATTCAGCAGCAAGCATTTTAAGACTCAAAAAAACATATTTGGGACTTCTTTTATATTTTTAAAACCTAAAGATATACAAGAACTTTGCAAAAATAAGTCAACCAATTATTCGCCATTTCTTCCACCTCCCAAAACATTTCAGTCTCAGAGGGTCAGTTTTCAGGATTCGTGGGCAAATGAAGACATTAGCAGTGTATAGCCATTAGGAAAGGTTTGTGTCGGAAAGGTTCGGGATGAGGGGGGCAGTTCACATGAATACTGTGGGTGCCTGCTCAGCCTTTCACAGGTCACACTTCAGCTGCTATAAACTTTCTTCCAACAGGCCTCTAAACATATGGGTCTGCTGAGCAGTCAGCATGACCCCTTAACACGGGCAGTGCATTGCTAGGAGTATTTCTTTAACTCAGAAGGGAAAAAAGGGAGGAAGAGGACACAGCAAATTGATCCTGAGGCTAAAAGATTATCATCTTTGCCTCTCCAGCTGCTTGCAGACTGTTTGAATTGTCTGTGTCACTGCCAATTCTATTGTCATTTCTTCTTCCTGGTCTGTAACCAAGTCCCTGGCCATGGCATGGCTGATGCAAGATGATCACAGAATCATAGAACTGTTGAAGTTGGAAAAGGCCTTTAAGATCATGAAGTTCAACCATTAACCTGTCATTGACAGGTCCATTACTAAACCATGCCCCTAAATGCCACATCTACACGTCTTTTAAATTCTTCCAGAGATGGTGACTCCACCATTTCCCTAGGCAAGCTCTTCCAATTACTGAGTACCACTCTTCCAGTGAAGAAAATTTTCCTAATATCCAATCTAAACTGCTTCTGAGGCAACTTGAGGTCCTTTCCTCTTATCCCATCATTTGTTATTTGGGAGAAGACTGACCCCCCACAAACCTCTACCACCTCATTTCAGGTTGTAGAGAGCTATAAGGTCCCCCTTGAGCCTCCTTTTCTCCAGGCTAAACAACCTCAGCTCCCTCAGCCACTCATAAGACTTGTGCTCCAGACCCTTCACCAACTTTGCTGGACATGCTCCAGCACCTCATTGTCTTTCCTGTAGTGAGGGGCCCAGAACTGGACACCCGATTCAAGGTGTGACCTCACCAACGCTGAGTACAGGAGGATGATTGCTGCCCTAGTCCCTCTGGCCACACTATTTCTGATACCAGCTAGGATGCCATTGGCCTTCTTGGCAACACTGCTGGCTCATATCCAGCCCAATGTCAATCAGCACCCCCAGGTCCTTTTCCAGTGGACAGCTTTCAAGCCACTCTTCTCCCAGCCTGTAGTGCTCAGGGGGTTGTTGTGAATCAAAGCGCAGGACCCGACATTTGGCCTTGTACCTCATCCAGTTGGCATCAGCCCATCAATCCACCTTGTCCAGATCCCTCTACAGAGCCTTCCTGCCCTCCAGCAGATCAACACTCCTGCCCAACTTGGTGTCATCTGGAATCTGAGGGTGCCTTCAAACCCCTTTTCCAGACCATCAGTAAAGACATTAAACAGGACTAGCCCCAGTCCTGAGCCCTGGAGTACACCACTACTGACTGGCTGCCAGCTGGATCTAACTCCATTCACCACCACTCTGAGCCTGGCCATCCAGCCAATATTTTAACCAAGGAACAGTGCACCTATCCAAGCCATGAGCAGATAGTTTCTCCATGAGAATGGTGTGAGAGTGTCAAAGGCTTTAATAAGGTCCAAGTAAACAATATCCACAACCTTTCCCTCATCTGCTAAGTGGGTGACCTTGTCATAGAAGGAGGTAAGTGAAGCAGGATATGTCTTTTGTAAAGCTATGTCGGCTGGGCCTGATCTCATGGTTGTCCTGCACATGCCATGTTATGACTCCCAAGATGATCTGCTCCATAACTGTCCCTGGCATTAAGGTGAGGCTGACAGGTCTTTAGTTCCCCAGATCTTCTTTAAGGCCCTTCTTGTAAAACAGTGAGCAATGACCAGTACTGATACCCATGGGGAGAAAGCAGTTGGTGCCAGCAATCAGAAGACAGCATGCATGGCCAAAATATAGATGCATTTGCTAAGCAGGCTGTAGCTGTAGCAGAAGGAGATATTTCTTACTCTTAGCAGTTACCAGATGGAAAGAAGTACCAAAGTTCACTTACACTTTCTCACATTTGAGCAAGGACTCCTCCAGCCTGCACATTTGTAAAGTAAAAACAGACAACATCTGTATTTGCCCAACAGCTGCAGCGCTATTGATATGTTGCCATAAGCTAAAATGCATTTTCAGGATTGTTCTTACCATCTGTAAAATTGGATAAGTTTACACAGTCTGTCCCAGGTCACGTCCCACGTATTGCAGTTAATTTGATAGAGATTGCAAAATGGTTTATACAATACATTCTGAGAAAAAAAAATATCATCTCAATACAGCTACAGTCTGCAATTTACTTCATGAGACACAATAGCACTCAAACAAGCACCAGCATACCAAGATATAACTTAGTTTTCACACAGCAGCTGAGGGATGTGCTTGTCTAAATACTGCTGAAAGCACATGGAAGCAGTACAGGTGTATTCTGTCTCATAGCTCCATGCAAGAACCACAAAGAAGCACCAGGGAATGAGATGCTCTCAGCATCACTCCTTTTCAGTGAATGAGTGAGCAAACCTAATTTAAGAACAGCTATATTCTCTGTTTTAGAAGAAAGATGTGGAACAGAGAATCATGCAGAAATTGTATTCACTCTGTTTTTCAGATACAAAAAGATGTGTAGTTGTATTCAGCCAACAAATAAAAAAATAGTAAGAATAAAGTCACTCCTAAGCTAATAAGAAACAACCACTGCATTATGCTAGTTCAACAAAAATGTACTTTCTGATAATTTTTTTAATGATTGTCTCCTTCCTAGGCTGGGTGTCCACTGAAACCATCTAACTTGGATTGCAGCAGCAGCACAGAGCTATGCTTCCCCACTGGGCCTAGTGCATTTCAAAAACATTTTTCAGGCCCAGCCAAACTTTTCTTCAGTTTAGATGTTGAAACACACATTTATACTCCCCACCAGCTTAGTCATACTCTTCTCTCCAAGAACTAAACCTGCCGCATGCAGGTCCTCTCAAGACTCTTCATGCCCAGCCTGCAGTTTCTTATCCCACTACATAATTTACAAAGATTGGAAAAGACAAAGGGCTACAGTATTATAAAGATGATAAATTGCAGGGAGCCAGCACGTTTGGTCCATTTGTTGCATGAAGCTTAGTTCATTGTTGTTTTAGTTTCCTGGTATTAAGTTGGTCACTGGTGGGAAACTATGTACCATTTGGCTCTATATTCAACCCTAAAGGCTGCTTAACTGCTTGATGCCATAGCTGAAAATCCAAGAGACAACCGCGATTCCGGCACCTCCTCACTCTGGAGCAGTTGGATTTGTAACCTTTTTGCTACATCCATGTAATGCTGTATATACAGTGAAATGAAATCTCATTACTACTTTGCTCACACATTTATTTTACATAATGTAACATCAATCAACACAGGGTTTTATAACTTATTTAACATCGTTTGCTGAAGACTGTCTGAGTCTGAGATAATTGTAGTAATTTACAACTGAAAGCACACAGCTGAAACTGAGGAAATTTAAGACAAAAGTGAGTACAACACTTAAACCTTATGGGGCATAATTTATGTAGACCTTTACTACTGTGCATAAGTCAGAAAACCTGCAGCTGCTTATGGGCTTCTACATGCAAACCAAAAAATACTGCTTCAAAACACTGGGGTTTTGTTCAGCATCAAGCACAAAATGGAGCTGGCAGGCTCGATAAATTTAAGTGGCAAATTGGTAGTTACTAAATAGCACAGATGGAAAAGGAAGACTAAAAACTACAAGGCAAAGGAAGAAAGTGAGGGTGCTCTCTGGCTGCCAGGGCCCAGTAAGTCCCAGGTGTAACTCAGAGACAGCCTTGCTGTCTTCCTTTAGCTCAAATAGCCTCCAAAACAGCCAGGGTGAATCCATCAGTTGTCCATCCCAAAAAGAGATGCTTTCCTCATCCCTGAGGAGAGGATGGACACGAACTGAAATCCCTTCAGTGGCATGCACAGCAAATCTCCCTGCTCTTACTCCTGCTGTGCGACATGGCAGAAACACACAGCTCTGTGGGGAACAACTATTCATAAACTCCATATACTGAGTAATCAAATAATTCCCTGTATTTGATTTGGAACTTTTCCCTCCAATTTCATCCAACTTCATTTTTATTCCATGTTACATAGTACTTTTTAATACATAATGTAGGAAAGATGGGGAAACGCTTTAGGTTGAATCAGTCCCTCTAGAGTGTAAAAAAACCCCCAAGAAACACACAAGTACTCAGCTTTAAATATGTGAGCAGTAGCTCTTGTAATCAGTAGTTAATATATAAGCATTCCAGTGGAGTCACAACAACTGGCTTCGTGGGCTTGAATTTCAACGCAAGCTTTAGATGCTGTAATTGATCGCAGCTATCAAGTAGAGCACTTTGAAGAAGTAAGTAAGCATTTTGTAGAGCAAAGCCCACTAGGCTTTTTTCAAAGACTATATAATTCAAGCAGATGCTAGATCAAACTCAGATTACTGGAATATGTCAACCACTTAAGTATATTAATTTTTTTTTAAAACTATTCAACCTCTACCAAGGAACAATTAAAAATTAGATGACATTTAACAAATGTTTAATTTTAAAGCTGAAAGACACCTCAGAGTATGGGTTGCATCATCTCACATCATCTCTTACCGTCTTGGAATAAACTGGTTTTCTTATCCTTTGTTTTACAGACTGTGTTCTGCCTACTAAATCTGAGCAAGCCCTTCCTTTCTCCCATATCAGAAGTACAAATGCCTTCCAATATTTTGAAATTACTGCTCTGACACTGGCAACCTGATCTGTGTCAAAATTGCACTTCTAAATATAAATGTCTTCAATTTTAATTTTTTTTTTTACTATGTATTACTTTTAAAAGAACTCCAGTCTCACTAAATCTCATCTAGTGTGTATAAATAACTCTATCATAGTTGGCTCAAATACACTGGGAGACAGAAATCAAGTTTTAAAAAAAATTTAATGGCAGAGATTAGCACTGAATTACTTTTGATCAAGAGGAATTTCAAATAAATTTATATATACACTCTAAGAATCACTTCATCCTATAATAGTATAGGCATTTCTACAAGTATATCCTTCTTTACTTGCTTTTAGGGGGTAGGTATCAGATGATAAAGAAACTGTCTCAGCTTTCTCCTCTCACAAACTGTAAAAACTCAGATGCAGAGATATCTTATAATTGAGTAACCAAAAAGAAAATCCTCATAAGCTTTTCACACCTAAGCTGTTAAAGAAGATAATGCTTAAGTTTGCATAACATCATAATATTTGCTTTTTCCCTGAAACTAGATTATTAACACATTTCTTGATGCTTATATTTTGCAAGGAACACCAAATGGACATATACAGTTACATTACTTACTTGCATTTTTTATAGAAATAGGCAAAAGCATTTCTAAAAACTACTGTAATTTAACTTATAGAGCTGGAATATATTGTTAGCAGTACAGATTTTTTAGTATATGTTTTTATATAACGCTATATACAGGTACATAACAGATCTATTCTGATCCTAATATGTTAACATACGTTTAGTATATTTTATGTCACAATACATTTGGTACATACCACTGTGTGTGTGTGTTTTCCAGGTCCTGAAGCTCCTTAAAGAGCCATTTAATAAAAAGCAATTCCCTCTAATAGTAAAAATTTTAAAGGGGTGGTAATTAAAGTTGTATTTTGCTGCAGATTTCCAACTTACATACAATTCATTTTGAGCATGCTGAGAACAATTAATATTGAAGGACAAACTGTGAGTTCTTAGCTGCTCAAAACCAACCTCACTCTCATTTTGTTTATATTGATGTTGATTCATAACATCAGTGAAATAGCTGTTCAACCACAATCAGAGGGGCGTGGGATGAGGGATCAATCTGTACCATTTCGGTGCAATAAAAGTATCAGGCAGATAAACTAAAGCCCTAGGCAGGCAGCAAACATTTTACCAGACCTGTACCAAGTTGATGAATGCACTTGGATCCAAAAGAGAGAAAAGTCTTAATTTAGGTGTTCTCTCTAAGAGACAAGCACTTTCCTAATGAACACTGCCTGAAAGCTGCTGAAATCTTGAACAAATGCTGGGACAGCTCATTCACTAACAACATAAAAGTGAAGAAGGATAATTAATAAAAGATGCCAGGTTATGGGGGCTGCCATTCTCAGGAACATCCCCTTGCTCACAAAGCTTACAGCCATCAGGCCATTTCTGGTCTGTGCCTCAGCACACAGAAGGTTGGCTGGTATCATACAAAGTGTTTAAGGATATCAATATCAAGAGCAACCCTGCATTGCTTAATTCACTAAGGCAATCAAATACAGTGTTTATAAGTGATTTTAAGACAGACCAAAAACAATTTTTTGAGGACAATGCAAAGATGCAAATATTAATGCATTAAAAATGTGATCAGGCAATGTATTTTCTCTTTAACTCTCTTCTATAAATATCTCCACTTAAAAAGAGGATTAGCCTTTCTTCTCAAATATCATTGGCCTGGCTTAGAAGTAGCTGCAAGAGAATTCAGTCTAGATAATAGCCAAGCCCTTGAGTGTAACAAAATTTAAAATACAAAATTAATTACTCCATAAAATACAACGGTACATTGCTCTATTTGGCACTTCTGCTATTGTATCAACATATATGGTGTTATAACTACAGGATCAAAATTACCTTATTTTAAAAGGTAAAATGTGTGATAACTAGAATGCTTTAATTCACAAAGCCATTAAGAAGGTAAGATTATCAAGTCTTGCTATAGCACTGGTAATACAAACCCACCTTAAACTGCCAGTCTGGGTAAATCATGAGGCAGCAACACCAACTGCAGCTGTCCCAGCCTGGGCACAGCATTGTCTACACCCAGAGTGGCTGGTTTCACCTTAGCTGAGGTAGCTGCTCACAAGTCAGAGTAACACAGCAGTCAAAATCTCTAATCTCAGTACCAACAATATGTTACAGTGACAGAGACATTGGCTCCAATGCTTGAAATTCCATTAGAAAAGCAAGCAACAAATTCCTAAATATAACAACAGAAAACACACACACAAAAGAAAACCCCAAACTATTAAATAAAATACAAACACACACACAAAACCCACACACAGCTCCTTTCTAGAGTCACGTCAGTTAAGAATATACACTTCTAACACTTCATTTCTTCTTGAAAAGAACTAAACCCAAGTCAAAATAAATACAAATTATATGTGCTTACTGATTGCAAAACTTTGTGTTTTCCACATATGAAAAGTGTCCAGTTCTTCACATTCACAAAAAAAATGCCAAAGAGAAATTTTTCCAAGCTGTGTGCATAACAATAGGCTTAGTTCAACAAGACACCAGTCATCCAAGGAGATATATATACACCCTCTTATACTACCACCTGTTCTGTACATCAGACAGAGAAGTTTATAATCTGAGAAGATAAGTTATGTACAAAGGGTGAGCTGACATCTCCCATGCATCATGGCACAAGCAGAAGAAATTTGGGGAAGTTTAAACCCCTTGGCACTTTTCAGGCCTGGAAAATCTAGCTCTCTGATGCTCGGATGCATGCTGCTGTCTCTTTTAACAGAGCCTCTCTAGCCGCCTCTGAGAGCATGGTCACAAGAGACTGCAAATGCAGCATTTTTCATTGTCTGTAGATCGATGGATTTGTAAACTATGTGAGACAGTGTGATTAAATGGCTATATTGGAAGCATAAATCTGCTTCCAGTCCTGTTCCTATTATATGTGTGTAAATCAAAAACCTGGAAAATAAATCTGGCGTGGAAATCTTAATATTTTGAGGTTTATT
Source organism: Xenops minutus (assembly GCA_035221455.1). Lineage (NCBI taxonomy): Eukaryota > Metazoa > Chordata > Aves > Passeriformes > Furnariidae > Xenops > Xenops minutus. The sequence continues at coordinate 48,109,451 of JAWWEE010000122.1, read as the reverse complement.
AACACATGTGGAATGTTTCAAATTTGTTCTCAGGTTTGTTGATAAGCCTTTTTGCAAACAAAAAATCGTATCTCTTAGGACTATTTTTTAGTAAAATGAGAAATAATATTCAGCAGTTTTTAAAAAGCCTAACAGTTATCCAAGTAAATCACCCATCTATCTTCAATGCTGTGTTTATTAGTTTTAGTATCTTTTGATCAAGGGACAGAAAAAAACCCGTTGCACAGATTTTATTCATAGGGATTTAGTTCAAATAATGTCTTAACCCATTTTCAGTTTATTTCTTCTTTCGGAAAACATCTGTGGAACACACCTTTGAAGTCCAGTAAAAAAAATAATCTCCATTTCTGTTTGTATGAGTCCTAAGCTATTCTACAAGAAATATAGATGTGTCTGAAGAAATACTTTTGACAAATCTCTCTTTTTGCAAATGGGGGAGGGGAGAGAACAAAAGATTGTCAGATTACTTCCTAAGAAATACTCCATTGACCCCAGATGGCATAATTTCAAATACAGTTGACTACTGGCTTATTTTTCTCCAATTGTTGAATTTTTCACTGAAAAAAAGTAAAAGAAAAAACTGTAAAATTAGCACCTCTGTTGTTTGGGCTTTTTTTGGTTTGGTTTTTTTGCAGGACTCTAAAAAGATATAACAATATTTCATTTTTAAATTATTTCTTTACTTGAGACTGATAATTCTGCTCTTAACACAATTAATGCTGCCTCGTTTGAAACAGTATACATTTAACCCATTTGCAGAAATTTACTGAAGTGCATAAGGATTCCAAGCTCTCTCTTTGGGATGTTAGGTGGAGTTAAGCCTAAATTGTCACAAGACCAGATTTTTAAAAGACCTAAGGCAAAAATTTCAACTTTTCACCATCTACCTTTGGATCCAAGGAAAAGCACTTGCACTGTAAACACTTCAATATGAGCCAAAAGAGTTCAGCATCTAAAACCTGCTTTAGGTAAAAGTCTTTAAAAACAAACAAACAAATGAACAAATGCCTCTACACTAAACAGTAAGTTAATTCAAATTCTAGGAAGTTTTAAAAGATATGCTATTATCCAAGTGTGAGTACCAAGTGTGCATTAAGACTGCTAAAGATTTCTCTGTTACCTGGGAGCCCCCTGCTGGGACTCTGCCTTGAGAAAATAAGAAAAAAAAAAAGGAATTTGTTTTGAACATGTTACAGATGTTTCAGTAATATTTAATTACGCTATATATGGTATATTATTACCTTAGAGGCACTGAATGCTTGATTTCTCATAAGCAAATTAGTACAAAGGACAAAAATAAGTATTTTTTTCTCTGCATAGCAAATGCCTTTGTGTAGTATTAGTTAAATACTTAAAATACTTTAAATTATTCTTAATTCTGGGAAATTCATGAAGATTCAAATGGACAGCCTGTGTGCTACATATAAAGGATCCAAAGTGGTGGATGATATGTATGGCTATCTTTAAAGAAGCTATAAACATTAGACATTAAAACATTTCAGGAATGCAGGAAAAGTAAAATACCAAAAATAATCTTTGTCATTTATTGCATTATTTTCATTGCACCACCTGATTTAACTGAAAAATTATAGAAAAGTTTTCAGGAGCACACAAGCTCCTCTTTAGGTCTAACCAAAGCAGCAAACTTCAGGTTAAGTACTTGTTAGAACAATTGCTCTGAACTCACAGATCACCAGTATTTTCTTTCCTGAAAAACTCATCTGAAATATTTCAACTCATATTGCAGTCATTACCTTCTCTATTCTACCAGGTAGGGCTGGCCATTCAGAGCACTGTGCAGTTAAACCATCTGGAGTTATAAACAGCAGCCTTTTTCACAAGTATTTTGTACCTATATAATTTCACTCTTCTGTGTATAAACAGTACAGCCATAAAGTTTAGTTTCCAGATTAATCTTTGTGGATATTTTGTAGGTCTCCCTATAAGCTGAGAATGTTTTCTCAATGGCAGTGGAAATTTCTGTCTTTTATGAGCGTTGAGGTGATAGTTAGATATATATGTATGAGCCTTCATTCACTTGTGATCTTTTATTCCATTTTTAATTCCTTTCTCCTATTATTTCTTAATGGCAAAATGTCAGGCTTATGTTTAAGATGCCAGTGGAAATATCAAAGCATTTTCTTGGAAAAAAAATATCAAAGGCCTGCATGCTTACAAGATTATAAGTAAATCTGCCTGAATACTGCACTGCACTGTGTTTCTCATGGGGAATAACTCAGTCTTCTGCTATACTCAGTCACCTGTTGAAAATTTTATCCATATAAGAAAGTTATTTGCCAAATTGAAGAGTTATTAGCATACTCAAAGAGGCAGTCCAGGCCATAGCATGAGGAGTTAAAAGATCAAAGGAAAAAAAAACTTATTGTTCTTCTCACTATGCCAGATATGGCACATACTTTGTATAAAGGTAACAAGAAGTAAAATGTATATGTAAATATTCCTCCTTCCAAAGCAATTTTAAATTAGACTCAGGAGTAATGTATGAAACTAGTAGAAGCTGCAAAATATAACATTTAAAATAAATCATTTCCAAACCCATTTTTAGACCCTTCTACCATAAAGGTTCCAAGCTCTTCCTTCAATAGAAAAATAAGGCGTCCATTCAAGGAAAAGAAATCATTCTGTGAAACCACTGCATAATCTGTGGTAACTGAAGACAATGTGATAGCTCCTTATAGTGAACCATTTGCAACTTTTAAGAGAAGGCAAAAAAAGGGCAAGCCACATTAGGTCTCTTCACCCAAGGAACTCTTACCCTCTCAGACAATTTTGAAAAATCAAAAAAGGGGCTGAATCCTCAGTGTAAATTGTTCCCTATACAATATGAGAAGCAGCTGAGGTTGCTTGGTCTGTTCAGCCTGGAGAAGAGGAGACTGAGGGGAGACCTCATCACAGTCTACAACTTCCTCATGACGGGGAGAGAGGGGGCACACGCTGATTTTTCTCTGGTGATCAGTGACAGGACCCGAAGGAATTGCCTGAAGTTGTGTCTGGGAAGGTTTAGGTTGCATGTTGGGAAAAGATTCTTCACCCAGAGGGTGCTTGGGTGCTGGGGCACAAGCTCCCCAGGGAAGTGCCTAAGCCTGACAGAGTTCAAGAAGCATTTGGACAGTGCTCTGGGGCACATGGTGTGACTCTTTGGGTGTCCTGCATAGAGCCAGGAACTGGACTCAATGATCATGGTGGGTCCCTTCCAACTCAGCATATTCTCTAATTCTGTGATTCTGTGATTATGTGTTCCTTTTGCATCTGTCTGGAGTGTTGTGGTTTAAGGAATGATACTCCCCAGTTCAGTGCTCCCCCCAACACTCTCCCAAACCAGATGCCACTCGCTCACTTCCCATTTCTGCTCCCTCTTCCTGCTCCTGGGTGGAATTGAGATTTGGAGGAACAAAAGGCGAAAATCACAGGTTGATCAAGAACAGTTTACTTGAAACAGCAATGAGATAAGAAAATGAACACTCACAGCAATAATATTAATAACAAAAGTATTAAAAAGCGAGGGTGATTTGCATTGCAGAAATCCTCTTTGAGGACCCTGAGACAATGAGCAATGGTAGACAATGAATCCATGTTTGTTGGACAGAAGCCACAATCTTCTTCTCCAAGGGTCCCTTCCTCCCTGCCCCCAGAAATGACGGGAGGTATGGAATAACCTCTAGGTCTTGGCCAAAACTAAGGCATGGAGGAACTATCTGTTTGCTTATCTCCAAAGCAAACCATCATGCTCTTTGAAACTGTAGCATCTTTGATAATCCATAGCAGCCATCAAGGCTATAGATTATTAGAGCACCTTTTTCTTTAGGTTTACCTGGTCACTAAACCCTAGCAATAATATGTTATTTAGCTACTAGATATGACAATAACATAAAAAAAAATATACAGAATGGAAAGTGCAAGGATCAGAGTTTTAACCAATACAGATTGGCATAATGCCTTTCATACTTTTCTATATTTTTATTATCTACATTGATGAAAGAATACCCATGTAATTTATTATGACATATGTCATCAAAACATTTCAGGGAAGAACTCCTGAACTATGAAATCCAGTAGAAAATACAACCCATTAGTCAAGCAGCAATGCCTTAGTGCTTTTCTCTCTTGTCCTGGGATTAAAAAAAAAAGAAAAGAAAAAAAAACCAAATAAAATTACCCATCATGCAACACAGAAAGGTTATGACAAAAGAACACAAAGAATTAAAAACCATAAATAACTTGATTTTATCTGAAAATTCTCCTTAATAATCCAGACAGCATGAGCAGAAAAGTTTGTCTGTTTGTATAAACTTCAATCTTAATTCAGTATTTTAATATGATAAAAAGCATGTCTGCATTTAAGGAGATTTTTACTTGTTCTGTCCTTGTGACCATTGTATAAATAAAGACACAGTAGCATTAAAAAGAGTCTATCATTCTGTGCTCTTAAAGCTAGATAGAAGAAACAGGCACAAACAGATACTGACTGTGAGGAATTATGCATCAACTACTTGTAGAAATCAAATGCAGATATGTTGCTAGGAGAGAACAAAGGCCTGCAGAGTCCAAACTTGCAGAATTTTAAACATCATATAATGACAGAATATTCTAAGTTAGAAGGGATCCACAAGGATCATCAAAGTCCAGCTCCTGGCCCTGCCCAGGGCAGTCCCAAGAATCACACCATGTGCCTGAGAGTGTTATCCAAACACTTCTTGAACTCAGACAGGCTTGGTGGTGTGACATTATTCAAGGCAGAAGGAAAAGGTGACAAGAAGACCTGATATATATCAACACCAAAGCCTGAGTCAGGAAACTCATAAATATCTGTCCTGATATTTAAGGAGCTGAGGAAAACAAGTCTTGTCCTCATTCTGCTCATGGCTTTAGTTCATAAAATCTGCTCATTTTCTTTCTTTCATCAAGGCTTTGATTCTCTCTGCTCAAAGAGATAATAGCCAGTACATCCATACCTAGATTCCTCACTTTCCATAAGTGCATGCCACCTTACTGAGTGTGCTTGCACCACCACTCGGAACATAGCTAACCTTCACAATTTTAGAGAAAAATCAAGCATTCTCTAGCCAGCCCTTTTACTCTAAATGCAGCTCTACAGTGAAAATTAATGTGTGAAAAAGTATCAAGAGATTCCATTAATACATCTTGGATTTTAGATATTAAAACCCACTAGCCCTCTAAGTTGCTAAATATCAAAAATTATGACTGTACTGCATAACAAGGCTACTGGAACTTAAAGTACTTAGTTGGACTTCTGACTCTCCTACTTCAACAGGTCCACCTTTCTGACTGTCCTGTATTCCATCCATTTCAAAATGTTCTGTGTCAAGAAGAAATTAGAACAGCTAATGGATTTTGAGTGGGACCAGGGAATCCTTCTATGAAACTTTTAAAATCAATGTACATGTTTTGAAATAAAAAAAAGGCAAAAAAAAAGCACTCAGACAAAATGAGGTATCTTCCAAGATATCAGAGAAAACATTTATGCAAGCATTTTATCTACAAAACATACACACTTCTTTATATTGTGAAATATATATTTAATTCCCAAATAGTATATCTTTGATTCCTGAAATAACACGGTTTATTAGAAGTCCACATGCTCTGTTTGTGAAGGATGTTCAGGTTACAGAGGAGTAGTGAGAGATGATGTGCATTCAAGATGCTACAGAAGTACATACCAGTCTGCTGCATCACTGGTGCAGGCAGCATTTCGTGAATATGAGAGCACTAAATATCATTGTGTAAAAGTAAAGAGAAATTACATTTTTGATATAAAGAAAGTCTAAACCCAAATAAAACAGTACAAAGCATCAACATTGTAGCAAGTTGTTCTTACCTCTTAAAATACAAGTAAAGTTAAACAAATAGATATACCTATAGAACTGCTTACAGTTTTTGCACCTTTTTCTTCCCTGTAAGACATTTTTGGTATATAGAACTGCTACCCACCTTGTAAAACAGCTATCACTACTGAAAGGCAAAAACAGTAAAAATATTCCTCACTCAACACATCCAATTACAAAATATCCACCCCCAACCCATTCAGAGTTATCTATACTGGTTTAGTTAACAGACTTTTCAGGATAAAAATATCTCATTGGCACAAACAATGATTTTCTTTTCAAAGCTGTGAGCTGCTCAGATGAAATCCTTCTATGACTCATTTGTGTTGGCAGCCAGAAGAAATTGAATGCAATTGAAAAGTACAAGTAAGCGACTTTTTGGGGCTCACTCGTCTCCATCTTACGCAAAGCCAGCTAAAGAACTGAGTGAGAAGGACAAGCTCATATAAAACATTCCCACAGAGAAGTACATGTATGTATAGATACAGTATCTCCTAATCCACATTGTGCTGGTTTAAGAAGGTCTCTCCCAGTCTCCTCCAAGTTAACCATCACCATTTCTCTGCTAGAGATTACAGCTGTCTTACAGATGATAATGAAGGCTGATTTGGTGAACACAGTCTATTTCAGTCAGTATGAACTAGTTACCACCTTACCCAGTTTAACTACCAGTCAACAAAAACAGACTCACAAAGACTATTCAAGGTAATGTCACACCAGTAGCTCTGGTGGTAGACAATAGTGGATTTTAGTTTCCAGGAATAAATTATAGAATAATAACCTGTTCATGTAGTATGGCTGCAGCTGGGAAAGCACATATGTCTGCCTAATAAGGACAGAGAATTTTTCTCCCCCAGCAGAAGTACTGGCAGGAGATGTACTTGTCCAGAAGAGAGTAAATTATGTTAGGGAAAAGTGCTGTGTAAGCCACAGAACAATATCATCCCAGAGGCAAAGGGGTACACACCATCTATAAATCAATTCAGCCTCCAGATTAGAGGGTTAACTATCAGAAAAATGTGGTTCCCCAAAAACTTCCTATTGAGTAGTTTGCCCTACTACTCCCAAGTATTTTAAGACACATGTTGATCAGGTTCTGAAAGAAATGTCATGAGGCAGTACTAGCAGTAGTGTGAATGATGACCCAAAGGTCTTTCCCTTTCCACCATATCTCAGCTGTTGCTTTCTGATTAAAATGAATGTCAGGATACAATTTTTATCTCTACAATGTTTTAACTAACTCAATGGCACAATTCACAGAGAAAAATAAGGCATGGGAACAACAAAAAAGCCGTACTGGAATTACAAACACCACACTGTCCCAGGTTTATTTCAACATTACAGTTAATTTATGCTCATTGAAAAAGTTATGAGGATTATTAAGAAATCTCTTTGAAGTAATACATGCTAAACAGATTTGCTGTCACAGAATGAGTCTTGGGACAAATGCATTGAAAACATTAATTTCTTCTCCAGTTTATCTTGTTTGCCAATTATGATCCATTGACAGGGCATGATCAGCAATCAGTTTTCTACACATCAGCATTCCTTCCAAATCAGAGGTGTGTAAAAAGGCAATCTAATTTTTTTTGTTCATGCTTTGCACTGCCAGTGGGGTCAATGTTTTGGCAAAACCAAAATCCTCTCACTGAGGTCCTAGTGCAAGATTTTGATTTCACTTTCAGTTTTCCAATGAAATTAGGCACCACACATGGTAGATTAACTGCAGCAGCTCGGCTTCTTTGATGCTCTCGAGTTTCCTCACTTTAGATGTATTGAGACATAATTCTGCTGCCAGTTTTGCTGACTGAAATTATTAGTTTTCACACTGAGCTACCTATCTGGAACAAATGAGGTGTACTCACTGTTGGGACAGAATGGGAGAACATGGGGAAACCGTGAATACCAAAGACCTGAAAAAAACCTTCAGAAATCAATTTAACTTTATATTAAGAATTGCCTGAGTGGTCTGTAAAGGCTTGATAATTTTAGATAAGTGGTAAAATCATATTTTAATCAGTATTAGGCCTTACAGTCAGTTGCAAAGATAAAGCACTACAATGTTATACTGTAAGAAGCCACCTACTGCGGCTATTGCATTCTTTCCTAGGTGATAAACATCATCAATAGATTTAATAGGTGAGCTAACTATAAAGAAGCATAGCCATATAAATAACTACAAGTTCAAGAGGAAGCCCTCTTTCCTTTGCATCCGGAATCCTTCTGCCTCTTACCTTTTCTTCTTTTCTCCACAGGACTCCTATAGAAAATGCTGCCTTCCCTCTCTCTTGTACTCTTCTAGGAGCAAGGACTGTAGTTTCAAACAATAGTCAACATGAAGTTCTAAAAATCTCAAGTCAAATTTCTCTGCAATTGATTAGTTACTGATTTCCTCTTCTGTATAGCTGAAAAAAGAAGCAGGGCTCATCTACCATCAGCCAAAACCCTAGCATTTCACATTTTACACAGACACTTAGCCTGATCAGCCCTCTGTTTAAAAAAAAACCACAAAAACCCCGAACAAAACCCACAACAAACAAAAAACAACCAAATGAAAAACTACAGAAGTATTTCTGGTCCCTGAAACATGGGGTTTTTTACCATTTCTTTTCACCAAGCACATCCTGAAGCCTTCCAGAGCTGGCTGAGTGTGGAAGATGTTGCCTAGTTTCTGTTTCTGTGTTGCCTCATTTCTGCTTCTGCCGAAGAAGGGGGGATAACTAAACATGTGCATGTATTTCTTTCACACACAATACATATGTTCTTGCCTACTTGGTTTTTATTTTGGAATAAAAAACAAACAAAACAAAAAACAACAAAAAAACCCCCACAATTCAAAAGGTGAAGATACTAAATTGAACTAGTATCACTGCTGCCATCTAGCAGACCTCTATTCTCTCCTGTGCAGGATGTTTTTATCTGTGGATATACCTGCATCTGAGGAATTTCAGTAGTAACATCACCCTACTTTCATTTAGTCACTTTTAGAAAGTTTGTAAAGAGACACTGAAAAAGTTACAGATTTATCACTCTTTTTTTTTTTAATTAAAACCAGATTGAAAACCAGTTATCTCACTTTACTTTTCCCTTGGACCTTCTTTTATGCTAAGCACTTCCCATCTGGCTCATTCCCTTTTTCTTTTTATCTTGCCACATACTTGCACTGTCAAACTAAATTACTATTTGCAGTAAATTTCAGCTCAAACTCTAAGGCACTTTTTATTGAAATATCTTGTTTGCCCTGGTATGGTTATAGTCCTTTTGGAAGATACATATTATAAAATTTATTTTCATGGGTTTATAGCTGTGCAGTAAAAATTCTCATCGTACTGAAATTTGGCTTATAAGCATGAAAGTTAGTGCTTTTTTCCAATATTTAAAAGGTTACATTGTAAAATTTTAGTGATTTTTTTTTATATTTCTTGATATTTCCAAGCAAGCCATTCATCTTCACTCTGCTCCAAATTATTTCTGTTACACTGCATTGAACAGAAAAAAGATCTTACATGATCTATAAAAGGTACATATCTGGCTTAAGGTTTTGATTTTAGAAGTTTCTAATTCAATTTGAGCAACATATTTTCTTGCAGACCTTTTCTCCCATCATCTCTCTTCTCCTTCATGTCTAAGCTCTCCCTTTCCCACTACCTATTTCCACCACTGCCATGGACCTTCAGACTCTCCTGCAGAACACAGAAGCCAGCAATTTCCTCACCCCATCCCTGCTTTGCCATGGTACTATGTAACTGTTCTCTGAAGAAGAGATCTGGCAGCTGAAAATCAGACTATTCATCGAGGGTTTGTTTCTTTAAGCATAGTAATGATGATTAATTTTCTGACAATTACTTTGAGTGCCTAAGTAAATCTCTCAAGACAACTGAAATGTGATATCCCCCTCCCCAAAATATTTTCATGCCTACAGCACTCAAATTGAAAATTATCTAACCTTTCAGACACTCCTACTTGGCACTGACTGTAGAAGTCAATGTTCTCCAACGGGGGGGGGCGTGCAGCTCTTGTGACATCTTTTTAAACAATTGCCAAGCAGAACATAAAATACAGAAGCTTTTCATAAGCATTAACAACACCTGCTTAACACACCTGATAGCTATTTGTGGTCAAAAAAGGGGTGAAAGGTGAGACTGATGCAATCAGTTTATAATAGATATCAAAGGAAGGGACAGAGAATTCTGCTTAAAGACATCACTTGCTGCAGGCAGTTCTTGGGCAGCACACAGTACTGTCCTGTAGATCACAACACTATTAGCACAAGGCACTACAGCTGCAAGACCTCATTAGAAAACCCTTAAGCTTCAATGTGCTTCCAGAAATTTCTGTACCTGGAATGCTTAAAGGAAGATCAGCAGTGACCTCTTCCAGCAAACAACCCCTTGTCATTAAAAAAACAGCCAAACAAAACAAACAAAAACAGAAGAGGAAGTAAATACAATCCTAAAAAAGAATTAAGGAGTTCTGAATTTTTGTCAGATATTTTGTGACAATGTCCTCATCTCATCTGTCTAGAGAGACTTTTAAAAATATATATTATCATACACACTATAAATATATAGTTACAATGCACTGGACCCACTTGTACTTGCCTTAGTCTGTGGATTCCACAATCTCTATTGGCAAAATTTCTGGTCACAGGAGTACGTAACTCAGCAGGACTACTCAGAGCTCTAAGACCAAACAGTGCTATCACTTGAGCGCAGGTGCAAGAGACTAGATCAAATATTTGGGAATAGAAGACATTTTCTGGGCATATAGGAGTGAAGTATCATGGATACATGTTCCTCTTTTTTAATAAATCTTGCTTGGTACCTGTAATTACTGTAGTAGACTGGACTATTTTCACCTGTCTTCTCGAGCATGTTAGATCCTGTGAAGGAAATTAGACCTTGTTTCCCTGAGAAACAACTACCCCAAAATCATTGCATATGCAAGTCATACATATAAACGTGCTGGGTGAGACAGACTCTGAAAGGTAGGATTTGGGGAAGTAAACATAGCCTGAGATGGGCCACAAAGTGGTGAGGGGTGGTGACCAAGTTATTGACTTGGTCAAAGGTCAGAACATCAAAAATTATGGCAAAAGGTCAGACCAAAGGTCCATCTAGCCCATTATCTTATCCCCAGCACTAAGGGCAGATGTCTTGGGAAGGGCTCAAGATGCTTTCTGATTTCTCACTTGAAATTCCCCTCACCACCAAGCTATCAGGTGTCCTCAAAGAGAACTCATGGGTTTTTAGGAAGTGAAAAAGACACCACATAGCTTTGTAGGCATAAAACTGATGTAATAATCTAGTGGCTGGGTTATATTAAAGAATACTAATTGGAGCAAACTGAAGTGACGACAACAGCAAGACTAGGCATATTCTTACTCCAGTCAACGTCTCCTTCATCATACCCAGTAACTGTTTGGACATATAAAGACACATTCACTAACCATCCTTCCTCTCTTAGAAGGATGTCACACTGTGCATTAACTCAGCAGCTTTCCCCTGCCTAAGACATACTAAATGTATACCACAGGATTAGGCTCTGTTGCTGAGATAAACTGGAAATACTATCTAAGAATAGCATTTTGACTCTTCTAGGACTTCCGTCTGAGACAAAGCTCAAGCAGCTTACCAGCAATGAGCAATTACCATGGCAATTCAGTGATGCATAACACTGACATGGGAATAACTTGACAAAATTCATTGCCTTGACAAAAGGCGAGCACTGCCTTCATCAGTCCTTCATCATCTTCATCTTCAGAGATGGTGCCATTAACCACCTTTAGGACACAGCAGCAAGTGCAACCAATGAAGCGATACATGTTAAACCAACCTAACAAAAACAATAGTCAGATCGGGCAAATTCTGCCTTATTTGGCTTGACAGCTGTTAAACTGATATGACCAGGGGGAAACAGGAATGGGATAAGGAGCATCTCAGGTAAGCTACAGGGCAACATGGCAGCCCAAGCAGGAAACGCAGTAGTTTTGGGGGAGAATACATGAATGGAAAGAGCAGTAAAGACAGTAATGTTTTCATTAGGCTGGGATTTCTTTAACAACCTTATTTCAAGCCAATGCAGTTGATTGATTTGACACCCTGTAGATTACCTTCTCATGCCTGTCTTTTTCTTGGAAACAGACGTTTTTATTTATACCTCATAGAAAACCGAATATTCCTCCTCAACATTTGACAAGTCTATTCACTCTCAGGAATGTTACTAGGTACACAGGGATAGACAAAATCAGAATGACTCTTCCAGGTCTCAGCATGAATCCCTATTACTATGCTACAGCACTAGTCAGTGGTACTATTATAGATACTTTGTCTTCTGATTATTCTTTTTTTTAATACTTTGTTGTGGTTTGGGTTTTTTGTTGTTTCTTTTAGGTTGGTTTGTGTTTTTTGGTTTGTTTGAAGGAGGCTGTTTTGTTTGGCATTTTGTTTTGTTTTGTTTTTTGAAGGTTTTTTTGTTGACTACTGCAGCTATTTTAATCTTAAAAGCAATGTTTCATCCCTGGATATATTGCAGAATTTCATCACATGTCCTTTTCAGTCTGCAGCTGTAGCAGTTCAAGACCTTGATGCCTGAGGTTACCAACTTTACTCCTGAGCTGCTTGCATTTCCCTCAAGGTTCAGTGTAGGCAATAAAAGGGGCAGATTGGGAGGAAAAAAACACCTTAGGGAAAGAGGAGGCTATAGCGTTGCAGGCCAGTGGAAGGTGTAGCCAGAACATGTAGGCTGTCTCTGAGACACTTTTCCCCAGCACCACTGTCCACAAGCAGAAGAGGTGGCTTTGGAAGACATACTTGGTTATTGAAAAGAGGTTAGCTAGTGCATGACCAAAGGCTGACTGCACAGCAGGTTGTAGTGACCAATCACTGTAGCACCACCACCTGGCTGATCAGTTCTGCCTAAAATAGTTGCAATAAAGTTCTAATAAAGTCTTGGGAGAAAGAATGACCTAATGTTTATCTATCTCTAGTGTATTAAATCCACATCCCTCTGCTTAATCCAAAATACAAACAGCATCTTTATTTAAACATATACATATGCATGCACGAATATATAGATGACAGAATCACAGAATGTGCTGAGTTGGAAGGGACCCATAAGGATCATCGAGTCCAGCCCTTAGCCTTGCACAGGACTATCCCCAAGAGTCACACCATGTGCCCAAGAGTATGATCCAAATGCTTCTTGAACTCTGTCAGGCTTGGTACTGTGACCATTTCCCTGGGGTTCCTGTTCCAGCACCAAAGCACCATCCGAGTGAAGAACCTCTTTCTAATATCCAGCTTCAGGCTATTCCCTTGTGTCCTGTCACTGGTCACCACAGAGAAGAGATCAGTGCCTGCCCCTCCTCTTCCCTTACAAAGAAGTTGTAACTGGAATGAGGTCTCTCCTCAGCCTCCTCCAGGCTGAACGGACCAAGTGCCCTCAGCCACTCCTCATACGGCTTCCCCTAAAGGCCCTTCTCCATCTTCACTGCCCTCCTTTGGATACTCTCTAACAGCTTGATACCTTTCATATATTGTGGTGTCCAAAACTGCACACAGCTTTAACTGTTTGAGCTGTATATTTCTCTTTATGCATCTTCCTCAAGATCCTTTTTATTTTTTCATTGTTATTCAGTTACTCAGGACAAGATTAAAAGGAAATATGTGTGGCACTTGCTAACCTAAATCCATACAAAACCCTTCCTTACAAACTTGAGTGTTATCTCGAAGTATGTAGTCTACAGCAGTGATCTAGCAGTTGACATCTTGCCACCCCAGAGACACCAATATATGTCCTACTGATAAAATTAGCTAAACTATAAGTTTTCCAATTAAAAAAAAAGTAAAAATGTTTTCCACATGTTAATGTACTCATAGCTAAGATTGTGTATCTAAATCTTTTACTGCATCTGGCTCTGCAAATTTTCTCTCAACTTCTAATGAGATCTGTGAAATCATTATTATTTAATTGCCTATTGGCTCTTCTCAATATCACTAATACTAATAACTTACTTTTGTAATAGAGTTTGACCAGAGAAGCAACACACAGGCTGCTGAGTACAGGTTTCCCAAGCACACACTACATTACATAAAATACTCGACACCAAACCAACAATGCTAATGCTCAAATGTACACCCTGCAAGTAGGCTGCTCCAGGCACTAGAAGTTGGGCATGTTTGCAGGTTCAAGGATGACATTTTCTCCCAGGGTCAAGTACTCAGGCTTTGCTTGGAAATTTACAGTGTCAGTAGGCATGAAAACTGTAAACCTTTCACATGATATGGACAGGAAAAGAATTTGCAGATTAAATGTACAGTTTTTTCAACCTTCCTCTATGCCTTCAGTAACACTTCCTACAAGATATCTCATTAAATCTTAAACATCCAAATTTTTCCAGGTTCCTGAAAAATTAGGCCAATTATACCAGGAGTATGGGGCTGGGTTCTGAGGTCAAATAGTTGCTAGGGGATTAAGTTCCCTGATACCACTGAAATTAACACTTATTTAATAAAAGCAATGTATTACCTGAGATATGAAAGTCGACTTCCAGCATGTACTAGAGCCCCAGATCTGCAGTGGCTAGGAAAAGCATATTTATTCCTTATTTAATTTGAAGATTTTATTTGGCTTTTAGGGAAAAAAAAATTAGTCCATCTCAGTTCATAACTTCATGTACGTTTATAATTTATGCTCTGTTGACTGACAGGAAAAGAATAAACATATTAAATTTTGATACCTGTTCTCTGAATGAAGGAAACATTTCAAAACAGAATTTGCATTGTTTGTCTCTGATCATCTTCACATTTAGTTCTTATTGCTGTCTTAAAAATTGTTTATCTTTCTTATCCAAGAATTGAGGATCAGCTTTTTGACAGCATTTTGAGGAAATGCTTTAAGCACTGAACCATAAATCCACTTGCTGTACTCATTCTGAACTTTCTTTAAATGCTCAGTGATGATTTAACCCAGAATATTAAGAATTAATAATACTAAGAATATTAATTTTGTTCCTACAAAACCTGCTGCCTTGCAGGGGAATCTCTGGCAGTGTTACTTATTACTTATTATTAAGGAAGTCAGTTTTGCAAATACTGGACATCAGTGTTTTCTTTCATATAATTTCAATTTTAGCCAAAAAAGTGCTTAATTATACCGTAAGAAAATTATATTCAGAGAGTAAGGCATCAAAGCAAAAGCTAAACAGTAGATCAAATAACTCGAACTCCAAGTCACAATTTAAAAAAAAAAATCAGTTAATTTTTCTTTTATGCAAATGTTATTTATCTTGCCTGTTGGCAGTTCAGACTTGATTTCATCCCAGAATGTCTGAGTACTGACATGAATGAAATTAAGTAGCATAATCATATATCTCTACCTAACTGCTTAACTTCTTTGCATAATCCCTTTTTTTTTCATTTGTATCCAAATTAATCTAAAAAATGTAAGGACAGGAAGGTAAAAGACACTGTACAAACAAAATACATTAGCCCCAACACCAGAACTTAAAACATATTTGAAGAATGAAAAGCCTGGAAGAAACATCCTACTCTGAAATATAAATAGTTCTGCTTCAAGTATAGGATTAATCCTCCATTTAAACATTTACAGAGGCTCCTGATATTCCTCCATTGCCATGAAGTGCTTGTGCTGAAGAACTTTCAGGTCTAATCCTCTTGGACACAGATTTATTTTCAGAGTATTGCATCCCCTTCCCTCCATTACACCCCTATATTCTGCATTTGAATGTCTATTTTTATGCTTCTGGTGCATGTGCAAGCCATCAGTTACTCTCTCCACCGAGAGGTGCAACCACGAATAGGTCTGGAATTTTATTCTATTTATAATAAAAGATTTTATTTTTTTCATCAAGACAACAGTTACTATGCTTGTATCTGGGTTTAATTTTTCTCCTTAGACAAGTTTGTGGTTATACAGAGCATAATGCCATTAACAATTTTACACAGCTGAGCTCTATCACAAGGGAGAAAGAAATGCTTGAAAGGCAAATTTATGAATTACAGGTAGTTAATGTTACTGGATCCTGAAGAACTACTGCAATTACAAGTAGCTATTTTCAAGGAAGCCTAAGATTCCTAATAAAGTTTAAGCACCTCCAGTTTTAGGAGGGACCATATTGTGTCCTCCCTTCAGGGGTGAGCCTCCAGCAGCTCCTACCTGCCTTTTCCCATTCACATGGCCATCATATTTGTCAGTATCTGCCTGATAAATCCTTAGGCAGATACTGCTTAACATCCCCCCTGCCCAGGGCGCTGCACCACTGCCAAAGCTGTGGGTCTACAAGTGAAGCACGATCCTTTCTCCTGATGCTGGAAGCCACAACTTTCAAGCTTCTTGACAGACACCTTTCACTGCCTGCTTGAAAACAGTCTCCAGTTATCCTTCCCAGCTCTTATCTCTGCAAACTTCATCAAAAGCCCTGTAAATCCCCTCTTCTGTGGAAGCACTGCTGGCTATTGCACTGGAGAGCCACAGCAGCATTCAGCGCTGCTGCTAGGGGGTCGCAAGAGTCATGAAGGGAGAACCGCTCCCCACTTTCCCCAGAGTATGAAGAATAGCTCCAAAGTATGGAGACTGCCTCACAGGCCCTACAGAAAGAAAACATACCTGAGGGAAGCAGAAAGGATAGATTAAGTGCTTTGTTTTACCTTTCCTTTTAGCATAGAGCCAAGTAGTGATTAACAAAGATGAAGCATGAGAATTACCAATAGACTGGCCAGGCAGATTTGGATTACTTACTGCTTCCAGAAACCAAGACTAAAGGTTTATGAATTTTCTTCTCCATAAGCCAAGCATTTGCTTCCAGACCCCACCTGCAATTAGCAGTAGAGTGTCTTAGTAAGACACATACATTAACTTTTGTTCTTGGATATTAGTGATCAGACATACCAAACAATCCAGTGCATCAAAAACTGCACAAATAGTGAGAAGACAACAGAGTTGTCAGAATTAGTGTCAGAGGGAAAAATTCTGTAGAGTATTTAAATTCCAGATATAAACAATTGCATTATTTACTACTGCACTATGAATCTGCATTGATGTTACAAAAAATAGCCAATTGCTGTTACTTATGTAGCTTATGTAAAATATGCAAAACTGCAGAAGTCAGCAGTACAGATACTGTGGCCATTAGGAAATAGGCCACTCAAACACCGTGGTTGTCACAAATGAGTGGTTATAGTCACTCAAAGAATCATCATCAACTATATTACCAAAAGTAGGTTGAATACAAATTTGTGACAGCACAACTTCACAAAATGCTATGGAAAGGTTTACTCTGTTACTTACTACAAAGATGAAGCGTACAAAGGAAAATCAGACTAGAATCAATTTAGAATGATATACACAGAAACCGGGGACATGAAAGAGTGCAGAGAATAAGGGAGACCTTCCTGTTGAGACACCAGGTTTAGGGAGGGCCCCCTTACTTCCTAAATTCCTGATGGAGACTAGGTGAGGCTGAGTGCAATCTCAGTCCCATATAGTTTAGTCTAAAGGATTTAGCAGCACTTAAAAATTGACTAATTTAACATTTATAAAAGGATTCAATAAAATTTACTACAGTTATAGTGATTTAATTATCGAACCAAGAAGCAATATTTATTCTATACATGCTATCGTGTGTTTCAATCAATTCACATGCACAAACACAAAGCTGTTATATATAAATTTACTAACATATTCCTGTTAAAAATTGCCCTCAAGTTCAGTGAAATGCTGAGGTCAAATGTCTTGTCATTTCTCAATGGCTGAGACTTGAGCCTTGAGGGGGCAGTTGAGTTTGGGTGGGGGTGTCAGTCCAGGTGCCACCATCAGTTTTCCATGATGATCCTGCCAGTATAGCAAATTTAAGAGCTGGCAAGCTCTGAAAGACATCCCTCACAGAGAGAGGTGCTGGTGCATCCTGCTGAACTCTAGGAGAGCTCAAAGCACCTCACATAGAACAGCTTCTTAGAGGGTCACAAAAAGCTTGGCTTTAGTCATTAGTCAGTTTCCATCCTGGCTGTAATCCAAGTTGGTAATTACTGGAGTTTTTAAAAAGTTCAGTAACAATGGTACTGTTTCACTTGGGTTACAACTCAGGTAAAGAATGTTTCGAGGCTGTCAGGGAATGACTCATTATCTCTCATTCACCTCCTTGGTCAGGCAACAGAAGTCCCTGGTATAGACAGTGCAACCCCTACTTAGGCATGCAAGAGGTTCTGGCACAGTCAAGGTGCACTTCACCACTCAACTCATCACTCAAAAGCCAAAGCCTAATGGGAATTCCTGAGGTGGTAGAGCAGCCTGAGGATGGGTGGGTGGATGTTTCACCACTGCAGTGGTTTAGAAAACATTATGTTAGTTTCTGGTTTTGTACATAAATAAATGTGGTTGATATAGGTGAACTAAATTAACAGAAGCCAATTTATAAATTAGGGAAAAAACATTACACTATGAAACTTTCATTAAAAAAGCATTTAACTGTGACTAATGTTAGTATATTGTTAGGTATGATCTTAAGCATTATTAAGCAGGCATCTGACAAATTAGTGCTGCATATCTTCTCAGTGCTTGTCAGTAAGGTATAGTTGGTTCATGGCTAATCTAAATGAGGTCCTACCATGGCTGAAGCCCTTGACCTTTTTTATTACAAATAAAAAACCCATTAAGACACGTGACTTTCAATTTAATGCAATAAAAATCAGCCTGAGAAAAAGTAAAAATGCACCATTTTCATGGTACTTTGCACAGTATTCCAGAGTAGTTTCATGGGCCGGTTCTCATTTACAGCAAGTACTAGGTGGCCCTTATACTTAGATATGACAGATGATTTTTGTAGACTTAGAATATTTTGAAGTATGTCACAGTAATAAAGCAAGTGACATTTTTTTCCCCTTTTAATTCTGTCAGTTCAGTGACAGCAAGGATTATCGCCCCAATACAGCATGTCGGTGTGCTTGACTTTCAGCACATCAAAAGTAAAATCTCAAGATGTGTTCCTGTGGTATTAATTAATATGGAATTGGAACAACAGGACCAAATCCACATCAAGAAAAGAGGTTATCTGCCTTTCTCTGGTAGAAATCATTGGAGAGGAGGAGAGAGAGACCAATAAAGTTACAAGCCAGTTTGCCCATTCACAGCTTCAGAAGTTTTATAAGCATTTAAGAACACTTCTATCACAAAAAAAAAAAAAGGCAAATGCAGATGATAACTCACTTTTATGAGTTTGAAAGCACCAATATGATTGTCTCTCTTGAAGCGACCTTTCAAAGAAGCTAAAATTTGACCCCTATCCTCACAAAGTCTCTTAACCATCCTCCCACACATCACAGGCTTATCAGCAAGTATATGGTCTAAGAAAGGGAGAGAAACTGTTTTGCAAAAAGGCTTAGGCTGTGGAGAATATCTTTAGGGACCAAATATCAAGTCACATGCCCTCTAGAAGGAGCAAGGATCTGAAACATCCAGCCTGCGATCATAGTTACTCTCAATGTTCATGAAGTAACCACCATATGATGTTAAATTTTACAAGTGTTTGATTGCCTCATGCCATTTTTAAGAGGTGATATTCAATTTTCATAGTTAATGATAAACTGATTATGAAACCACAAAAGTAATTAAAAAGGTATTACCAGTATTTCTACAGCATGGATGAAAATGCACATACCTATCAGACAAAACTAAAATAGCAGTGACAATAAAATAAAAAACAAAAGTAATCAGCAGTACAAGTTATAAGTAAATCAATTTGCAAAATAATTTGAAGTTGTCTGAATTAAGAACATTAAAAATAAGATGTTCAAGTAGAAATGTCACTGAAAGTTCTTCAAAGCACTGTACGCTTTCGCACATAAGGTTTTTAGTCAAAATCTGCTCTACAATATTCAGCATATGCTCTGATGCTTTATACTGTAACCAGTGTATTGTTCTGTGTAAATTATTTAATTATGTTTTATAAGATCTATAAAGCCTGTATGCCAGGAATCCATGTGCACAACCATTCTGTATTTAAACAAAGAGAAAAACCACTGTGGAAAATCTTGCCATGTCAAACAAGTAAAATGTGGTTTCAAGTCTCTTTTTTTTTCACTTTCCTCTTACAGGATCACAACAACAGCTGCTTGCATGATGGACCTGCGCAGATATCCTCTGGATGAACAAAACTGCACACTAGAAATTGAAAGTTGTAAGTTACTGAAGGGAGAGGGTTGGGCAAATGACAGCTGTAGACTGAAAGATGTTGACAGGTTAGGCAAAACAGGAGCAAATTGCTCAAATAATGCCTGTCCAGTGAGATTGCACACTGAACATACCCAATGATTTCTATAATGCAAGCCAAAATATGTTTCATTT
Organism: Xenops minutus; assembly: GCA_035221455.1. NCBI lineage: Eukaryota > Metazoa > Chordata > Aves > Passeriformes > Furnariidae > Xenops > Xenops minutus. Next base: position 48,089,226 of record JAWWEE010000122.1, on the reverse strand, counting down.
GCAGTATTGGTTGATCCCAGTCTAAGATGTCTTCCAAAATCTCTTGTTGAGTGAGGGAGGAGTGTATTTCTTGATGATTAGCTCAAAGAAGAGCAACTGAGCACTGTCCATCTTGGTGCATAATCACTGCAAAACCTGAATTAATTACTCCACCTTAGTGCATTAATCTCTAACATCCAGACTAGCATCTGTCCCACATGGTTGTGGCAGGACTGATCAATTGTTCTCACCAAATCACTTGAAGGTTATAAAAGGAAACAACTTGATCCTTCAGCACCAAGGTTAATGAGAGCTTTGTCATTGTCTTCTGTGAGCATAGGAACAAGGCACACACTTACAAATGTTTGTCATTAATATAGTCTCTACATCTCTTATGATGCCCGCTTTTAGAGAATGCCTGTACAGGTTTCTGAAAAGAATCTTTATTCTGTCATTGGTCAAACCAGCTGCTGCCACTGATCACTGAGGAGTCTGTCCAAACAAACTGGTTGAGACTACTTAAAGTCCAAGGCAAAATAATGCTGCAGTTTTCATAGAATTTCCATTCTCCACATTGCAACTGTTGCACTGAGTTAAGCAATCTTTTTTTTTGTAATAATACTTCCCTCTAAAGTACAAGAGTCTAGAAATATTTCCCCAAATATAGCATTTTGTTTCAATTTACTGCAAAGAAAGAACAATTTTAGCATTTGAACCTCTGCTTTGAGGTTTGAAGTTTTAAAAAAACAGAGAAACAAACTGATCTATGATTAACCAAAATAATTTCCTAGTATTTATGTAATTAACAAAAGCAATGGTTTTATTGTTTGTAGCACATCCCATTCAAGGAAATAAAATTTCTGATAAATCCAGTAAATACCCTTTCCATTCTGCAGAAATTCATGATATAAGATTTTGCTGTGGACTGAAAAGAGGTTTAATGAGTTGTGTATATATAAATGGAATATATCTCAACATATCTGAGGTGGCAGTTGTCAGACACTGAAAAAAAGCATATAGTCAGCCTAGAGCACTGATGGACTCACAAGAGCCCAGCACAAGATGGGCTGTCAGCCCAGTGTTTATACTAATTTATAATTTCTATTTAGTGTTATCAGAAAAAATGCCTTATTTAAGGCATTGAAATGGCAAAATACCTTCAAAATTCTCAAAACTTCAAAACTCTCCATAATGAAGTATTTTTTTCTAAGTGCATAAGCAGTATCAGCCTTAATATAAGTCAGTGGAGGAACAGCTTTTAATTTAGATTTTATACTGTTTGGTAAGAAGCTTGGAATGCTTTCCCAAGAATTATTTGCTTTTGCTCCTTTTCCCAAAAAGTCTTTTTATATTAATTTTAGAAATTTTCTGCGAGGTTAAAAACAACAAACCTATTATTCCACCAGAAAAAGGTTTTAATCAAGTAAACATTCACAGTTGGCTTAATAAAAGTTATTTTTAATTGAGAGCCTCATCTGAACCATACCTGCTCATTTATTTCTTTAGAGATTTCTTTGAGATTTGGGTTTTTTTTAAGATGCTAGTGTTTTAGCATTGCACACAGACATCTCAGAAAGAGAAGCAAGCACACAGTTTTGTCAAGGTTGCCCATGAAGCACCTCAATAGCTGCTGTCCAGAGTCTCCATAGTAGCTTATCCTTTGTTCACCATTCAGCTCATACAAGGAAGAGTCTGGAGGGACATATTGGTTATGCACCGTATTAAACCCTCTCAACAGACACAGTAGCATGGCAAGTTGGGCCAAGTTGATGTGCATGTAATGAATGCAACTCATGTTACACCAATAGGCATTAATTTTCCCTGTATATCTGCTTTCAGTCAGCCTGTCCATACCTCCATTGCCCTGAGCTGACTGAAGCATCACAAACCCACACCCTTGGGTATGAACACATATAGAGCCATTTTCTTCTCCTTCCCAAGAAGCAGAGGCAGTAGGAAATTGTAGCTTCCCTTTCTAGTGCTGCCCATCACCCTACTGATCTCTTTAGTCACTTTCTGAGAGTTCAAAACTCTGTCTGAGTGTCATAATCCACCACTTGACAGGACCTAAGAAGTTGCTCGTTAAGATGCATGCTTGTCATCCTATCCTTGGGCTTTGCAGTCCTCTGCCTTTTTTGGCACACAACTGTTTTCTTGGTGTTGGTTGCTGCTGCTTGGCTCATCTTCCGGCTTAAAACTACTAAAGCATGCAATCTAGAGAATAAGTCATATCTTGATTTTCAAAATAAAGTGTTTAACACATCTCCTCAGTAACTTTTCTACCTGATCAGCAGAGGAAATGGATATATATACAATACCGCAGCAGTTAAAATGGGGGATGATACTGAAGTTGCCTTCATACTGAATTCATACTTGAATTCATTTGCTGGGAGGTAGATGATTTGAAGTCTCAAGCTCAGTCATGACTGAAGCTGATCAAAGTACATAAGCAATTATCAGCTAGCAGCCTGAATAATAAAATCAGACTGACACTTGACTGGTTCATACCTCTTTATTCTCAGCTTTCATATGAATGAAGCTTTGTAGGGTTAAATGTTCAGTGAGAATGGACTTATTACTATCACTGAGACATCATCATGAATCAAAATTAACATCAGCTGGAATAAGCTATTAAAATGTTAACACAATCGGGGATGAGAGAATACCATGTCAGCTATGTGGCCAGTCATACATCCCCAAAAGAAAATTGCTTTCCAGACCCTTTGAATACTTGCATAAATAATTCATGTCTCCAGAGGTAAGTATGTTGATATGTTAATACTTGTTGAGCTGATCACAATTTGCCAACAGGTCAAAACTGGAGAGTGGATTACTTCTCATGAGTATTTAGGTCAGTTCTACCAACAACTGAACAATTTTCAAAAAGCACAGACGTGCTTACCTCCTCCTGAAAGCTCACAGGTAGCAGATGTGTCAGGCACACTGGTGCCTTTGACAATTCTCCGCCTAAAATATACTTTCTAATGCACCACAGCTCTTCTCTTCTGCATCTTTAAAACTCTTGAAAATTATTGATCATACTTGGAAGAACAGTGTTCTGAAGGACAGGCTGCCCGCTTCTTTCTTTGGCATTCGAGTACAAGTAAGCCAGTTGTGCAGAGTACTCTGCACTTGGTAGTACCCACTAATCCCCTTGAAAGGTATGAGGGGGAAGAATGGAGAGGGTGAATAAAGAGGTGATAGCCATGACCACTGCTTCTCTGCTTATGCCACGTATATCAGGCATGTGGCATTTCCTTCCATGACAGAACTGGTTTATGATTCCCACCCTCAAGCTCTCCTTCCAGCTCCTGCATCACCCTTCAGCTATTAAGCTTTCTTTTGTGCCAGTATGCAAATGTTCGCAGAGCTAGGACTAAAATAAAACTGTTCTTTTTTTTTTTTTTTTTTTTGTTTTGTTTTGTTTTGTTTTGTTAAAAAGGAATCCCTTTCATATAAAGGCTTATCCACCTCAATTTTGGGATAGACAGGAATTAAATAAACCCCAGGGCAGAGCTGTTCCTTAAATAAAAGGGCCAGGGAAAGGTGGTGCTGTAATCACTAAGCAATTCTGGAACAGCTTGTGTAATAGCAAGCAGCATTTCTCACTACTAGACAGATACTGTTCAGTATGTGCACTGCCAAACCATTTTAAAAGCACTGGAAAGATTTTCATACTGTGTACAGTTATATAGTTTAATCCATAGAAGCACCAGCTTGCAGAGCCATACCATTGCACTGCAAGAGCTGCAGCATTTCCTTTGTTCCTGAAGGCAGGCAGGTGGTTTCTGAGCGAGTCCTTTTTCTGTCACAAGGTGCTTCCCCACCTCTAAAACAAGCAAGCTGGAGACACACTTTCCCCTCCAAAAGCTGAATGCTCCCCTGTGCAGCCACAACAGCTCTGCAGCTCTGCAGCAGTGCCAGAGAACACCAATGCTGCAGCACACACAACCTGGCCCTCTTCTGAGCTTCCATGTGTTTTTAAGGGAGACTTACTCCTGCGGCAGAAGGAGCCTGTTCCAGAGGAACCAGAAAGTCCCACAGTTAAATTGCTTAAAGAATAGATGAACATCACCCTGTTTGTGAGCAGAAAGGCAGTGAGTCATTTCACCTCACAGGGGTGCTGTGGAAATTAGCTAAAGACAATCCCTGAAAATCTAAAGTGCTAAGAATTGTTCCTTAATACTACTTGCCAGTGAGTAATTTCAGGCATTGCAAATAGCAACAAAAAAACTGTGTGACACAGGAATGGAAAAGAGCACAAGGAATCAAACGCTGCCCCATTATCAAACCTCCCTAGCAGTACAGCAAAGGCATGGATAATACATGCCTATATTGAGTCAGCAGATTATTTTCATTAAAAAAATTGCATTTCCAGCTTTCCTGAAGCTATCTTACAGGACTGTAGAAACTATGTATGCACAACTGACAACCAGAGAAATATATACATTTGGGAGGAGAGCATTTTGGTGGCACGTGTTCCTTCACACACATTTTTCACAGCTTTACTCAGGCAGTTCACCTTATTCCAAATTCTGCAGCGGCAGATGGGGAGACCATATCAGACGTTTTACACCTTTTCCAGTGTCTAATACCGTGATGGCCACTGGAAACTTCTGTGTACAAAAATCAAGGGATTTTATAACTGGAACTGCTTCATCAGCAGAGCTGGGATCTGTGACAATCCATTTCTCACAGATTAGCATATACTGGGAAGGATGATACTTAATACTTGGCTGGAGGTTACACAGACTGCTTGGCACTCTCACATGAGCTCTGATGGATGTCAGCTTGGCAATTTAAGATGTTAAATCCCCCAGCTGTTAGTTCTGCTGCACAAGGTAGCCTCTGGCAAGGGCTACAATTGCTATGGCAGTTTAGAACCCAGTGCCTTGGCACAAGTCCACTGTTCCCAGCAGCAGCTACGACAGGCTCTGGACTGGCATGGGTAAGATACAGACACAGATTTCAGCTGATAAAGGAGCATACAGAAGGAGGAGGCAAACAACAAGTAGCATGAAACTGCTACAGCTGTATCACCCAGAGCTTCACTGTCAGAGTTCTGACTGCACCTGCCCCACTCTGGAATCCCTAATTACAAATACAAGTGCTGACCTCATTGCACTACCTACAAGATAAGACAGAATACTGTTATTATTTTAATACTCTTTGTCCCTCTGAAGTCACTGGTATCACAATCACACTGTGACCTTGTGGACTAAGCTTGCACCTGGCTTTCAATCGCCAAAAAATTGGTGTGCTGACAGCATCACTGACAATAAATTAAATTCCCATTTAGGGTTTTACTTACAGCATCTCCCAAACTTCAGTGAAATGTTCCACTGTCACAGGAGAGGAACAGTCAGGCTGTGCTCCAATTTGGCAAAGTTATTTACTTATTGGCAAGCTACTATGTGTTTTATAACAGGTCTGAGCAGTTTATCGGAACTGTCCCTTTGGTCTCAAAAAAATCTGTGTCTCTATGACAACTGTAATGCGGCAGCACAGTTCAGGGATCAACACTGCAACACTCAACCATGCATTAGCCTTGTCATCAGCACTCCTAGAAACCACTTTGTTGCCTAAAATCAGAGAAACAATTATCTGGAAAATTTTGAGTATAGAAAGACAAAAAGCAGCTATTAATTGTGGCAGCTTTGGTGCACAAAATATATTACATACACCAACAATATAGGCCTTTACAATTATTATAATACCATCTAATTACAATATTTGGACATTACCTCATTGGTTTCACCCATCCCCAAAATCACCCCTTCCATCAGACTGCCCTTGCCACACCTCATGAATTCGAGTCAGTGGTCCCAAAACAACCACCCTTTCCTTCCAACCCTTGTCATCCTCGTCATCTTTGTCCATCTTGGAATGGCTCGCAGGCTTCTGAGTATTTTTGACTGGCCATACCAAGTAGTGTGACTCTGCTATGTCTTATTCTCAGAACATTTCTACCGGAAAGGTGTTTTTTCACCTTGCTAAAATCTTTGTCCACTGGAATTCTTGACAAAGAATATTACACATTTTCAGAAATCTTGTACAAAGGTGCTTAGTGAGCTAAAAGAACTATTCTAAAATTTTATATTATACAGATTTTAAGGCATCAATTTGTGTGAAGTGAACTCAAAAAGCCTGCAGAAACCTGAACAGATATATCTGGGGAAAAGAGGAAGATTTATTTAGTTGGCTACAGTTTAAAAAATGGCAATTCTCCTTGATTCCACTGGGTTTTTGGCTGTCCCTTCCTCATACAGAAATAGATCTAACACTAAATATATGTAATGCTTCAATCAAAGCACAACTGACTTAGTATTACAGTAAATCAATAGAATACTCCACTTGAACATCTACATAGTTTGTTGCCAGAAAAAAACAACTGAGTTCATACCTAAACATTCATTATCACCTTTGTTGGCATAGAGCCGTCTGACAGAATGAGATTTGAACAGATTTATCACAGCTTCCTGCTTGAGACAAGATTGCATTGATCAAGGGTATGATTGCATTTGAACTATCAAGGATGTAAGAACCTACACCTCAGACAAATAGGAATATTTTTTTAGAGATGAAAAACCTGTCTTAAATCCAAGCTTTCCCATACATCTTTTCCTTTGCCTGTCTGCAGGCACCAGATATCTAGTAATTTATTCATGCCTGGCAATAAAAATTCACTAATGAATATTACTGTTCTGGCACCTGAGGCAGCAAGAGCTTTGAGCTGGATCCACTGATGTATTTTCCCTAAAGTATCCAAAACCACTAAATGGGCATCTGGTCTCATCCTGCTTCTCCTCACCAAACATATCAAATCGTTTCCATAGAAGGCATAATTTCTCCTTTCTCCCTTCTCAAAGAAGCTTGTTGCTCAGAGCATTCTGAAAGCCAGTTGCAAGGCCCCTTGCAAGAAAAGAAAAAAAAAAAAAAAAAAAGGAAGACCCAAGAGATTCCATTTCTGATGTTCCTAATGAGGGTAGCTCCCCCCTGCACAGTTGCTTACGTTTTGCTGCATCTGTAAATGAAGAGCTTCTCTTACTCACCTGCCTGTCAGACTGCCCCTGCTCCCCCATGAGACCTGTCAGCCATAAACCCATGTTCTAGCATGTGTCATTTCCCACGGGCCCTGCAAACCCTGGGGAAAAACTCTCATTTTCTCCACTTTGACTTGTCTCTGGTTATTACAGTGTAGCACTGGGAATAAAAGCTCTCTTCTGCTTCTGGCCAATTCCTTTAATTGTTCAGCCTTAAATTTCTTTCAGACTTCATGGACTAAGAAGAGAGAGAGAGGTATGAGTTCCAAAACTCAGATCATTCAAACAGTGCATCTTTCTGAGATCATTAACTATCTGAACGGAAAGGGCAGAAGGGTTCCTGCCTGTCCATCATGACTTAATCTACCACCTATAAGTGATAGATGTTCTTCACATCTCATCCCGTTCACAGTGTACACAATTCAACAGAGTGCAGGTGGGTCTCCATCCATGCCTGCTGTGCACCCATTGCTGCCTGCACTGTGACATGCACAAAATGCCTTATTTCACAAAGACTGTGCCCTGCACCAACTGCCATGTTCAAGTGACTAGCTCCCACAAAGCCTAGAAGAAGAATAGTTAATAAACAGAAAACAGAAGAGCACACTTTATCACAGCACACTCATAAAACAAGACAATACCACAGGAAACACCCAGCAAGAGCAGGAATGTAGATCAGCACAAAAGACTGCAGGATTTATCCCATATACTGCCCGTTGGAACAGCGAAGTGATTATTCTCTGGGCAACATATTTTGCAGTTCGAAACTCACTTTAATAATTCCTTAAGATATTCAGATAATACACTCTAGGTTACTCAATATACCCTGTGCAGAATAAACACACTGAGCTTGTATCATTGCAAATACATTCTCAGAAGGATCAGCCATGGAGACTCTGCATACACACAACAATCTGTAAATCCACATTAACTTCTGACATGGCATCCTTCTGAGCTACAGAAAACATGCTGGCAGAAAGACAGGAGAGGTTTTAAAGTTACAGCATGAGCATCCACAGAAGCAGATTTAAACATCACAGGAACAGAAAGACTAGCACAGTGCTGTGAAGCTGAGCAAGTTGTTTTTTAGATACTCTCAGAGGCAGATTCACAAATAGCTTGTTGATATTGAAACTGAGAAATTAGCCAAATAGGACTGCATGTTTCCTCTTTTTTTCACATCAAAATCTAAAATGTATTTTTCGCTCAGTTTAAGTCATTCCTTACCACTCATCTTTTAAGTCAGTTGCTAAGCTAAAATAATTTATTCTTCACAGCACACTAGTGTTAAGCCACAGCGACTGCTCTGTTTCCACACTTTGGAAAGATTTCTTTCCCCAGAGGACTATAAATCAGTTATGTTACTTTCACAATGTATTTTTACACCACACACAAATTTACAAGTTACTCAGATGATGATAGTATAGTCTATATGACTTTCCCTTTTTATTTTCAAAAAGATGGATAGCTTGACTTTATATGGATGCATAGATTTTAATAGCAAATATTTTATATTCAATGATTCCAGTACCTGAACATATAAAATTAGCCAAGTCTGGTATATCTTAAGCACTTTTCTATTGCATACAGAAGGAATGTAGTTATTTTCACCAACTACTCTTCTCGTTTAGTGCCATCTCAGTAGCCTCAGAGGTACTGATACAGGACTCAGGCTGTTCCCTGGTGACCACCCTGGAGGACAGGAAAGCTGAAGCTGAGTCACTTCCCAGCACAGCCTCATTAGGTCTCAGTTTTCAGCCTCTGACAGTCCCCAGGCCAGGGGAACAGCAAAAGGAAAAGTTGGGCTTGCTTTAAAATAAATTAAGGATTCATTTAGGGGAGGGGCTGATTTCTCCAGAAGCAACTGTGCTCGTAGATGAGTCTGTATTTCTGCAGTCAGAGCTGAAGGAAAAATAGTCTCTCCACCTGGTCATATCACAATGCTGGAAGAGCCAGCATACTGTGCTTTGAGATAATGCAGTTGTCCTAGAATGTTACAGCCATAAGTATAGTTTATGTATTTCGTTGTCTTCTGCCAAGGCATGAATTGTATAAAAGAAACAAAACCCAGAACAAATTGGAAGATTTCAGGACAAGAGGGAATGGCTTCAAACTGAAAGAGGGTTGGTTTAGATTGGGAAGAAATTCTTTACTGTGATGCTGGTGAGGCACTGGAACGGGTTGCCCAGAGAAGTTGCAGATGCCCCATCCATGGAAGCATTCAAGATCAGGTTGGATGGAGCTTTGAGCAACCTGGTCTATTGAAAGGTGTCCCTGCCCACAGCAGGAGGGTTGGGCAAGTTGACAGGGGAACTAGATGATCTCCCTTCCGACTCAAACCCTTCTATGATTGTGTGATTCTATGATTCTGGGATCATTAAGTTACCTACGGAGAGCTCTTCCTGAGAAAACAAACTGTTATTTAAACTTTTACCATTTCTAATCCAAACCACACAGACTATGACTTCCTTATTTGTATTCATACTTAAGGTCAAAGAAACAGAACCTGTAATTCAAATATTTCACACACTTACTGTGGCCAGGAATATGTATCAACAAGATTAGGCACACAAAAAACTATTCAGCATCTTTTGATTATAGGACCTTGTATCTTCTCCCTTCATGAAGCACCTGCCCCTCCATTACACCTTATATTAGTCCACTAATGAGTGTATGCTGCATGTCTGCCTCCCTCCACACAAAACTGCAGATGCCAAGCAGACTTTGTACATCAACCACCTAAAAAGCCTGTTACTTGACTTTAGCCCATGCTTTTAGCTGCAGAAATCCCCTACTCATTCTTTAGTGCTTAAGAAAAAGTGGCAACCACAGAACTATCTCATTAATCTTGTTGTCCAAGAAGGCACTCATCTCCTTGGTGCGGGACTGCACTCTGCTCCTGAACTCAGCCTATTCATTGCCCCAGGGAACATGGTATTTTTCAGTCAAGGATTTTTCCCCAGCAAAGTTTTACTGATTAAGTAATCTGTAACTATTTTGGGAAAATATGCACGCAGAAAATGGAGTGGAGTACATGTACAATACATGTGCATTGGAAAATATACTTTCTAAAATGAGTCAATATTTCATTTTCAAAAGTCAATACAGTTGGTATTTTTATTTTAAATTATTTTTGTTTATAAAAGTCCTTTTTCTTCCTCTCAATTCTTCTCAATTTTGTCTGAATGAAAATTTTAATGTAGCTCATTATAACTTTAAATCTTTCTACAGTTGTTCATTAATTGAAAATTAAGCTGCTTATGTAGAGTAGTGAGTGAGACCATGTTGTGGTTGAGCCCCTGTCACTTGCTTACTCCCCTCTTCCTTCAATGGGGAGAAGAATCAGAAAAGACAGGGCAGACTACCATGAAAACTTCATTGTCATTATTTATCTAAAAAGCCCAAGTACAGTGGCCTCATACTTGCCTCCATATTTACCTCTCTGAAAAATTTATGCACCTGTATTAAGTAATTAAAATTTTAAAAGGGTTTTCACTATCTCAGACAGGAACACAATCTTGCATAGAAATATAAGGTGTACTCGCATAAGACATGCTGCCATAGGTAAGAAACACAAAAAGTCCTGAGACCCTACTGCCTTAAAGGGCAGATTTTGGCCTGACACACTGGAGCACCAACCAGATGGACCTGGATTTCAAAGGCCTTTTTCACCAAGTACAACAGCTGTATCTAAAATTGGGTGAGTCTGCCTGGCAACAAAATGAGAGCACTTAGAAGTAGATCTTAATTAGTCAAATGAAATAAGTGCTCAAGGGCAAAATGTGTTTACAATACGAGCAGACAAAACTGTGTACCATGCAATATTGACTGAACTAAATTAATTGAATGCTAAGCAGCTGGACTTCTGTTGCTAATGTTTACATAATGTGCTTATAAATAGTGTTATTCCCTTTTTAACTTTGTAAAGCAACTCAAGTTAGAAAAAACTTCCAGGATTATGGCTCAGACGGGGATAGCCATCTATTGTACAGCAGCTCAGATGAGTAAAAAAAAGAACAAATTGGGGACTGAAAAGAGTAATTTGCATTAGACTTATAAACACTACATAAAATGTGCTCCTGAGAGCACTGCAAGTAGGTTACCTTATTCAAGCTCATGTAAAGGTGTGGAAGTCCTTTGAATTAGCAAGCGAGGTGAAAGACTTCAATAACTGGGCTTTCAGGAGAGGTCAGATCTCTCTCAAGACGTCGAGGTCTCTCATCCTGACTCTGGCACTCCTGGCCTGCACTGCCAGGACTGGAGTAGAAACAATTTGTGGTCTGCATTTTGCTGTTTCTGAAAATATGGGTTTTTTTTTTTCCCTCCTCATCAAACCAGGGGGGATGAATATAAAAAGAAAGGGCAAAGAAAGCAAGCAAATCACTCTAGAAGAAGTCAGGAGCTTTGTTTCAACTTTCTGCAGACAGATACTGCTAGTATCCATTATAAGTGTCCTTTCAAAAGGAAAAGAAGAAAGGGAGAAGGAGAAAGCTCAAAACAGATTCAGGAAAAACTCATCTCAGAATGAATGGAAGAGAAGATGACTGGGACTTCTGACACTTGATGCTGGAAAGAAACAAACCCTTGCCAGCTCCAAGCTCTCAAGAACAGTCTGGTACCAAGAGCAAGTGAACTGGGGCGCAAGGCAGGGAGACTATTGGGGTTAACCTCCTCATGCATAGCTGCTGCCCTAATCACTGTTAACTAGCCTTTAGACAAAAACACCACAGTGTGACTTCATTTACCACTTCAGTGCATTCAACCCCACAAGAGAAGAGGATCCAAGCAAAGAAGTGAGACACATGGAAGTAATTAAACAAAGAGATCCTCAGGAGATGTAACTACCAAAGTAACTAACGTGCCATTTAAAAACTTCGTGCTTAGAGCCACTCTACATGAATTTCTAGTCTAGTCAGGAACACATACTGCACACCTGCTTTGCTAAAAAAAAGAATCAATATATCCTTGGTGAAAATTTTTAGACAACAGGTCATCAAAATGTCTCAAGTCCAAAGTTAAATTACTCTCCCTGCTCATTAAACATTTGCATGTAAGAGACTTCTGAGTTTTCAGTGACATTTTAACCACTGAGTTACTATGGGCAGGTTGCTTATTACTGCACAAAGTGTGCGGGCATGAACAAGACTTTCTAATCATGGTTGATTTACAGGAAACACAAAGATGTGTAGAGTTAGAGGGTCTCAACATCAGGCTAAAAATCATCACTGCAGTGATGAAAGAAAAGTGTTGTAAAGATGAAAGTAATGAGATGGGCAAATCAGGCTGTAGAGGAACATGTCAGGTCCTTAACTGCTATACTGTCTCAGATCAGATGTCTATCTCACGCGTCACTTTGTCTCTAAGAGTGGCCAGCAGTACATATCAACGAAGCTAGAACAGAACATAGGATATACATGCTGATGTTTTCCTAGTAAACACCTCCGGTAAGTGTTCTGCACATAGCTACAGCAAGTCAGAAATAGTACCATTGTATTTAATATCCTGGGTAGATTTCTATTCTGTGACTATACGGGAGCTTCTGAACAAGCATAAACTGACACTCATGTCACTGAATGAACACAGTGAGTTCTGCAGTTTGTCTGTATGCTGTATTTACCTTTATTTCTTTCAAACTAGCCACCAGGCATATGATTTGTTGCTTTCTTGGTCTGGAAGTCTGATTGATTGTAAATAATCCTGTTCTCTTCAGGCACACCATGCTAACTTAGGATCTTACGGACTTTTATAACATTCCCTTAGCCACTTTGCCTCCAGGCTAGAGAATCATGACTCAGACAGTCCTTTCTTCGATGGAAGCAAGTCTGTTCTTCATCTCCATGGCCTTTCATTCTAGCCAACTTAGTACTGCTGTTTTGGGGAAAGAAAGAAAACTGCATATAGTAGTCAAGAAATAGCACAATGTGAATTGGAATGTGTATGGAAATGCAAACAAAGAATTTTGAATTTGCTTTCCTTTCCTAATAATTCCGTGATTTGTTGTTGGCTTTGGGTTTTTTTTTTAATAACTAATGAGGATTAAATGCTTACTAGTGAACAGGACACAAAATAAAAATACCAGCATGCCTTACAGGAGGTACTCTTGCATAAGACACACACACTAGGTAAAAGATAATAATGTGCATTTCTGATTGTGCATTGCATTATATTTATTTTAGGCTCAGTAGGTCCTTTGACATCACTGGCATAATCCAGTAGAAGGAGGCAAATTAACTGGTAAGGCATTTTCAGTACAAGCTTGACTACTTATCCAGAGTCCTTCAATGTTACCCTCTAAGGAGACTACAGTGATTCAGAGAAGTCCTGCTGTGTTAGCCATTAAAGAGATATTAGGCAAAACCAACCATTTCTCTTCCCTAAGGACTTTCAAGCTTGTCTCAAGTCTCATTGGCAAATGAGATTTAAAAAGTTAGAGGGGCAAAAAACATTAACAAGTAACAATGAACCAATGCTAAAAGTACTTGCAAATTAAGGCAAGGTTGTTTCTCTGAACTAGATTAGGATGTTGCAAGGGTGACTTTGTGCTGTATTAACATTGATTTTCTGCTACTAATGGATAGGAAGTGATGTCTCCAATTGGGATGGAACAGATTGCCCCATACATAACATTTATTTTTATTTGAGAAACCTTCTTAAAAAACTGACAAGATGTAGTACTCCAGCAGTCTAACCAAGTTTTCATTTGGGTCAGTGTTGCTAAGGCTTAATTCTGACTCATATCCCCAGTTAAAATCTGCCATCTGCCTATAGAAAATATTTCTCGGTGAAAAAAAAAAAAAGAAACTTAAAGATGCAAACACCCACTCAAAGACAAGTGGCAGGGAGCTGTTTCAATTCTATTACCTTAATGTTAGCTAGTTACATTGATTTCCAAAACACATCTTCAGATCTGTGGTGCCCCATTCACATCAGGTTTAAGTTGAAATAGTTCATTTACCACTGTATGGACCACATCAGTGGTGTGTAGGAGAAATACATTATCTTTCTGTTTGAATACAATCATAGGAATAATAACAACAAAAATATAAGAATACATTTAATAATACATTTAGCAACAAAGGCTCAAAAGGCATGATCCAGTAGGGATGGAAGAGGGCTGGGTTCCAGCCTCCTTTCTTTACACAGGGCCAAAAGATTTGGGGCACACACAATTGGTGTGGTCTTCTGAAAAGCCCTATTTAGACTGAGATCCTAAGGAAGAGAGCCTGCTTCTGGGTGTTTCAGAGCTGCTTACTCTGGATAATCAGAAGGAAAAAGGGACATCTCTGTTGAATCTGGTAATCATAGCAGAACCATGAGTTCTGTTTGTTAATGTAACACAGATCCTTATTTATCCCAGAGGTATTTGAGGTGGTAAGTGCTGCAGTGGAAAATGAAACAGGCTAGTGACATCCAATACACTGTTAACCTCAGCTATATCACAATGTCAGCAACATTTCTAAAATATTTTTTCTGTGAACAGCAAGATTTATACATAACCTATTTCTTGCTCTGTGTGTATCTACTTACATTTTAGATCTGTGGTACTTCTGACTGAATGTTCTCACTTAAACTCTCAACAGCTGCTCTAGAAGTTAAAAAAAAAAAAAAAGTGTTGGCACATCAAGGGCTATATTTTCATTTCTAGACAATATTTTCTAGTAAGAAGAAGTTTCATATCTTGAGCTGGGCAATTAAGTATTTTTTAATGGTTTTGAAGATGGAAAAGAATCTAGCAAGCAAACAAAGGCTTAAATAGATCACATCTTTTTCATGGGGCATTTATTAATTTAAAAAAAAAAATATTGTTAAGGTGAAGAAACTCAGACGCAGAATCCCTGGGAGAACAGTGTGATGGAGTGCGGCAGAGGGCTGCGGGTGTCGGCCCCAGGATGGGGTGGTGCTTTCCTTGGGGTGTGTGTTGCAGTGTGGGAGCGCTCCCGCGGGAGCGGCAGGCTCGGCACAGGATGATGGGCGCTGGGCGATGGGCGATGGGCAATGGGCGATGGGTGCTGGGCTCTGGGCCCTGTGTGATGGACAATGGGTGCTGGGCGATGGGCGATAGGCAATGGGCAATGGGTGCTGGGCAATGGGCGATGGGTGCTGGGCGCTGGGCGCTGGGCGCTGGGCGATCAGCAATGGGCAATGGGCAATGGGCGCTGGGCGATGGGCGATGGGCAATGGGCGATGGGCAATGGGCGATGGGCAATGGGCGCTGGGCGATGGGCAATGGGCGATGGGCAATGGGCGATGGGCAATGGGCGATGGGCAATGGGCGCAGAGCGCGGGCGCCCCTGGGGGGCCAGCACTCGAGAACCCGCGGAGACAGCCCATGGCCAAGGCACGCACAGCTCCAGCCGTGCTTTGGCACCTGTTCCCAACATAATTGAAATAGTGCAGCTCCGCGGTATCTGGCTCCTATGCAGTTCGTGTTCAGGCATCCGTGTGCGGCTGCGAGTGCCGCTCTCTGTGTCACAAAAGCAGAGGCGTCCCTTTAAATTGGTGACATGGATACATATGCAGAAGGAAATGGATTACATGGGAAAAGAGCTGCCTGGGGAGTACCTGGGCAGTACAGATAAGTTCAGTGGACAAATCAGCATTAACACTGGCCACTGCACAGGCAAGACACACTTTTTCTATCATTGAAATAGTTTTTATTTCATTGTAAATGCTAAGGCATTTGCTGCCCGAAATGAAAGTTTGGCCTGCTAGGCAAATTTCAGCGCTGCTCCACACTTGAAGGTTTCATAATTTGCATCACTACAGCTCCTCTCTTAAAGGCACTGTCTACTTCAAGAAGAAGGAGCAATCTGTCCTCTGCTAAGTCTGTTCAGAGCTGAGATCGATTCCTGTCTTTAAACTGCAGCCAATTCTCTTCCTCTCATGTTTGCTAGTTTGCAAAGAAAATAGCCGTGTCAGCGCCTATTGAACATGAGAGCCTCCAAGCCCTACACATGTGAGCCACTGTCAGCTGTGAAAGCAGTGCCTCTCACGCACCTACAACAATGTGCAAAGCACAGAATAAAGGCATCACACAGTAACAATCCAATCCTGTCAGGGAATGGACTGCTCAGGGAGAGTTTATGCCTTGTTAGTGTCTACCAGAGTTATTACAATGACTGCCAAGGAAATAATGAATGTACTGAGGTTTGCTCTTCATAAAACCACAGGAAGACATTCCTGTTCAATTACTCTTCTAAAAAGAGAGCAAACAAATGTGAGTGCTCCTGACTGAAAAACATCACTATCCCTTTCTCATAATTTCCTTCAGCTTTAAATGGAGTCAATTCAGTGAAGAAATCAGTATATTTTGAAACAGTAGTAGCTTACACTAGATCCATTTTTGATGTATTTGGAAGTTTCTTTGAAGTTTGAAAAGGTTAAAAACATGGTGTGCTGTGGCCAAGCAGTGATGGCTTGTCACCAGCTGATATCTTCCAGGCAAGGTTCTTGTTTTTGGTCAACCACTTATTACCTACTTACCAACTTACTTTATTACCTACTAGTACTTTTCATGTAGTAGCCAAAGTCATAGACACCTTTCCAACCCTAGTGAAAAGCACATTTGTCTAAATTACAAAAAACTCTTCTTTTTGTGAAGATCCAGCATCATCACACAGTGTACCAATAACATGGTGCAATCCTTTTGTAGGAGGTTGTGCTTGTTTCCTTTTTGTAATCTGCCCTGTGGTATCCCAAGTGTTTATTTGGTACTATTGTGAGTTTTAACAACTACATCTACTATAATTCACCTTTTGAAGAAGGGAATCTTAGCTGCAATAAGGTCCCCAAAATATTCCCTCTTTCATCAAAAAGTCAGAGGAACTGCAGAGAGGCTGACGGAGGCTGCCTGTGGAGGCTGCAAATAAAGTCAGGAGTTCTGAGGACTGGAGACAGCTCCCCTCTCTGCCCTGGGTTCCAGCACGAAGTGGCACAATAGGAGCAGATTTGAAGGGTGGGGTGTGAAACGGGCCCTAGGTGATGATGGCACAGAACAGAAGAATCAGATTCATCCTTTTCTTTCAAATCCTGAGGCAGAATTCAGGATTCTCAAACCTAAACCTTCACCTGTGACTTTGCAGCAAGTACCTGTGCAACATCTAGGTAGTGATGCCCCTTTTTTTCTTTATTCTGTCCCCTAAAGACAAAGGATGAGTATTACCTCATGTAGAGGATATCACATACCCTTTGAGTATGAGGTGACAGTTCCACTATTCTCTCTCTTGCACCATCTTTTCTGAAAAGGGAAATCATTTAAGAGAAATTTTTTATAATACAGATTTGCAAGAAAATTAAGTAAACACTTCCCCGCCAATCTTGCTCTCAGCCTTTTGAACAGTCTTAGCAGTTTTCATTCTCTCTTTCAATCCTTCTGCATCACACCCTATATGTGGCTCATGTTGGCCATGTTGTTTGTGAACAAAGCCTTTAAAGCAGCTACTGAAGTCTCACTACCAAGGAGCCACTTTGACCTTTTGCATGAAAAGGAATGAAAACCAGCCATACAGAGCTCTGTGTCACAGCCCTGGGATGGTTCATTAAAAAATAGAAATTAGTATAAGTAATGAAAAGCACCATGTTAAGCTGACAACAGCAATCCATACTACATAGGTTAATATTGTTTTCAGAACAATTCAGATAGTCGGAAAATCCTGGCTCTGAACAGTTCACAAATAAAATATGTGAACATTTACTCTTTTTAAGCCCATCACTGTGTGTTTGCATCAAAAGATAGCTGTTCAATAACTGCAGACATTCCAAGTGATTTCTGGAGCCCGGCAGCAAGTTATGAGAGCTTCCCTGATTGTCACCAGGGAAACCATGAACGTGTTCTGCATGTGGTCAGCTTTCCAGAGATGAGGCTGTTACCAGGCACCATCATCAGAAAAGACATCTCAAGACTAATTTCCCTAGCTAGATATTGCATTATTGGTACATATGAAAGGATAGGTTCCTACTTTTGTAGAGGCTTCTGATGCTACGGTTAGTTCAGCTGGCAAAACTACTGTCAAGTTTTCTAAAGCTTTGAGTTCAAACACATGTTCTTATTTGATCTCTGTTATATGATTTAAACCTGATTAAATCTAGCACCTGAAGGAAAAATTTAAAAATAGATGAGATGTTGTTCTCGCCTTTGGTAGATATATGGAGAAATTAGAAAAATGCAATAAAGTGGAACCGGTTTAAATATTAGTTCAAAAAATGTTGTCAATTGCGAGATTTTTTTTTTGAAACTCAGTCACTTTTTAGTTCAATCAAAATATTTCTGAAAACGATAACAATAATGTTAACTTTTCCAGTGGTAGAATGGCAAATTAATTTTTAATTAAATTATAAATAATCAACATCACTGGTTAAAGGAAACAGAAGAAAGGTGCTAGTTTTTGAAGTAAAAAAATAGTTCTATGATAACTGAAGATCAAAGTTGACATGGTCTAACTAAAATATAAAATGCTTCATGAATATCAAAGGGTTACTTTCAGCTGTCAGACACTGTCAGGTAATATTACGGGCACCTAAATTCTAGAATCATCTTTGCCTCCACTGGCTTCCAACTCAGTATTTTGTCACAGCCTGTATAGGAAGTAAAATGGAAAACTGGGAACAGAAACTGGTTTTACTGTTAGAGCTTCTCCAAAGAGAGTTTAACAGTTTCGCTGATGTTGTATCAGTCTATTGGCAAACTAGGCAGCTCAAGCCTGAATGAAAAACGGTTGCATTAGAGCTGGCCAAAAAAATATTTTTAATCTTAAATTTTGCCCTGGTTCTTCTTGCTTTCTACATCTAGAAGCTTCCCCAGGGTACAGAGGAGGCTACATGGCTTCTGTGTAACAGGAATGTCACACAAGAGAAGGCTGAATTCCTGATTGATGTCAGCTCCTTCCACTTGAAGTGCAAGTATTTAAGGAAAATAGTAAAACAAAAAGAAAAGTCAATAATCAAATTTTGCCTATGTTTCAGATGGATACACTACTGATGATATTGAATTTTACTGGAATGGAGGAGAGTCGGCAGTAACAGGAGTTAATAACATTGAGCTCCCACAATTTTCTATTGTTGATTACAAGATGGTATCAAAGAGAGTGGAATTTACAACAGGTAAGCACTGGCTTGTTAAAAAAACCTCTCTTCTCTTCCCCAACCCAGAAATATCAGTGTGTAACTTTTGTCAGGCATTACTCATTATATGACTTCTTTCTTTCAGGAGCATATCCTCGATTATCACTTAGCTTCCGGCTTAAAAGAAATATTGGATACTTCATTTTGCAAACCTATATGCCTTCCACACTAATCACAATTCTGTCATGGGTATCTTTTTGGATCAATTATGATGCCTCTGCAGCCAGAGTTGCTCTAGGTAACTTCTTCTCAAAATGACTGAACTACATAGGTACTTGTTGCCTTTGAATGCAGTGGCACCAGTTCCATACTGCTGATTGCAGCACCATTAATTGTGCTCTTATATATACAGTGTAGGACCTTTGTTGTTAGGAAGGCAGGCAGGTATCACCTTGCCTACATCTGAAGCTCTTGCTCTGCAGTTAAGTTGGAGTCCTGACTGATTTCCATTTGTCAAAATGGTGTCTTTTTAGTCAGTCTTTTTCTTCTCTTTACAGGAATCACAACCGTGCTGACCATGACCACCATTAGCACTCACCTCAGGGAGACTTTGCCAAAGATTCCCTATGTCAAGGCAATAGATATATACCTGATGGGATGTTTTGTGTTTGTGTTCCTGGCCTTGCTGGAATACGCCTTTGTAAACTACATATTCTTTGGGAAAGGACCTCAACGTCAAAAAAAGACAGCAGGCAGGGCAGGACATGCTACAGGCAAGAAGAGCAGGCTGGAAACAAATAGAGTCCAGGTAAAATGCTCAAGCTAACTTTTCAAAATTATTTCTACTGTAAAAATGCTGATGTATATGATGATAGAGATAAATGCAGATGGAACATGTGCAAAAGCTTTTAAGACTGCCTAGAGAAAAACTGTATTTTAAGGAGATAAGAGAAATGTATGGTCTGTTCCACCTTCAACTGAAAACAGAGTAAGAAATTACATAAAATACAAATGAATATTCAGGATACACATTTCTTTGCAGCAGAGAAGAAATACAAGGGGTACAAGAAGTTAAATATTTACCACTTCAGCTGTACATTTCTTTGCTATAGGAGATAATATAGAATAAATGTTTATAATAAAGTTCTTCTTTACACAGAGAAACTTCACCAAAAAAGAAAGCAAAGACAGGCTCTGTTGCTTCAGTGAGCCCTCAGTGAAGCCCATACCACTGAGCTTTCAGGAACACAAGGATGCTGCTGCTAGGTTACAGCTTTCACAAATGTCAGGATTTTTCCTTCAGCTAAATTCAAGCAGACCTCAGGCATACCCTCTTTTAAAAAACAATCCAGAAAAACTCCAGGAAGTAATACTATGAACATTTTTTTTTTAACAAGGGCAAGTTTAATTCTGCACATACATCACCAAGCACTTGCAAACTTCTATAAACCTGTTTCACGTTTTCCCAGTTTTTGAGAAATAAACCCTTCGAAGCCACAGGCATATTTGGCCCTATCCGACTCAGAGGAAAACACATGTCCTAATGAGCCAAAAATTTTCTTCTTTTCTCTGCTTTTTTTTACAATATATATTGCATCCAAGTATTAATGAGACCTTACCGAGGCTGCCCTATAAACTTCTGTGCTGTTGTGGCCTTTGGTGTTAACATTTGGACAAAACTGTATTTGGACCCTCTGTTCAGCTTGAAGAATGAGACTGATACATAGAACTCTAACAGGTAAGACGTTATGGATGGTTGCAATTTCACATACATATCAGGAAGTGCATTTCAGAAACTCTGTGATATCTTATTAGTCCTAATGTTGTATATCTGGTGTCCTAGCAGCCACACCACTACAGCTAGGCATCATTAACAAAGCCATCATATCCTCAGCCTCAGTGAACTCATGAGCCTATTAAAAGTCCTTACTCACATTTGCCTCCTGTCCCATTGTGTAGGAGATGCTTTATTACAGTGGGGGCACAGTTTCAATTCAGGCAATCAGCAGTCTCCAAGGTCCCATAAAGTACTGTCTTCCACAGAGCAGAGGAGATAAGCCACCCTGTTACAGATTGCTGGGCACAGACACTGTCTATCCATTTCTATGCAAAATAAGGAAGGGAAAAAACCCAACAAAATTCACAAACTCTGATCAGCCATCTCAGCAGCTCCTGAGATAACCCAGCCTATGTGAAAAGCAGCACAGCAATGATTCAGGATGAAGAGGAAATCAACGCTTCTTCGGATGTCAGCCTTGGTATATGGGCCCCAGTGCACTGAAATGAGTGAAGGATAAGAAAATGTAAAGAATAAGAGTGCAGGTAAGTTCTTTTTCCTACATATTTAGAGAGTTTGTTTAACTAACAAAAAGCCCTAACTCATAACTAAAAGCTTTTGTCTAAATATTACACAGCAAACATTAAACTGAGACTGGTACTCAGAATGGAATGGAAAGTTTTTAGAGCACCACATGCAGACACCAGCATTTTCCTGACAGAAAAAGAAGGCATATGTGCTTTGTAACAGGAATTTTAAGTGCTCACACTTTAGACAGCAATTCCATTCTGAGGCTGAGAGTGCTTTAACTGAACAAACTACTTTCTGCCTGTACAGTGCAGGTTTGACATCTTAGATATTTATATACACATACATGTAAACAAACACACCTGAATGGGTATTAATGGATTTTATACCCCACACATTGATGTGGAACCTCATAAACATTCATTTTACTCAGGATAGATATGCTGATGCCCAACAGTTGTTTTTCTGTCTTTGGCAGGAAGAATGTACATGACCAGAGCTGTGAGATACAGTAAGGTTATTTCACCTCTAGTGAAACAGATCCCAGCCCCTCTCCGTTGTGTTTTGAGATTTTTTACTGGTATTATGATGCCTGTACCAGAGCAGGGGAAAGGTTTTTTTGGAGCATAAAAGAAGTACAACTGTAAGTATATATAGCTACAGGATATTTTTTTCCTTTTTTGCTCTTGACCCACACCACTTATCCATACAGGGACCTCTAACAAATAGATGATATGTAACAGTGCTTCCTCTCTTTGTGCCAGGTGAAGATAATAATCATTCCCATCTGACATACAACTCCCATGACTAAAAGAGTTCAAATTCCTTCACCAGATAACAAAAGCATTAGGTGTGTGAGAAACACTCAGCAAACTGACCACGATATTGACAGTATAGAGAAGACCAGATGAAAAATGAAACTGAACTGCTGTTTCGTATGTGGCTGTTTCTTGCTCTACAGACTGAAGAAGGTGGAAGTAGTGTCTCTCCAGTTTCAGAATTTATGCCATTTTAATTTCTAATATACAAAAAATATTAATTTGTAGTAAACAATCTTTTTGTTCTCTGAATAAAGCATAAAGACTGTTTATATGTCCTCATTCATTTGTTGAAACAAGATGTCACTGAGGAGACCACTGTAATTATGGGTAAATAGAACAAACCACCCAGCAAGAAAATACTTAAATAGTCCATGCATGCAACTGCTTCTGTTTCCCCAGACAATGATAAGTGTAAATAATCATTACGCAGAAAATATCTCTGAAGTATGAGAAAAAGGTAGAATGCAATCATAAGGTGCATGGGAAGGGGCTCAGCCATCAAAAGATTTATAAATGACAACACAAGGCAAGTAATAAATGGTCTCTTGCTTCCCAGGTCTGCACAGCATCACACCTTCCTTTCAAACCTTCTGTGAACCACAAAACATCCCAGAGACCAGCCACAGGTCCCAAGGAAAACATGGTTTTCCAATACAGTTGCTACTGGAAGGAGAAAAGGAAGGGAAGTACATAACCACAAAACTAGCTCAAATGCCAAGTAAATCCCCACCTGAATAAGTATAGCCCTGCTGAGCATAACCTGTTTCTTTGCAGATCAGATCGTGATAACACTGCTGTATTTGTTCCAACAAGACAGTTTGTATGAGTAACATGGACCTGAATCTTTCATCTTAAGAGGAAGATGGGTTTGTATTGAGATAAAACAGAAGTTCTTACCTTTTATCTCCCAACAGTTAAGGTAAAAAAAGTAGGTAGGTAAAAACTCATTTCAGACAGCGTTAAGCATTTGAGAGCCATTCCCTGTCAAGGAATACCAATGTGCTATTCCCCTCGAGCTGACTGACTACTTTTTATGTGGTCAACACAGGACTGTTGTTTTGGGTTGGTTTCTTTTTATTACTTTACTGTTTTACACTTAAAATATCATTTGATGGTCCTAAGCAGAAAACTCATTTTCTAAGTAAACATACAAGCAAAATTATTACTTTCTTGTGATGTTTCCTAAGCACACATCATACACTTATGAAAATTCATCTATATGTACCTGTACTAATTTAGGCTTTAGGTAGTTCCACTACAAATGAAAAATTAAAAATCTATCTACTCAATATAGATACACTCTCAATACAGATACAAATGTTCTTACAAGAAGCATTACCACATACGTGCACCTGAAGAATATTTAAACTTTGATAATTACACCAGATGACTAGCACAGCATCAGCTTTAGATGCTTTGACAACTTCCTCACATATTCTTTGTTATATGTTCAAAAGATGAAAAAAAAATAGCAATTCTTCAGCTTTCTACAACTTTAGGCAAGATTTATGCATTTTATAAACCAAAGTGTTCATGCAAACACACATTTAGGCTCAGAATATCTGTTAAGCAAGAAATCTTGATTTTATCTGAGCAATGGCCAGTTTGTATAATAAAATTTAGGGCATTCCAGTTAAAGAGCAACAAAGTGGTATTTGAAATAAGGAAGGCATTATATCTGAGCAAGGGAAATGCACTCTGAGCTTGATATGGCTCATCCTTCCTCCATAAGCAAGCAGCCAGCCAGCTACTGAGTCAGAAAACTCCGTAGACAGAGCCTTGTCTCTTCCATCCCCATTTTTTGTCATGCCATCCGATGTAAATGTGTCAAACACTGTACAGCTGCAGTACCTATCTGATGTAAGGAAAGAGCCTCATCACTGAGGCATGTGGTGAGTTAAAGGCTGTTGTCTGTTTCTGATGCACAGGCTTCCTCCAGCACAAGAGAAAGCCACTGGTAACCTTGTATTAAGGAAGACAAGATTTTGAGACAGAAAATTTACAGTTTTTACTGTGCACATATTTGCTGTTAATTCATTCTAAAAATAACAATTGACAAAATAACAAAATAAAGTCTCTTTAGGGGATCCCTTAACAATCTGTACATTTTCCATATTCCTAGAGGAATTTGTAGAATTTCTAAGCTTCAATAGCAACAAAATCTCAGTTTCACAAGTTTTAAGAATCCTTTGGAGTGAACTTCAATATTTACTGAAAGGGGTTTTAATTATGTGGGAAATAAACTGTTTTCCACAAGATTCATGTTTTGAATTTGGCCAAGTACATAAGAAAAGCTTTTATACTTCCCTGAGCTAATTTAGTCAAGATAGTATAAGGCCCTTTGCTCTGAATTGTAAAGACTTTAATTCAAAGACCGAATTGCTTCATGATGTATACAAATCACCTCATCTAAAATGGTTTAAATGAAATTCATTTAAAAAATAACAGGTCTAGTCACAACACTTAGAGCAGGAATTCATAAACTGCTTGCCTCATAATAAACTGAAAGGGCATATTAGTTTAAGAATGATCCCTGTGAATCACTTTATACTGTAGGCCATTATAAGTTGTCTTCACAAAAGAGAAGTCAATGATGCTTGCATTACTGTTACTATTATTATAAGACTAAAGTCAATTAGCTTACACATTAGATTAAGTAATCAAAGATGGCTCTAAAAGCTACTTCATAAAAATGGGAAGAAAATGTTGACTATCAAAACTTGAGAGTCAAAAAAAAAAAATCTTTTTACAAAGAAACAATCTGATACCATTGTTTTTTCCACAGAAAAAAATATCAGATCTTTGGATTAATAAATAGTCCCATAGTTATGGCAGTCCTCTGGAGCGTTTAAATCTTCTTTCTGCTTAAATTTGAAGATTTGACCTAAAAAGTATAAACTGAGTGTCCCATATCTCAAGCAAATATTTAAAATATCATGCTGATTTGTGACAAGTGGGCCTCTCTAATTCAGAATATGCGAGCTTTTCCTACCAAAACAGTGATGGGAACTGCGAGGTTCCCACTGAATGTTCATTTCAGCACATGCAGAATCAGTTGCTAAACCAGGCAAGTGCATTTTCTATCTGTGCTGATTTATTACTTCATTTAGAAGACTTTTTTACCCCACAGCTCTCTTGGGTGGCTTTTGTACAAACAGCCCCTTCACTGCTTTGTTTTCAGTTAGTAGGTGCTTAGTGCACAGTGCAAATACGTCAGCAGTCATCACGTAAAGATTTCTCCTGGCGATGGGAAGGAACATCTTCCACACTGCCAGATGGAACCAAGGCTTTCTCTGGCTCCCAGCCTTCCTCTGCAGCAACCCTAGAGACTGGGTTTCCCTGCGTGTTTTGCTTGGAGATTTTTCTTGAACACACTTCAAATCTGCTGTAGATTATTATGTTATTTCCTAGCTCTGCTATGTCTTACTAAAAATGTAAAGCTTACAGTGCAAATAAAGCATTGCATATCACTGGTGCTTCACAAATATTGTCTAAAATTAATATTTTATTGCTTTATGTAAAGGCATCCACAGACATGGTCTAGATTGTAATATGTTTGGAGTAGGTCTAACATCACAGTTTGCCAAAACCAATTTTAATATTCAAGCCTCAAGGGGAGGTCTTTGAAGTTTCATTTAAGACACCTGTGTTCTGATATGTATTTCCTTCATATGAGTTACAGTGGATGTTTATATAGCTATGAATTTGAAAGATCTAGGAAATCTTTATGAAGAAATCAGAAATCATTCTGGAAACACCAAAAAAACTTTTCCAAAGAGGTTGGTACCTACTGCAAGCAGGTACAAGACTAAAGATTTGTAAAAAGGTGAACACTTTTCAGCAATGCAGCCATTCATGGTTAATTATATTCATACATAAGAAATATGATGATATGAAAATACTTCATATATCTGTCTATATATCTAAATCTATATCTATACCTATAATATTGTGCCCAACATGTACCTAGTGATTGCAGTGTCCAGTTCTTTGCTTAGGTAATTGAAACAGTGCCCTGACTATGTAACAGCACAAATAAAGTAAGTGACAAACATATTTGAAACAACTGCTAGTGGTATCACACATAAAAATGCAACTGAATGTAAAGTTTCACTGAGTAAGATGGATTATGACAAGGCACATGAGCAATTTAATGGTATGCTATGATTTCCATCTCTGCAATATAGTAATTGTCCAAAAGCAATTTTCATCATATTTTACATAATTGTACCTACGTGCTATTCATATTATGAACTCATTGTTAAAAAACTTTCTGAAACTAACAGCACTAAAACTATAAAACTGTTTAAAATGGGCAGAGACAGCAACACTTTCTTTTCACCTTGTGTACAGAAACCTTCAAGTGCCCAGTGACCAGATATTAAAAATCAGTATTTCATAAAGACCATGATCCAAGTTAAAGATACAATTAGAAAAGTCTTACTTCACAGAGGATGAGATAATTAACTGAACTACAAGGTCCCAAATCAAAAAGGAAGGTCAGTATGGAAACTACTTAGATGTTTATTAGTTAACTTCACACTAGTTAGGAAAGTGTATTCAGTATCTTTTCACTTTTGTGAATGCTGTACCAGGCACAACTGTCACTGCAGCCCCAGGAGCTGAAAGTGGAGCCAGAAGGTCCATCTGGGAAACATCTTGAGCTGCCTAAGGAACTTGTCTAATCCACATTCCTTCCTTGACACAGGTTGATCCCCATGAAAACATGCTTCTCAGACCACTTGAAACACGAAATGATGTTGGCAGCTCAGATGTGTTCACGAGCCTCTGTGATCCTCGAGCCACCACATACACATATGACAGTGCCAACCTGCAGTACAGAAGAGCCACTTCCAGCAGAGACCTCTACAACAGGAGTGCTCTGGACAGGCACAGGCTTCATAAAAAAGGACACTTACGAAGGAGGGCATCCCAGATCAAAGTCAAAATCCCTGATTTGACTGATGTTAACTTGATAGACAAGTGGTCCAGAATGGTCTTTCCCATCACGTTTATTCTTTTCAATGTTGTTTACTGGCTTTATTATGTCCACTAATTTATGCAATAATGTTACCACAGACTAACTTAATTAGGCTTGTTTCTTTTTCTTCTCAATTTTGTTAACTCTGAGGAACTGCAGTAGCTATAATGTTACATGTTCAGTGTAAGATACCCAGCCATGGAACACTTCCAGATTTAAGCTTTGAAAAAAAAAAACCACACCAAAAACAACCCAAATCCAGCCTCACAACATTCAGATCATAACACCACAGATCTATTCTTAAAGAGAATCTTCAGCAGAAATGCTGTACCTTGATTTCTACAAACTTTATGCATCATGTGTGACCTTTCTGTACCCACTTTAATTAGTTCCACTGTATTTGTTATCACATATTGGCAGCCTGCAGCAGGATGCTTCCAAACAACACAGGAAAACAACTCAAAGTAGTATCTATGTCACTGTCTTTCAGCATTTAGAGTGTAGAGAAATTTGAAGAACTAACAGTTTGAAGGATTATAACTATTACACCACACATAATTTCAAACTTAGTAGTTACACTGGGAAGGATTTCCATAGTGTGTGTGAGAAGTATCACTCAAGGAGGAGTCAAATCACATTTTCAGAGAAGTAAGGATCTTGAAAAGAAAGAAAGGGTAGCAGAGAGAAATCCTACTGAATTTCCAAGCAAGGAATCAGCTGATTTGATCTAACTGGAATTTTGTTACTTCCGCAGAATAATGAAGTTGAAATTTATGCTAAAAAAATGTACCATATATCAATTTTGTATTAAAAAGTAAAAAACAAACACATGTTCATTCCTGGAAGCAACTCCTAGAGGTACCCCAGGCCAAGACTTTTCTTGACTCGCAGGTCTCCTGTGGCTGGTAATTGCTACATTCTCCCAAAAGTTACACACAGAATCACACAGAATATTCTGAGTTGGAAGGAAGCCATAAGGATCATCAAGTCCAACTCTTAAGTGAATGGCCCATACAGGGATCAAATCTGCAAACTTGGCGTTATCAGCATCATACTCTAAGGGGAAATCAAACCCAAGACTAAGTTGGCAGAAGTCTGGAAACTGATCTGAGATTTCTGCACATAGTTTCCTACAGATTTCCTTACTCCACTGAGGATCAGAAGGTGCATCTGAGTCTTACAGCACACTGGCAATGTTGGGTGCACTCCTCTTGAGGAGCAGCCTCTCCTCACCTGACTGCTTTTTGCCTGACAGAACCAACTCCAGCTGAGGAGCCATAGGCAAAATTCTAGCAGCAAGGTCCATGCAGCTGAGAAGCAAGAGGTCAGTCATCTTCTAGCTCTACCAAATCCATTTCCCTTCTCTATTGACAGTTGTTTCCCAACAGTTTTTACACTGTGTTGCCTAACACAGCATTTTATTGAAACTATTATCAGTTCATTTCATATTTTTAGGGGACTCAAGATATACAAACCAACAGAGTCTATGTAGGTACCAGGGTGATTGTTATCCATGGGAGGTCATGCAGAAACATTGGTCAGCATACAAACGAGTAACGTGGAAAGCTTCTTCAGCAGTTCCTCATTGTCTGCCAGTAAGGTCAGCTGATGACCTTATTGTCAACTGGCATTACAATTTCTTTAATCAGAATATAATAATAAATGAAACCTTTCTACATGTTAATGTTTTCCACGTTGTGCAAGACCTGGACCTTCTCACAGATCAGGACCTGCTCCCCCTTCCCTTTGTTTGCGCAGCTGCTTCTGCAGAAAGAGTCTGGAATCATAAAAATGCCAAACAAGTAAAGGAATAAGTTTATTTACTCACTACTAAAAATATAAGGCTGTAAACCAGGCATTTGGCATTGCTAATCTAGGAGAGTCTTTGAGACTATCAATTTTTCTGTGGGCTCCAAAGTCCCCATCTCCTCCCAAGTTCAGTGGTGGTCTTCTCAGGTGTCTTCTCTCTCCTGCTGCAGCCTTTAACCTCTAGCCTATTAAAGAGTTGAACAATTTTATCAGATTAATCACCCACTGGGTACAACTTGAGGTGATTCAGGACAAATATTAATTCAGTCAAATGGTTCTTATGAATAGGCTGCAACTTACATGCCTATCCCCACTCTGAAGCAACTTCAAATAAGGTTTAAATAAGAATCCCACCTGGGACAATTTGATTAATTTTTTAGTCAAATTTAAGCAATGTTTAGATCAAGAATATTTGAGTAGCAACTAACTATATTATTTCAGTATTGTAAAATAAACAGTAAAGAGAACATGTGAAAGTCTTGCATGCTAAGCAAAAACTTTCCATATATGAACTTTCCATAACTGCAAAAAATGGCCCCAGGAGGGAGACAGCAGTAGGGCCATATGTACTGGCCATTCCAAACCCATACCCCATCAGTTTTGAATTCAGTGAACTGGCACCAGACTTTACAAACAGAATAAGTCCGCAAGCCAGTGAATTTGCCCGCTTTGTGGTTATACACAAAAATAAATTCAAAGAAAGTAATACATTCTCCAGATTTGTAGGGTAAAATACTCTGTGAAAAACAACTATCCATGACTCATGTTTTTGCATTACCTGATTTCCCAAAGATAGTCATAGACAGACCAGAGGCTAGTAAAAGAGCAAAGATCAGCTTTACTGATCTGCAGCATCTTTTCTTGTAGGCTTCTAACATCTGCGTAGACCTATTTTCTAGTTTATGGGTCAACCAGCTACTTCACACAACAAATTATAGGCACATGGACTAAAAGCAGTTACATTGTACCATTCCAAAGGAAAAAAAAAAAAAGTATGGAGCAGAGTAAAAGCCATTAACAAAACAAGATCAGTGCAAATTCAAAACTTCTTAAGAACATCATGTCCCAAAATAGGACAGTCCACCCCTATGCACCAGGAGACCCTTAATACATGCCACTGATACAAATCCCAGCCCTACAGCCCATTTTGAGTGGTACCCACCAAGGTCTGTCTGCATGGAGAGCAGGAAGCCACGATCTCAAGTCAGGAAACCCCTGTTGGCTCTCGGCGCAGTGTGGCAGCAGAGACTAGTAACCCCACCACTCACAGAGGCAAGAGCCACTAACTGTAGGTACAACTACTTTTGGTAAAGAAAGAAGAAGAAAACATTTCTCACTTGAGAGCAATAGCTTGGCAGCGAGGAAAAGGCAGTGGTTATTAGAAACACAGGGTGGAAAAATGAGTCTGTTTATGGGTTACCCATGTACCTTGCCATCTGGAGCTAGAAATTAGAGAGTACAAAAGAAACACAATCTCTTCCCATCAATAGGCTGGAGTAATTTGGCTGGCTTTGCACAATACAGGTGAATAATGCTAAGCTCCCTCACTGTTCTACTTCAGTAGTTACTTTCCTTGCTCTTAGGAACCATCCTTCAAGATTAGCATATATAAGGTTCTATTGCTAATTAGGTTTCAGTTAAACCCCCATACAGTTTGTGCAGTATTTTCAACATAACACGTATATTTTTGACAACATTACATTGCTTTATGCTACCACTGAACAGAACACAAGTGGCCATTTCAGAGTTATCTGCTGATTCACCTTGTTCACCCCTATATGAAATGTTCCATCCCCTTGTGCTGCAAGTGGAGGATTTCTTGAGATAAATCATGAGGAAAATGGCACAGGGCTGGGGGTCATGTTCCACCAGCGGCTTCTCTGGTGAATCTCTGTCTATTCCTATGAATTCTCACATACTGAGGATGCACTTTTAACACTGCCTTGGGAGTATTAGTAAAAAATAAAAAGGGCTGGATTATATCTGTTACATAAAAAAGTACTTTTAAAATGGTTTCTGTATTACAAAGCAACCCCCCCCCCCCCATATCTGTAATTGTACAAGTATGTTTCTTCCTACCCCCATGGGCAACCAACCACTCTGCAGCCAAAAGAAGGCAGGAGATCACAGAAGAATATTGAATTTCAGCACATAATGATGCCAAAATGTATATGCACAGGCAGAAAGAATTAAGAGACAAATAGAAAATCTGGCATTTCTTAAAGGAAGACCAGGTCTTTGGTCTACTCACTGTCTTGGAATGCAGAGTTAATTCTAGTTGTCTGTTCCACCTCATTTCCATCTGTGAATACACCAGTTTCCTTGTTCCCACCTCTGAAACATCATTTGCTGTTTTGATCTAGCTGACAATGTATTACATGATATATTTTTTAGGTTTTCAGAGGACACTTTGAATGTTGTGTACTGCAGCAAACATTTCTGAAACAAATCTGGGAAATCATCATTTCAAGAAAGACCTGAATGAGACTTTGGCATAGGTAAAGAATTCAGGATTGGATTTTACAAAGGAAGTTAGTGGCAGTTCTCAATAGATCATCCAGTGTTGGTCTGGCTCCCATCTAAATCAATACCAACAGAAATATGGCAGATCTGAAACCTCTGCAATCCCGCAAAAATCCACACCAATATTCTTTTACTGTAGCCATAAAAGAGAAATTTTAGTCTATCTGATGCTACGAATCCTTCCCCACACATAGTCCACCAGTCCTTGTAGACCAGTAGTAGTTCCTAGTTAGAAAAACCTCCCCAACTTCCACTGCCTTTGATTACTCTATTAGCTAAATCAGCTGACTAACCTGATGCTTAAAAATAGCCAGAGCCTTCTCTATGTAGGGCTCCTGGTGGTGCTGGCACATGTGAAGAGTACTTTTAAGCAAAATTCCAAGCCACAGACAATGTGAAGTGTTGAACATATTATCCATAAACCAGCTTAAATCACCAACTTCTGTTCCTGTGGTAACCTCTCCACAGAGCAACCTGATGATCCAAACCACACAGGCCTGCAAAAGTCCACAGGATGAATCTTTGTGAGATTTGTCTCCTTTTCTAGGTTTTGTTAGTGGTCTTTTGGTCTTTATGGAGAGGTCCTGGAGAAAGTATGAAGTATAATTGCACAGGGGAAAGAGTAGTATACCACCAAATGTAATTAAGGTTGACTTAAAGAAGTAAAAAGAAATTACAGACTAACTTGATGACTAACTTGAAAGCATAACAAGAATAGTAGAAATCCCTTTACTGCTGATACTGCATTATAAATATTAATTCACAACTCAAAATGGTAGCAAAATGTGCATATACTTCAAGACAGGGTGTTACTGATTCTTAAAACCACCCTTCAGAGGAAGACTTAAGTATGTTTCAGCATGTTTCTTATCAGAAAGGCTTGCTCCAGAACTCAGAAATGTTCTACAGGCTTATATAGATCTTTTAAAAACACAGCTTCTTGGCATACATAATTGTTTTGTTGCAAAAGCAGTTTTAAAACAGTAGCCAACTCCATACCAAGTTTGCTGTTCAGATCCAGTTCTGATTTCCTTTAGCATACCAAGATCAAAGCTGAAATGGTTGATCATGAAAAATGTGTTTTTTCTGAAATCTAGGGAAGATTTCTATGAAACAGGGAAAAGTGTAATGAAAAAGAGTGGAGGGCGAGTCACATTATTTTTATAAAACACTTATATTTTGTATATGCTGCATTTGCTGATTCGAATTGCATGTCTGCTTATGCAATGTGAATTTCTGTAGCTTTTTTTTACAAGGTGAAATTAAAACTTCATACAGTGTGTCCATTATATGTCCTATTTTCATTAGCTTTGGGTTCAAAAACCCTTCTGTGCAAAGTTCTGTTTCTGATGTAAATTACATACTTAGGAGGTCTGTACATAGTACCTGCAAAACCACAGAGATTTCTTAAAACACACTTGTGATGGCTGGTTGGGGTTTTTTTGCCCATGCAACTGCAGGACCCAGAAGTGAGATGCAGGGTAAACACTAGGAGAATATGAACCCATGTCCCTGAAACAGGACAAAGGGGGAGCATCTCCTGGGAACAATCTTTACAATTTAATGAGGTGGGATGTGCAAACACTAAAGCTATTCCACACACTGTAGCCAGTGAGTTAGAAAGAGCTCAGGCCTGGAAGAACATAAGAAAATAGAGACACAGGCAGAGTGACCAGATAAGCAAAGACAAAATTAAAAGTTATTTAATGCTAATTGGGTGTCTTTAGATTCCTGCACCTTTGGCTGAAGCCTTCCTATGCCTTCAGAAGATTTTTCTGATTCCCACTAAGTCAGACTCAAGCGTCTTTGTGAATGACACTCCTCAAACCACAAACTCTCCTCTGCTTTTGTTACTGGTGCAGTTTTATTTTACTCTGGTCCCAACATATAGTTCCCTCCAGGGGCTGTGACACACATGGCTATGCTCCACACTTTATGAAAACCTGTGTGGAAATGCAATGCCAACTTCTTTAGCTGAATTTTCAGCTAGAAGGGAGCATGGCCAAGCATACCTGACAGATACACTCCTGGCCATGAACCTGTTTTAGGTGCTTCCATGATGTGTACTGTACATCTGTCCTATTTGCTATCTGCTCAGGTCTACCTGCATTCATCAAAGTGTATGTTGAAGCTGACACTGGTATAATGGGTCTTCTGAAATCTCTAGCTTTTTGCCTCAGTTTGCATCTGGTACAGTCTCCACAAATGCCTTATCTGTCACAACTGGAGACCTCACTTGTTCTAGAAGTGTCGAATTTTCTGAGCAAAGACAGAAAAAAAAAAACATTTTCTGATAGATGGCACAAAGTACAGAGCAGCAAGTTCTCTCCTCCATTTGTCTGGTCCTGTTCCCGGCCATCTACTGGAAGCCATTTCGTGCCTTACAAGGACAGTTCATTTCTCTGTAGAGATGTAAGGTCAGGGTGCAATTCCACGCATTCAAATGCAATTCCATGACCATCATGTCTTAGCTGCTAGTTCTCAAATGCTCATCAATTAGCGTCCTCTCCCTCTCTAGCCAGTCACACAGTGTTGTTATGCCCCCATTAGAAACATAATTTTGATGGTTATATTAAAAAATAGATTTTCAATAAAGTCTAACACTTACAAAAAACATATAAATGCGTATTTATTGCTGTCACATCATAACAGAAAGATGTCTTCTTTTTAAAGCAAAAGATCATTGAATTATTTTTCAGCCTTTTCTGTTCAGTGCTGCAGTAAAGAGCAGAACAAAGAGAGGAAAATACTAAAGACTAAACACCACCACATACCCTTAATTATAAATCCCTTATTACATAACTTGCTATAGAATTTAAAATGAAACTATGTAAAATTTAAGTCTCTACTAAGAAAGAGAAATATTTAAAATAGCATCTACATTTTAAAAAATTGCTTAGATTTTGTAACAGAAGTTTTGCTGGTTGAACGTATCAATGGAAGTTATTCTTTGTGGCTTTTTATTGTTGAGAAAATGCAACTATTTTGATGAACTTACTGTATTTTTGAGCAGTTGATCTTTGAAAACTAAGAGGTGGCAACAAAAAAGTTCTCTTCAGCAACGTACTACAAAGTTTTAAATATCCACTTTAATACTTTGGAATACAGACTTTATAGGTATCTGGTACATCACAGTACATCTACCAATTGTGTAAGTGGATCAGCACACAAGTGTCTTCTATCCAAACAACATCCCAAACTTGATAGTGTACACTTGTATGAAATAAATTGCTGTTTATTGATTCTGCTACTGTTAATAAAAGTGGTTTTCAGTCCTCTTGTCCTAAATGGTAAAAACAGCATGGCAACAATAAAAATCCATTACCAAAAATAAAGTCTCTTTTTTCTACAAAAGCCTTTTAGCAACATATACCTATCATAGCATAAGGAAAGCTAAAGCAGTTACACCTTCAGTATGCATCATGCAATCCACAAAGCATTAAAATACATAAGATCATATTCTCCTACAAAGCAGCTAGATCTAGAAGAAAGGAAAAAGTGAAGTCAAGAAAAATATACCTATAAATAAAATAAATAGCCATGATAAATTTATTCCTTACACTCACAATTAAAAATAGTATGCTCCTGAACAGCAAACTGCAATAACTCTTTTCAGATTTCTAACAAAGCTAAACAATTATCAATTCCAAACTGATTTTTTAGCTTGAATTTCATGCCACTTATAGAAGGTCTTGTTATCTGATCCATTATCAAATTTGTTGTATACAGAAATTCACGACTTATAATCAAGCCGTATCTGTTAGAGATTAGTCTTTTTACTGTAAGATGTATTTTCCAGTCTCTTATCTTCACAACTCTTTATCCACTTCCTTCAATTGCTGACACTGAACGTGTACATCTGACTAAATGCACCAGAACCAAATAAAAGGGAAACAATACATTTTACACACACATAGATTTTTAAAAATGTTTTCTGCCCCACAAAACTTCCATGCTAATTATAACATGTGTTAAGGTTTCCTATTCATGCAGCCTATTAAAATACTTTTCATAGAAGCCTTTCTACAAGAGAGCTTCTCCTCTTCTCTGACCAGTACTCTGAAGTCCAGTTTTTTGTATGAATGTATTATTTTAAACTTTGCTTATATGAAAACCTATGAATAACAAAATATAATGGAAGAAGGGTCTTGAGTGTTGAAACTACTAAGAAAGTAAGTCATAAATACTTTGCCTTTTTTATATATACAAAATAAGCCTAATACACACATACATGATGAGAATCACACATTAGTATTTAGGTGAGCCTTACAGACAATTTGCTCTTTACATATGGAAAAATGACTTAACAAATAGTAGAAAGCATAAGACTTTCTGGTGTACCCTTCTCTAGTGTTACAGCTTCTAACTTTTGTAACATACTACAAACCAAACTCCCATCAGGTTCTAAAAAAGTTTAGAGCAGGATTTACCAATTACTTGCCATATTAAGTGAGCTGGGAATATCTTTTTCACAGTTTACATAGGTCAGCTCCTCACCAGCACTGCAACCCTTTCTGAAAACATTAAAATTTTTAAGCGAAATGTCATCAACTAAGATACAAATACAAAGCCAAAAGCCCAAACTTTAGTCTAAATAAAGCTCCAGTGCTTTTTCCACAACTTCTGAGCACTGAACAGGATGCCTAGAGAGGCTGTTCATGTCTCCATCCCTGGGAAACACTCAGAAGTCATCTGGACACAGTCCTGTGCAGCCTGCTCTTGGTGACCCTGCTTGAGCAGCAGAGTTGGACAAGATGATCCCCAGAGCTCACTTTCAACCTCAACTATTCTGTGGTTCTTCACTGGTTTTGTTTGTAAAGCTGACTTTCCCCAGCACCTAAAAAGACTGAGTTTAGTGATAAATCAAGAAATAACTCACTGCGATTATTTACACAAGTCAGGTGTTTATTTACCATATTTACAAGTATAAATATATTAATGCTACAAGTACTCTCTCATGTTCTTTATCATGGCACTTGAGATAAGTTAACACAGTATCCAAGTAAGATGCCTTAGTTTTACTAGGCACCCATGTAGCCACCACAACAGTTTAACCAAAACAAATACTGTACACATTGTAAGTGATTCTTTTCCAAAGGTCTATAAATCTTCAGTATTAAAAGCAACTGTACATTGGATTTTCATATTTTTTGTCAAACAGATACAAGATTTTATTATTTTTATTAAAGGATTAGTAGTTTATTTGGTCACAAGTCATAACAGCCTTCTCACTTCAGTATTTTACAGCACCGACACCTTTTCGTTTTGCGGAGAATACCTCTTTTTCCCCAAACCAGCTGGGAAGCCATCACCAGCAGATACTGTTGATGATCTGAATTCCATCATTTCAGCTGTAAGACAACCTTCAAAAAGTAGAAAAGGAATGAGATTCAAGTTGGATAAGACCAAAACTTAATCTATAACATGCAGCTTTTTACTTTCTATTTCAGTATAATATGCAACTGAATAAGTGTGTCTTTGCTCTGCAAGGCACACCATCCCTCTTCTCAGGTCTTTTAAAACTTCACACAACTATCACTTCCAGTAACTTTCTTTACCCTTTACTGCACACAAACCATTCCTCAGCTGCCTGTAACCAAAAAGTAGAATAGCAATGTCCAGGTCCAATGAGATTCCTTCTGCACAAACCAGAGCCAAGGGACCATTTCTGAAGTGGATTCCTCCTGGTGTGCACATAAAACTAAGTAAGCAGATGACAACATCCCACAACTTCTATTCAGACCCTCAAGCTGAACAAAGAGTGTGTGGAGATTTAAGTCTGTCCTGGAAGAAACCTTGTTCATATAGTACAGAGCTCATGACAAGCCACTAATTTTTACTTAGTTTAGTAGGAAAGAAAATTCAGGAGAAAGCAAGCTGTGAAAGCTGTTAAGGACTGATTTCCTGAGAACACCATTTTCTTCAAATCCTCATTTTCCTTAGTCTTTTCTATTAAGAAATCTGAGATTCTTCAGTGTCTCAGATCAGTTCAAGTGAAACCTTTTTGTTTCACTTGGAATTTTTCTCTTGGGTTCCTGTATTGGAATATTTTCACCTTTCTTCTGCCATGGAAATTAAAGGACTCACTATGAAGCACACAACTCTCCCATATGCGTTCCCACACACAGACAATTTGCGAAGCTGAGGGAACACTAGAGTTCTCGCCAATCTTTCAAAACAGAAAAGGGTTATGGTATTAAACTAGAAGGAATTAGATTTATACTAGATATAAGAAATTTTTTACAATGAGGGTAGTGAAACACTGGAACAGGATGCCCCACCCCTGGAAACATTCAAGGTCATGTTGGACAGGGCTCTGAACAACCTGATCTAGTCAACAATGTCCCTACTCATGGCACGGAGGTCAGACAAGACAACCTTTACAGGTCCCTTCCAACCCACACTATTCTATGATTCTATGAATTCTGCTTAAAATAAACTCAGTACATGAGAAGTTAGGAACAAAAGAATATATCAGTAATAGCTACCTTATTAGCAGCTTCCAGTGCATTTATTAGGTTCTGCAACTCTTCCTTGTTCATCTCTATAGAAATTGGCTTAATTTCACCATTTTCTCTCACATCCAAATCAAGATTGAGGAGTGGCATTTGCAGCATGGAGATCTTATCACTGGAGAGAGCAAGCTATACAGATTGACAAAACGAACATGAAATGTAACGTGAAGACAAATTTTTTAATATTTCATAATAACACATCTGCACTTTATATTCAATTTGTACTACCAGAACAAACATCAACATAACAAAATTAACTTCCCAGAAGTCATCTCTGCTGACTGGGGTTTTTTTCCCTCCCTCTCACTGGGTTTTTCCTTGTTTGTTTTTAATACCACCAATACACTGAAATATTAAAAGCCCTTCTTCACAGCAATATACTTGTCAAAAACAATTTGTTAAAACTACTGAACTGTCAGACTTTGATATTCTAGATGAAAAGAAAGGATATATTTGACCATG
Organism: Xenops minutus; assembly: GCA_035221455.1. Classification (NCBI taxonomy): domain Eukaryota; kingdom Metazoa; phylum Chordata; class Aves; order Passeriformes; family Furnariidae; genus Xenops; species Xenops minutus. The sequence goes on along the minus strand of JAWWEE010000122.1, from coordinate 48,050,728 downwards.
GCTCTTTAATGAAGTATATGAATCCTGGAATCACTGTATTCAAATAGTTCTGGTCTTCAACAAGAAGGGTCTTACAGAATAGGGCAGTTGGGAGAAAGGGGACACTTTCAAGCATTCTTCAACACACTCTACAGTTGATCACACACTGTCAGATATTCTATTTGACAAATGCTGATGAAGAGGATTATATACCAGTCATGCTTCCTTTTTTACTATTATACTCACTCTAGTATTGATAAGGCTTTTAAAATGTATTCAAATCAAAGATCAGTTGATAATACTATAGGTCAGTATTGTACAGACCTATCTTATTTAATTAGAGAATAGAATGTTGTGCAGCAGAGGAGAGACAATGTCCTTGGCAGGGTTCAACCATGGCAAGCAAAAAAAATCAGAGCCAGCTCAAAGGGGGAAAAAAAAGTGGTTTTAAGAAAAATAAATAAAGTTCAGACATATTTGTATTTCAAAAATCTGTATCATAAAATAGAAAGAAACTCAAAAAATCCTTCAGAAGAAAAAGTTAAAAGAATACACAAACAAAAAATATGAGTTCAAGTAAGTCCAGTCTGTATTTTTGTCAGCAGTAAATGCAGTTAGGAAGAGATTAACCCCAATAACAGCTCATCAAAGCATGTTACGATGCCATACTGGCTCTTGCAAAAACTTGTCTGCTTTGGACATTACTCTTTGATTTCCAAAGCTGTTTGCTGCCAAAATTATTTAACACTCTTGTTAACATGGAAAATTATTTAACAGCTCTACAATTCTGTTTAACAGCTCTCATGGACTAACCAAAAATATAAACAGTGTAAGTAACATTTTTAAGTATTTGACAGAGCTTAATTTAAACCATCTGTCTTCATAACCTCAAAGCACCATTCAACTTAAGGCAACACCGTTATCGCTGGATTATCACCAAGACAGTAAGTCCAAAGATAAATGATTTCAAACTAATGATTAAAGAAATGTTTATTGCAATAATGTACAAATTTTTAAAAAGTCAGGAAAACTCATCCTGAAACAGTCAACTAATCTTAAAATTAAGTAAATGTTTCTTCTTCCTTTGAGTAAAAATACTGTTTATTCAGTTCTCAAAATTGTAACAGCATAAGAAACTTTCAGGTGGTCCTGAACAGTGCTCAGACTCTCTTTAGGAGAGAGATTAGGTATTGCAGTTTTATAAGAAAGAAGGGCAAAACCAAAATAAAACAAATTAAAAAAAATCTATTTTTGCAGTTTATACAAATTTCTGGCAAGTCTTTGATGTGTTATCATTAATGCGCTTTTCTGATACTTATAAAAATTGAACCACGCTCCAGAGTAAGCAGGCCTAAGAAGATTTTAACTTCTGTGTTGTAGAACATTTCTTTCAAACATTAAGACAATACTCTCACCTTTAACTGCCAGTCAAAATCCTGCAGCTGAGCAGAAGAGATTCCATTTACTCTTTCCACTAGGGCATTCCTTATTTCTTCCTTTCTACCTTTCAGACATTTTGTGATTGCTTCTTGATAGTCTGAATTTAACTCTATTATCTGCTGAGCAGCCTATAAAAATAATAAAAATTGTGATTGCTTAAACTATGAACCACAGAAATGACATGTACCACCTGCAATAGCTGTGCTCCATAGGTATCCAAGCTGACAGCTGTTATACTGGACTCCACAGCCCCATCTTTCTCATGCTGCCCTCAGTGGCTGCTGTGTTTGATGATTAAGAGTCAGTACTTACCAGAGCAACATATAAAGAAAATAATAATGTACTTGTCATTTAAATTAAAAGACAACAGAGAATGGAGGCTTTATCAGCCTTCTTAGATGCCACCCTAAAATCAAAACAAAAACACACAGACAAACTACTCAGGTTTAGCTCAGAAAGTTTCTCAACATCAGAGTGGAGGCCAAATACATTAGCTCAGCTGAAACAGACATACTGATGTACGGACTTCCCATGGCTACACTTTCATTGGCTACTAGCAGATAGTCAAAATATGAGCAATATGCAAAAGATAAGAATTGAGATTTCTAATAATGAAATAAGTTTTTGCAAAGTTCATACATATTGGAATACCATGAATTACAATCCCTGTACCATTGGTCCTCCACCCACAGGTGTATTTAAAAAAAAAATTAGATACATACAGTCAATATTTTAAACCATTTCAGTGCAATACTAATGAACAAAGACAGCCAAATGAGTGTGAATTGGTTTTGTTGTTGTATTATTTACAGGTTATGCATTTTGCGTTACACAAATTTAATTTGGTCGCACTCAAAATACCAATTTGAGTGATTAAACCAGTATTTTAACAAATATCCAGTGATATTAAAACATATTTAAAATTCAGCATCAAATTCACTTTTTATTTTAGAAGTCTTGGCACTGTACCTCTAAATGCTGCTTACCTTCTGCCTATTTAGGCTTAATCCACTATTATGTAAATGCTGCACTACAAAAATATTTTAGGACTAAACAAACTGCAAGACCAACCACTCCAGTATGATCTCTCACAGCCAAAGGCCAACCAGCGATGAGCCCTTACCTCTTCATCAGTTATGTTTTTGCCAACTGCAGTTTTGAAATAGGCCGTTGTTTCTTCTAAAACCTCTATCCACTCTGACAAGCTCCAAATGTTTCCATAATCCTGGTATCGAGGATACTCACGGCCACATATGCCATCGATTACTTTATGAAGGAACTGAAACAATGGGATATGTTAACTTGAAAATGTAATTCTACCACTGATCACCTACACGAGATATGAGACTGGCCAAGCAGTCCAGCTGCCACCCCTCCCTGCAGTGGGCAGTGCCTCACCGCTTCCGGAGCGCAGCACCTGCACCACTCTCAGCAGTCTTAAAGAAGTAGTCCCTGAGTACGAGCTGTCCTCCCTTCTCCCCTAAAAGCCAACTCACGAAGTCTGGCCGCAGAAACCACAGCCCGATTCAGACTCGCTCTGGTCTTACATGTGAACTCAATAGCTGTGCCCACAGCTGTGCAGCGCTGCTGGGCAGGAGAGCCGCCTCTGCACAGCGTGCCGCAGTGCCCTCCGCACGGGGATGGTCATGCTGCACAGCACAACCCAGGTGTTGATTTCCAAGCCTGCGGGGCCCTCCGCTCTCCCAAACCCCCGTCCCTCAGCACCGCGGCCTGGCGGCAGGGCCTGCCCCGCTCCGCTGCGCGCCGCCGGCGGGCCCCACCGCCCCCCTCAGGGGAGCCGGAGAGCGGCAGCTCGGCCCGGCCGGCCGGGAGGTTCTCCGGCAGCCGCAGCACCCCCCGGCGCTGCCCGAGCCGCCGCCCGGGGCCGCGGGGAGCCCACCTGGAGGGCCCGTCCCGCCGGGAGCTTCTCCAGCAGCCGCGCCATGCCCGGGCCCTTCCCGGACACCCGCCCCACGCGTGACCACGCGGCGGCGGCGCGCATGCGCACGGCAAACCGCGCCCTGGCGTCCGCGTGCCGGGGCCGCGGGTTCGCGTCCCGGGAGCGGGGATGAGTGCTCGGGCTTTACGAGCTCTTGCATGCAATAATGCTTGAGCTGTTTTGGCGTTCTGCCTGTTCCGCAGCTCTGCTTTTTGAGTGTCCGCAGGTTACGTTCCCAGCCGGTGGCAGGGGAGGGCGCTGAGGGCTGTCGGCAGGCACGAGTGCGGTATCAAACGGAGCAGGCGGGGACAAAGGGTGACTGCAGAGGTGCGTGCTGCCGGTGCGGTGCTTCCCGCGAACAGCTCCCTTTGTAATGCTCTGCACAGCCGGAGCCCGATGCTAACCCGCCTGAGGAGGGGTTTGTGGAACGGGTTTAGCACTGGCAATGGCCTTCCCGTGCCTTGAATTGACTGGATGTGAACGTGGAGAAGCAGAGTTGCCCCGAGCACTTGGAGGAGAAAGCCTGTCAGAATTGAAGTCCCCGGGAAAACACAAAAGTGCAGAGACTTGCACCTGTGGGCAGACCTCATGTGGCTGAGATCGCGGGGCTGATTCGCAGCCAGCCAATGCAGGTGTAACACTGGGCTGTAGGACCACGAAAGCGGCTCCAAGTCTGTACTGGGGGGTATGCGGTGTGTGAAAAACCCCGCCTGGGTAAGGGGGTTCGCAGCACACCTCCGGGACAGGCAGGAATGTGGTTCGTGGCAGTTCTGGAGAAGAAACAGAGCGGGAAGAACACGTTTCATGCTTTGCTGACTGTAAACTTTCAAATCCCCCCAGTTTCCCCCGTGGTTTGCTACTGCTAGGAGATTAGACTTTTAAAAAAGGCTTCTTGAAAATGTATTCGATTTTATTACGGAGAAATTACTTGAAGCTACTGTTAAATTCAGGACTAGATGAAACTGCAAATAAAAAAATAATTTTCAGTAATAACTTCCTTTATTCCCCTGGAATTCTCTTTGTTAGGTAACTATAAACCTATCCAGTTTCTCTGGACTGTTGCACACTTCAAACAGAGCACCAGAGGGAGCATCTGCTCCAAACAAAACAGACCCAGAGAGAACAGGAGAAGTAAAACCTGATCCAGACTTGGAAAGAAATAAATTAGAACGAGAAAGATAGTGAGCGTCCTACTCAACTGAAAGGGACCAAACAAGTGAAAAACGCATGACAACAAAGATGTAAAGCATGAAGACAAGGACAGATGGAAAAGAATAGGAAACTACCATCCCATGTGACACTATCCCAGTGAACATTTTCCAAGCAGCTGATTTTTTGCAGGTCTAAAGAATAAAGAATTTCAATTTTCATGGATATGTAGTTTAAAAATAGTATTTTGGGTTCAGCCTACTGGCCTATGAGGAGCAAAGGAAGACTGTGCAAGGAACCACAGCTGGTTTAGTTAAATCCATCTTTCGGAGCCCATGTTCAACTACAAAGAAGTAGGGGATATAGAGCTGGCCTTTGGCAGTTTGGAATTTGTTTGAACCTGCATTATTTGGATCTGCCATCAGGTCTTAACTCTTAAAAATACCTGCTTTTCATGCTTCTGTACCACAGCAGCAATAACCCACCACACCTCTCTGAAGTTAAGATCTCAAATAACCACAAAATCAGAGACAGGGAGTGAAACTTGTAGAACAGTAAGTATATAGGCAAGAGACTCCAGTACAGCAAGGAAAGAAGAATTTTATCAGAGAAATGCAGAGTGAACTGTGCATTATTTTATCCACATTGCTTACAGAGGGGTTTATTTGCTTTAACAGATAATCCACAAGCTGCAGTAATTAAACCTATTTTAAAATTAATCCTTTTGTAGCCCTTGGTTTCGGAAGAATGGCATTCATTAAAACGTTGGGAAATAATCAGAAGTTCTTGATATTATAGTAGCAAAAGGGTATATTACATTGCTCTAAATATATCCAGTTGGGGGGAGCATCCAAGCACCAGAATAACTGTCCCATAGGAACTATTAAATTGGGATATCAATAGAAATAGATGCAGATACAGAAAAAGATACAGAAATAGTTAACTTTGTATTTTGCCCACACAACAAGGACAGTAAATGTGTTTTTTAAATGCAGTGGAACCATGAGGTTCCAGTTCAGATTATGCTGAGCTAAATGTAGGTTGCCATGGAAAAGGGTGGTTCCACTCGTCCTCTAGCCCCTTATGGCAGCACTGGGGTGACTAGGGCTTTAGAATGAACATACAATTGATATGAATGAAAAAATATTGTCATTTTTACACTGGTTTATTTTTTTCATGGGTTAGATTTCATCCCAATTTCTGCCGGTTGGAACAGAGCACCACTTCTGACAGAAGAGACCTTTGTGTTTGGGACTGAGGGGGAAGACAGAACCTACCCCTTTGGTAGCTCATACTTAGATGAGATGATGTTGGTCCTGAAACGACAGATTAACACCTGAATATCAATCAGTGAACTCCTTTAAATATTAAACCAGGAATCTTGAAACCTTTTATAGAAGCTTACATATAAACATGCTCATAGTAATATGCTACAGCTGAAGTAGATTGAAAATAATGCGTCTCTTTTTGATTTTTACACTGACCAGCCAGTGAAATTCATAGTAAGTGCAGCTGGATGGACAACATGACACTGATGTGCAGAACTTTATCAGCTATTTGCTCTCCATAATCTATAATCATAGCTCCTTCTGAATGAGAAATCAGTTTCTTAAATAATTTTACTTGTAAATTCTAAACACACAAAATCATGAGAGGTTCTGGTCCTCCCCCACCCTCTTGCCATTCTGTAAATATAATGCTTATGTACTCACTCTCTGAGACATGAAGAGTGCAGTATGTCATACACAGTGGATACAGTCTATGTCCACTTGTCTCTATTTTCTCTACCTTTTCCCAGTAAAGAGACAAGGGGAACTTCCCTAAATGTTCTTGATTTCACTTCTCACTCTGATATTTCAAAATCCTCTTGTTGGTTTCTGTAGCAGTTCTGTCTTTCCGACAGATTGCATTGAAGAACTAGCAATAGCTCTGAGGGAGATTCTTGTGGTTCAACATCACCTTAGAGACACACAATTTATATATAAGACTCTGTACTGCCTTTCACAGACAAAAACACACTGAAGAGATCATTCAAAAGAGCTCTCTCTGCTACATGGTAAGATTTTCAGAGAGGAACTGTTGTTGCTGGAGACACTTCAAGTATACTTGCAAGTACCAGATGGGAAATATCTTGTACATACTACTCAAGATCGAACAAATTAATATAATAGGTTTGGTAAAAAATATCTGTACTGTATACATCTTGACATCCACCTGGCTGAGGTAGTGGAAGAGACAGGCCATGGTATTACACCCAATGGTCTGCAGGAGAGAAGCAGGGAAATAGCTTAGACCAGAAGAGTGACCTAATGTATAGTCCAAGGAGTCTGTAGTTGGCTTGAGCCATATATCCACTAAAGCAACAATATAACTCAAGACAGTCTGGAGTCAGTTAATTGGGACTCTGCTCATGAGTATCACTGGTCACCATCTTTTGGAAATAGCTGTGCAGGCACAGACTTATTCTGCCTTTCCTGTCCCCAAGACACACTTTTTTGCATAAAGTTATTTGATGGGAGAGGGAGGAGTCTTTGTCTTCCATCCTACAAGAGCATCTATGAATATAATCCTAACTTTTCTTTCCTACAATTGAGGCCCATTATTTCTTACACTGTGCTCAGGGAACATGTAAAGAGTTTATTTTTATCTGCTTTATTGCACCTTTTAAGAAAAAATCTATTGTCATAATTTCTATTCTTCTATGTCCCTTCCTTTGTGCTTAAGAATTCTAAGTGAAGTGAATACCAGGTATGAGTCAGGACTGGAATTTTACTCACAAATGTGCAGGTCTAATGATTGTAATGTCTGGAATGCTAAATGATGACCACAACAGAAAATTAGTAATCCCTTTTAGGGCAAATGCAGTAAACCCATAAGCCAAATATTCCCCCTCTTCTCTAAGAATAACCTTTAGATTTCAGTATTAATAATGAGTGGTAAGAGTGTGTTGGTGCTTTTCAAAAATCTCTGGACATCATAAAACAGAAAAGAAAATGCCCTGTAGGTAAAATATGGTGACTCCTAATCCTATTAGTAAACAACAATTAGTAGATGCTGGAATATGCTGCATAGCAAGTTGTACCAACAGACCATAATAGCAGCAGGGAGAATGTATTCCTAAAATAATAAATACCCTACCAGGTACATCTCCCCTCATCTACAGAAGGAGTTCATGGACTGTATTTATTATGTAACTGAGATGAGAGCTACTATGATAGCTACTATAGATTTTATTTTTATTGCATCAGTTTTAAAGTAATGAAAACAGCTGTTGGTGAAAGTTACAAAGGCAATATTCTGTTTTTGCTGAGACAGGTTGTTTCAGTCAAGGGCATATAAAGAGGAGGTAATTTTAACAGACTAAGAAGAAGTAGTTTGTTTATACAGCTACATCCATAGTAAGAGTGCTTGTGGCAGTACAGCACAGCAGTACTTTTTTGACTCAGTCCCTTCCAGGGAAATACAGCCAACTTGCTACCAAGTCAAATGACCTTGTGATTTATAAGTCTTGTCAGTGTGTGCCCAGTTTGGCAGCACATTGCGCTGTTCAGGTTGTCTGGACTTCTTTGGGGTCTCTAAATAATATATTAAGGGGCAGCTTTTCACATCTCTGCCGCCTGCTTCTGCTCTTGTCTTTTGCATGAGAAATAACTAATAGACTTCACCAAAACAAATCAAAACAAATAATTTGAAAGGAACATCATCTCACATAGCTAAGTATTCAAATATTAATTTGAAAAACAGATTTTTGGGAAACATTTATAAGAGTCCTGGACAACTTCTTTATAGTTACCAACTTTCAAGCCTTGCTTACTGTCACACTGTCACTGCAATTGTACAACAGCCTTGACCTGTGACCTCAATGACTCCTGGGACAAATTCTGCTTTGGTTCATATTATTGCAATTTCTCTCTTTTTTTTTTTTTCAGCATGAGAGTGTTTCAAATTAGCAAAGATACAAAAGGAAGAGAGGCACTTCTTTGCATTGGCAAACAATTTTCTTGTGGCTTAGTCACTGATGACACTGGTGACAACAATGTTTTGATTAGTATTTTGCTCACACCAGGTTTGCAGTGCTTTGATATTAGAGCATCAGCAGAGGTATTTATTTTCAATAAAGTAGTTGACATTTGCTTTTATCTAGAGTTGCTCTGGAGCAAATTCTGGAGAAGAGCTCTCTACAAAATTTCTTTGCATTGTGAACACATGGTCTACTTTTTGTTCCAGAAGATACAGTAAAGAATGTAGTAAGATATCTTCATTTCACTGTTTGGAGAATATTTTTGGAGAAATACTGAGTGACTTAAAAGAGAAAATTTACAAAATAATTCCTTAAATAATTCTTCTATTTTTGGGAGGAAAATAAGGAGAAAATATAAATTGTTCAGTTGAAGACAAATCATGTTCTTTTTATATGTTATTTACAATGCATTAAATGACATAAAATCTTAGCAAAGAGCAGTTGTTTTAATATAGTCACATATAGCGCTAGTTAAAAGTAAACCCTAGGCTTTCTTCTAAGTTTGAACTTGACCTATAATATCTGTGAAATTATAAATTTCTTGTGTCTTTACCATGGTTATGGCTTTTCACTAATTAATCTTGGATCTGTGATGTACTTGGCTAACGAACTGGATCAGAAATACACATGTGGTAACATTTTTTCCATGTTAGCTAAAGCCGTACTTGTGCTCCGGCTTGGTCTATCTTGGTTTACACTTTATCTCAGTTTACAGTGGCTCTAGAAGGTGAGATGATCAGACATAATGTCTACTGGGACGGAGTTTCACCTTCAAAAATGTTTAAATATATATGAACCATAAAAATGAGTTTTTATCAGTGTGGCGTCTTGTGAACACTTTTGATATGATACTAAGTTTCCTAAAATTAAATTAAACATCTTATGGGAAACCAGTCTTGGATTTTCCCTTGTGAAACATACCCGAGGGAATCAAAAGTCTAGGTGGTATCTTCATATCCATCTGCTGGCTTATTTTTATTTGTTCAAGAAATGGATATAGTAGTTATGACATTAATAACTCTGTCAGGAATATTGACAAAATTTGATTGGCAGGTTGGAGTCACAGTCCAGCGGAAATTGAGTTAGAAAAGGTTTAGAAAATAAAAACAAGTTGAAAAATATTATAACCTAGACAATAACTTTCTATGAGCAAAGAGAGAGAGAAAAAAGGCAACATTTACTAAATAGTTTATTTAATATCACTGATTCAGGTAATTTCATTAACTGATAGAGTGGTTTGATAAAAAGAAGATGTAGAATTAAGGTTATTTTGCAGACCAGATAAAATCAACAAGTCAACTCGCTTACATATACAATGAAAAGGAAGGCACACAAGTACATAAGTGCACATCAAAAGCATTTTGATGCACAATAAATCTGCAACAGTGTAAACAAGCTAATGAAAAGTTTACAGCTGGAGATTAGGTTAAGATTAGCTGTGGGAAATTGCCACATCCAAGTAAATTAAAAAAGAAAGATAAAGCAATTTATCTAAGTACATCCAACCTGCCAGTGTGTGCAATTCCACTTAGCTAGAACTACTTTCCAATCATACACACTTTCCCTATGATTTTCTGCTTGTTTGGTAATTCAGAGCCTCTTAAAAATGAAAGACTTTCAGATTCCTTGTTAAATTCCAGTTGATAATTACCTTCTGCAGAACAGGCAACAGAATTAAAATCTCTATAACAAAAAAGTCTCACCATCTTAGTGACTTTCAGGGCAGAAGTTCCTAGTACACACAACAGCTAAATGGTAATCAGTGGTAATCAGTAAATCCTATGCCAAAAACTGCTACTCACTGCTAATAACTGCCCTCCAGAACTGGGATATAATGCAAGCTTCCTGATTCCTGGCATTTTGCAGTTGCCTAAACAATGGTATAAACCACAGGCATAGCACGGGGATTGCATGAGTGAATATTTCAGTCAGTTACTCCCTTAAAACTTGTCTACACAAGCTGTCTCACAGCAATTTATCCAACAGTTACTAAGGTCTGAATGAATTTGTTAGACTGCATTACACCTTTGGCTGGACACTTTTATTCAAAATTTAGTTAGCCTTCATTGAGATTGATATAATTCTTTCTTATCTGGTTTACTTTAGCAAAACAAAGGTGGATTGATAAACACCAGGAACAAAAAGAATTATTTAATGGAAAAAGTGGTCACTGCTGGTATAAGAGCAAATGGGTATAAGATTGAGTTTAGAAGATAGAAGATAATTCTTAACCCTCACAGCAACCATAGTCTGGGATGGTTTTCTAGTACAGTAATATGAGTAAAATACTTAACTCCTTTTAAGGTAAAACTCAGTCGGTATATGAACCAGATTACATGGCATGCTTGCAGTAACAAGGATTTAATAACCCAAAAAGTGGCTTTGGGGAAAGTTCCCATGATAATATTTACATACCTAGTCCACCTTTCTCAAGATTTGCAAAATGTATGTAATATACACAGAATGTATCTTCCACTGTGAAAATAGGAAAACAAATGTTAAATCTTTCAAAGTGAGCATGCAGTCTCAGAGTCACTAATGAAGACTTTCTCCCTTGTTTCAGTTTTTTATTTGTAACATGGAAGTAGTACCTTCTTGTCTCACAGGAAGCAAATAAGGAAAATTCATGACTCTCTATAAAATGCCTGCTCCAGTGATAATGCAATCTCCCCATGAGGAATCAATAAACTAACGCAGATTTAGACAGTGTATGGTAAATAAAGGTCTTAGCCACATACAGACTAGAACAGATAAACAGCTGTTTCCTTCATTGCATATCTGTCCTCCTGTCCAGATTTCCTGATAGGGGTCCTGCCAGGAAATATATTCGAGGATTCTGTAGTATCTGAGGGTCTTGGACTCAGAAGCTACCTTAGTGATATACACAACAGACAGCTTTAATTTACACTGGCAACATTGGTTAGGACCCTAAACACATAATTTAGCCAATGATCTGGTAAACAATAATTCAATGTAATTTAAAATTCATGGAGGTTTTTTGTGAAATCTCTGCTGCAGTTAAATTATTTGGGTTTACTGCAGAGCTGAGGAGCAAAAACATGACAAACAAATTACTGGGTAATAATCAATTCCCTTTCTGGCTATAAGTTATTATTAATATGCTACCACATCTTCAAAGATATTAAACTAGAGTGTATATCATAGTATGTCCCTATTTACACTGTAAATACACACTGGATCTCTCAGGTGCATCCACAGACCTGATATGAATGTACCTTGTACTTACTAAGCTGATCCAGGAGTACCCATATTCAGTAATGATAACCATCTATGTCTATAACCCAAATCCCGACTGACATTGCTATTTATGTGGATTTGGCACTGGAATCATCACTGTTCAGGTTCTTAGCATTTCATTATCTTGGGGTGTTCTGGGAAATGTTTGATAGCATGCTATGATAAATTTCCATCTTCCTCTCAGGCCTTTATGGGAGAGTTTTCAGTCTGGCAACATGTTTAACTGACAGTTTCTGTGACCTAAGTTCCTCTCTTTCATGTGTCCCAAACAGGGCCAGTAGGAGCACAGAAGGATGAGCTGTTCATGCTTGTACTTGCAGAGTTACCACAGCCATGAACAGATAAAGCATTTGAAGTAAACAAAGAGCTCTCCAGCTGTTCTGGAGTCATCACGTGCTCATAGTTTCCTCTTTTCATGTGGTGATTCAGATGATATAAAAGGCACTGGCAAATCTCCCGGGGAATAAAAAAGATACATCTCTGTGGATGACAGTGATTTATTACCTCCATATAGAAAAGCTATCAGTGATATTTCTCAATCAAGCATTACCTCTGGTGACTATGCTCTCTGTAGTTACTCTTCCATAGGACACTTAGCAGAAGATAGTTTTAATTACATTTCAGACACCTTTGGATGGTTGCTCTGCACGCTTGGGGTCAAGACCATTCCTACTCTGGAGAGTTGTACAAAAAGATAAAAGTGAAATTACTTATATGTAATGGCCAAGTCAGAAGACAGTGATGCTTCCCATACACCAAATTAGTCCTACCTCTCCAAACAGTTCTTATGCTCTGCTTCAACACATTAAACTGCACAGAGCGCTGCACTAAGGCAGCTATGCTCTTTCTGGCAGTCAAACTTCCTCATTTATGGTTTGATCAGGCATTTTTTCAGTGTACTGATGTGCAGGCCTAACTGAGGCAATTGTTACTGCTGGGCAAACAAGGCAAACTGAATAATGCTTTTTGTAGTTGTAGGCCTACAGGATGGACTGACACGCATGAAAAATATCCATGGGAAATGTGAGACTCTGCATATGAATTATTTACAGCTCCAATGTGATTACAGTAGAAGTGGCTATTTTCTTATAAGCTGTGTGATCTTCTCTTCTTTCTCAAACATCTCTGCAACTTGAAAGTTCCAATACATCAATGTTAACCAGTTAAACCACATAAAATAACTGGCTTTTGGCACACCTACTACTACCTTGTGTCTTGCAGCAGCTTGCTCTGCCTGCTCCAGAGTTGCTTCCTCTTTCCTACAGCACCTGAGCCATCAAAGGATCCTGCAAGGCAACAGAACTCCGTATCTTTTCCTTCTGAGAAGAATAAACCTGCATAATTTCAAGATAGCAATTATGGCCTGCCTTCATGTAGATGTATTTTTACTCCATCTGATAAGCCAGTATGCTTTGAAATTCCTGCTAGTGACATTGGCACTTCAAAGAACAGATCATCAGCTGCTGTTCACTGAAACATACCCAAAATGTTTTCAGTGCGTGCTCAGGGGTGCAGGGCATGCTAAAATGCAGGACAAGAGGAAAACAACACCATGGACATGGGAAGGAGAGCACAACCAACTACCACTGCTCAGCACAGCTGTCAGGAATTCATTGTGGATGCTGGACAGGTACTGGTAACCCCAGTCTATTTCAGTAGGGACCAAGGGATCTGCAATTAATTTTTCCCATTTTTTTTTGGTTTTGTTTTCCTTCTTCCTTGGTCTTGCAGCGGAATCGTCTCGCTCTCATGTAAAAGGCCATGTGATTTCACTGTAAGAGGCAGCCTTCAAGGGTAAGAGCAAAAAGGGCAGTGTGGGACTTCAAAAGGGCTCTTGATCAAACTACTCACAGAGGTTCCTGACGGCAGTGCTTTGTTTGAGAGAATTTGGACAGTTTCTCAATAGCCAGAGGGTTACTTCCTAGAAAACAAGCGTGTTTGCTATCCCTGACTAGCCCAGTGCCTAGAAAACTTGATTGTTAGACGGGCCAAGCTGCCTTCAGTGCCAGACTGAATGGCAAAAGATTACGAACGTCAATTTCCCTGACGAGCCGTCAAGGGCGTCACGTTCTGCCACCGCCACGCTCCTGCCACAGCCTCCCCCTGCTGGGGCCTCAAGGGCGTGGAAAAGGGCAAAGAGCCTTTAAACACTAACTACCTTTTGGATGGGCAAGCGCCCCGGTCCCTGCGGCAGCGAGCCAACCTTGCCCGGCCTCACAGGGGGGTGCGGGGGAGCCGCTCGGGGCTGCGGGGCAGGGCGGGCCGGGGAAGGGCTGTGCCGGGCCGGGCTGGGCAGGTCCCGGGCTGGGAGGCGCGGCCATTCGGCAGTGATGTGTGCGGGGCCAGGCGGGGCCGGGGGGCAGCTCGGCCGGGACACGATAGCGGGGCGGGGCGGGGCGGGGCGGGGCGCCCGGGCCGAGGCGTGGGGGAGCCCCCGGTGCCGGAGCGTTTGGTGGCCGGGCGGGCGCGGGGGTGGCCGCAGCGGCCCCCGCACCGTGTGTGCTGCCCTGTGTTCGGTGTGCTGGTCTGGGACCTGCCCCGGAGCTGCCCCCGGACCTACCCCGGGCCCTGCCCCGGGCCCTGCCCCGGCACCTGCCCCAGACCTGCCCCGGCACCTGCCCCAGACCTGCCCCGGCACCTGCCCCGGCACCTGCCCCAGACCTGCCCCGGGCCCTGCCCCAGACCTGCCCCGGCACCTGCCCCGGGCCCTGCCCCGCCTGTGTTAATCGCGACGGAGCAGCTCTGGAAGCACACCCCAAAGAAAAGGTAATTCAGACTTTTGACTCCAGGAACAAAAGCCTGTGTTTTAATAGTTCGTGGTGGTGAGTTGAGGGGTGAGCTGTTCAGCACGTTGCAGATGTGTGGTAAGGAAGTAGGGCTAAGTCCCTGTACGGCACAGGGAACCCCTGGAGCCTGAGGGGAGTCCGGGCGATGCAGAGTGGGATCGGGATGGACCGCAGGAATGGGTACTGGGCTTAGCGGGGAAAACAGGCGCGAGGATGGGAAAGGAAAATCAAACTTCCTGGCAGAAATGCAGCTGCTGGGGAAAAAGGTACTTTTAATACAAAAATGACTGTTCTTTTAATACCAAAGCAATACCTATAGGGTATTTGCGTCTCACCAATGGGCATAGTTTTGAGAAACCTCTTGTTTAAAAACGTATTTGTCTTCATATCATCACCAGTAGGTAACAGAATTGTCATAATTCCTGTTTTCATGAGTGGTGGTTTGCAGCAGAATGGTACTAAATGGGTTACCTAAGGTC
>JAWWEE010000122.1:47986244-48035667 GCA_035221455.1 Xenops minutus | reverse complement strand
AACTCTGTTGTGCGCCCCCGAAGCTGGTCTGAAGCCATTGTCTTAGAGTGAATCTTTGCGGTCTATCTGTGGCCATTTCTGTTTACAGGAGCAAAAGGTAGACCTGACAGGCAGGGACCACAGTCTTCTGTTACTTGCCTCTACTGCGGATGATGGGAATTTCAAAGGCAGTATCCAGAGTTGATATATATTTCTAATGAAAACTGGACTAAAATCAGGACCAAGTACCCCACATAAGTGCTCGAAGATATTTGTTCTAATCTGACGTTCCTGTCTCACCTCTCTTGTGCCAACATGAGTACTTTCACAGCTTGTAACAATGAATTGGGAAATCCAGTAATGTTACTGCCTTTGAGATAGTAAAAGGTCTTGCAGATCAGAGAGAACCAGCTTCAGTAAGTACTAGATTGGTCATCAAGGAGGAGACAAAACTAGGAGCAAGAGGTGCAAGTAAGAGCAGTTCTGTTCAGTGTTGACTGTTAGTTCAGCTACTGACAGCACTGATTCTGTAGTGTCTTAAATAGTTTTGGGGTTACTGGGATCAGAATTTGAGCGTTCTTAATCCTTTGCATTTTTTTTTCAGGCTTCTATATATTTTTACTTCATTTTTATTAATAAAACTTTTAAAGATACACATTTACAGTTGAACCTTAAATTGCTGTAGGTCACTTCTCACTTTCAGGCCTGAAATGCCATCTCAAGATTCATGTTTTGTAGTCTTGCAAAAACTCTCTAGTCATTAAAGTGGATTCACAGGTTATTCCTCTCAAAATATCCCCAGGTAGTAGGCACATTTTATTGCTCTGTGACAAATATCTGACTGTATTCCTGAGGTTATACAAGAGTGGGTTTTGTCAAAAATTCAGTAACCTTAGAGTGCTAGACCTGAAAACCTCAGTGGATGCCTTGGGAGTTTCTGGAATTCTTGAATAGCTGACAGTGTAGGTGTCTTGAAAAACCATAATAATGGTAATTAAAGAAACCCCACAACTAGTCAGAGACCTAATCTAGGATTTTAGGAACTCAAGAACAGTTTTGTGCTGTAACTTTCAGTATAAATTTCAGTGAGTACCCTAGACCCCATCTATAAAACTGAGTTTTGACCCTCTAAATAAACCAGAATAGTTAAAAACCAGTAATACTGCCAATATGGATTCATTTCCTTTAAAACTACAGTAACATAGGGAGTGTACCCTGCTACAAAAAAAAATCACATCCTTCTGCATCATGTGAACACCAGTATAAATTTTTAACTTGGCCCACACCTTAGTGTGAATTTAATGTGAATTGCACACATACCAAAGCATCTGTAGTGGTTAAATGCTGTGTGACCATAAGCTAAAGATATACTTGTGTTGAAAGATGGTTGTAAAAGAGTAAAACTTCTTGGAAGATTTTGGTTTACAGTTTTAAGACCAATGTGGCACACGAGAACACGTAAAGCAGAACTTTTCATATAAATGGAGAAAAGGATGTAAAATATTTGTACAAATGATCACTTTCCAGCAGTCTTCAGTTCTATTTTGGAGCTGGTTACTTGTTGCAGAAATACATGGTTCACCTGAAATTTGTTTGTGTATGGTGTGGTTGTGAGGTACAAGGTCTGATTTGCATTCTAAATAATTTTACCCAAGGTGAAGGAGATTCTCTGCTTTTATTTTGTGGTCCCATTCTGTAGGGCATGAACCAATACTACTGCATGTATGGTTTACTATTAAATTATCTTGTGACTGACCTTGTGTCTGGGCCTTTGCACTTCCTGGATTTTTATGCATCCTGCTGATTGTTTTTCAGTTGTGAAGATCTGTCAATGGCTGGCTTAACATACAGCAAGAAATTTCCAAGATCAAGGCATTTCATGGCTTGCAGGTTTTCAGTGTTGCCCATGCTAAATTACACTTTGTAGGTAGAAGTGCATGGCAAAATAGTGCCACAGCAATTCTACTTTTCGTAATAACATCTGCCTTCTGCTCTTAATTCAAGAGTTCTTAACATCCCCTTATAAATATTACTCAGAATATGTGGTTGCAAGTAACCTGTATTTTTCTTAAAATTGGAGTTTTGATTCCTGTAGGTTTTTGGCTATTTGTCCCACAAATTGACAGCATGAGTCTCTCATCCAGATCTATTTGGCATATTAGAGTGTCTCTGCAGATTTTGTATTGCCTTGCAAAGACGTGACAAATCTGTGAAATCACATGTTACAGGGAAGGTAGCAAACCTTAGGAGAAAAGATCTACTTGTTCTTCAGAGCGTAAATTAATCTGCAGACTCTGGCTTTCTTAAACTTCTCCATTGTCTAATAGCTTCTGAGTGTTAAAAGATGATTAGAAGGAGTTTTTAACATTTAGCCTGTATAGTTCTGTCATTGTAGTGACACAAGTGCCAGTGAACCTGTGCAGTAACACTTGGTATGACGTTTAAATGGGACTTTTGTGTGGATCAGAGATGATTCACTCTTCCATAGCATTGTGTAGTGTTATCTCCATCTAGGTTAGCATTTTTAATCTTCCCTGTCACCAGAACCTCTCACCTGCAGAACATCCTGAAATATTCAGGTGGAGAGCAAAGAAAAGGGATGTTTATTGGGAGGTGCATTATCTGAACAGCTTTCCTTTTTGGTGCTGTAGACATTTTTCAGGTAAGATAATGCAATTTTATTGATTGCATTTCTGTTTGCCAAGAACCAATTTATTACTTATTACTGGAAACCAGCCCAGATGACACAGAAGGTCTATTGCACACTGCCTGAGAAGAAACACAATAGAAACACACATAAACATGCATGTGTCAAAGGTTTGAGGAACATTCTTGTCAAGTGTGTCATTTGCCAAGTGTATTTAACAAAGAATTTTCTGAAAGAAGAATGAGGACTAGCTATTTGGAAATCACAGCAAAAGAGAAGGATGTTGTGAGAAGAGAGGAAGTGGTCAGGAGAAGCCAGGGTAAATGGTAAGGCAATTCAGATGACATGAGCAAATGACCACGACATAATAGTAAGGTGTAGTTCCAGAGCATAAACATAGACTAAATTATCTACACATCTGTTTTGCTAACAATCTTAAGAAATTATCTAGTATGGGAGAGGTCAGTGCTTGCTAAAGGCTACCAATAATATTACTGGAACTAAGCAATTTTTAGTCTCAGCTTGGTCCCCCTGCAGAAAAGCCAGGAGCGAAGGTGTGCGTGTAGATACGCAGGTGATACTTCACAGAACTGGAAGCTTCCAGAATTTCCAGGAGAAAATCAAAGGAAAGTAATAGGAATAGAAAAAAACTTGTGGACATCCAAGAGAATGCTTGTGCTGGGCTTTATGATGAAAGGCCCTTCTTTTAGGGTACAGACCATTTAAAAGCAGGGTTAAAATCCACTTAAAATCTCAGGATTACTACTATCAGAGACTTCTCTAAGGCTGTTTTTACTATGATATAGGATGGTTAAACATGGATAGTGTATAGTGTTGGTCTGTCCTGTGGTAAAAATGACACTGCTGTGCCTTGCTTTAACAAAGAGATGACAGCCAACTATTTCATGCTAACCATATCTAGTGCTTCCAGTTTTTCATATCTCAAAGTACTCCTCAAAGGAGGAAGGAATCAGAGTACATGAGGGAACTGGTGTAGACAGAAAGCAAATATGTCAAGTGTCAGACAATTCCCTTCCACATTTCATCATTATCATGTGACATTAGTAAGCTTGCTACAAAACCTTCCCTTTCTGAGTGTAAGACATACCTGAATTACCTCTATATCAGCTCTTGCCATTTAGCAAGATCAAATAGTGTTCACCTGAGTGTATAGCAGGAAAATGAGGACAGTGTTGCTTGTGTGACACTGTCCTCAAAACTTAGCATGTGGTCATTTAGGTTTCCTGGTTTTGAATACGTGAACATTATTCTTGGGTTTTTTTAAACATAAACTTTTGGGTTTTTTTAAATACACTTCTAAAATAGTGCTTCAGAGTAACCCATCTTGTTGATAATTTGCCAGTGTTTAAAGTGTTTAAATATCTGCCATTTTGTATTACTACTTTGAATTCACATTAGCTAGAGAACTTGAGAATTTACTATGAAAAACAACATGACAAGAGGGTGAAGTAGCGTTTTAAGGAAAGGGATTTTTTAGGAAAATTCTAAAGACCTTTTATTTGATCTTTGGCAACTTAATCCTTGGTAATATCTAACATGAGGTTGATGAAACTCCTTTTGATCAAAGAAAAGTTGTTCATTACTTTATGGACTAAATTTAATGAAGAAGAATAAAATTACTCAAAAGAGTTAAAAAAATGTAAAAGAGATTTCTGAAGTTTGAAACCTCTTAAATCCTATTTTAAAATGGTGATGCAAATGATTTAAAAATAATCATTTGCAGGTACTAGCTCATTCAAATCCCAGGTGAGTCAGGTAGTATAGTGGCAGAGTATGAGGCTTAGATACTTTTTTCCCAAGATGTTGGTTAATTGTCTGATTCACCTTTCTGATCATAAGAGATTAGTTGTTGTTTTTCATACAGTGTTTCCAGTGTGGTGGGTTCATGGTAATTATTTCTGGTCCATACAATCTTCAGAGTTTTCTTAAAAGTTGTTGCATTAAAATACTGGGGGTGCTGGCAGAAATATGCAGTGCACTCAACTGAATGTGATAATTCCTGTTCTTTTTTTAAGCTCTGCTTCTCTGAAGAAGGATGACTAAGGGTAGGACAGAGTTTTTGGAGCTGTGTCAGGAGTCAGGGATGTGTATGTGGTGAGGGGTGACTGCTCTTCAGCAACACTGCAAATGCAGTTTAAGCCTTTAGCTCCAGAGCCAGTGGTGAGGAATTCCATCTTAACATGCTGTCATGTTAAAATGCCCAGTACTCTTCCCCTATGCTGTGCCCCCCGCCACGCTTTTGTGTTTTTTTTTAAAGTAGTGGTAACTGGGTTTAGAATGCTATAAAAGATAATAAATCATGGCAACTAAAAAGACCTAGAGATTAAGAGGTTTTGAAATTTTCAGGTGTATTTTAACCGTAATAATTTATTTTGCCTGTGTAATTTTCACTGAATGAGCAGGATCTGCTATTTAATACTTTTGCATTCCCATTAGCCTGGGGAGTTTGAGAAAGTGTTCCTTTACTTTTGCTGCTTCTTTATCAGTAGCAGATATTTGTTTGCTTGGTCTTATGAAAACAAACATGATTTTCACTACAAATCTAGCCTGTTCTCAAATACCTGACTTGTGGGATCTTGAAAAGTTTTGCAGCATTTACTTCCTTAAGTCTTCTAGAAGGACATTGCACATTGTAACAGTATGTAAAGATATGTCAGATTACTGGGCAAAGAGTTCTTGTTTGAAGCAAAAGTGTAGTTAATTGACACACCCTGTATGATTCATGCTTAATGAAAGCTTGAGAGAGTCTGATAAATTTAACAGAAGAAATCGTGTTAAAACTCTCTCTGATAATCCAGTACATTGTTAATTAAAGCAAATGTCTCTTTGAAAAGGTCCCTTACTGCATGAGATCAATTTGTGAAATTACTGATTTGTCACAGAGACAGTTAAGAAGTGTTTCCTCAAAACAGCCGAGCCTTAAGGATGTCATCCAAAATCTAGAAGTTTGGAGGGAGTAATGGCTGAACTGCCAACATTTGTACCTCTTTCCAGCAAGTCATCTTTAATTTTCGATACTTTGTTCTTTCATTCAGTCTTGACTTGTGTATATGGGTCTGTGTTACTTTGGTTTTTGAGAGCTCTAGGTGTATTGAAGAGCTTTGCATAGCCATATATGGACTCCATTAGTGTCATGTTCAACAGTCCCTAAACATTTTTGAAGACTTGACTACCTTTCAAACTTCAGACATGTTATCGGACTCAGTGTAAATGAATGGAAACATCTCTTTTGCGTGTGTACAGATCAGTGTTCCTATGTATGACTGTATAGGAGCCATGCATTAGAAGTAGTTAATTGGTGCAAAGTAGCTGCTTCTAGATGTCAGTTCCATTTCTGGAGGACAGATTGACCCTGACTAAAATGGGGTAGTAACTTCTGGGAACTGTCTCCCAGGCAGTAGAATTAGAGGAAGCAAAGGTAGAAAATGCCACATTCTGTGGAAATAAAGATGCAATGTATTTTGGAAAATCTTCACAACCTCCTTTCTGCTCTTCTCAGAAGTCCCAGACTTAGCTGACCTCCCGTGCAGCCTTTGTTAGTCTGATGGTTACTGGGACCGCAGGGTTTAGCACTGAGAAAACCAGAAAACCTTTTTCTCAGACTGGTCCCTTACGTTGCCCAGGGAAAGCTGCAGAAGGGCCTTGGAAGAACAGTAGTGTACTGCCAGGGGATGCTGAGAGGAGATGCTATATAGAGATTTGTTTTTCTCTCCTTCATGTGCAGATCATGGTTTTTAAAGAGGAATATGATTTTCCTGTATGTGTAACAGTTTTCTGAGACATTGAGATTGTAATAGTCAATAATTATCCACATCTAACAATGACAGGACAAAAATGTACCGTCTTAATTTGATAAGAAGAACAGGCCAGATAGACACTAGGGAAAAGCTTTCTAGCTTGGAGGGTAGTTACATGGAGAACCAAGCTTTTTAGCAAGTTTGGAAAATCTTTTTAAGAACGGAATGCATTTTGATGTAGATACAAATACTACCTCATTGTTAGAAGACCTGCTGAGGATAGTGTGGTCATGTTTCAAGTTTTCTGCAATTGTAATAGAAAAAAGAAGAAATCAAGAAGGATATGTAAGGGAAGAACTCCAACTGAGACAATAAGATAGCTTGTAGTCAAAACAGGAGAGTAAGCTCAGAGCCCTTGGAGGGGCTCCAAGGGGCAGTTCTGAGGAGTTCTGGTGGTGGGCACCAGGGGAAAATGGTACCATGGGTTGGCTGTAGATATCATGTATGTCAATTACTGAAAGTTATAAAATCTGTAACATCTAGCTGACATGCGTGTGCGTACTTTTGTTGTGCATCTTGGAAGCTTTTGATCAAGAAGCTACTTCGTCTATCATCACTAATGTTGTTTTGAAAGTCTTTTGCAGGAATTTTTAGGCATTAGTACCATCCTCAGAACTGCCTCATTGGAGCACCTCCAAGGGTTCTGGGCCTTCTCTCTTCTTTCGTCTTGTTATTCTGATCCAGGTGCACGTGTCCCAAACATTGTGTCCTTGCTGCTGTCTTGTCTGTTGAAAAGACAGTTAAACAAAATTCAGGAATGTGGCACAAACCATGAGAAACTGTTAGCTGCTACCTTGAGTGTGAGAAATGATACAGCTATATTAAAATCTACAAATAAATAAAAATCCTAAGGCTTCACAAGCTTTGAAGCAGAAATTCCTGACCTCACATAATCTATTAACTGTCTGGTTTGGTTTTCTTTTGGGGTTATTTAAAACTGTAACTCTGACTTTTTAGTTGAAAAGCCTTGACAGTGTTGTTTTGTAACTTGCTGTATTTTAAAACATTTCTAGATAGAGGACACTCCTTGGATTATAAGGCATTTCAGGCACAATGGCAGATCCCATCCGCTGGGCCCGATACCGCTGGCACCGACTGATATCAGCAGAGGGCAGGGAAAGCAACAGCAGCAATTCAAGTAGCAAGTACCATCAATCATCAAAATCTACTGGCAGACATAGGATAGTGATACCCTGTTTGGAACATTTTAAAGAAGAGTATGAAAAAGTATCAAAACTGTACATGAACAACAAAATACGGACTACTAAGTATACTTTATTGAATTTTTTACCACGGAATTTATTTGAACAATTTCACAGGTAATAAACTCTTTTTAGTTGTGGTCATTTTTCTGAAGTGGAATATTCTTATTTAAATGTGTGTGTTCCTTTATATTCAAAAATTATGTTTCCTACTGATGTGCCTATCACTTCTGAAAAGATATGTGTTATTTGGCCAAAATAGCTTAAATATCACCAGTGTTGGACTAATCCTTTTCTCCTTAGCTTATTTGGTTCTTTGGACAATTGAACTATTCCTTGCTCTTGGAACACTGCCACACACCAATCTGCAGTAGGATTTTCAGCTCATTTCCTGTAAATATGTTTTTTCCCTTTCCTTCATGTGTATCTCTCTTGCCATTTTTTTTCATCTTCCTTCTGCTTGGAGGACTGCTGATTTTTGAAGTTATGCAGGGAGCTTGTAGCATGGCGTCCTTTTTAAAACATGTCATCTTCCCTAAGAGATGATAAAATAAGTTAAAAAGACTTAGAAATTTGAGAGAGTGCAGGTTCGCCGGTGCCTCACTAGAAAACATGTGCCTGGAGGACTGTTTTGAAAATACAGGAAAATTCTTGGTTTCTGCATTATCTGCTCATGTGTATTAAGCAACTGTGCAGCTAAGTAATCTGTGGACTGGAGATCAAAAACAGAGTTCCAGATACTGAATTCTTAAATTGCAGTTGAAATGAAGAAAAGATAAATCACTGCTAACTTAAATGTCTGTATCACATGGAGTGGGGAAATAAGGATCGCTGTCTGCTACAACTAACTTGTGTTTTCTCTTTATTTCAGAGTTGCCAATTTGTATTTCCTGTTTCTAGTTGTTCTAAATTGGTTTCCCCTGGTGGAAGCTTTCCAAAAGGAAATTACAATGCTGCCTCTGATAGGGGTTCTGACAATTATTGCAGTGAAAGACGGTCTGGAAGATTACTCAAGGTACAAAATGGATAAACAGATAAACAACTTACTAACCAAAGTATATAGCAGGTAAGAGACAACAGTCTTTGTGGTTTATTGTTATTGTTTGATTATGACTGTTATGTGAAAAGTTGTTAATTCCTTTGGCTTGCTTTCTATGAATAGTCATAGAATCATAAAATAATTTAAGTTGAAAACGGTCTCTGGAGATCATCTAGTCTTAACCCCCTGCTCAGAACAGGGCTCTTTAGATTAGGACACTCAGGGACTGGTTGACTCTCGATCACTGGTTTTGCTAAATGGGTATCAAATTAGTGTAAAATTTACTGAAAAAAATTATGCTTTAAGGCAAGTGTGTTCATGCATGGGTTTGTGCTGTGTTAACCAAGGTACTTGGGCTAGTTAAGCATTGTTGTACGTTGCATTTACTATGAAAGGTATATTTTTAATTACTCTAAAATGGCTGTAAGCACCATAGAAATTCAAAGGCTGCTAGTTTATCACTCATTAATGGTATAATGTTGTACTCATAATGTAATAACATTTGCCCAAACAAAATGAGATAATTTCCTATTTGAGTGCCTCATAGTTTGGTACAAATGGTAGCATTCGTTCCACAGTGCAGGACTGCAATATTACAGACTATGGGTGCAAGTCAGGAGTGGAGTCTCTTAGTGGCAGAAGGTTTGCTGACAGGCAGTTATTATGCATGGATAATAAGAAGATAAGAATGCAAACTGATCATATTCTAAATTAACTGAAAAAAAATTCTTTTAGTATATGTCAGTGCTGCCCACATATTTGTTTTTCTTTTTATCTGTCATAAAAAGATATTCTGAGCATGTAAAATACAAAAGTAATGGAAGTACAGTGAATACTTTTTTGCATGCTCCGTTTCCATGTAGGGAAACAAGTATTTTGGAAAATGTCACTTTTAGTGTGTTGTAGCAGTCTTCACAAATAGCACCTGTAGGAGAGGATTCATTGGCAGTTCAACTCTTAAACAAATAACATACAGTAGTTGCTGTAGTACCAAACCACATTTGAAAAACTTCCTCTTTTCATTAAAGACACACCTTTTCCTAGTGAAGTCAATAGACTGAAAATAAACATTTCTACATCTTAATCTGCTAGTTTAGGTTTATGCCAAACCTTAAACTCTGTAGTTTAGCCATAACCTTAATTAGCCCATGCAGCATATTTACAGTCTGGTACTATTTAACCATTAAATACAATGTGGTAGTTAGAAGATGGAATCTCCAGCTTTCTAGCATTTGCCATACTCTCTTGGTATTTTAAGAACTGGCTCATAACCATAAAAGTCTGGACCATCATTTTGTATCACAAAGCACAAAGAAGCAGATTTTGTTGGCAAACACAAATATATATGTAGCAGCTTTCCCAGAAACATTCTATTCAACCTATGAAAATTTGAGCTCGAAACAAGTAATAATTGGGCTATTAGGGAAGATAAATGCTTTCTTTCTTTCTCATGTCTGCAGAGAAGGTTTAAGGGAGAAGCTGGCTTATTTCTGCTATAAATTACCATGTACCCTGAAAGAATGCATTGCCAGAAAGCTGAAGCATTTGCTATTCATATTCCTGAAAACTCTGTTACTTGCAATCTCATACCAATGTTAATGAAACAGGATTAATTTCTGATCTTCTGTTCTGGCTTGATTTTATTCCCCTTCACCAAAAATGTGTAATAATCAGTGGCCATATTAGCCACGTGTAAAAATTCCTTGTTGTGCCTCTAACTATTTTGGCTTTGTAACTTTTTTGTCTCCTTAGTTTTTATGATGAGGTATTTTATGTAGTATATTCTGGTTTTAAAAATAAGTTTGGAGGCATAGTTCAGGAGAGTTAAATCTTTTTGGTACCAAAAAATTATTGTTCACTACATGTGAGCTGATTTATCTTAAACTTCCATTAATCTCACATTAGGATTCAGAATTTCTTAAATTCTTTAACAAGAATCCCTTTTTCCAGTGCATGCATTTTATCAAACATAGCCATATCAATTGTAAACATGATGAATAGCTAGCTAATGTGTCCAGTCACTTTCTTGCTGTGTGTTTGTTCATGTGCAGAAGCTGTATACATCATACATTCTGTCTATGTGATTTTACTTACACATTAGATACCAATGCCCACATGGCTTCTGTGTGCCCAGTATAGTGGCTCTTCTTGTTATCTCAGCGTAACTAAGCAATAGTTGCCATGCTTGAAAGCTCGTGGGCCACTTGTTTGTATCTGAAGACAATTTGCATGATGAAGCATTTTCAGGAAGACCAGCGATCCTTGCTTCTTGAGCTTGTGTGAGGCTTGCTTTTGTGCAAAGTTAAGGGTTTCATAATAAAACCCAGTTTCATTTTGCTCTGTTGTCCATGACAAAACATGGCAGTCTCAGTGCCTTGATAGGTTTATCTGGGCAACTAGATGCTAGTTTATCTGCTTTTTTGACAAATCTGACATCACCCCTCACTCCTTATTTGCTTTTGCTGACAGCAAATGTCTGACATCCATAGTTTCAGAGTTTTCAACCTGCTGCTTTTTAGAGCTCTGAATTTTATTCATTTGACAGACCAGAATTATTGTATTTGGTCTTAAATACACAGCGCATGCAGCAGATTTTTCTAGGCAAGCTTATCTCTGTGTTGAAAATGTGATAAGATAATGTTGCTTAAATTTTTTTTTCCTTTCTCATTTTTCTCTCACAGAGTAATAAAACATGTCAATAAACAATAAGATGTGCTAATGTGCTTTTTAAGTTAGTTTGTAATTGTTTCTATGATGTTAAACAGTTATCAAATCTTTGCATTTTGAGCAAGTGATCATTTAAAAGTAGTAGGATCTCATTTAAATGGCCATGAATCATGAGGTATGAAGGCATTTCTGTTTGAGCATCTGTTAAAATCATGTAGTTCATGTCATGTTAGTAGAACAGTGATAAGGTGATTATAATGGAAAAATCCATTTAGTCCCCTGCTGACCTACTGCTAAAGGCAGTTACACTTTTTTTGTCGGACTTTGTGCTGAACTGGATAGAAAATATGTGCATGGTCCATCTATTGCATCAGAAGCAGGACAGATGATGTTGCTGGCTGATCCATTTTTCTTGCCTTGTTCTCTCTTCTACAGAGCCCTCAAATATATTAGTTTTCATTCCAAGCCTTGCAAGTAGCTGTCTTGTAATTTCTGTTCTTTACAAGTACATGTTTATGCAAATCATTGCATATATTTGGAATCCAGATATAATTTAATATCCTGGGTTTCGTTATGGGATTGGTCTCTGTAAAGAAAAATTCTTTCTGCAAGATTCTTCCTTACCTCTAGCTTTACTCTTCTCCTGGCAAAAAGAAAGTGAGGCTTGTTCACTGCATCAAGTAAAAAGAAACATCATATATTTTCAGCTTATGTTTATTAAGCAGGTAGTGATTTAAAAGAGGAAATATTTTGCATCACCCGAGAGCTAATCTTAACACTGTTAACAGGGGCAAATAGATTTTTGTAGTTTTTCCAAAATACATAGTATCAAGAAAAAAATAAAGGGATGTGAGAGTACCAGTATTTTGGTGGGGTTTTTTTTACAATCTCTTTAATTACTTCAAGAATAAATAAAAGGCTTGCTTTGTCACAAGGTCTGTTATTTCCAAATGTTTCTGTGGTTTTGGAAATTCCAGTTCAATTTATGTAGACGTCAGTGACAGAAATTGACAACTATTAACCTGATATTTTTGTCTTACTGCATTAGTGATACCATTGCTTTCTTTGCTTTTGATCTTATTTCATCTTGCTTACCTTTCTGTTTCCATCCTTTCTCTAACTCTTCTAGATGCAAGCTGGCTGAGGAAGTAATCTTCTTCTGCTGCCCTCATGGGTTCTCAAATCCTTTCTGTCCTGTTTGGAGGGTGAGGTAAAAGGTTGCTGCTTTGGAATGACCAGGTCATTCTGCTGCAGTTGGTGTTGCACCCTAATTGCACTCTTTGGCCTTCATATTGGGGTAAATTGGCTTACACAAAAAGTTAGGTGGATGTAGTATCTTTCTGTATCTGAAGGGTAGTTCTAAATAAACAAACAAACAAAAAAATCACTAGTTTTCATCTCTCTGTCTCCTGAATAGATTTACTTTGTCAGCGCATTTGCAGCTATCAAAGCCTAACTTCAGTAGGTGAAAGTCACATCGTGTTTCAGCAGATCTTCCTTCCCTTTTCCTGTTTATACCTCTAAAATTAGTTTGGGGTTTGTTAATTTACTTCAGAACTTTTTCCTTCAACTCTTTTTTTTTTTCTTTATTTCATGGGAGATGTACTGATATGAACAGTTCATTCCTGCAGTGTTTTTTGAATTCATCCATCTTAAGTAGCTTTATGTTTTGCATGCTTTCCATTGTGCCAGTATTCCATCTGTGTAGAAAACTTAAGGATGAATCTTAAGGAGAAACCAGTTGTGCATTGTATCACTTTAATTTTTATGTCAGCTTTTGTTGCTTCCTGATTTTGCTTTGTTTGCACTTTGAAAGCAATATAAACACCTCCTCCTCATCTTCAGCAGAGAAACTGTCATCATTACAGTGGTTAATTTTTTGGGCCTTGTGCCTTCCATTTGTAGATGGGTATTTTCTAAAGGGTACTGTCAGATAATGCAGGTTTGAAAGGTTTGGGTGCAAAGCTTGATACAGGAAATATTTTTCTGATAGTTTCTTTGTCATTAGGAGTGTCAGTTTCTATTTCAGTAGAAAATGCAGCCAGAACTATACACCAGTCTGGATGACTGAGAAATGAAGACTGTGGAGAGTAAACGCTCCTCTCTTTAAACATAGCTCTTGGCTTAGTCCATGCAAGGCAAAAAAACAAGGCAGTCACTGAGGGCAGTAATACTTCGTACAAAAACATAGCACATTCAGACCTGTGCAATCCTTGTAACAGCCACTGTAGGTGTGTTTCATCCACCCACACTGCCTTAGCCTACTGCTGTGCGCCTCTGGCTAGCTCCTCAGGCACTCTTTGTTGCTTTTTACCCTGCAGCCTTTTCACCGCTCTACACCTGATTGTGTTTGCGGTGAACTGCTGTGATTATACATAAAAGGAAGATTCTTCATCTCAGCAGAGGACAGAACAGCAGCTGTAAATGGAAAGCTGAAAACAGTTCAGATTTATTTACTTCATGCTTGGTTTTTTCATACAAATATAGAATTTCAACTCAATGCTGATAGGCCTGAGCTTTTATTGACTTCACTGAGTGTTGCAGAGTCTTGGGACCTTCACAAAATCATAGAATGGTTGGAAGGGACCTTAGAGATCATCTAGTTTCAACCTCCCTGCCATGGACAGGGACACCTTCCACTAAACCAGTTTGCTCAAAGCCCCATCCAACCTGGCCTTAAACCTTACATTCAAAATTAATGAAAAAAGTGTTTTAAATTCTGTAAATACAAGTATTTATATTCAGAGCATCAGTGAAGTTGTTGCTGAATGTTCTTTGCTTACTGGTAAGTGTTCATTATTTTGAGAGACAGACATTTTTGAAAGGCCGTTATTAGAAGGGAAAAAAATTAGCTGTTCTTGGTTGCATAACTGCCAGAAAAAATGAAGACCCAAAGAGACATCCTGAAAACACGGTTTCCTTTCTTGGAATGATGAAAATACAGGAAGCTAGTGTGTTGAATTTTAAATAGAGCTAAAATAATTCTTGGAGGGTGTCTTGAATGTAATTCCCAGAAAAATAGCTTGGACTCTGGAGCTGATTCTTTGTAATTAGACTCGGTTTGAGCTGAATCTTATCAGGGATTTTTAACAACTTGGAAGCATAAATAGTTATTTGAGACATTTTCTAGTCAGAGTGTGTTTGTCTGAGCTTTCAGTTTATGCATTTGTAAAAAGTCACTGTTCTTCTATGTATTTCAGGAAGGAGAGGAAGTACATAGATGAATGCTGGAAAAATATCAATGTCGGGGACTTCGTCCGACTTTCACGTAATGAAATCATTCCTGCTGACATGGTGCTGTTATATTCCAGTGACCTCGATGGGATCTGTTACATCGAAACAGCAGGGCTTGATGGAGAAACCAATCTGAAGCAGAGACAGGTGGTGAGAGGATATTCAGAGCAGGTGAAAATTGTGTGTTTCTAGACATGTAAGGAAGTTCATGTGACAGATGGTCAACTAAAAAAGCCCAGTCAACTCCGCCCTCTACATTGCCTAATTCATGGTAGCTCATCAATCTGTATCTGAAAATGAAGTTACTAGGTAACAGTTCTAATTTTTTGCTTGAGTTGTTTTGGAGCAAATCTTTCTGCTCACGTAACCTTGAGAAAGACAAATCTATTTGAAGTAATCCAAGCCAGTAAAATTAACTATTCAGATAAGTGTCAAGAAGTCATGTATGGTGCATACCATGCTGTGGGTGAGAAATCTTGAGTTTTTTAGAAGGGACTTCGGTGCTGTATAAAGATCTAAAGAGAAGATCAGATATCTTCTCTTTCATTGTTTTTTTTGTATTTCAAATGTATTGTTACTTCTATACAACACTTTAATATTATACTTAGCAGCGAAAATGCTGGAGGCTGTCACAAGGAAGACAATATCAAAAGATCAAAGAATCCAGTCATTTCTGTAGTCTTCAGCGCACCTGGTACTGATTCCTGCTGCTGAAACACTATGCTGAAAACAGCAGCAAGGAGACTCAGTGTTGTCCATAGCAACAGACTTTTGTCCTCTGGAGATAAAATTACCTGAACTGAGTGTCTGATGCAGAGCCTGTTGTTCCCAACTACCTTACTTAGTTGCCCTCTTTATTGTCTCCCTTCTTTAGGATCTTTACACAAAATCCAGGTAATTCTAATTCTTCTAAAATTTAAATCATCTCTTTTGTGCCAGGAAACATAGAAAAACATCTCAAGAAATAAAGTACAAAATCTTCTACTCTCAGTAATTTCTTTGTCAAAATAAGATTATAATGAAAAAATATAAACCATAAACTTACAGTCCAGGAAGACCTGAGTGCCCGTATCAAGAAACCTGCTTTTGGACATAGTTTTTTGTCACCTCTGTTTTATGCTGACAGAGTGTAGACATAACTTCTGTGTCCACTGTAGATTAGACTCAGAATTTCTATGTTTGCTGTTTCAAGGTAGACTGCAAGAAGCTTCATCAGCAATGCATATCTGGAGTCAGTTCCCAGACAGTAGAAGAAAAGAATTGGCTGCTTTGGCTATTTCTCTTTGAGGGTAGTTCTTATTCTCTTTGTGCTCCTTTTTGGGTAATCATTGTACAGTGAAAAATGCTTGAAATGCTTCAATCAATTGAAATGCTTGAAAGGTGTTAATCAAGTATTCTGTCTATTTTACAGAAATGTTTTACCTTCTCTGCAAATCAACATGAGAAAGGTCAGGGGAGAGACAAGTCTTTTGTAGTTAACTAAATTTGCAAAGAAACTGAATGTATCTCTCTGTTTAAGGCTTTGTTCATATTGACTTCAGTTTAATACAGTGTAACAGATCAATACAGCAAAACATAGCAAAAGTTTTTTTCAATCAAGCTGACAAAGTACTTGTTAATAATACGATGTCTTGTGAGTTTCAAATTCCACTTACAGGATTGTGTTTTACGCTCACAGTTGCTATTCTGCCAGTGTGAAGTCACCCAGTTGTGGTAGTACAGTCTTCTCAGAAAGCTGTCATTATGCAGAAGATGCACTCAGGAACACCTGTGAATTAGAGAATTATACTTGAGAGTTAGAAATCTTAAACTGGTTACTTGTTTGAGGGTTTTTTTAAACAGTAGAACTAATGACTAAGCAAAGAGTTAGTGGCAGGTACTCAGCTTGGAAATGACTCAGTTATACCAGGGGCTAGCCTCTGTTATACTGGAGGCTAGAGGTATAGTCATGTGCCATTAATTGAAATAAAATTGAAGTAGCATGTAATTCCAAAGATAAGGCCTTTTGGCTTTTCTATTACTTCTTGTCATGTTTCATTCCTACTAATACAGAATATTTGTTTTTCTTGGCTTTTCGCTGAAGAGCTCACCTGCTCTTCATTTGCAACATGTACTTCTGGTCTTTCATAACAGCCCTTCCTTTGGTACTTGCTAGTCTCAAATATCATTACAAAGTTCTACCTGCTTTCTTTTTGTTAGCACAGACAGCATCCTCGTCATGGTATTGGGGAAAAAATGTCTATGTGCAACAAATTCTGCTTGCAGAGAAGACAGAGCCTCTTTGTTTTCTTTTTTTCCTACATAATGAAAAACCCCTATGGGAAATAATTTCCTTTCAGATGTTCTTATTGTTTTGATTTTTCTTCTTCTTCACTGTTCTGCCCATTTTGTCATCTCCAGTGTTCCCAAAATATCAGCAATTCACCTGATACTTGCCAGGGTTTGATATTTACTAGGAAGTCCTTCTATGATTAGTAAGTCTGATTTATGCTGTATAGGAGACCATCAACAGCAGCAACCAGCAGTTTTGAAGCTACATTGTGAGATAGTAATGTCTGAACCTATGAATTTATGATGTTTGTAAGTTCTGTCACATTTTCTCTGAGTTCTCTGGTTTTTTTATTCCTGTGGCTTTAGGTCTCTGAAATTGATCCAGAAGAATTTTCTAGTAGAATAGAGTGTGAAAGTCCTAACGACAATGTGAGTCGTTTCCGAGGCTTTGTGTAAGTAGACTTCATGGCTCTTTAAGCTACTGTCATTTACTTTGACATTCTTACTACTTTTCAGAGAGCATGTAATGTTTGCTTAAATAACAATATGGGTAGAAGTCAGTTTGCATCACTACCTTTCTGAGCACAGTCCAACAGATACAGCTTCAGAAGAGCTGAATATTTTCAATATCTTAGTTTGGGCTGTTTTGCAATTGTGTATTTCATAGTTGAAATAGCTGTTTCAAATCTGCTTTTAATAATGTGTGATCTCTACAGTATTTGGTCTGGACCATGGCCTGATTGGGCAAGCTGCATTGCTCAAATTTGAAAATCAGACGGACTGGCTTCCTTTCCTTCTCTGATTTTTTTTCCTGTAACCATCAAACTTCATCAACTTCATCAAACTCCTCTTGACCAGTGTGCCTATCTGTGTTTTTTTTCTGCAGGTTAGGTTCGGGGTCCGAGTTAGGGTTTTTCTTCATGGTTAGAGTTGGAAGGGACCTTTAAGGAACTAGATGATATTTAAGGCCCCTTCCAACCCCAGCTCTTCTATGATTCTGTGATCCTTACAGGTTTGTGATTTTCTACAGACAGTAGGAAAAACACAATGCTGTTTTGTGGGGTGACTGATTTTCAGATTTTGAGAGTTATAACATCTAAATTTTTCCCTTTGCACACTGACACATTAGCTATTTGAGAATCAAAATAAATAGATATAAATCTTAGTCTCTGAGGAAGCATCTTGACAGTCAGCCTACCTGCACTGGAAGTATACACAAGAGTAATGATGATCACAATATATTTAAAATGGAATTCTATATTTTGTTCAGATTTTTTCTGATGCTGGTAATCCAAGTAGAAGTTATAGGGTTTCAGACTCCTAGTGTTTGGCTTGGATCTCTTTCCCATAGTGTTGCCTACTTCTCATATGCCATCTGGCAAATTCTATGCTTGTAATTGCAAGAAAATTATAATGCAGTGCCTTCATGCTTGGATTTTCAAGGGCAGTCTGCTTGCATGTTGCTCCATTCTTTTGAAAAGTCCAATTGGAAATATCAGAATGGCAGTCAGTGACTAGCAGCTTCTTTGGGAAACCTGCTCCCTTATGGTTTTTCCAAGCATGACTGGTAATTGCTGGAGTCCTACAGCTGATATGATGTGCTTTTTTTTGCAGTGAGCATTCAAACATGGATCGAGTGGCTCTCTGCAAGGAAAACTTACTCCTGCGAGGATGCACAATAAGAAACACAGGAGCTGTTGTAGGCATAGTGGTATACGCAGGTTAGTGAACCACCCTGGCTTTCACAGATTGCCTTGCAAACAAGATAGTTATGTACCCTAAAAATCAGTATCATACAAAGGGGAATTGGGAGAGTAAAAGTTTGAATCCAGCAGAAGGCAGCCATAGCTAGAAACATTAGGAATGCATGTCTGGGTGAAGTTTGTTTCTGGTTTAGCAATGTAAAAAACCAGTATGTCCGATGATTCCTGGAAGAACAGATTTGTTGTGTATGTACAGGCCTTTGTCCTCAACTGTTAGTTGCAATGGTAAACCCTGGTTTGGAAGTAGACATGGAAATTGCCTGGCTTGTTTAGGATTTTTTTCTTATCTGAAACTGAATCTAGTGTTGTTCTTCAGAGTTCTGTATCAAAGGGCAGAGGTTTTTAAACTAATCAGTGACATATCCAGCCAGATATTTGTAACATAGTGTAAGATTTTGTAGAAAACTCTAGAAATATTATAGAAGAGTAAAGAATGAGGTTATTTCTACAGGAAGGAACATTAGTGACAGTATAAAAGTTAATTTATACATGACGGATTTTAATTTAGCATCTTCATTTTTCTTTAGGACAGAATTCATGCATTGTAGAGGAAACTAATTTGCTTGCATTTATAATCACTGTTCAAATATTCATTAATAGAGCTTTAGAAATATAAAGCATTTGTGGTTCTGATACCTGTTAGAGAATTTCAGCCTGTTTTTTGTATTGCAGGTCATGAAACCAAAGCCATGCTGAATAACAGCGGCCCTCACTACAAACGCAGTAAACTGGAAAGAAAAGTGAATACTGATATTCTTTGGTGTGTTCTACTTCTAATTTTTATGTGTTTAATTGGAGCAATAGGTAAGTGAGAAGCAGCAGACTCCTGCTATTTTCCTCTCTCAACTTAGTGTTTTGCAAAGCTAAGTGTTTTATTCTGGGGCTGGTTCATTTTGTCAGTCTTTATCTGTGTGTAATTCCCTAAAAATTGGTGGTGCTGCCAGGTTTTAGTTCATGTTTAATCTGGAGTGTGGTCAAGAAATATGTTCCTGGTGCAAGTTCTTAGGTCTGTGGCCTGTTTCTCTGTTTGATATCTCTTTTCTCTCACTAACTGTTCTGCAAAACTCCTACTTTCTCTTAGGATTTTACAGGTAACATGATGCATGTACACACTGAGGTGAGAGACCTATAGTGTCTAGAGTTGTAATGACTTGATGTTTTAGGGATTGATTAAATGGTGATCTTGATTATATCTAAACAGACTAACTTTTCTGACAGATCACAAAGGTGTTTAAAGTGTTAATACTTTTTCAGACTACACTTAATAATAATGATGACATGATGATGTGTTCACAGGTAGACTAAAACCTGAACAAGCAAGGATAGCAATTAATTGCCAGAGGTTTTCTGGGGGGTAAAAAAATGTTTGTGAAGTATAGTTAATATTACTTCAGTTCTGAGATATGCTGTGTGGATATGCTATTGATAGAAATGCATATAAAGTATGCATTGATACTTGGGGATTCTGTTGAAGAAAAACCCAAGAAACAAAATGGTAGTTTGAAAGCTTAGAACTGCAGTGTATAACAGTTGACAAAATTATTCTGAACTGTGATGCAATATGCATACAACTGACTCTCTTTATCCTGTTCTTGTTTTCAAGGCCATGGAATTTGGTTAACTAGATATTCGGAAATACCATTTTTTAACATCCCCAAGCCAGATGGGAAATCAGTTGCTCCAATATTGACAGGATTCTATATGTTCTGGACGATGATAATTTTGTTACAGGTAACTTGCATTGAACATGGGTCATATTCTGATTTCATTTATAACCTTGAAGTAACTCTTCAGCTTTAGTAAAGCTATTTCATATTTGTAACTGGCCAAAGACTTTGGTTTAATTTAATCCCCATGTTTTATTTTGGTAGGTTGTAATCCCAGTTTCTCTTTATGTTTCAATTGAAATTGTCAAACTGGGACAGATTTATTTCATACAGAATGACATTGATTTTTACCATGAGAAAACAGACTCAACTATTCAGTGTCGAGCACTGAATATTGCTGAAGATCTTGGCCAGATTCAATATATCTTCTCTGACAAGACTGGAACCCTCACTGAAAATAAGATGGTTTTTCGGAGGTGCAGCATTGCAGGACAGGAGTATTGCCATGAGGAAAATGGTAAGACACTAGACCTGTTATTAGAGAGTTCACGAGTCATTTTTCCAACATATTTGATACCATGAATGAAATCCTTACCTGGCATTTTAGGGTTTAAACATACTGTTGACTACCATAGCAGAGTCCCTCCTTTATGTAGTCTGTCTTTAGACTCCAATTCAACATACTTTTGCCCTTGAGGATACAGTAACCCAAATGAAATAGATGCTTAACTGTACTAATACATTACTTAACAGGAATTTTAAGGTACAAGTCAAATCACTTGTGTGTACTTGCGTGTGTTAATGCTGCAAAGATAAGTACCTCCACCAAAAATGACTGTTGCATTCTTACTTATATCTTACACACTTGTTTATTGTTAGCCAAAATTCAACATGGAGCGTTAACGAATAGTTGCTGTCTTATTGTTTAGAAGTGTAGCATCTTTCACTATACATTTCATGAGAGCCAGCTTGAAGCCTTCTGGGAGTCAGGAAAAGATACAGCTCTAGACAGAAGAGAAAATTGGGCAGAGTAACATGAATGATTTAATTAGCTATTTTATATAAAACCACAAAGTTTTTACTGTGGTTACCATATTTAAGTACTAGTGGCTACATTTGCTCTTTTGCTGGTGAGCAATGCAAGCATTTCATAGGAGATCAAAGATGAGGTGCTGACAGGTGAACGGACATGTGTAGCACAGCTGTGTATGAAACAATTTACCCTTTGTGCTATTGGTGGGTTTGCTGCCAGATAGAACTGCTCACAACTGTGAGCAAAAGGCACACCCTGCTGGCCACAGCAATGAATCAGTCCAGCCCTTCTTTTATTGTGTCACAGGACCATATGAGTATAAACAAATTTTACAGCAAGTGCTGCACATCTTTGAAAATGTTATGGTGTTTGTTTTCAGAGGCTTCTTTAGCTTTGCATAATTGTACTGGGAAGGGATGACAACAGCAAAGTGAGAAGAAATATTTTTAAGTTTCAAACATGGTGAATGACTAGCTTAAATGTATTTTCAGAGCATTTCCTAAAGGAAGGAAAAGCATTTCAGAAGAGAAACCAAAGAGTAGTGTGAGTGATGCAGCTGTGGCTGATTCAGGTCTCGGTGTGCCAGGGAAAGTATGTTTGCATGTGCCTTTGCACTAGATAGAGTTATCTTCCAAAATCGTTAGTGTGTTAATTATGTTCATAATCATTTCCTCCTGTGCCCTGTCTTTTTCCTGGAGAGTAAGCATACGTTTTTTCCTAACAAATTAGCAATTATATGAGCCATGAAAATCAGTTTGAGAAACGTTGGAGGTCCTGTGGTTTAGCCTTGTTTTATATTTGTTCAGTTGTGTAGGGCTGCTGTTTGTAAGGCTTCTGTTACATAGGGTAAGAGTTGCGGTGCAGCACAGTAGTCTTTTGCATACAGGCCACCTAGTCTGAAGACATATCTGTGTTTGTATCTGTATTGACCAGGGTAAAGGGATGCACGTGAGGGAATCACACAATAGCAATGCCTGCAATTCAGTATAATCCTCCATATTGGGGCCTCCATGCAGTGTTCTGTCTAAAGTAACATGTGCCTCTTGGACTATGGCAGTAGAGCAGTGTGGTGTTACAAGAGGTGCCACATGTTACTTCAGACAGAGCATGCAGCATGCAGTTCTCAACAGCCCAGATCATTCTTGCTTTCTCTTCTGGATTCAGTCCAGAGAAATGTTGCTCTTGAAGTGCAGGGTCCCAAACAGGAAGTCAGTATGACGGCTTCTTACAGGTTGTGGGTGGATTATTCTTAACTATATAGTAAATTCCTTGCTTTAAAATTCTGTTTCCTGAACCTTTAGGCAGGGGTTTAGGTAAGTTTCTTTTTGCTCATGGAACAATAATTTTGTTTCCCTTTCCCTAGCGAAGAGGTTGGAATCCTATCAAGAGATGGATTCAGAGGATGAGAATTCGGTTGGTTGTCAGTGTGGATCTTCAACACACATATCAAAATGTCAGGGGCACAACTGCAGAACTGTGTGTGAACCTTTGAAGAGGAAGTCTTTGAATCAGTGGTCTGGTAGTTACCCTGCATTCGTAAGGGAAGATGGAGCAAGTGGTGGTCCCCACTCAGGATATGTAGCGTTCAGCAGTCCCATTGTAAGTAAAAGCTGTTGGGTTTGATGCTAAATTTCTGAAGTAACTTGTTAAGGAATATCTTTTTATCCCTGTTTGATCAGTGCTTGTCATTTAAGAAACCCCCTCTTTCTTCCACCAAAATCAGAGCCTGTCTTGATGGCTTGGCTGCATCCTGTTGGCAGCTGACATTGCAGATACTCACTGGATCATGAAGGTGTATGCTTTGGTTCTTGCTGCTGTGACTCCATGATCACTTCAGCTGAAATTGCCAGTTTCATCTTAATAACAGTTTCTTCTTTTATTTCAAAAGTCTCTCAAATTGTCTTTTGTTTTTAATAGGAAATATCTAGATGATCAATATTTATTTGAGGTTATAAGAGGCAAAACCTCTGCTTCTGTACCTGAAGGTGTCTAAATAGCATTCATCATACCTAATCTCTGTTGAAATATCTGTGAACTAACACTTTACTGTTTACCTCTTTGGGCATGAAGTTTTCTATTTTCAATGGACTAGCAGAAGGCAGTGAAAGCACTGGAGTGTTTCTCTTTTTCATAGTATACCCAGCTCAGGACATGATGGAAGTCGTTCATTCATTCATCTGTAACTGATTTAACCTCCAGAGACTGAGATTGAGCTTATAACGTAATGGACAGTTTTGTTCATTTCATAATAGGAAGCGGATGTTATACCAGACACACAGCTGCTGGAGAAGTTCAGTCAAATTTCTTTTCGTTCCTATCAACACTCAGAAGAAGCTAGCAGCAAGTTATCTTTGGAGACAATGTACATTACTGACTTCTTTCTTGCTCTGGCAATCTGTAATACTGTTGTAGTTTCAGTCCCCCATCAGCCACGTCAGAAGGTAAGAAGGCTTTATGTCTGGCTGTCTGGCCATATTCACAAATAACCAAGATCCATATTCACAAATAACCAAGATCTGTTTGGTTTGATTACAAAACAAAGAAAATAATTAACTGACATTAAAAGAATTATCCTTTTTGCTTCTTGGTTTGTCCTTTTAGGAAGAAGGGAATTAAGGAAATTACTGTAAACCTATGGAGTGCAGTGAATTAATGTATGAAACAATGCTGGTATTCCAATACTTTGTAAGCCAATACTTGGCTTACATATTTTTATGTATATAGACTGTTCATAACTTTTGCAAGACAAATTTTGGGATTTGAATTGCCATTGTAATTTTTTTCTATGTTCTGGTCATGTTTTTTCTAGATATGGGCATAGCTTCCTTTAAGAATACACTAACACTCAGGTCACCTTTACGAATAGGTTACTTTTGGCTGAAAGATAAGAATAATCTCAGAAGATTCCCAGAATACTGGAACTAAGAACGTTCTTACCTGTTCCTTTACTATTCAAATAGAGTTTCAGCAAAAATATGGAAGATCAAGTTTTATATGTGTATTAATCTGAAGAAAAAATGCTTTACAGTATGACATAAAGTGATGTCACTTTGAATTAATAGTGCATTTGCTAGACTGAACTGGTTTACTAATCTGAAGTGACAACTCATTGTTTTCAGAGCGCACAACCTAACTTTATATTTAAAGATACTATTGTTTTCAAATCTGTTTTTTTCAGGGTGGGATTTTCCTAACCCCATTTTTTACCAATTTTGACTGTGTTGCAGAATAATTCCTAAGTTCACTTTTGATTCCCTTCCCACATTCTCTGGTGATACCCATTTGTTGACTTTTTCTTTTGAAAAAAAGATTAATGACATCTGCAGGACTAGATTTTGGTGTCCATCTAGGCAGTGAACCTATAGCCATGACTGGAAGCATTCCCAAAACATACCCTGTGGGATATGAAGTACCTCCTGTGTATAAATAATCTGGTATTTAGTGTGCTTTCAAGCATTCTCAGAAAGTGTCATAGGCAGCCTAGAGATCCATGTGTGGATGAGGGACCTGAGTTTATAGTTAGCTGTCCCTTAAATGTGGTGGAGAAAAATATACGAGTGAGAGTGTACAGGTGAATATTTAGAAATATTCAGAGGTATTTCTGAATAACTTGCTAGCAGGGTAGAAGATCTCCAAGTACTAGTAGGTAAGTTCAGAAGAGCAATGTGACATGAGGTTTCTGGGTTCGCAATTAGGGAGTAAAGGAAACAGCTCAAGGCAACAGCAGATTTCAGTGTTGCGCTGGGGAGAGGCAATGTTCCTAATCTCTATTTCCATGATTTTGAATGGAGACAGCATACAACTTGCTGGAACGGTGGTAGAACTGAAGCCAGAGTCTGTCCTTAATTTATGCTTTTCAGTCACAAAAGAAAACATGCTTCCTGGTAATTCATTCTTAACTCTTCAACAGCAATGAATGTCAGCCTTGCATGCCTTGTTCCAACTTTGTAAGCTGTTAGCTTCCTAACTGCTCTGAGTAACAGAAAGCAAATTATTTTGTAACATTGATGAAAGAGGAACTGCCCTTTAATTTAAAACATTAAAAAAGTATTGATAAGGTACTGTATTTTTATCAATTCTTGTGGATAGTTACTGTGAGGGGTATGGGGTTGGTTTATTCTTCACAAGTATCTTGCTAATTCAGAACAAGGATTAAAGTGTTCAGTTCACTTTGCCACAACTTTTAAAAGTTACAATGTCATACTAACTCTTTCCATTACTGAAAGTTCTAGAAAGAAGTATTTCATGGAATCATGAATCAAAGTTGGAACACATCCAATTTTCAGATCTGAAGTATTTTTACAGCATACAGGAGCTGTTTAATGTACTCATATGGTACTTGAGCTGGCCATCTTTAATACAAGCAGTCAAACTCATGGTACATTTTAAAATGCTGCATTCATTAAGAAACCTACATAGTTTGTAAGCTGTCCTTCTTTAATACAGTAAAATATGAAGAATTTAAATGCCTTCTCTAACTATTCTTTTCCAGATGAGACTCTCTTCGCCGGCTAGGACACCTATTAAATCACTGGACGAGATCAGGCAAATGTTCCAGAGGTTGTCAGTCCGGAGACTAAGTTCCTCTCCAGTTCCAAGTGTAAAGGAGTCATCATCTGAAAGCCCCAATAGTTTTGTGAGCAAACTGTCTATTTTCAGAATGAAACTGGCTTCACCTGCTTTGGATGGAGCTGCTCAGGGGGCTGGTGAACCTCACAACACTGACAGCCCAGAAAATTCCAGAGTGCCTCAAGAGCTAGATATGGTGAATGTAACTGCTG
Source organism: Xenops minutus (assembly GCA_035221455.1). Lineage (NCBI taxonomy): Eukaryota > Metazoa > Chordata > Aves > Passeriformes > Furnariidae > Xenops > Xenops minutus. Next base: position 48,009,626 of record JAWWEE010000122.1, on the reverse strand, counting down.
GCTGTGAACCCGACAGTGCTGTGTCATCTATTGAGTTATCTCCCTTACCTAAACTATGTTATGAAGCTGAGAGTCCAGATGAAGCTGCCTTGGTTCATGCTGCTAGGGCTTATAAATGTGTTTTACAGTCTAGGACTCCAGATCAAGTAACCGTGGACTTGGCAGGTCTGGGATCTTTAACGTTTCAGCTTTTGCATATCTTGCCTTTTGATTCATTGCGGAAGAGGATGTCAGTGGTGGTTCGGCATCCAGTCTCCAACAAAGTGGTGGTGTACACCAAAGGTGCAGACTCAGTCATGATGGATCTGTTGAGAACTGCATCTGAAGGTATCTGTAGAACTTGTAATTCTTTGCTCACCCTTATCATTCTTCAGTACAGTTGAAAGATACCATGATTCATGAGAAGAGAAGTAAGAGAGCAGAACTATTATTTGTGAACAGTTCCTTATAGAGAGCCCAGAAAGGTAGTATTGCATGTCACCTAGATGTATCTGTTCTGTGTGCTGGTGTGGGCACTGCAAAGAGAGAGGCAGTTGTTATTCAAAGGATTTAGTGGTGTCTTAAGTAGACCCTTTGGAGCCAACTGAAGTATTTACACAGTTACACAGTAAGGTCATTTGCCTGAGAGTTGGCTTCTGCTACACAGATTATGAGAATGAGATACTCTCTAGTCATTCCCTATATTATTGTTTCTATGTTAGAGAGGTGTCACAAGCAGATGTCAGCTCTCAGTACTTTTTGAGATTTTTCCCTCAGCTACTCACTAATTCTGTGTTTCTAGATGTAATAATAATATCTGCTGGGCCCTGTTGTGTAGGTGTAAATCCTTCTGAATGGGCCACAGGCAGGATGCACCATATTGTTTAAGCTCTACTTGGTTTATTCATATACTGTAGCAAAGAGCCATTGATTTTTGACTGAAGGCAGTAAAGAGAAAAATACCTGTGTATGGTAGAAATAAATACCTAAGTATATTTAAGTTCAGATGTTCCAGCGTGGGTGTTTTGTTTGATTTTATGGTTTGGAAAGTAATTTAAAGGAATTATATTTAAAGGCTTGCTTTCTGCAAAAGTGAGTTTTGTTTGTATGATTCATAAGGAAGAGGGATATTTCCAATTTCAGGAGTGGATTCTAATTTGCTCAGTGTTAGCCATTATTAGACAAAAAGCCTTTGTAAGCCATGGGACAGATCCAGTACCTCCAAAATCTGTCATCTTACTAGGGGGGTAATTTCATTCTGGAGTTGCCTCTCTTTACTTTTGTTCCTCAAGGTAAACTTGGAATCTAACTTTTGCATGTCTGAACTTAGGTGAATTGAATGCCTGTCCAAATAGTCCACCATTTAACAGTTGTTCTTATTGAAACTTTTCAAAAACTGCCCTTTTGGATCCCTCCCACTAGACCAATGACAGTAAAGCTTCCTGAGTATTTGTGACCCAGTTAATTTTAGAAAATAATTTTGAAGGAAAAGATTTTGATACACTACTGGCAACCAAAGACACGTTGGTACCAGATGGGTTCTTTTTCACTGCTTGTACAGGCTGGTGCACTGCATGTTCACTATAGATACAGAGACAGCATATGGTGCAAACATGAAGATACATTCATAGTTAAAATGTTTAAGCATTTTGGTGTTCCAGAATGTATTTAGGCCTTCAAAATTTTCCACTAAATTTAGCCTGAACATGCATGTTTAATTTGCTTACTCTTCTTTTTGTGTGATAGCATGTACTAATAATTCAGAAATTGAAGAGAAGAAGATTAAAGAGAGAACTCAGCAGCATTTGGATGACTATGCCAGAAGAGGACTGCGCACTCTGTGTATTGCTAAGAAGGTATTCTTTTCAATACATACTTTGAAGAACATTTTCAGTCTGTTACCAGCCTGAGTGGTATCATCAATGGACCAAACATCACAGCTTCTAAACAGATTCTTCCATTATGACATTTTTTTATCTGTATGTTCTTTCAGGAGGAGTTTGTAAGGTAACCCAGATCAATTCCTGACTTCTGTTAAATTGCCATACCTGTCATCAGTTTAGGACACCAAGCAACTTAACAGCCTAATTCCAAAACAGGGTTGTCAAATACCCTGATTTTTCTTTTAAGAGTCCTAAGCAGGTCTCCTTGTGTGAATCTTACTGTAGTTGGAATTCCAGACATATTAAAAAAATTATGTCACACTTGTTTTATTTGGTGTCACAGTTTGCAGTGTCACAAGCTCTGGATGCCCAACTTTGAGATTCCATTTCAAATTCAAAGCCGATAAGAAGTAAAATGCCATAGGGATTGAAACAGGCAAGAAGCCTCTTTACAAAGCCTTATGTAAACTAAAGAACAGGCTGTGTAGCTGTACAGTCATCAGGTTGTACACAGCTATGCAGTGGTTCTGTGTCTGTCAGTGCTGCAGTGAAAGAGCAGTAGGGAGACTATACTGTGCCTGTTGGCCTGCTACCTTCAATCTAAGTGGAAGTCTGGCAGGCAGGCCCAGGAACCTGCAGGGTCCCAACGAGTAGCCTGGCAAAATAATCTAACACTGTACATTGTACTAAATCCATGGACATGTTGGAGCACATAAGTAATACACTGCCAGGGGCTGCACTTCTAGGTTCAGGATGCGGACTGCTGAAGTAACTGCGAGAACACTTCTGAGGCACCATTGAAACACCGCATAGATACATGCTGTATGTTTTCTCTCCCTGTGTAGGTGATGAGTGATGCAGAATATGCAGAGTGGTTAAATCATCATTTTTTAGCAGAAACCAGTATTGACAACAGGGAGAAGCTGCTGCTTGAATCTGCCATGAGGCTTGAGTCTGAACTAACTTTGCTCGGTACGTAGAAAATGATCTAGCCCCCAGGAAACTGCTTATCATGTTCATAATTGGAATTCATTTGCAGAAAACTGTTCTAATCTCTGTTTGTGTGACACATAGCTTTCCACAGACCTAGAATTTATCGTCACTCCTGAATTTTCATAAATCTCACTAGTAAGTTTGTACTAGTAAAACACACTGAAAACAGCTGGTACTCTCCTGTTATTTGTAAAGGATAAATAATTTTTTTAATGACTTTTTCAGTAATTACTATTGTATTTTTCTGTGTTCACTAGAGCTTTTAAATATCATTATAATAAGCACATGAAATGATCATAACAAATCACAGGCCTGCCTGTGCAAACATTCAGAGATATCCTACTTCTGGGTATGTTTTCTGTCAGTGTTGCGTTTGTGGCACAGAAGGTATCCTTGTGCTGTGTGCTCCTGTAAATAACATGGAGATAAGAAGTCAGGCATGCTTCTGCAGGAACCATTCCCCTGAAGGTCATTCAGCTGTGCAGAAATGAAGCAAAAAAGTTTGTTGTAGGTGTGTAAAAGGTAAACCCCAGGCAGTCTGAGATAACTGCTCTTGAGAACTGCTCAGCAAATATCATTTGAAAAACAAAGATCTGACTGGTGGTAAAGGTAGCTCATGCTAGAAGCTAGAAGCTGAAGAGAGATAAATCCAATTGTGTAGAAGGGTGTTCCTTCATTTTGTGCCATATCTGCTTACTGCAAATGCCATAAACCATGATACTAAAAAGAGTTCTAGGGTTACTGGCTTCAGTTTCTGGAGAGAAGCCATAGCACTGCTGCAAACTGATATTGTTTTAAGGATATACAAGTACCCTTTGGCACTAAAGCCAGCAGAGAGAAGTCTAGTGGCTGTGAAGACCTACTGTCCTGCAGGCCAAGGCATTTTTTCAGCTTGTGTCTCTGGTGTGACAGTAAGCAATATGGGTTGGCCCTAACATTAAATGGAAGTGAGAATAAAGAGTTTAAATGGCTTCATACTGCCAAGGTGCTTGCTTTCAGGAATTTCCAAGCATCTCGCAAATAGGATGTCTGTTTTGGGATATGGAACACATAGAGAACTATCTTGTCCCATTACTCTTGCAGCATTTTGGCTTTGGAAATACAGCAGCACTAATTCTTCTGCTTGTCTAAATTAAGGTGCTACTGGCATTGAAGATCGCCTGCAGGAGGGTGTTTCAGACACAATACAAGCATTACGGAAAGCGGGAATAAAAATATGGATGCTGACAGGTGACAAGAGAGAGACAGCTGTCAGCATTGCCTATGCTTGTAAACTGCTGGAACCAGATGACAGAATCTTCACTCTTAAATCACAGAGTAGGGTGAGTGGAAAATTAGATTTTCTTCTCAGCTGAAAAATTCAATTAGGCTATATAACAGAACAGTGTAGAGAAACAAAATGTTCTCTGCTTTCCCAACCAAAGACAACATGATTTCTTGGAAGATGAAATTACTGGAAAGCTAACGGTTTCCTTCCATGTGGATAAAATAAGGACTCTTTTCTGTGTATGTAACATTTGTTTCTTTATATACAATCCCTAAATTATGATTAATTATTTTAATTAAGACTGCTTATTTTCTCACTGTGATAGGTTAGGGAGTTGACATGGCCTCAGATTGTGCCTGAAGACGTTTAGGTTGGGTATTAGGAAAAGTTTCTTCACCAAACGGGTTATCAAGCATTGGAACAGGTTGAGACACTGTCCCTGGAGATGTTTAAAAGGTGTGTAGATGTGGTGTTGAGAAACATGGTTTAGTGGGGACTTTGCAGTGTTAGGTTTATGGTGGGACTAGATGGTCTTAAAGGTATTTTTCAATCCAAATGATTGTATGATTCTATCTTATTAAACATGTCAAATGGCTGTGAGTTACAGCATATTAACAGTGTGAGAATTCACAAATTCTATTGAATTAAATTTCATGCTGCTTTTTTTAATACTTGCCTTCAACCCTGATGGTCTTGCAAAGATATAGAAGGAATAGCATCATTAAAGTATATTGCACACAATTCAAAAAACTAATCTGTCACCAGTTTTATCAGAGAAAAAAACACCTCCCCTACAACCCAGCAATTAAATCATGTTATAAAGAGTGGTTCAAAATGCTGGTTTGGGTAGCAAGTTTAATTCTACTTCATTGTTTCATTCTCTTGTGGTTGTTTATAACAAGCTGCTTTTTGATTGATTTTTATCAGTTTTGAATTGCTTAACAGAGAAATTGCTGGTAAAGCCAATGTACGAAATGTCTCTGTCAGAGCAGCCGTAAAATCTGAGACTTCTCAAAAGCACTGTAGAATTTAATTTTGCTTTGTTTCTCTTAAGAGAAACATGGTACTTAAGAAATACAATTTGTATCTGCCACAAAAGATAGTGTGGCAAGTAGTAACTGAGGGGAAATAAAGTGAAAATGTAAGTTTTTAGTCCAGTTGTGTTTGAGGAAAGCTTGGAGTTCGATTTCTGGTAACACTTTTTTTTTCCCTGGGGAATGAGTGTCTTGACAGTGGGAACTGAGTTGCTTTTGCAGAAGTGCCCGTCCTCCCTCTAACTGGACTTTGAAATAAAAAATAGGATTTGATGCTTTTGCATTTCAAAGATGATGAGAGGATTTATTTTTCTATATAGCACGCACTGTACTTATATTGATATCCAGAATGTTTTGGTGATCTTATATTGATTCTGACAAGGTAAAAAATTCTACGGGGCTAGCTCATCAATAATTGATTGCAACTCACCTGTAATCTGATTTGAAATGCATTTTTGGCTTTGCATGGCAGACAAAAGAAATGTAGGGAGCAAAAGTTTTCTGTCAGAGCTGTATTTATATTACAGAATCCTTAATGGTGGCTTTTCGTGATAGTCTGTGAAAGTTTTCTGACTTGCTTCAGTTTTTTCCCTTCTCCTAATGCAATATTCAAACCAATCTACTTAAGCAAAGTTATATCACAAATCATTTTATTAGCAACAGGCTGCAGCCTTAGTGATTTTAAAAGGTTTATTCAGCCTCATGTCTGAGCCTTTCTGGATTCAAGAGAAATGGGCTATACAAGGGCTGCATTTGAACATTTTTTTCTTATGTATTTTATGAATTGAAAAGGAAGCCAGAATACAAACAGTATTTAATAAGTTGCCTTTCTTTTGTCTTTCATTAGGATGTCTGTGCCTCGGTAATGAGCAAAATTTTAGAAGACATCCAGAAGAATTCTTCTGCCAAAAAAAAACCCAGTCAGAAACTTGGAAATGTCTCTGCAAGTGCCTCCACCCAAGCCCCAGGGCTCAGTGCAGGCCTGGTTATTGATGGAAGGACTTTAGAGCATGTTCTTCATGACAGCCTACAGAATATTTTCTTGGAACTCACAGAAAAATGTCGGGCTGTAGTCTGCTGCCAAGCCACACCACTACAGAAGAGTGTCCTGGTCAAACTGGTGCGAAGTAAGCTAAAGGCAATGACATTAGCTGTAGGTAAGTACCGTGGTTATCCTCCTGCCCCTGAAAAGAAGTAGAAGCCAGTTTTTTCTCTCCTGTATTTTGTTAATGTCTATAACAAAGTTTGTTTTACAAGGAAGATAATCATAGTTGTCTCTAGTGTAAGATGCTGTTAATCTTCTGAACTATCCAATTTAGTCTATAAACTTACAGTAATCTAAAGCAATAAGAACAGCATTAGTCATGCAGTGTTACGTAACATGTGCAAAGCAGCAAGTAAGAGGGTTTTCCTTTCCATCACAAGCCCCCAAAATAGGAAGGCACAGGGAAGATGACTGGCTGTGATTTAAAACACCCATATTTTCTGTTCCAGCATACCAACTAGATTCTGACAAAAGGAACAGCTATTGCCCATTTGGAGAATATAGCTCAGTTCAGTCAGGCCTTTCACTTACTAATCCTCTTTTCCATAGGGTTTTCCGTAGGCTGCACTGTTGGCTATAAAAATGTTTTACTCTGAACTCTTCTGGTGTTTGGTATTTGTCTTTTCCTGACACTTCCATAGCGATGCTATAGCCTGGAAAGCTGGTTTTGATTTTCCCTCTTTTCTCAATAGGTGATGGTGCCAATGATGTCAGTATGATCCAGGTGGCTGACACTGGTGTGGGAATATCAGGCCAAGAAGGCATGCAGGTAGTGTATCCAAAGACAGCTGCAAATGACATCAGGTTCCATTTTAAAGAAATTCAGAGTGTACCATGGAGACCCAGGAGCTCCACAATCTACTCCCTTACCCAGGCAAAACTTTGCAGCCTGAGCCCATGCCGAGGCTGTAGTAAGGAGCAGTCAGAAGCTGAATGCTGCAGGTCAAGCTCTGAACAACAGATCTTGTTGCCTGTCACTGAGCTCCCTATTACTCATGTCCTGCAGGGAAACAAGCAGCCTAAGTGTCAGTGATTTCTGTGTGCTTGTGTGGTAGTACTGACAACAGCCATGTTCCGCCCTGTGCTGTGTTGGGCTGAGCTCTGTGCATTAGTTCTAAAGTGTTGCATGGAAGGGGATATCAGAGTGCGGGTAACCTCATAAGCACTATGTATTAAAAAAAAAAATCATAAGAATTTCCAACAGCAAGTAAATTGCTTGCTTGGCAGTATCTGAAGCTTGTCTTTAACAGTTTGGATATAGTATATCCTTTTCTTCATGTGCATTGCAGGCTGTGATGGCAAGTGACTTTGCAATCTCTCAGTTTAGACACCTCAGGAAGCTGCTGCTTGTCCATGGTCACTGGTGTTATACCAGACTTACCAACATGGTGCTTTACTACTTCTACAAGAATGTGGTATGTAGCTGTCCAATCCCAGGGAAATCACAGTTTGCATGTTTGGGAACACTGAGGGGTTTAGTGAGGCTTTATTTTCTTTTTTCTCTTTCTATTGTGAATAGGATCAAAAAGCATGTGTCAAACATCTCAGTTCTTATTTATGTCTGCAGAGATCAGAGACTCTTATTTCTTGGACTAAGTATCCCATTCAAAGCCACTGTCTGATTTGATTAAACAGTAGGTAATGGGCATTTCTAATGCTGTGGCAGCATGACTATTTAAACAAGTCATGTCCGATTTTGAAATGTAAAACTGCATGGTGGTCAAATGCAATTTCAAGTGTAAGACTGGCATGAACGCCATTGCACTTGAGCAGATTATTATTACTGTAAGCAGACTTAGGATCTGCCTGGTTTTCTCCTGGCTTTTAGAACACTTGTGTATGGGTAACATTTTATCATGTCATCTTTGACTTTTCAGGCCTACGTGAACCTCCTATTTTGGTACCAGTTTTTATGTGGGTTTTCAGGCACATCAATGACTGACTACTGGATCTTAATTCTTTTCAATCTCCTTTTTACGTCGGTGCCGCCCATCATTTATGGTGTCTTGGACAAAGATGTATCTGCAGAGATACTCATGCAGCTCCCACAGCTGTACATGATGAGCCAGAAATCTGTGGTAGGTTAAAGAGTGCTTGGCCTGAGCAAATTGAAATGGGGTCAGCATTTGAGCCATTTTTGTCTGTCTTTCTTTCATGGTTCACCTAAGGCATTAGAAAAACATCTAGGCCTGTGCAATATGTGCACAAATAAAACCTGTTTTTCAAAAGATTTTTTTAAATTAGGCTTTTTTTAGTCGTAGACCCAATCTTATCAGACATTTGGATGATAAGAGAAATTAAGAACTTCAGGTGAAGAATGTACTAGATAAACATCGTTAGAGAAGTCAAGCAGCACATGTAGCAAAAAGAAGGAGGTGGAGATTGAATGCCAAGTCCCATTTTCTTCTGTGATGGTAAACTGCAGGATGCTTCACCATCCCGAAACCCCTCCCTTTCTTAGTACTCAGCTAAGTCTCCAGCAGGTCTGTTCTGACAGAAACAGCTATAAGATCTGAGTCCCCAGACCTGGCTGCTGTTTTAAATGCTGACAGTTTTATGGGTGGAGGGAGATCTTCATTCTAATAACTATAACATAAAAGATACTTCTTTCACTGGGAAACTAACTGGAATTACTTCTGCAGATAATCTTTCCCCAAATTCAAATTAATGCTAATTAAGAATGCAGCAATTTGTTCAATTTGTTTCAATATCATTATGTTTTTTCTTACAGGCTTACTTGCCTTCAGCTCTCTGGATAACCTTGCTGGATGCTTTTTACCAAAGTCTCGTTTGCTTTTTCATGCCTTACTTTGTAAGTGCTGGATACAAAATATGTTTATATATTTTGACATTCTTAAAACCTAGGCAAATCAGAGAATAAAATTATTAGTATTAGGACTGTATGTAAAGAATATTTTACACTGATTGCTGTCTTCCTTTACAGACTTACTATGGCTCAGACATAGACATTCTTTCTTTTGGAAACCCTATAAACACAGCAGCACTCTTCATAATACTGTTTCACCTTCTCATTGAGTGCAAGTCTGTGGTGAGTACTTTGTTTTCAAAAGAGTATATTCCTAACAGAATATCTGCATGCAGCTTTCAGTAAAATTAAATGGAAGAAATATCTTCATATACAAAATAGAATACATATAAAAGGGCCAAAACCTAAATATTTATGTGACTGTGTAAGCTCTCCTAACATGCATGTCATTGGAACCAATAGAATTGCTGACATGACTAAAATTAACAAAATTTGGCATCAGAATTTTTTGTAAATAGTGAAAGTATCCTGCCTTGTTAGGGTATGGTGGATTTGGGGGATGTCAGTTCCATTTTGCAAATGGTAAAATGAACCAGTGATCTGCTGTAGCTTCCTTAATTCCCAAAGTTTGCATCTCAAAGACAACAATCTGAATTGTTGATTTTTTTAATGCTTTAAGCTGATGATCTGCTCTGTGGCTAGGATAAACAATTTAGAGGTGTATTTTGGTGCCAGAACTGGAAAACCAGCATGCTACAGAAACATTATGGCAGTTTTTAATTAAGTCTGCAGAAGCTAAAGCATCTGCATTAGCCTGAATAAATTTACAGCCCTTGAAAGGGTAATACTTGGCTATTTGGCATAATTTTAGAGAAAATACAATAATGTTTATAGTAGAAGATTAATGGGTTTTATTTTTTCGTTGACTTTTTAAATATTTTTGTGATGGATGCAATTTCAAATTGTGATTCACTTTTTTATTGTTCTCTTGGGAGCATGGCAGCCATGACAAAAATGTCTTTATTGAGCATATATGCATAGCATGAGTGTTTTCATGCTCTGAATGGAGAACTTTACTTAAGTGGGTTTTGTTTGGCATTTTGGAATGTCAGCAAGCTGTCAGTGATGATGTTGTTTCCTATTAGAGCCATTTAGGTGTAAAATTACAAAAAACGCTGCTGTAGAAACCTAATCTATGTCTCAATCAAGATACCTAAGGGTGATGTCATGGTGTCATGGTCATGTGAGGATCTTGCATCCATTTACTTGAAAAAGCTTTCTTTGCTGTCAGTGGATGAGGCGGTACTCTAAGGCAAATGGCACAAAAAATGTCTTTAACAAAAGAATGAAAAGCTATGAATTTACTAGAATAAAAAAGTTAAGTGGCTGGGATACCTATGTACTGTAGAAAGAAGCCTCCATTCTTTCTGGACTGTTTTGTATGACATTAAGAATGTTACCTGAACAGATGTATCCTCTGGTACATTCAGCAGCTGCTCTTGGAGGAAGAGTGTGCATGTTCATGCTTGCCTGTGTGCACACATGCAGGTGTTACAGGTCTTTCTGTTTTGCAGCTTAAATCTGATTTCTTTCCTTTTTTTCTACATTGCAGACTTGGATACATACAGTAGTTATAGTCGGCAGCATCCTGTTTTACTTTATCTTCACTCTGGCTTTTGGAGCAACCTGCAAATCCCATAACCCACAATCAAATTCTTACTGGATCATGCAAAAGCATATGACAGACCCAGTATTTTACTTAGTTTGCCTTCTGACTACTTGTGTTGCTCTGCTACCCAGGTGTGTTTCTGTTTTGTAATCGCGGATTTCTGCTGTTACCAAAATTAGTTTTCTGTGAGTCAGTGATGTTATAAATCTCCGGCTAGCGGTTTTCCCCCCACCCCTAAGGTAAAGAAAATTTCATGACTCTATCAGACTAAGCTACGTGAGGAGAATGTTTTAGTGACATTTAGTTCTCAAAGTAAATTTCAGTAATAAAAAAAATTATTTTTTATATTCAATACTGTCTTTGGAGGGGAAAGAAATAATAATTTTTGTAACCAGAAAGTTCATAATTTATATACAAATGAGTTATCAAAGCTGGACATGCGCTATACATAGACATAGAAGTACTGTGCTTAGTCTATGTTTATTTGTGCAATTACTTTCTGTTTGAAATTTGTGTCATGAATATATACAAGAATATTTAGAATCAAGAATGCATGTACAGGCTTCTTTGTGAGGTGGAAACACACTAACTAGATTCACAAAGGGCCCTGATATTTTTTTGCCTCACTGCAGAAGTCCAAGTTCAATAACCTGGGAAGGCAGGAGCGTTGAGTGAAGGTCTCAGACTCCAGCATGCTGAGCAGGGAGACACCTGAGCAAGCCAGCAGAGGAAAACTGTGAAAACCAGTGACAGACACTTCATCAAACTCTTGGTTTGGCTCTCATTAGTAGCCATAGCTATCTTCCTTTCACTGGCTGGACATGAACTCAAGTCTGCAGCCTATTAGTGAAATTCATTCTTCTGTGTTATGTCTCTTTCTTTTCCTCTTATATAATTTCAGAAAAAAAAAATTGGAGTTGAAGTATTGGGAGAATAACTGCTGTTTCCTTCTCACCTGATGTAATTTTTTATCATTAAACACAGTCTGAGCACACTTTCTGGATCAAGTGCTGCAGTACAGGCTGCATAAGCTGTCAGTGCTGTCACAGCTGGCAGAGGTGTAGCTGGAGATGCCTGCAATAGCCACCAAGTATTCAAGTCCCCTTTGAACATGTCCTGATCTGTGTCTTAGACAGGTCATCCAGGGTTTTGCGACACTCACTGGGGATCATGACTGATCTGATATAACTGATGGCTTTGGTTCACACTTCAGCAGAAGGACAAAGTGTGAGGTGCAAGAAACGTGTGCTTTTTTCTTTCCATCCCTGCTCTCAGCTTGGCTTCAGGTGCTGACAATAGAGCCTTTTCTTTCACACACAGTAAATCTCCCTTACATGACAAATAAATAGATAAATGCTGTTCTGGGACCTTTTGGTAGTGCTGTAGAGAGCCAAGATAGGAGAAAACTTTCAGCCTGGTGACTGATTCCAGTATACAGCTGTTCAACTTTGTAGAAGACAGTGTGTTTCATGGTGAATTAAATGCAAAGTATTTAGACTTACCAGTGAAATTATTTAAGTACTTAATTTGTACTCTTCCTATGACAATACCTCAGAAGATTTATAGCTGTTGTGGCTAATGCAAACTTTTCTACTTCAGTGATTTGAAGCAATAGGGCCTATTATGGGACTGCTGCTGTCACATGTATGTTTTTTTCCTCACTTATTTCTGATGTGATCTTTTGGAAGATGCTGTGCAATGATTTTGATGCCTTTTTCCTGGAATCTGACACTACACACAGGAAGTTCCACTTTCAGTGTAGTTGGAACCCTGGCCCTCCAATGAAACTGCAAGTGCACATTGGTGCAGGAACTGGTCTGCAGAAGAACTGTACTCAGGACAGCAAAATGAAACCCCCTGAAAAATCTGTCTTTGAAAATGCCAGTTTTATAGCATGTTCTGGTGCAGCTGCTGGACTAACAGTTTATGTGCCTGAAAAACCACCTGCAAAAACTTTCAGAGCCTGTTGTAGCCTCAAGGTTACATGAATAGTGTTCGGTTTCCTTTAGTGTTGCTGGAAACAGTTTTGAGTTTGCTTTTAAACAGCTTATTTATAACTGTGTTTATTTTGTAGATATTTTTTGAGAGGTCTCCAAGGAACATTGTTTCCATCTCCATTGTTGCGAGCCAAGCACCTTGACAGACTGACTCCTGAGGAGCAGAGGGAAGAAATTAAGAGGTGGAAAGATGAATGCAATGTGAATGATAGAGTGGAGTCCCGAGCTACTTCTGTATCTTCCAGCTCAGCTGCAGGTGCTGTATCAGAGGAAGAAAGCATTGACAGTGGTTTGACAACATCTAAAACAGCTTTTCAGGCCTGTTCAAGAGATGGATTAGTAAAGGACACTTCCTTCTTACCAGACGTTCAGGAGGATTCTGGGAGTACAAATGGCTTGAACTCTGAAAAGAGTGAATTTCTGAATTTATCAAAGAAAGCTAGTACAGATACATTTGGTGGTAATTCATGTGCAAAAGTGTCTGTGTGTGCTTCTGAAGGGGGCAGCAGTGCTGTATCTCTAGCACAAGAAGCAGGTTTGAATTCTCTTTTGTGTGAAGAAGATGCTTTACTGTATTTTACAAAGTTGGAATGCTAACTGGTTAAACACAAGAGTAATAACTGGTGATTTATGCTACACTGTGGTTTTGTTTTCTTCAGCCAAGGTAGATGATGTACACATTTCCTTAAAAGCCTTTTTTGCTTATAGAACTTTTCAATAATTTATTAAGATGTTCAAGATCTAAATGCCTGGGTTATTTTTTTATATTTCTTCACACAGTATACTTTGCATACTGCTTATTTCTTGTATGCAGCATTGCATAATACCTTATGGTGTTACAGACAGGGCATTGCATGAAGGCAGATTTGCAGGATCCAGTTCAGGTAAGTCATCCTGCTCCCCTGCAGCGCTACTCTAGAATCTTAGCATTCCCTGGGATTCACCCCTTGCTGAAGTGTGAAGTAAGCAGAAGGGCTGGGATGTAGTTTTAGTGGTTGGCTTGTTTCAAGACTTGTAGTTACATGTTGCAGTGTGTGTATACAGTAATTTTTATAACCATTGTGGTCCAGTTTGTTCACCAGGCTATTGCATGGACCATCTCAGTGCTGGCCAAACACCATTTTAACCATTGGGAATGCGGCCCAGATGAGACACGTCATGTGTCTCCCTCATCTTCCTCTTCACAAAAAGAGCAAATCCTGGTGCAGTCTTCTGTTCTCTATGATAGTTCATCCTCCTGCCACATCCCTCTATTTTGACTCCATGTGCCATTCCATGTTATTTGCCTCCAACTGGAATTCTTTTCCTCCTCACTCAATTCAGATGTTGGCTGCCTGACTTTTCTCTAAACTATCTCATGCCTGCACTGCAGAATTGTCTGCTAGTGGCAGTGGGTAGCTCCACTCTGTCTTCAGGTCTTCTCTTACAAGTAGCAGCTTCTTGCTTATGAGATCCCTCTTCTTCACTCTCAAGTGTTTTTACATTCCTCCAGACTTTTACAATAATCAGACAAAGTGTCTCTAGAGGCTACTCAAAAGAGGTATAGCCCATTGCATGTCCCACATCTGAGTGCTGTTGCTCATCCATCTTGGAGGTAGATGAGTCCTGCCTCTGTCAGGTTCCCACTGCTCAGCACTCTGCACTAAGCTGGCTGAGGTTCATGTGGCTACGTCTGGATTCCAGACTATCTAAAAAATTACCTCCTTTTTACTTCCCTCCCCAAAAAGTTGCATGGCAAATTTATGGCAGAACTTAGGAAAATTGTATCCACTAGCACCTGTTGAAATAAACAATTTCCTCAAACTGCAGCTGCTAATGAATTATTAGCATTGAGCCCATTTTTTGGTTCTGTTACTTTCTAAAAGTTTCTTCTTTCAAATTGCCAAGATTTTGTTTATTTTTAGGCACTGTGTTTGGGGCAAAGGCTCTGCTTTTTAATTGAACCATGAGCTTTACACGTCATTGATCAACATTACATATTCCACATCTTTTAAGATCTCTGAAAGAATTTAAACAAATTCTGTGAGGTCTGAGACAGCTGCTGCTATGCAGGGCAGATACTGAGGGCATGCTAAGTTCGTTCAAATGCCGGTCACCACATGTTACCAAAAGTTTCAAAAGGTTCTGCTTTCAAAAGGTAGAATGTAATTAGGGCTGACTCCATCCCCAGTGTTAGGGAGGAGAAAAAGAGAAAAATATCCTTTTTGGTTTTTCTTCTGTGGAAGGAGCCAGTGATGACAGCCATTTTAATATGGTTCAACACATGACAAAATGTTTGGGTAAGTTCTAACATGAAGTTAGTGGGGACCTTTGAAGTGATGGCAGACATTCAAATTCTAGGAGATCATGTCAAGCATGTTGGTTTGCAGTCACATTTGCAGATGTTTGTAACATCCTTCTTGCCCAGAGGTAGATTCCAGTTGTTCAAGTGAAACAGCTTTCTCTACAAGCCATGGAGCTGCAAGGTATCCAAGAAGAAGATGTAAAACAGCCCGTAGGTTGCAGGGGGATGATCTGGTACAAGGGCAGAATTGTACAGGAAGAGACTTAACTGGGATACAGTGAAATCATCTACTCTGCTCCACAGCCCCAAGGCAGGCTTGGCTCTACCCTTGCAATTCCTAGCAGCTGTTCTCCTGTTGTAAAGAGCTCCAGAGAAACAGGCCAGGCAAGTGCTTTCACTCTAGAAGTCAAATATTGTTTTTATTTCTGTCGTTTGACCTGAATGTTTCTTCTGCACCTCAAATCTATGGCCTTTGTTCCCTTGTGGCCACAGAGCAGATTGTTTTACAAGTGCGTGAATCTATGACTGAGCTATGTTGAGCTTTTGTGGAGGAGCTCTGGTACTTGCAGTGACCTGAGGGAGTGCAGGGCGCAGCTCTGTCCCCTCCTGTCACTGTGAAAGTGTTTGGAGACAACACTGGCCTGTGATCTGCCCTCTTTTTGCCTCTTTTTTTTTTTTTTTTTTGTGAGTTGGTTCTTTTTTTTTTTCATTGGTTGTTAGTTTTTTGGGTGGAGTTGGTTCATTGGTCTGTTTTTTTGGGGGTGGACAAGCAGCAGAAATACCTGAGGGCTGTTTGCAGTAATCATTTGCTATCTTTTACTGAAGATGCAGTTCAAAATGTTAATTGTCCATATCTAAAGTGGTGCCAAATGAATGGTGCAAACGAATCACTCTCCCTGTGTTTTTCAAAAGCTCAATGTTCCCTTTATTATTTTTTTTAGCACTGTAAATGTCACAATCTCCTGCTTGCTTCTATAGTCCTGCACTTAGGCACAGCATGACCTGACTTTTTCATTTTGAAAACAAGCTTTTTAAGATCATCTCACAGGTGTCTTCCAGATGTCATGAAGGGAAGCACAGCATTTACACTTTTGTCATTTTAAAACAAACCAAAACAACCACCTTTAATTGCCCCAAACTTTGCAGCTACACCTAGAGCAGCTTTAACTCCCTTTTTGATGTGCAATATTTGATTTACAGAAAAAAAATAATGCTTTGGAAAATTTTTGTTTCACAGCAGCTGCACCTGTGCTAAACATTTACATGTGGCAGTCAGCAATAGCCTTTACTGAGAGAGTGTTTTGGCAACACTGAGATTTGGTCTGTACTTGGGGCACAGTTTGAGCTCAGTGTTTAGCCCAAGCCATGCTTTTTGCTCAGCCCCGCTGGCTGCAGTCCAAGGCTGAAGACTGCCAGCTCTCACCAGCCCTGGCTCTCTGCAAAGGCTAATGGGCAAGTTCCAAATGCGACATTTTTCACAGCTGAATTTCAGTGTGGCTTTTATATAGTGTGTTTCTATTTTATTCTGGTTGTGTTACTCTTCCCCTCATGATCCTGGCTCCCTTACTGCAATGAAAAGGTACATTTTAACTGGTTTAATCTGTGTGCTTATTATTTTGATTTCAGCATGTTTGTATGTTGTTGAAATGCTGTGTCCAAGTTAAAAGATGATTGTTATTTCAAACTAACTGTATCCCTGAGGAAAGCCTTAGAACAAAATGTGCTCAGATTGCATATTTGATTGCAGCTTTAGTTTTTCGGATTTCTCAGTCCAGAGTTGTGGCTGGCAATGCTGTTCTTGTTAATATTCTGTATTGGAAGCATGCACAAGAAACTAAAAGTTATACAGTGGTAGTAATGCCAGAATCTCCACAAGTGTTGCAGTGCTAACAGGGCTGGCAGAGCTGCTAACAAAAGCCAGCTAAGGGTACACAAATGCCTTTTGAAGGCAATTTTCAGGCCTTATTGCTAATGTTATAACTTCAGATCTCCACATTACTATTTAGTTTCTCTCTCTGAAGTTTAAAACACATTTTCAACAGAGAAGTTGTTTGGAAAATGTCTGTAAATTTTTATTAGTACAACTAGAAAGAAACACAACAGCTTGACTGTGTGGCATTGTTTCCATTTGGAGCTACAGCTGTAGTAGAAGCAAAACTGACAAATGTTACTTTACAGTGAGGCTACACCTGTAAGAGAAACAGCATAATTGATCATAGCTGTTACATCAGCACACAGGGAAAGGCTTGATACAGTGGAAGGAGCATGTTTGCCTATTTCATTGTGCACACATAAAAAAAACAGTATAAAAATACATTTATAAAATTACAAATTTCCTCTTTACATGGAATGTTGTGTCAGACACAGTTGTGGGGAAGGACAAGACCCTCCTAAAGCCATTTGGGATGAGGTTCAGCCTGTAATTTCTTCAGACTGATTCCATACATGACGGGTCTGGACCCTACATTTAAGCACAACTCTCCCTCATTTCCTGGGACGGACTGCTTGGAAACTGTTGGCAGGCCAAACCCAGTTAATTAAAATGTGTAATTACCTGTTATCATTTGGTAATGCCAGTATCTACACGAATGATTATATGTACTCCAGTGCTTTAAAATATCGAAAGCTGCTAACTTCATCTGGTGGAGAGAAGTCAGGCTGGGCTGCTCATTCTGCAACAGCACCTCTTTGAAAAACAGACCTGGCTGAAACCTGTCACCAGACTTGCCAGAGGGACAGCAGGGACAGCTGGTTCTGACAATCGCTGGGCCACCTTCTCAAGGAACTCTTGGTATTCACCTCCAGGACTTTGAGCTGTGCTGCTCTACAGCTGCAGAGATCCTGGCCCCAGAGGAAAGCTGAGTGAGGGCTGAGAGCCTCTTGAGGCAAAGGCATCAATAACCTATTTCAGCTGTAATCTACTTGCACTGGAGAAACATGGTCACAGCTGCTTTCATTTATAGCTGGGGGAAGAATATTTAAGTGTTACAGTAAAACCAAAAATCTTTAAGATACTAAGAATAAAAAAACCCAACAATCAACAACCAAACTCAAAACTAGCGAAGCCTTGGAGGGTTTTCCTTTTGACCATGAAAACAATGATTCAATAATTACTTAATTCGTTTCAGAATTCATAACATAAATATTGAATATTTATTAATATTGATGTCTACAGTGCTGTCTAATATGACTAATGTTCTAATGTTAGTCATGTTAAAGGAGAAGATACAGTGATAAGAGGTAAACCTTCACTAAAGCAATAGATTTATGTAGATGAGTTGCAACATTATTAATAGTACCTGAAATGTCCATGTCTTTGGTCTTTCAATGCATGTTTCCACATACGGCAGTCATGGTATTGACAAGGCCCTGCCATGTTGTCATGGGGGCATGCCAGAGGTAGCAGAAAGGGTAATTATGTGCTTTAGGCTGGATTCATAGGGGAATAGGCACAGCACTGAAAACACAATTTTTAAACACATTGTTCCCCAGTGGAATTCATCCTGTAATCCTCAGATTCCTGACTCCTCTGGCCTCACAAAAGCTGAGAGCTGTGCTGGACATCATCTACAGCAGCTGGTAAGACACTCTTTCCCTCTGGCACTGTAAAGAAGTGCCAAGCTCCATTATGATCTTTTTCAACCAGACTCTCTTAGAGTCAAGGCTTAGTCTCTTACTACTGCACAGAGCACTCCACATCTGGCTACCGAGTACTTGAGCTTGGTTCTTTGAGCCTTTCCTGCTGAAACTTGTACTTTGCTTCATGTTTGAACAAAAGCTGGAATCCTGAGCCTTCTATTACTCAAATTTGCTTTCTGCTTTTTTACTTTTTCCCAAATTTTTAATCTTGCTAGTCAAAATTACACTTTAAATGCAAGGTACTAGAAGAGACCTATCAGAAAATACCCAGTATTCCAGTATTATGGACAGTGCTAATACTGCATCTTTTCCATTTTAAATCTGCATATTCCATCTCTCACCAGAGGTCCAGACTAGAATGGGAAACCATTGCAGTGGCATTGGCAGCCCTCTTTATGTTTTTAGAGGGCTGGAGATGGTCAGTGCACACTTTGTATGCTGAACACACTATACAAAGTGGGGAGAAAAGCCAGTAGGGCACAAGTTTGATAAAAGCACTGACCAGTGTAGTGGTCCTGAGACATGGGTGTTTCCTGGACAGGTCAGGATATTGGAAGCTGTAGAAAATTAAGTGGTAGAAACTCCAAAGAGTCTGGTCTTGGGTGCCTCAAGTGGTTGTTATGGGTCTGTTGGCCTACTGGTTCCTCCATTGTCCTGCAGAGATGCCCAGGCTGGCTCTGGGAACAGAAGCTATGGAGTCAGGACTGACCATGCAAGTTTTCCACTCTGAGGGACAGAATGTAGTAGCTCAGTCACACCAGGAGCATATGGCTACCCACCTTTGGAGACCTGCACATGTACTTTGATGTGTCCCGTGGCACATGGATGTACAAACCCATCAATCTCTTTTGCACCCTTTAACGTGTGGTGCGGCTGTGTCTAGTGTTATCCTTGTGATACACACCCTGCAGTGCCATCTGAGTGCACAGAATTCCTTCCTCATGACAAGAAGTGAGTGAAAATGCATGTGCTACTAATTGAATAGTATTAAAATAGGTTATTTAAAAAGGTTCTTCTAGTCTGTGCTACTGCTTAGTTTTACTAGCTGAAAGGCAGAAAGTGGCTGATTCTTTCCTTTTAAGCCTTTTGCTGTGTTTGGAATAGCACCAGAACACAGTTAAATAAAAAAGTCAAAAGGATTATTAATTCTACCCCAAAATATATTCCATCAGCAGAGGGTTTACTGTTAACATACACTGCATATTCCATAGCTCCACAACAAGAATAGACAGAGCTTGAAGCTCCTTTTCATAGAGTTTCTGGACAGCAAAACCTTCAATGCTGAAGTGCTGATTCCTTTTTTTCTTTTATCTGTCAGCACAATTCTTACCATCTGGAGTTAGTTTAGCAGAAAGGTGTGGATGTATATTTGTCTTTCAATCCACTCAATAAAATGTGACACATTACTGTAAACTCCAGGTCCCAAAACCTTGGAAAAGCAGACAGAGCCCCAAGATGTTAAACCAAACAAAGTCCAGCGCCCTGCAGGTTGCTCACACACAAGTGGTCCTCCACTGTCACCCTGCAACAGGAAAGCAAAGAACAGTCTATTATATATGTGGCCAACAGTCATGGTAAAAGCTATGTCACAGTTCCTACAGCTATTTGCCTTTAGTAAATAACTCAACAGTAAAAACAGGCTGCTCTGCTGAACTGTGTAGCAGCACACACCATTACCACTGTTTTATTACCTGTTACATTTGTACAAAAAATTACCTGCAAAGGGCTCATACAAATTAAACAGTTAACCAATACAGACCAACCCTAGAGTCTTCAAGCAGCACTTCATTAGCATGAAATTAATTTGTTCACACCAATAGTAACAATAATAATAAAAGTTGGTTTAAAGTATGTAAATAGTTGCCATTTCTATAATAAAGTACGTTATACCTAATAAACATGGCAGCACTTTGATTTCTAAAAGCAATTTTGGCTGTTCCTCCTTAGAGAGAAGCCTACCATGCAAGAGTCCACAGTGCCAGATTCGTAGCCAGCACACAGCATCCTGCTGGTGATGATTTTCATGTCAAAGTATGACTGACATTGTTCTAAGGAAATGATGCGAACCTCTCCTTCTTGAAGCTTGAAAGGCACTGAAAAACAGAATTAGGCATTAAACTATACACAAACACATAAATACTTAGTGATGATACATATGACAAACATTTCCATTGGGGTAAATTATAAATATTGCTCTCTATGTATGTTAAATGTAAGGAGAGAAGAATCTCCCTTTAGCACAAAGCCAAGGTGAAAGCTGGTGGATTTTTGCACTGCTGAATGGCAGGATTTGTGACTGCCGTGCTCCTGAGCCAGGATCATTATGTGTTGCATTCTGCAGAAGGGCTAAGCACACGGGGACTTGTGTGAAACTACCTGTTTACTGAGCATTCACACCTTGACATGGTATGGTGTGGGATTTCTAAGACAGAGGCAGTAGTGACTGGAAAACAGTAATGTGAGGGAGGTGAAGGAGAGGTTTGATTCACTGTGCCATGGCAGGATCTCCGTGTTTCTTGCTCTCTCTAATGGTAAAGCTTGGTGTAATCACAGCCATTTTGAGTTATGTTTGGGTAAATTTGACTTACAGAATGTATAAGGGAATCAGAATTTGAAGCTTACTTGAAGTTATTGTATCACTTTCAGGAGACAATAAAGGACTTGTCCCTTGTCTAAACAGCTGAGTTCAATCAAATTTGTTCAACCTAGGGGATTCAGTATTAAATGCTATGTAGCCATGATGGGTTTTGATGCTTCCTAAAATAAAACCTTTAAAAGCAACACTGACCACATTAGAGAATAAGGAACCTAGGAACCTTTTTCCATTTACCAGTGCTGCAAAAGCATTCTGTCAGGCTTTTTTCCCTGACATTACCTAGAGATGTTTTTAGATGAGTAGACCTGCTAGTAAACAGCCTACCCCTCATGTGGGCAGTTTAATTTTTGCCACACGTTTGACCTGGCCACTACAGTTTAAGTCCTACCTGAAGCAATATGGAAAGGAAAATTTCTTTCCCCTGTGTACAGAAAAGCCATCCCTAGTAATTATTATAATAATCGCAAAGGGAGAAACACAATGGCTAGTATATCAACAGGGTTGGGGCCAGGCTAATTTGAATATGATTCATGCAGACTCATTTTGCCTGAACAAAGATCTACGTAACACAACAGTTCTTGTCATGGGACCCAAGCATTGCAGTAGCCACAGAACAAGAAAACACACTAACATTCTGTTCAGAGACACAAAACCAACACTTGTGATTATGGAATAAATTGTGTAACAAGTACAAAGGGAGATGCAGAGTGCTGATTCAAGACCCTGTTCCTTCAGCCTGTGTGCCAATGCTTCATCAGTGCTTTCAGCTTTCACTGAGCTAAGAAAGTTTCCACCCACACTGATGATGTGATACCTTTGCAATATAGTTCTGAATACAACTTAGACCAGTAAAATTATAACTAATTCAGGTGACTTTCTTGATAGGAGTTTCTAGATCCTCAACATTTTTAAAACCCAAGCCACTTGTTCAAATAAGGATTAAGGAGCATAAATAGAGACTGCTGCTTTGAAAAAGCTAGGCTCTAGTCACAGCTTGATCCCTTTAAGAGCAGTTACAGTTCCCTAGTATTTACTAAGACCCAGTAATAGTATAAATGGATGAAGGTTTGTAATGGGATCATTTATTTGATTAACTCAGTAAAAGCTTCACACTTTTTTCCAAGAGTCCCAGAAATATTCATCTTACTTTTGTTGCCCATGTGTCCCCAGCCTGTGATGTAGCAGTAGGTGTCTGGCTGAACCAACTGGTCCTTGCTGGGCAAACAGACAGGTCTTACATAGCTTGTCTCGTTGATATCCTTGTCTAGCTCCACAATGCTGATATCGTAGTCTACAACTGCTCTGTTGTAGCGTGGATGGAGGATGATGGTCCTCACCAGTCGCGTCTGCATGAAGGCTGATGGATGATCAAGATTGCTAATCCCAAACACTACTTTCCAAACAGCTGCATTTTCTCTCCTTTGTTATTAAAAAACAAACAAACAAACAAACAAACAAAAAACAAACCAGTGAATTTTTAATTAAAATCTCTCTTTTAAGCTGAAATACCCAAGATTTTTTCTCCTTTATTGCACACTGCACTGCAAAAAGCATTGAACACACAAGCACTACAAGAATAAAAAACAAATACTTAGGCATCATTCCTTAAAGCTAAGATCTGAACAACAAAAGACAATGCTTTCCATTTCCTTCCTGTCTGTAACCAAACAGCTCACTTTGCAGCTCACTCCATCAGAAGATATGTAACCATCTTTTAGTTGCTGTATTAAAGGCTCTCAGAATCATCCCTTGGATTCTGCCCAAGTCTTAGTTGCTCACATGGTCTCTGATGGGCAAATACAGATTTTGCTAGGATGAGAATATTGTTCAGTAGTCTGCTGCTGACAGCAGTAAGTCTAGCTGAAATCCCCAGGAGTCTCAGAGAAACAATTCAATTATGTCCATCTTTTAGGATGGACATAGGAAAAGCCACTTATTTATTGGGCATTCAGTCTGTGCTAAGCATACTTTCTATGCCTAAGATCAAAGGTTACTTTGACTTACAATCGTTTAAGAGTCTTTTGGTAAATATACGAGACCACAAAGCAATTATACATACTATACAAGCTGAAAAGACTGAACGACAAAAGAAATACCAGATACAAAAGATACAAAAAAAATTCAAAAGAAAACCAGATTTTATGTGTTGCCCTAAGGTTTTCATGAATTTGTAGATTTTTATACTTCTATGTAGTTTCTTGCATTCAGAGCAGCTAGCAACCTCTAACC
>JAWWEE010000122.1:47912076-47985966 GCA_035221455.1 Xenops minutus | reverse complement strand
AAGTAAAGAACTCTTCTCTACTTTACCCACATAAAGTTGTCTTGGAAAGTTTTTTTTCCCCTCTCCTTAAGGCAACATATGAAAGGCTTCAGAAGTGTAATCTCTTGATCCTAACTGGCCACAGGATAGATGCAGGTTCCTAATTTCTCACAACCACTGAAAGACATCTCCGTGTAACTATGCACCTTTGACAAGACTCAAGCTTATTCAAAGCCATGTAAGTCAAAGCAAGCAAAATTTCAGCTTTTTCACAGTACTCAATAGGACTGTAATTCCTGTAATTTTGCAAAGAGATTTGGTTGCTAAATAAAGGCTGTTTTTATTTTTAAGAGTTGGATAGAAATTTTGCTATTTCAGACTAAATGGTCATTTTACCATCATGATCAGTTTGCAAGCTTTTCCCTAAAGTTACAAAGAATAAGTGTTAGGAATATTCATAGGCTCTTGTGCTTATGACCACTGTAAAAAAGCATTGCCTAGAGCAATGAGCAGTCAAAGCCAGAATGCATTGTCCTACAATTAAGAAAAATCTTACTCTCTTGAATGCATATAATGCATTTCAAAACAATCTTGACAAGACTCTGGGGACTATAATAATAATAAAACTAGCAAAGAACACGGTGCTTAATGCAGCTCATTCCATTTATGCCCTTTATAAATATTCACAACTATTTGTATTAATGCTGCATTATTGTTATATGGTCCTCATGTTTTGTATTCCAAACTTCACATGAAATTCATAAAATCCTTTGCAAAATTGAGCATTTTGTGTAAGGCACCATAGCGCTTTAAAATCTCTTTAAATTGTCTTATTTGGTTGGTTTGGGAAATTTTTAAATACCTTATATCAAGGAAATTTTGTGACTTCAAGAATGATCTTGCTGTTCATACATTAAGCTTACAAATGAAGAATCTAAAGATTTCAGGCTTCTCAAATCTACTCAGAAATGCAGAAGAGAAAAAAGTTCATATAACTGCTCAATGAGTTACTAAACTTTAAGGTCTTTAGACTACAAATGTGAAAAAAACCTGTTACAAGTAATACTATGAGCTCACATAGATACTGTATAGCCCTACATGACAGGTAAACAGCTCCAAAATGTAGTGGCAGTCTGTCTGCAGTTGACACTAGTAAACAGAATGTTTACTTTAGAATTTGACAGCTCTTTCACTGATGGGAGAAATCTCTTATCCAGGAAATTCGGAAGCAGTCCAGTATTGCTGAAGGATCAACCTCTGTCCCACCCTTTATTTTGGATCACCAGAAAATGTTCCTCCAAAGGTTAGGAAATATTCCAGGAGTATATTTAAAAATAGATGGAGAAAGAAGAGAAATTCATTCTACAGCCAAAATCTGATAAAATACAATGTTCTTGTTTATATTATGCAGGTTTGGCACACTGTTTAGAAGGAAGGCTATCTATGTTCAAGTTTCTGGTTATCGCTTTTCTTCTTTTTGAATGCAATCAGTTCTTAAACATTCTTAGGGCTTGATATAATGTATGAGTCAGAACTGAGGTCTATCCAATGCCATATCCTCTGGCATTTCCATTAATATGGTATCTTATATCTCACACCTTGAGACACACTATCACCTGACTGACATCTTCTGGCTTGGACATGAAAATCACAGACCCCAACAAATACCAAAGAACTCAGTATTTCAGAAATAAAGGGACAAAAGTTAAAAAGGGAATGACTAACATTATAAAGAAATATCAGTCAAGAGAATCTTGTTTATTATAGGATTTCTGCTGGCTGGAACACAAAGGAAGGTGTTTAGTGTAATCTAAAATAATTTCCAGTGAGCAAGCACCAGTTTAAAACAGGATTAAGCAACTGTGTACCAGAGAAGTATTTGCTAACTACAGCAGAAAACACTTGTTTTCTTTAGAAACCCAATTTAAAAACTTTGGTACAAGACAAAAGAAAGGAGGTAGTAAACTTCCCTCCAGAATCATCAAAAAGAAATACTGGTTAGCACCAAAAGGTGACATGATCAAAACAATTCCTAAGACATGTAAACATACTCTGCACACCAGACTGTCCATTCACCACAGGGATACCAGGAAACACCAAGCAATACTGACTTGTTAGTGATTACAATCCCAAAAAAAAAGTGGGCTATAAAAATAGAAAAGGCAGTGCCTTCAATATGTCATCTGCACTGTAAGCAAACATCCAGTTTTTATTTTTACCAATGGCCACAGTATTTTTCCAGGTCTTTTCTACACTGGTGCACAGAATGATTTTTTAAATGCCTGGTAGTTGTACAAGATCTATAGGATTAACATTTTTGTCTTTTTCCTTTTCCTGTTTCCTAGCTTTCATCAGTAGAGACACCAGCAATGAATAATAAAACGTGAAAACCTAAGCTGATGCTGGTTTGTACCTTTTACTTTCCTTTTTAGTCTCTTAAAAGCAGGCCTCTGTGACTGGCCATTCTGTAAAGGTCATCACCTACTCGCAGGGTGTTTGGTAGAGGAGGAAGGACTTGGTCATTCACACCTGCAAGTTTATATGAGCAATAAAACTGTGTGAGCTCTCTCACCCTTCAAAGCAGTGTGCTACTGTCAAGACCCATCTCTTAGCGATGAGAACGCAGCCACATATGTGTCCGCTGGGCTCACTCTGCAGGGAGCACTGCCACGGCCATCGGCCCGGCCGGCTGGTCCTGCCACCAAGGATCCTCTTGTTCATGCGAGCGGCGGGGCGGCGGCCACAGTCTGGGGGGGAACAGGAGAGTGTTAGTCCTTACCCAGAGGCAGTGCCTGGGAGACCTTCTGCAAGAGAATGGCACAGAATGGTGTCAACAGAGCCATGGAATTACACTGTCAATTTAACTGATTGAAATTAAACTGTAATTTACTGTACAATACAGTAAATGAGGTCATCAGCAACTGCACAACACTATCAAACATGCTGAACCATTTTTATCCTTCTTTTGTATCCAGGATTTGCTCTCCTGATACTAATTTTCACTAACTCAGCCTGAAATAGTAACCAAGCTATGTTTGGAATCTGACTTCCTTTCTCTTAGGAGTTATTGGGCTACTCTTGAGGGGGTTTCCAGGGTTTATGCCTTTGTGGTTCTGCCAGCTAGCCACGTTTGGCCTACTTTCCATAAGAACCACTCCTGGAAAACCTGCTCAGCAGTAATAAGGCTTTTCTTAAGCCAGGTGTGAGGTTAATGTCATGTCAGCTACACAGCAGAATACTTGCTTTGCCTGTGGAAATTACTAAGGGAGAATATTTGAAAATCCAAAGACATTTCAGTACTCTGCCCATTCTGCTTTACAAGCCACTTCCACTGGAAATTAGATTCCCATGGGATAGTTACTCTTCTGAAAGAGTCCTTCACTTTTGTTTCACTTTATAGCCTGGATTTGAAAGATACCAGACTTGTTATCTACCCTGTTTATACTCAGTCTGATATAGAGAACAAAAGAACACCACCAGTTTCTGCAATTAGCATCCTAATGGAGGATATGCTACCATTAATTGTATTTGGGAATTTAGTGGTGAAGAAATAAATTGGAGCAATGGTTATTTGGTAACTTCTAACTCCTAATGTGTTAACTTTAAAGGGCAGAGAATTTTAAGTGTACTTAAAGTAACATATGTCAGAAGCAAACAGCTATGACAGGCTCCTATAAGCTTTTTCCTTTTTCTGATGAGTAGCAAATGTTTTGATTAGTTTTCCAAATTTAGATCATGACTTGCCATTACTTTTCCCTGAGTCAAGCTAATTCATAGTTTAAGTGTTCTTCAGCAAAGCTCTCCTTGTCTGTAGAACACTGTTTCATCACAGATGAGGAATTTCTGCATTTTCAAACCACTTAAACTTGCACAACCTTCTGTGCCAACAGACTTGGTCTGTAACTTTCTACTTCAGGTTTTCTCATCCCCTCGTGCTTAACAACTAAACAGGTCACAGCTTCAGCTACCAGGCAGATAGCCTGCTAACCACTCTGGTGGTAAAGGATATTTGCAGAAAGAAGTTTTATCAAATTAATTTTTGGAACCCTATTGATGAAAAAAATTCATTTTGTGGTATCAGGACTGGGCTACCTCAATACACAGCCTCAAAGTCAAAATATAAGAAAACCTGATGAAACTGAATAGGGAAAAATAAACCCAGTGCAAAACTGAATGTTGCAGAGGTCTAATAAAAATTTCAGAATGAATTCACACTAAACATCCGCATTTGTTAAGTGATTTAACACATTTTTAAGAACTTCTATTTTATATGCACTTGTTTCTTACCTTCTTTAGTGCAAAAGAGAGCCACTTTGCTTCTGCTTTGACATGTCTGTCTAAATATTGAAACAAAAACATGGTGGAAATCTCAATTAATTGATTGATTTCGGTAATTTGAAAATCATCACAGGTATTGAACTCATTCATGTAACCCAGCTGTTAAAAATTCCCCCAAACTGTAAAAAGAAACTCAAGGAGCATCTCAGGCCAGGTCATTCATGGTTTCCAGCATCAGCCTAGAGAAAATTCAAAATATTAGTTCAGCTTTAAAATGCATTTCATGAGGGGGTGCTACATATTTTTCAGCCTACCTCGCTCCCTGGGCATGGATCCAGCTCTGAGGTCAGCTGGGATGTACAGTCTTTCAAGACTTAATTTATGGCACCTGAAAGCACAGAGACTGCCAGTCTCCTCTTCCTTACAGTCAAAAGATAGGATTTTCTTTGAAATGCCTTTGATAACAGATGATCTTTCATGCCCTAAAACTTCAGGTGTTTCGAAAAAATCCAGCAAGTTTGCATAAGTAGGTGTTAAAACAACAAAACCTTATCGCTTCCATTGAAAATTTTCATGTGAGAGAGGGAAGAGGTGATTTTTTTGTCAAGAGACAAGAGAGGGAAAATCCTGGTTAAATCAGCAAGCACTGTTGCATGAAAAGAAGATTATTATGGGAAGTACTGAAAAACACTTGGAAGAATATGCTGTCATTGGTCACAGTAAACACGCCTTCAGGAGAGGAAAGTCCTGCTTATCCAACCTGATTTCCTTTTATGACAAGGTAAACCACCTAAGTGATCAAGGGAAGCCAGTTGATGTAATCTTTTTGGATTAGTCTCACTTCTTGTTACACATTGGCTAGATTCAGAGGGACTCTGTTCCTACATATTACTTTAGATTTATCAATAATCATCATTACTGATGCTTTTTCTTCTTTAACTTGTACTTTGGGCAAAACTAGATCCTTTGCTATTAGATCTTGCAACTCAGAGGCTCCAAATCCAATCCTTACACTTTTTCTAGAAGAGCTCTTTCAAACATGTCAAAAAGTACCTTGAAATTTCTGCTTTGCCCATTAGTGACTGAACAGAAAATGACTGTGGATTTGCCTTTGCATCTGGTCATGTTTATTCTCATATTACTCTGGAGAAGAGCATTTAGATATTGTTAGGCTAGACAGAAAACACAATGGGAAAGGAGAAGACAACTTTCAAGTGTCAGGCACCATCTAGTAATGGCCTTTCTAGATGAAGAAATAAAGATTATCTTAAATGAATGGGGAAAATATTCATGTAAAACAAAAAAGGTACAAAGCTGAGATGTAGGAAGGCAAAAGTGGCTCCTTGCTTACACAATCTTTTTGGTATTCTGCTATTAGGGAAAACTTTGAGTACAGAAAATAATGGAGCCAAACAGAAGAATAGTAGATTTATTCCTCAGATTTGTGTCTTCATACACATTGTAGCTCTGCAGTTACTCAAGACAGTCTTTTCTTGTGAAATAGAAGAATTTTCTATAGAAGAAGGATGTCCTGAAATCTTCTAGACATTTGAAAGAGGATGGGGAAACCATAAATCTGCTTTTCGGAGAATGCAGCTGCAGATGAGGACTGGGTGGTTCTCCAAGTTCTTCCCTGGATTTCTGACTTTGTTGGCTTTTTAGTCTTAAAGTCACACTTTGAATGTCTGAACCATGGGATTTTGTCTTCTCATGTTAAGTCAGGTTAATTAAAAGGAATATACCACCAGCCAGAGGAGCTGCTAAGGAAACCTACTGTAAGTGGATATAGCCTCTGCTGACAAAGCTGTGGTTGCTCCAAATGTTTGAATCCAGACTCCAGGGGCTGCAAAGGATGGCAAGATGTTGCTGCAGATTTTGCTATATAGTACTTGCTGGACTTTCTTGCTCAGCAGAGATTTTATGGAGATTTAAGGAGGCATCACCTCTGTCCCACTCAAGTGCTGTTACTTTATCAGAACACACCCCTGAGGATTCAAAGGTGGACTCAGACTACAGTTATCATAGACATTAAAATTGCTGCAGACTGTATCTTAACAACTCACGTGAGTATGTGCTGGGATTTATACATAGATACCTTGGAAAAAAAATGCTTACCAAAGGGAGTTTGTCATCCTCCATGGATAATAGACTACCCACGGCAGTGAAATAGATCTTATTTACCTGTTACTTACCCATCCACTAGAAGTGCATGTAAAGTGGACACATTTTTATTCTTCCAGTCTGAGTGCAGATTCAGCCATTTTTGGTGCTGCATTTCCTCATTTTCTATTACAATTTCTGTTTTGGAGGGTCCCCTGAAAGAAATGAAAGACATTGATGGAATTTCTGGTAGGTTTCTATGTTACAGTTATGAAGGTGAAGAGACCCTAATGTCCCCATTTACTCTGAAGATGCACAGCTGAATGTTATGGCAAAGCCATTCAGAGAATGAAAATTCCCCTGAGAAGCCAGGACAGCCAACATATGGCTGCCACATTGTATTTCCTGACAAGAACCAGAACTTGGAATTCAGAACATTAAGAGCCTTCTGGTGGCATTTACTGTAGTGCACACATTTATATTGTTTCAACAGCTTCTTGCCTCCAAAAATAAAAAAACGATCTTCACATGTAAAAGAAGTGAAAGAAAAACTAATTTCTTACATTTCTGTCTGTGGAAATCCATTAAAATGTAAGAGTAAAGAGCAGTCTGGGTCTCATTAATAATACTTGAGAGTATCTTTAAGTCCAAGCTGTCTGCTTTGTGAAACATAACAAATCATGTCAAACCTGCCCTTCTGCAGCAAATTAACAGGTATATGAGGGTAAATTAGAATGGTTCACCAGGAGATATTTTCATATATCTACTTAGTCTAGTTATGGCTTGATGTGCTCAAGCCACTGAAGAAATTCCTATTTTACTAAATCTTGATTGCCAAATGGAAAAAAAAGAGTACTTTTCTAAAAGGCTTTACAAGTCATGCAACTTTCCAGCACAGAACCACCCACAATTAGCCATCAATCCCTGTCAATGACAAAAATTTTCAATGACTGCACTCTTGAACACTGGTCAAAGGCCAAATTCTAAATCCAATTCATGGAAAAGAGAATGAGAGAAGTTCAGAAAAACTGGTATGTCCTAAACCTGGCCTCTGAATCCAATACCTTATGACAGTACCTAGGAATGCCAGCCAGCTTAATAGTTCATCTTTAAGTTCAGTTTTCAGTATTGATTGTATTTCTTTTAAAATCCTTACAAAACTCAAGCATCCTTTACCCGCTTGATTGCATAAATTAACAGAGATCAAAGAATTCTGTTTTATGGTAAAGTTGTCAGCATAACCATATGGAAATGTTTTCAACAGGGCTGGCAGAATAAACTAGGCTTTGAGGTCACAGTCCTGAATTCTGTCTGTTACATGACTTATTTTTCAGAACCTTCTCTGGGCATATTAAGCAAATATCATTCCATGATCTACTAACCAGAATGTGCAGGCACATACTAACAAGCATTTTTAAAGACTGCGTTTTTAACTCATTTTGGGAAAGCTGCTTGCTGCAAAAAAGAGTTTTCTTTCTCAATGCCTGCTTATAGCAAACACATAAAGGTCTTTTTTCCACCAAACATAAACCTTTTTATGAAGATGACATTCTGCCTTATGATCCTCTGTGAACAATGATGTTCACCATTTCCTAAATATGTACAGTGATATTTTATGTAGCTGTAAACAGTGTCTGATTTATAAAATATGTAACTCAAAACCATCCAAATGGTACAGATGTCATACCATCTGATGGATCCAAATCTGTATTATCCCAAATACCAGATTCTTTTGCTGAAACCTGCAGTTCTGAATTACAGCTTCCAGTGATGCTATAATCATCATTAAAGAGAAACATACTTCTAAATCAAGGTAACAACCCACAAGATACTTGCGCCTGTATGAAATTTTATAATTATTTATACAAGGTATTATATATAGTAAAATTCTGGCTATGTCCTTTTTCCTTGGTGGTCACAGCTTGATATAATACACTCAAAATCAGTATATCTTAAGTTAGGTCTTCAGAATGCCTTTATACACATTTATAGTGTACCCTCTTTGATGCTGTTTAAGAAAGTTTATCTCTCAGATAGGTAAGGGCTACCACTTTCTTCTTTCATTTACTTCATTAGAAATAGCCAGAATGAAGGGGACCTAAGAACCGCATTTCTAGTTGAAGAAAGATGGAGACAATGGATAGCATTTGTGTGGAGACCAGAGCATATTCAGAATTGCCAGAGAATGAGAGAACATGAGCTGAAAGAGTTAGGATTAAAGACTCAGGCTGGTGTGAGCTTCTGAGTAGGAGACATTCAGAGGGGCTGCCTTGCCAAGAGTATACATTAGACCAGGGACTATAAATCACTCAGAGAAAAGGAGGGAGGTGGAGCAATGGAGACTTGTTTTAGTCAGAGCCATCCTGTGCTCCAGAAACACAGCAGGCCGTAGGTTCTACTCAGTTCTCCTTGGAGCTGTAGCACACAACTTCTTCATATAGTAGACACATTCTAAAGAAAAGGGAAGAAGGATCTTTCAATGGACAGAGCCATGTCAACGCACAATTCGCAAGAATACTTGGCTTTACTGAGTTTCTCAGACTCTTAAACAGCAAGGCTACACCTGCTAATTACCTTTAGACATCAAGCTTGAGCTCAAAATTAGCTCCCCTGAAGTTTTATACTTCAGGGGCCTGGTGAAGTTGCAATATCTTTCAAGATTTCAGGCAAATCAAATAAATACTTATTTTCATGAAACTCTCTCAGAAGGCTCTTCCACTTCTCTGCAGTTTTCTGTTTTCCCCTTTAGTTTGCATATACCAGAACAGTTTTTCTCAGAAACTTGGTGTGGATTTCTAACTAGTGCTTTTAATTATTACCTGTACTGCAACAAAAATCAAAATTAAAACAGTATTTGTTGACTGAAACCATTTATACTGGAACACAGTGTGCAGTTTTGAGGTGACTCATTTTAAGAGGATATTAAAAAACTGTAAAGGATCACACAGATGGCTTTCAAATTTTCTAGGTGCCTCTGGCACTGACGCACAAGTAGGGGCTGAGGGAACTGGACTTGCTTGTTTTTGTGAAGAGGAAGCTATGGGATAATTCAATAGCAACCTGCAACTATTTGAACAGGAATTAAAACACGACAGAAACAAATTTTTCTCAAAAGTGGTGCATGGGATGGGAAAATGACCTAGAGTTGTGGCTTTGGAGATTCAAAGCAGATGAAAAGGATATACTTTTTTACTAGGAAGGTGAAGCAGCTCTGGAACAAAGAAACCGTGAAATTCTAAACCATCAAGGCTTTCAAGACTTGGCTAAACAGAGCAGTCGTTGAGCTGATCTTGTTTTGGTGATAGTCCTGCTTCAAGTGGAAGATGGACTAGATGTTCTCCAGATGTCTGTTACTGTGAGTATTTTATGATTCTGTTGCACAGTACAAATACATTAAAGGGACCAGTACGTACATTGAAGAGCTGAATCTTAAAAAAGGCCAAGTTACTAGAACAATCTTTTCATGTATCAGAGTACATTTTATCATTACAGTCACTGAACCACAGAATCTCAACTAAGTTGGAAAAGACCTCTGGGATCATAGAGTCCAACTATTATCTATGTATCTGAAATACCTACATTACTTCAGTAAGTTTTATTAGTGATATCTTCAAACTTCAGACATTCATACCATGGTAACAATAATTCACACCTTTTGAGTGG
Organism: Xenops minutus; assembly: GCA_035221455.1. Lineage (NCBI taxonomy): Eukaryota > Metazoa > Chordata > Aves > Passeriformes > Furnariidae > Xenops > Xenops minutus. The sequence continues at coordinate 47,975,946 of JAWWEE010000122.1, read as the reverse complement.
TGTTTTTTGGACCAGCTCCCTCACAAAGTTTCCAAGATAACTTACAAATCCTACCTGCATCCACATGACTTTATAACATCTCATGGTGCCATCTCGATGAAACTATTTGTGTACTGAAATATTATTTTAAAACCTTTAGGGTTCTAAGAATCTGGACAGACCACAAAAGTTTAATTGTTTCACATATCTAATAGCTGGAGTAACTCCTTATATCCAAAAGAGCTATGCCAGAGCTTCTGAGCTCAAACCGCTCAAAAGTAACACTCCATGGACACACTTTAGGGTTCCTGTAGTCCTAGCCTATGGGCTTCTCCAAGGCTATATGAAAAGTGCTGTATTTAAGTAAGTTTAAAATAGATGCACAACAAACAGCAATATTTTATGACTTTTTTTCTCCTCTACATTTGAAGTGATAGAAATACCAGGCTTACTGGTAAAAGACAAATACGACTTTCACATAAGATTTTCATTAGGTCCTCTGCACTGCTTTCAAGTATGAAATGGGATTAGGATCTGTGAAAAAATTGTTCTACAACACTTTTTTTTCACTAAAGAGTTAACTATCAGAAAATTCAGCCAAAAGAAATCTTATGAGGCCATCTGATCCATTCCCCTAATCCAAAATAAGATCAACCATATCTAAATTCTGTCTGATTTTTGTCTGTCCTGCTTGTACACAACTTTAATGATGGAGAATCCTCAGCATTTCCAGGCAATATTCAATTTTGTTTAATGCTTATTTGAAATCTGCCTACAACTCATTTAAGTTCATTACTCTGTCTTCTTTCCATTGGAAATGGACAAAAAGTTTCTCCTTACGTTTGCAGCAACATTTTACTTATTTCAAGCCTCCTATACGTCCCCCTGATTGACAACTCAGAGTTTCCAACCTTCTCGTCACAGACCATGCTGTCTAAGTGTCTGGTCATTCCTATTGACCTGTTCTGAACTCTCCTCATCTAGTCAAAATCTAACACAAACTGCATACCCCAGAGGGATTACACATAAATGTTCCTAGTTAATTCAGTCTGTCAAAAAAATTTTAAATTCCGACCTTGTCCTCCAAAATGCTTTCAGATCCTCCTAGCTTGATGCTGAATGAGAATTATCAAGAATGCTTTCCACTCTCTCATCTGAATGACTCACGCTGCCACTGAATATCACCCCAGACACACTGGGATGTGTCTAGCCCCCCACCAATACATCTTTCTGGTTTGACAATGAATCATCAACAGTCTCATATCATTTCATCTTTGTCCGTACCTTCTTACTTATTTCAAAAGTCATCTCACATAGTGTAAAGTTAGACATACATCACATCTACAGTTTCTTCCCCATGCACAGGGTCTCTGCTATTTCAAAGAATAAATTAAGGGACTCTGACATGATTTGTTATTGATAAATGCATTCTGGGTGTCATTACGACCTTATACTTCTGTAACTGTTGGTAATTGAAGCTAGGCAACTAGTTTGTAAATCTCTGCATCTTCTTCTTTCATCCTTTCTAATAAACGATGACACACCAGTTTTCTCCATTCTCCCAAAATTCTCAAAACTAAAGCTTTCATTATTGTCAGCCATAATGGAGATCTAACACAGCCAGAAGTCTTAAATGCACTTGGATGAATTTCAACAAAACTATCTACTTTGAAGAGCAGTTTATTACCTATTATTTTCTTACTCTAACCCTATTTCTTAAGTTTTTGCCATCTTAAAAACATAATATGATTTCCTAAGGTTTCTTTGTGCCTTTATTTTGGAGGTTTTGTTTGTTTGCTTTGGAGGTTTTTTTTGCTTGTTTGGTTTTTTTAGGGGGGTTGGGTTTGGGTATTTTTTGTTTAACATTCCTGACTTTTCTGATTCTTTTTTTTTCCTCCAGATACTTACACTGCTGTTCTATACCACTTCTTGTAACTTTGAATTGCATCTATACTCTCTCTAGAATTCCTCTTACAGTTTCAGGTTTCTGTACAGCTTGTGCCCCAGCCAAGTTAGTCTTGTTGCTTCACAAAAAGATGTTTGCTAGACCTAAGGAACATAAAATTCTAACATATCTGATTTCTTTGAACTAAAATTTTCCTTTAAGTCAATTAAAAAAAAGTTCAATAATCTATAAAATCAGTCACTCATAAAATCAGAAAGGCAAGACATTTCAATTCACAGTAGGACTTATGTCTGCCCATGTGGGAAATTCTAACTTAAATTTTCTTATTTTGCAATTTCTTCTTAAAAATGAGAACATTTCTTTAATACATTTGATTTCAAGCTATTGATTCCCTTCTGTGTGCTTAAGAGAGGAGTTTTTAGAATTACAAAAGAAAAACAAAACCCAGACTATGTTCTACATTATAAATGTGCAGTGGGGAAAAGTAATAGTTCATTAGATAAGTCGTGCAATGAAAATATTAATTAAAAAAAAAAATTAAATTAAATATTCAAGCCTGCTACCTGCTGATCACTGTGCACAACAGTCAAAGGTTAGGTTGAAACACTAGGAGCATTATGATTTGCATACTAAATTATAATGAAAAATAAAACAAAAGAGAAGGCAGGGACTAATTTTAGTTTATGAAGTTTGTAGTTCTGTTTGCAAGAGATTTGGGATATTTTATTCTCTCTGTTCCATTCTGGAAAATTCTGTCAAATGTATTAAATTTCAAGTTTAAAATGAAGCATGATCCATAAACTGGATTACTTCTCTTCAAATTAACATTAACATGCCTCTGTTCAGCTTCTATACTTCCATTGTTGTAAGCCCCATGTGAAGCAGGCTTGAAAAAGGAGGCCTTGAGTTATTCCAGAAGGCAATGAATAATGCATGTATGGGTAGTAATTTAAAACAAATCAAGCCTATTTCAGAGCTGCAAAGGCATCTGTTTCCTGTCTGTACTTACTTACTGGTTAAGATGTTTCTTAGTCTTGAGCAGAATTCTCTAAACCCACAGCTGTGCCATAGAACATGAAGTAAAAGATCAAAACCTTGATTTTAACAGCATTAAAATCAGAGAAATCTAAAATGTTAATATGAAAACATATTGAAACATTGAAAATGGAAATTAAAAATATTCACCACACTGATTGAAAACTAAAACATGTATGATTAAATAGTTCTTGAAATTTCTGGTAGAAAGTAGGTGATCACTGTGATATTTCCAGGTTTCAAAATCCCTTAGTCTTATGTCTTAACTGATAAACTGGTCAACCCTATCAAGAATTTTACTTGCTTTATCTCTGTATGCTGGTTCTGGCTGGGATAGAGGTAATTTTCTCCATAAGTAGGATGGAGTTCTGTTTTGGATTTGTGCTGAAAACTGTGTTAATAGAGGGTTGTGGTCTTGCTGAGCAGTGCTTACACAGAGTCAAGGCTTGTTCTGCTCCTCACCCCACCTCACCAACGACGGGGCTGGGAGTGCACGAGAACTCACTAGGGGATGCAGCCAGGACAGCTGACCCCAGCTCTCCAAAGGGGTACTCCATACCATATGGCATCATGTTCAGTATGTAAAGCCCAAGGGATGAGGAGGAAGGAGAGGGGGATGTGTGCAGTGATGGCATTTGTCTTCCCAAGTCAACATTAGCTGTGAAGGACCCTGCTTTCCTGGTGATGGCTGAACCCCTGCCTGCACATGGGGAGTGGTGAATGAATTCCTTGTTTTACTTTGCTTGTGTGTGTGGTTTTTGTTTTACCTATTAAACTGTCTTTATCTAAATCCATGAGTTTTCTACTTTCACTCTTGCCCACTGTCTCACCTGAGACTCCTACTGAGAGGAGTGAGCAAGGGGCTGCACGGGGATGAGCTGCTGTCTGGAGTCACACTACGACACTGTTGCTTGAGTTTGTAAATTACAAGTTTCGTAAAGTATGATTTTGCAACTAAACTTAAAAAATACTATTTGGGGGCACCTAAATTTAAGACTTCAAACAAAATATAGATTTTCTTAGCTGGAAGCCTTAATTCAACTTAAAAGTCCTTCATTTAAGGTCAATTAGCTTTTAATTTTAAAAACATGAAGGACACATTTCAAAGAAAAATATTGTTTTGAAATAAAATTCTACATGTTTCACTTTTAAAAGTTGAAACAAATCGCTCAACTTTTCATCATTTTTTCCACTGCTGAAGTTACTCATTGAATTTGAACAAAATCTATTTGTTTCTTTGTGCAACATTGTCCTTTACAGAATTATTATTTACTAAGAAATCTTCCCATAGATCTACTGGTAATAACACATTAGTAAAAAAAAAATATCCCAGCACTCCAACTTGCAGATTCCAGAATGAATTTTCAGTGCAGATACATTTAATACCTGTTTAAACTGAGTAAATTTAACATTGAAGCCTCTAGGAAAAATTGTACAAGCTGTGACATAAAATAGTTTGAAAAAGGATTTGCAATCAATCATTAGAATAAGAACATTTCCTTGGTTGGCAGTATTTCATGTATCTTTCTTTTAGTCGATCACAGAATGGATGGACTTCGAAGGGACTTTTGGAGGTCAAGGAGGGCCACCTACGGCCAGTGACCCAAGAGAGCACTCAGACAACTCCAAGGCCATCTGAGATACTAAACCACCAATAACAATTCTTTTTACTTAAACAAAAAGAAAAATAACCAGTCATTGAGCTAAAAAGTGTTTTATGATGTAACTGATCATACACTTAACAACTATCTGAAGAAATTATCACAATTTGCCAGAAATTATTAGGCTGAAATTTTCTTGAAAAAAGCCTTATCCAAATAATTATATTTGAAACTACTGCATATATACAGGAAAGATGAGATGTAATCTACCAGATTTAATCCAGTGTAACTCTAATACACTGGTTGAAGTCTGCATATTTTAACATTGATTTATGATTGCTCAAAATTACTAAAACAGTCTTCTATATCTACCATATTAAGTTATTTTTAGTAAATTTCATTAATGAGCTCTTAGTTGCCATTCTTATAAAATTAAATACAACATAAAGAATTTGCTATTTTGCAATCCTCTAAAGAGCATCACTGGTGATCACCATTTCAGTGGATCACCAGCAATGCAGGCTCCAAAAAAAGGAGCAGCAGCTACAGGAAGAGGTAGCAGAGTTTACAGTAGATTTTTAAAAACAAGTAACTTGGTAAGCAGCTGTGATTTTATGCTGATACTGCTAGACCAGAAAAAGCAGATGAGGTAAAACTCCCCTGTATTTGTGCTGGGTATAACTGCTGAGTTTATCATTATTATGTTCGTTATATCATCCTAGTGCAGCAAAGACAGACAAATTATTCCACTACATTGCCATGGAGTAACAGAACAACTCCGCTAACTTCTGCCTTTGTCAAATTTCAGAGCTGAGCAGACCACGTTTTTATGATCATCACTTCATCAACAAAAAATGTGGACTTCCAAGTATATGAAAGTGGTTTTCTTCATCTGAATATCATGAGAAAACTGCAGTCTTCCAGTATAATGCTCTGAACCTACATGGTACAGCCACCTTCAGCAGCATAGCCTCTGTAGCACACACCTGGATAGAGGTGAGACTGAGGGCAACCACTGTTCCATTGTGTTACCAGGAAAACGAATTGCCTGAGACTGCATTTAAATGCACTGTACTGAAATTTGGGACTCATACAGAGGTCTCTGAATAAACTTGTGTGTCCTGATATAAACAGGTGACATGATAGCCTGGTCTGACTGTAAACTATGAAACCTATGACTTGAACAATCCCATTAGGTTCTTAGCATTACAAACGAAAGCTTACTTCATACCTAACATGCGTTTTGCACTAGAGGAAAACATAAGAACTGCTAAGAATACTTATTGCATAACTTGAACAACAACCATCATTAGTCCAAAGTCTTTCAGACACTGCTTGGAACTTGCAGTTTTCTGTGATGCTGCATCATGCATCACAAACACATTGCATGAACTGTGCTGTAAAAAACTGGAGAACCACATTATCTGTGGAATTACAACTGGCGAACAGCAAGGAAAATTGCTTGCATTTTTTGCAATAGGCAGAATAGAATTAACTTTAATGTTGCTTCAGACACGATGCTTATACCACTCAAACAAACAGACTGATATTCTGGAAAATGTGTTACCACTATCAGCTAAATTAACCCAACTTTAACCACTGTCATTTAATTACCTCAATTTGTTTTTTTCAGAGTACTGAAAAAACTTTAGCCTTCAGTACTAAAAATAATTTTAAGTAACTAAAATATCTAAAAGCTCTAGAAAGACATTGCTTTTGTATTTTAAACATTACTGCACTATATAGCCATTGGGAGAGGTTTTTTGGCAAAGCACCAGACAGTAATGAAAAACAGTTTGCAGAGCTTTACAGAAAATAAAAATGCCACATGCTACTGTAATTCCTGTTCCATTCATTGAATGAACATTCACTGAACTTCCATTCACTGTAATTCCTGGTCTCAAGCATTAACAAATCTTGACTTTGATATCTCATGTGCACTGTTTTTCTCTAAGAATAAACAAGAGAACTATTAAATCAAAATCTAGTATCACCAGAAGTCATTCTTAAAGAAATCTGCACTGGCCACAAAATGAGTTGTTTCTGCAGTGTTCTCTAATATGGACAGAATTTGTATATTCACAGCTTCAATTTCCTGAAGGAGTAAAATGAAGTTGTTCTCATTGGGCATACTTACCGAAAAGAACTACTTAAAATGTTTTCTATTTATTTATTAACTAAAAGGAGGGGGTTTATCATTACTTGAGTTATAACCAATATACAGTCTAATTTACCTGCACCCTCGATGTAGACTGGAAAGACCTTGTTTTCCACTGCCCTTCACACAACTACCTGTCACTAATAAAAAGGTCTTGTAGAAAAATTGACTTGTAGACTATCTTACCCTGTTGGAAAATGGATTTGTGAGGTTTAAAAATCATTTTTGACTCTTAGGTTTCTTAAAGGTGTAGCACTGATAACATCTGTTAGTAAGCATTAGTGAAGAAAGAGGAAGGTACAGCTTTCTACTCATGCTAATTTCAGCCTAGGCATGTCTCTGAAAAAAGGAGGGAATCAGAGGTCCTGTGATAATTAAATACTTTTTTCATTTTCTTAGCAGCAAGTGTCACAGGAAAGTTAAGCAAAAAGTTAAGACCAATGGCACATTGGAGTCAGCAGTGCCCTGGCAGCCAGGAGGGCCAACCCTGCCCTGGGGGCATCAGGCACAGATCCCCAGCAGGGCAAGGGAGGGGATTGTCCCACTCTACTCTGCACTGGGGTGGCCTCACCTTGGATCACTGCAACACAAGAAGGATATTAAGCTCTTAGAGAACATTCAAAGGAGGGCAATGAAGATAGTGAAGAGCATTGAGGGAAAGCCTTATCAGGACTGGCTGAGGGCACTTGGTCTGTTCAGCCTGGAGAAGAGGAGACTGAGGGGAGACCTCATTGTGGTCTTCAACATCCTCACGAGGGGAACCTAAGGGACAAGTACCAATTTCTTCACTCACATGACCACTAAGAGGACTTAAGCTTCCCTAAGCTGAGTCAGTGGAGGTTTAAGCTGGGTATCAGGAAGAGGTTTTTCCCATGGAGGTGGTTGAGCACTGAAACAGGCTGCCCAGGGAAGTGATCATACCACAATGCCTGCCAGAATTAAAGAAGCATTTGGACAATGCTCTCAAGCACATTGTGTGATCTTGAGGTGTCCTGTGCAGGGCCAGGAGCTGGACTCGATGATCCTGACAAGTCCCTTACAACTCAGGATATTCTATAATTCTATAAACTGAATTATGAAAAAGAACATTCTTAATGCTAAGGCCATTGCTTTGCTCTTAGACAACAAAGTTGTTGTAAAATCAGTAACTATTTCTGAAGGTATCAAAGGAGTTTAAGCTTTATTAGGATGTTATATAAGGTTAAAGCATAAAGACAATGCAAATATTATTTAGATACACTAAGCTAGCTAGAGGAGTATTGAATTGTGTGCCCATTTACAGGTGGTCTCAAATTCAGGGCATGTGTTAGAACTGATGCAGTGCAAGGCAATATACATACTGGTTTAATGTAACCCAGGGTCTTTATCCTTCTATGTATTTTGAGAAAGGTGCAAAGAACAAGATTGCATGTCAGTATGTGCAGTGGTGAAAGGCAAACAGAAAATACACTTTTTAATGCAGTTTAGGGATCATATCTTTGACAAAAGATATCCTTACATACCATCAGATTTGTGTTTTCTTAGTTGTTACAAGACAGCTACATATCAGAGCAGGTGAACTTTTTTTTTTTTATCCAACAGTTATATTTTGCATCAACTATTCCACAAAGCAGCTATTACTTTAGTGTGTTTGCAATAAGAAAGATACAGAGGCTGTTTCTTTTTCTGAGTTCCACGAAGAAAGCTGTCTTTAACAATTCATTGTTCAGAGACACCCAAGTTAAATATATCCACTTGCCTAACTCACCATATTTGTTGCAGAATGAAGAGAAATTTTCCTGTGTTTCCTAAGTCTGGTTTAATTCTTCAGGAAGAAACAGACTATCTCACTGCCAAACAATTCTGAGCCACAGCAATAACTGCAAGTTCAAATACTGAGATTTTGGAAGACATCATTATTTTTTCAATACTCTTTTAGTGACAATTATATGATGCTTATAAAGCACTGAAAGTGCCGAGATTTTAGTGAACTTCTGTTCCCACTATAGTTCACAAAATTTCATTATCTCTTTTCTTAGTGACTGATTTCTACACTAGGTCTAACACTGCAGTGATAACAATCATTCACACTTAACTCCAACACTTCAATTGTCCTAAGAAATTCATCAAAGCTACAAACTACTGACCTTACCCTAAACCCATCTGATTGCAGGCCAGTTGGCTTAAGTTTTCTTGCCACTCATCAGCACAGACATGGTTATCAGTAGCTGACCTATGAATGGTCAGGAACATCAAGGATTTCATGTTTTTTGACAGGGTAACTGGAAAGAAAAAAGGAGGAAAACATCACTGTTATTTCATATAGTTTTATAAATGGCAAACTGAAAACATACAACTACATTAAAAAGAATTTTCCAAGCCGTCACTGTTTTTCCTGGTTTTATAGGCTGAACAGCTGTGCAATTTAAAACCAAGGCAACCATGGCTATCAGAACCTTATTAAGATTGAACAGCATGAGACACTGATAACCTTAATCTTGTAAAATGATGTTTTAACCCACAGATAGTACATCCCACTACAGTAATTTGTAGGATGAATGCTGCTTGACGTAAGAGACAGACCATCATTTGACTCTTGGTAATATGTACTGTTCCTGTTTTAACAATTTGTGGGTGCAGAGAAAGAAAAAACAACTACTGTTTACAAGAGAAATCATCATCATTGCTTCTGTCTTAATCAGTATATAAAATTTGGTGAACTGTTTTTATCACATACAAAAAGATTCGCAAAATGGCCTTCCTACTCTGTCTTCCTACTCTCTATCCACAACATTTCCCAGCTTTCACACACCATCTACACATTTCCCTGCCATATCCCTTTTCTTGTATATTTGCACTGTCACACTCCACACTGAGCCTTTGCCTTCTCTTTTGCCCAATTCCTTGGATGCTTTCCCAATCTCAACGCAGTCTTCTCTTTGGTAATAGAGGGAGCATCCCTCCACCACTGCAACTGTATTCTAAATCAAACCACCAGTGATTACCACCATCACCCAAACATCACTTCAAGGCAACCCACAGTAGAAACTTACCACAGTCCCATTCATCTGAGCTGTCACTGCAGTCTGCTTGCCCATCACACCAGAGCTCACGTGGCACACATTCATGGTTGGCACATTCGAGTTCGCTCTCTTCACAGAATGCTGCAAGGACAAAAACATGTTTCCCTCCAAGAAAAAAGTAACCAACTGAAGTTCACATTGGGAATAAAAAAATGAGAATGAGGGTGAAGATCAGATTCAGGGGGCAAAGAAATGAGACAGATTTGCCACAAAATTCAGCACAGACATCACCAAGGCAGAAGGTGGTTGCAGCCACAAAGGGGCAAGGGGCATCACAACTCAAAGGGAAGGAAGAGTGTCTGGAAATGCAAGATCCATAATTACTTATTATCATTTGTGGTCTTGTCATATGAAACCTGTCTAAGCCTCTCAGAAGCTCTAAGTAAAAATATTGTGTTCCATGCCTTTTTGCAGACTGCTCCATATTTGTTTAATTATTCATATTCTTTGAAAAAATATTTTACTGTAATGAATACATATTTTCTCTCACCCACATCAATTTTGTATCTATTTTTGGATTCTTGTTTGCTTTCTTAAATTATGGAATTATTTTTATCTCCACTTTGGAGACAGGGAACTGCTGTAGATAGACAAGCTCCAGTTCACAGTCGGTTGCCAGCTGGCAGCATGAGAGAGGGATTTCCACAGTCTTCAGTGCAGGAACCACAAGAGCTTCCATTTGCAAGTGACTTTTAGCTTTCCCCCAGCCATAACAAACCCCCTCCCAAAAGGCAAGTGTGTAGCATTACAGTACTCTCCTCAGTGACACACTTCCATCTTCTATAAAGCCCATCATCATTTGGGAATTCTGAGAGCTGGGGGAGGGCAGAGAGGGAGAGAATGCATGGAAGGAAGCTACATTCCATTGTGCCAATGTTTGGCTTACATACAGTATTTATACTGCCACACAAGTTAAGCATTTATTTGCAACACTAGTGCAAAAAGTATGCTCCACAGTGAAAACTATACTGATTGAGCTGGAAGTGCTGCCTACCTTGATCTCTCTGGCTCTGGAATAAAGCACACATAACCAGAAAGAGCTGTTTAATTCTACCTTCCAAGGAAAACATAATTCAGCTGGGGAAACTTTGCTGCCATTTTAGAATATTCAAACCCCAACTCAAAAGCAAAGAGGAAATGTACTCTGGTAATTATAAACTAGCTTAACTTTAGCCCTTCAGCAACCTTTTCCCTGTCATGATCTTCATCTGTGATCATGAGTAAATCATTTCAACACCATCTTCACTTTTGTAGATTACAGCACACAGCTTGGAAGTCAAATGTTATTATCTTCACAACGAAAAGCAGATTAAGAAATGTTTTGTGAGTTGTCTTTTCCCTAAAAAACCAAAGTTTGATCTAGTGGTATATGCAGGCTGCTGATCATTCTGGCAAATACATTCATATGCTCCACTTAGCACATAAAATGTGCCTACTATTCTGTCCCTGCCAACAGAGGTCCAGAGACTCAGGAGCAATTTTTTTTTAAATCACAAAATTATATCCTAACAACCCAGCAAAAATTATGAAATACCAGGATCAGCCAGAGAATGAATATTTCAGTTTTCAACCTAACTTTTCCAACCAACCATCTCTTCTTCTTTGTGCAGGCTGAGTGTCACCCAGTATGCCTTTTCTAGTTCCTTGTCCTGGGGACATGCCCACAGACCAGGTTTTCTCAAAACAGAGCTCAGAGTTCCTGTAATATGTTCATGAAAGTGAAGCTAACATCTCACTGCACCCACTCCCAGCTTCATATGCAGGGAGGGTGGTTTGCAAAGAAGCTGCTCTTTGCAGGTCTTCCACCTCTGCCTATCCCACTATTCAGCTGCAAGGTGGAAAGAGAACACCCAGGAAGGGCAGCCTCGCAGGGGCCAGGGGGCCTGTTGCACCCTGTCAGCACTTTGAGTTGACGTACACTGTGCACTTGGACAGTATGTTGTCAGTGTACCATACTAAGTTTTGCACCTTGATAGTTATCACAGTTTGGATTGCAGAAGTCTGTGAGGTCAAGTGGAGACAGAATCTAAGAAATGTCAGTTAGAAGAGAAATCAAATAAAAATAGGAAACGTGAAATTTACCGATGAACACATCAGAAGGAAAATCAAGTAGAAATCAAGAAAAAAAGAGCAAGGAGTTGCTATGCCTGTATGGAATAAAGTTGAGAAAAGGAGTCAAAAAGCTACAAGAAATAAAGAAAATAGATACAAACACAGAAGAATAAGGAGTGGGACAGAGAGAAAAAAAAGAGAGTACCAGAGTAACCAAAGAGACAGCAAGGATCCAAGGATGAGAAAAACAGAGAAAAATGATGAAAGAGACAAATTGGTCCCACAGAAAAACTGAAAAGGAAACTGAGAGAATGACTAAGCCTTTCTACCTGTGGAACAGATAACATTTTTACTTTCATTTATTTCGCATCCCAACATCCCAAAAATGTGATTAGCGCCTTATGGGACTAACAAACTGCCTAAGTCCTTACAGCAGTTCTTTTCATCCATCATGTCAGGGCAGTCTGGGAAACCATCACAGATCATAGTGTGTTTGATGCACAGCTTCTTCACAGGACACTCCCAAAGGCCCCTTTCTCTACAACCTGGAGGCAGAGAAGCACAGTTCTGAAACACTCGCATGCAATATCAAAACAATTGTTTTCTTCTTCCTTAAAAGTCCTGAAACACACAAAATATTTTCACTTGCAATATAAATTTCAGGAGGTATTAAGGATAGCTACTAGTGAAGAAATGGAAATAAGATTGTCACAACATACACTTGATAAATAGATCTAAAATATACAACACTTCAAAATACTTCAGTGCTTTTTAAATAATAATCATATTATGCTGCACATATCTGTAACCAGTGGTTTAGGCACTAGCTCAATTAGCTCAAAACTAGTACACCACTACTCTTGAAATACATTTACTAGTAATATAAGAACTTTTCTAATCCTCAAGTCTGTAGAAATTCCTTTAAAAGCACACCACACAGACCTGTGGTCTTTCAAAAGCAAATCCTATGAAAGCATGGAACCTTCATGAAACAGTGCAGAAATACAATTTTTTCTGGCAGTGCTGATGCAGAATCTAATCCAGAATCACAGTGAAAGGTACAAATAGTTGTTAAGTATCAACCACAAACAGTATTCCTCATTCCAGGATCTGGGACCAAGCCAATCTGAAAGCTGCATGAGTCTTCAAACACAGGGCATTATTGTTTCTTCAAAGTCCTGCTAACCAGCGTCTCTGGTTTCAAGAGGAATACTTACCAAACTGTGTCAAAGTGCTTCGACAGCAATATTCCTGCTAGTCAGCCAGAAATTAAGAATGGCCCAAGCTACATTTTAGAAGAGTTTTCTCTTGTTTTATTCCACTTTTATTTCCATCAACTAATAAAGCACTTTATTGTGATACCAGTTTAAATATTTCAATATACTAATGTCCTGCATGTCTGACACTCTAGTTTCATAGGAAGCCATAAAAACAATGTGTTCTCTTGACTAAAACATATTATTTGATTGCCTTGTTTGACTTGTTCTATGGATGATACTTCTCATTTTAACCCAATTGCAAATTCAACTGACATCCCTGATATCCCTACATGCAAATAGCTGAGGTATAAATTTACAAATTTGCTGCATTTAAAGCAGCAACTCTGTTTGCCTGGACCTAGAGCTACAGCAGTGTAACACAGTAAGTTACTAAGCAAATATATTGTTTCCAAGAATTTTTAATTCAAGAGTGATGATTTTATAAACATGAACCAGAGAATCACTACTGGATTACCAGAAAAATCCACTCGGGTTTTAACTGTAATTGGATGTGTGGAGTGCTTAATTTTGTTTAGATTCAAAAACCCACGTAAATAAGTGTTACAACACAGGGAAATAAATAGCCTTAACCCTTTAAACTAATTCCTCATGATCAAGGAACTTTCTTGGGTATCACCGTTTTCCAGGTCTCCTTCTTGACAATATTTGTGATAACTATTAATGAAAAATTAATTTAAACTAAACAAAACTTTTGCTCTAATAAAGAATAAAGAATGTCAGTCATGTTAGGAGCTTGATACAAAAATAAGATAAAAGAGCTTAAAACTCCCATAATTTATGAATGTCCCAATTTTTTAGTAGAGTGTTGACAGTTCATTAAATACACGTTTGCCTTTCCCCTTCATCACACAGTGTGCCACTGTGAAGTGTAGCGTGACTCTCCAAAACTTATGTTTGAGAACAACATAGACAAATATAGAGACAATTCCCTAAAAAAAATTCACTACTTACTGAATTCAGTGTTCAAATATACTGTTTGTTGGTAGAGGCCATCTACTGTTTGAAGCATCTATATTTCATCTCTAATTATTTTTGTGATGTGCATTTTTAATTTAATGAGAATGAAAGGGAAGTGAAAACACGGGTAGGAAAACTTGTCCATATTTACATTTACTCCATCTCAAAAACACATTTTGACAAGAGATAGAGTTTCACATGTGGTTTTACCTTCATTCTTCAAAATATGAAGGAAGTTACCATTTGTTATTCATGTATATATTTCCCATTCAATTACTATTAAATCATTAATGATAAGACCATCATATTTTTCTCTCAACTAAAATACTAGAGTTAGAACTCAGATTGCAGAAAATAGTGAAAGACAGTATTCGTTCTGAATGTTATGTCCACAATTTCTTTAGCAGTTTTAAGACCCTCTTCTGCTCCCTGCCAGAAGCATTGCTCAGCAGCCAGCAAATTCATACAATCAATTACAATCAACTATATTTAATACCACAAACTCTTGTGACATCTTTCACAATAATATTTTTTTTAGAAATTACCTTTGCTACACTTCACTGAAATGGACTCAGAAGCCTCATCTTCAGAATCTGTGTCAAATTTCCCCCCCCATATCCCAGTCGAAATGGTATTGAAGTCCTAGCATTTCACTGCAACTGGATGGGTGAGATTTTCCCTCACAAAGATCACGTGAAAGTATGTCAGGGCCTCCTAACAGACGGAGATAGTGGGTGCTGAATACAGCTCTACTCTGCACAGGTAGAGTATACCTATTCCCTTTAGACTGTTCTTACTTACATTTTTTGGCCAGAGTAGTTTAAGCATATGAAAGCTGTAGCTACTGTCTTTCAGCCTCCTTTTCCCTGCACCGTGAAGTTGTTCCATGCCTATCAGTTAAGGCACTACAAATATAAGGTTTTTAAATTAAATGGACTGTGGAGTGTGACTTTAATGTTATAAAACCAATTTCAAAGAATAAATCTAATAAAATTTGAGCTAGCCATTTACACATAAAAAGATCATCAAGTTTTGATTTTGTCCTGCACACATGGAATAGGAATGAGTTGGAGGCAGTTACTTCTTGAGCTCTACAAGGACTTTTTGTTCTTCAGTACCAGTATTACCCCTGGTCAATGTAATGTCACTCTGACAGCAGTAATTTCATAGCAGATAGTCTTCCATATTTATAGAAACTGATAAGCATTCTGCTGAATGCTTGTGACATTCTGTCTAGACTACAGAGACAGAGAGATCCACTCGAGAAATAAATGTTACATATAAAAACAATATTTCATATGTTAATGTCTAGGAGAGTAAAATTATCCTAAAAGACACATAACAACTACTTTTCTAAGGAGTTCAAAATCAGTTGCAACAAAGAATATTTGGCAGAGAACACAGTTGAGAGAATTGATTCAAAAGTAAAGAGATGACAAACTCTGAAAGAGTCACTGTGATCATCAGCTCTGACTTTCCTTCATAATCCAAATAAGAGAATGACCAAGCATTCAATTGTATTTCAGAGAGCATACTTTTGGTTTTTATCTTTCTTTCTTTTTACGGGAGGAGGGGAAAGGGAAAGAAAGAGTAGAGAGAATACAAACATGATTTGGAAAACTGAGAAACTGAAAACTCAGAAACTGAGAATACATTACACCTTAGTGATAAATAACCCCTTGGTTACTGCAATCATTAAAACAACCTGCTTTTAAAAAAAGAAGCACTTTATGGGGCTGGCAAGCTTGAATTTTAGCCTAGCTTCATCCTTCTGGTTTTGGATTTTATTTTATTTTTGTTCATCTGAGTAGAAACTCTCTCACCGCCACAGTTTTGTTGCTCACATAAACTGTGGTTCCATCTTAACCTGCTCTCTGTTGAAAAAAACCCCACAAAACAAACACAAAACAAACCCAAAACATCTTGTGCACCTTAGCCCTACTCTGCTGGAGCGTTTTCCAATCTTTTACGTGTATTCACACCTCTTTTCTAAACCCTTAGAGATTTATAATTATTCTCTTTGCCCCTGAGGATGGCAGGCCTGCATGCAGACCTTCATGGAGGCTACCCCTTAGTCACATAAAGGCACAGTTTAAACTTCTTTCTCCTCAAAATTCTCCTGCCAGCATGTACAAGGATACATACTGGCCAAGAAATTTGCTGATTACTCTCAAGCTCAATACATCCTCTTTAGTTAAAAGTCAAAACCATCTATAAGTAAACTCATAAACATACTGGGGAATAAACTTTGTGGTTCTGTGCTTGTACTTACAGCCTGAGGTTGACCAATCGGACAAAACATGTAATTCTTGACCCTTGCAGTACAGATTCCACTTCAGCAACACAGACCTTTTGTCAGTACACCATAATGAGAACATTACCATGTATAAATTTAAAACTACATTTACAGATTCAGGATTTAATCTGCCAGGGAGTTATGCTTTAGCTCAGTAGAATATCCAGCAATACCAAAGGAATTAAATCTGCAGAATTTTTGAGCTTGATTACTAGAGGAATACTCAAACATATTGGAATATGGTTAGCAGAATCTAAATGATCAAATAGCATAAATTATATTCACATTGACCAAGAAGGATTCTTGCCAAAGTATTTTTACTGACACTGTCTTAAAACACCCCAACACTTTCGAACATATTTTTACAGAAAGCAGAAAATGAGGCTTCTCCTCTGAATTGTCATGCTACAGTTCAAGTGACAGAAGGGAAAGCAAAACTCATTTTCTAATGCTGCAGCTCCCCTCCATTCCAACTCATTGAATTTATTTACCACAGCTGTCCTCATCGCTACCATCCTCACAGTCAGCTTGACCATCACATCTTCTGGATGCCAAGACACACCTCCCAGAACGGCACTTGAAGTGACTGGGTGAGCATTCTGTCAATGACAAGGAACAGGGAGAAACAATTCTCCATAAGCTGCAAGTTTAATCATGGCACTTAATTATCACTTGTGGCTGTTTTGGAAGGGCAAATGACAGAAATAAAAAGCTTGTGTGATACTAGGCTGGAATTATACAGCAGACAAGACTCCTAATAATTGCACTGTGAATGGGCTGAAGCAATATTTTCCAGAGCTCTCCCTCACATGCTGGCCTGTCAAATTTCACCAGTTTGACAAATAACTGGCATACAACATTTAGATTGTGGATATGGATTTTCTACCTACTCTTCTCAGCATTGTGGTGTTTTGCAATACATTGAAATGAGTATAGAAATACATAAAGATATCCCCATGTTAAAAAAAAAAATTGACAATTGTGCATCTATTTGAACTAATAAATGTCCACTAATTAACCCTTATATTGCTTGAGACTCATCTTAGAATACCATTTTGGGACAAGGGAGTGGAACACAGCTGGAAGATCTTTAAGGAAGTCATCCATTGAATGCAAGAGCTAGCAATCCCTAGGAACAAGAAATCCAGCAAGGAAGGCAAGAGACCAGCATGGCTGAGTAGGGAACTTCTGGTCAAACTAAAGGGAAAGAAGCAAATGCACAAAAAATAGAAACAAGGACAGGTAACTTGGGAATAATATAGAGATGAAGTGTAGGGATGGGGAGAAGGTGAAGCTGGAACCTGGCAAGGGATGCAAAGAATAACAGGAAGGTCTTCCACAGATATGTTAATGAGAAAAGGAAGGTCAAAAAAGGTGTAACGCCCCCAATAAACAATGCTGATAAACAGTTAACAATGGATGAAGAGAGAGCTGAGGTACTCAACTTTTTGCCTCGGTCTTCAATGGCAACCTCTCCTCGAACACCTCTCAGGTGGATGGACAGGAAGATGGGGACAGGGGAAGCAAAATACTTTCCAACCTAAGCAAATATCAGGTTCATGACTACCTGAGGAATGTACATAAGTCTATGAGACCCAATGAGATATATCCCAGTCTTGAGGGATCTAGCTGAAGTAGCTGACAAGCCACTTTTCATGATACCTGAAAAGTCAGAGCAGTCAGCAGAAGTCTGATGTACCCATCTTTAAAATGGGTAGAAAGAGAACCCTGGGAACTACTGACCTGCCAGCATCTCCTCTGTTTATGGGAAGATCATGGAACAGATCTTCCTAGAAGCTATGCTAAGACACATGGAGGACAGGGAGGTGATTCGAGACACCAGCATGGCTTCTCCAAGGACAAATCCTTCCTGACCAACCTGGTGGCTTTCCACCATGGAGAGAGTACATCAGTGGACAAGGGAAGGGTTACAGACGTTATTTATTTGGACTTCTGTAAAGCCTTTGACACAGTTCCCTACAACATCCTTCTCTCTAAATTCAAGAGAGATGGATATGATGGATGGACTGCTCAATTGATAAGGAATTGGTTGGACAGTCACATCCAGAGGGTATTGGTCAACGGCTCAGAGGCCAAATGGAAATCAGTAGTGGCTGATGTCCCTCAGGGGTCCTTTTTTGGACCAGTGTTATTTAATACCTTAATTAACAACACAGATGAAGGGATCAAGTGCACCCCTCAGCAAGTTTTCAGATGACACAATGCTGAGTGGTGCAGTTGACACACCTGGAGGATGGAATGCTACCCAGAGGGACCTGGACAAGATGAGAAGTGGGTACATGGGAATCTCACATGGTTTAACAAGACCAGGTGTAAGGTGCTGCACCTGGGTCAGGGAAACCCCCAGTATCAACACAGACTGGGGGATGAATGGATTAAGAGCAGCCCTGCCAAGAAGCACTTGGGGGTGCTGGTGAATGAGAGGCTGAATATGGCCCGGCAATGTGTACTTGGAGCCCAGAAAGCAAATTGTATCCTGGGCTGCATCAAAAGCAGCATGGCCAGCAGGTCAAGGGAGGTGATTCTGCCCCTCTGCTCTGCTCTGCTTTGTTGAGGCCCCACCTGCAGTGCTGCATCCAGCTCTGGGGTCCCCAGCACAGGAAGGAGGTTCAGCTGTTGGAGGAAGTCCAGAGAAGACCGCCAAGATGATCAAAGGGATGGAGCACCTCCCCTATGAGGAAAGGCTGAGAGGCCTGAGATTGTTCAGCCTGGAAAAGAGAAGGCTTTGGGGTAACATAATTGCAGCCTTCCCATACATGAAGGGAGACTACAAGAAAGATAGAGAGGAACTTTTAACAAGGGCATATAGTGATAGGACAGGAGAAACGGATTCAAGGTGAGAGTAGGTTTAGATTAGATATTAGGAAGGAATTCACTACTGTGAGGGTGGTGAGGCACTGAAACAGGTTGCCCAGAGAAGCTGTAGATATCTGATCCCTCAAAGTGTTCAAAACAAGGTTTGATGTGGGTTTGAGACACCTGGTCTACTGGAAGACATCTCTGCCCATGGCAAGGGGGTTGGAACTAGGTGATCCCTTCTGGCACTAGATCCCTTCCAACCCAAGCCATTTCATATTTCATTGATTCTATGAGAAAGCTTTATTTAGATGGTTTATAAACACACTCATTTTTTCACATTGTGTATGTGACTTTGATGTACAACCTCCATCATGTTTCCTTCTTTTTTTTTCCCTTCCTGACAAATATCTCAGATATTTAATACCATGCAGTTGCTTGGGTAAATTTTAATATTCAATAAACAGTTGCACCAGAAATATGATCAGTTAAACTGGCAGCCTTAGAAAATTACATTTAATGATAAAAGGTATGTGGACTTCCTTGCTAAGATGAAGAGCTAAGATGACCAACAACCAGTGAATGAGCTTTTTAAAGACTGTCAAGGGTCTACTTCCTGATTAGAAAAGCATTATTTGGTCTCCTAAGGAGATAAAATTTGAAATATAAATGCAAGCAAGCTGCAGATGTGGTGTTAGCAGCAACTCTCAAACATGGACTTTCACAGACCAAGGGTAATTGATCCTTCCTTCAAACAGACTTCTTATGAAAACTTCCTCTTATCTGCAAACCATGGGTATCCAAATTCCATGAAGCTCAGTTTGGAATAATTTCCACAGTTTAAGTACTATAATTTAAAGAGGAGCTATGAAAAAACAAACACCAGTGACTCTGTGAACCTATTTAAATCTTTAATTTGCTGTTATATATATAGAACATACCTTCTACAGCTTCATCTGGTGTTAGACAAGTTTGGTTGTCTGAGTTCTCATCTGGAAACTGAGTGCAGTCTGTGTCTTCTGGCCACTGCAGACCTACAATTCCAAGCACAGCCTCGCAGCGTTCCTTAGACTGCACACATAATGTCCTGAGGAGACAAAGTGGAATTGCACAAAGTAACTGAGTTAATGCCTGGGATATTCCCAGATACTGGAAGTTAATAATCCTAGCCAAAGTTAAAGATGAAGATCAAGAAAAAAAAATCAGTTAATCAGATTTTTTTCCATGAAGAAAAACATATATCAAAAGATTTGCTACTGTTGAAACATTAAGTTACTGTATGCAGTTAGGCTATAAATCAGATTAATAATAACCAAATATACCTACTCACAAACATGCTTTCCCCTGTAACAGATGGCAGAGAACTTTTTTTTAAGAAGCACTAACTGCTCTCCTTCAGGAAAAGAAAAACCAAACACATTTTGTACTCCTGAAATGCTACCTTTTCTGATGCTGCTACCTCAGAATCCATATGGTTTCAGAAAGACAAAATATTTAAGCCTGCAAATAAAAAGCAAAGAACTCCCCAGGGAATTAAAAAAATTACAACTTTAGGACAAGCAAAGCATAGATCAACCCAGTCTTGAGGCTGTCATTAGTTAGAGCAACAGAAGTGTGTATCCCATCTGGAAAAAGCATGAATATAGTCCTACTCCTGCTTTCGTTTTTGCATATAAAAGCAGGAGTCAATACACTAAATTCATTCAGTATATTTATATTAATATCCTGTATCCCAAAATGCCCAATGTCAAATGCTTCAAAATTACAAAGAGAAAATGCATAATAGAAAAATCCCCTAATATTTTAAACATTTAGCCATTATTTTTTCCCAGAATTGTAGTTGATGTACTGTTCAGTAGGATAGTCTTGTCCTATTTTGATTATCTGCTTGTTTCAACTGTCTCTCTTTATTCTTCTCATTGTACTTTGATTTTTTGACCAACTGAACATTTTTTTTCCCCTACAACAAGCTTCGAGAAATGCAATGATGAAAACCAAACAAATAGGATTAATTATTTTATGCTCTTTTGAGAAAATAATACATTATTAATCTTCTCAAATTTAATTTTATTTTGAGGGGTTGCATGAAGACCAGTCAATGTTTTTCTGCACCAAACAATTCTCCATTGTGTTGAGCAACTGGAAGGAATGGATGAATGAATTAACATCAGTTCAGGCTCTCTCTTCCTTTTTAGATCCTCCTCAATAAAAAAATTCCAAGAAGCATTTGGATGACACTCTCAGGCCCATGGTGTGACTCTTGGGGATGGTCCTGTCCAGGGCCAGGAGCTGGACTTGATGGTCCTTGTGGGTCCCTTTCAACTTGGCATATTCTGTGATTATGTGAAAAAGGCTGACTCATGACACTTTATAACCTCAGATTTCTCAATGCCGGAATTTATATTTTCCAATGACAAAATAACAAAACTCACAAGAAAAATATGATAATGTAGCAGAGACATCTAAGCCATTTCTTGTCTGTGTTTCCTGCACACTCAGATCTTTGCTTGAAGCTGACCTTATCCATCACCTTGCACACTGTGCAGTGCTGAGCCTCACAATTTAAGAAGGATGTGAAGGTCCTTGAATTCACCTCCAGAGGAAAGCAACAATGCTGGAGAAAGGAATCTCCTATGAAGAGTGGCTGAGGACTATGGGCTTGTCTACTTTGGAGAAAAGGAGGCGGAGGAGTGACCCCATTGCTCTCTACAGCTTGCTGAGGGAACTCAATTGGAAGCTCTACAGCTTCCAGTGAGAGGGAGGTGCTGATCTCTTCTCCCTAGGATATAGCAATAGGACACATGGCAACAGTTCAAAACAGCACCAGGGGAGGTTTAGACTGGACATTAGGAGGCATCTCTCTATTGAGAGAGTGGTCAAACCCTGGAACAGGCTACCTAGAGAGATGGTCAGTGCCCCAAGCCTGTCAGTGTTTAAGAGGCATTTATTTGGACAATGCCCTTAATAACATGCTTTAAGTTTTGGTCAGTTCTGAAATAGTCAGGCAGTTGGACTAAATGATAATTGTAGGTCTCTTTCAACTGAAATAGTCTAGTCTATTCTGTATATACATTTTGAAAATAAATTGTTATTCCTTTCTTTGCTTTGAATACTTCAGATGCTAAACACAAGCAATGAACTGCATTTAATGATCTTGTAATATATGGTTCTCTGCCTTTTGCCATGGAATTCCAAACCAAAATTTCTGGCATTTCAAATGGAAGCGTAAAACTGGGAAAAGCTAATATTACAAGGTCAAGAATTGAATGAATATCCTACCTGCAAGGTGGGATCCGCTGATTTGTATGGGGGTCACATTTCGGTACTAGGATTGTACAGGCAAAAAACATCAGGTACTTGTAGCAGTTGGTCTGAACCAAGGCTGGGAAAAGAGAAGACTCCCAGCTGATAGAGGCTTCCTTCTGTGTTCTGTGGCCCAGGTAGTTTGGGTAGTAGGTATAATTGTAAGGCAAGTTCATACAAAGTTCCAAAGTAATTGGTTCACACTGACCTTTTGCAGAAAGAAAAAAAACAAAACCACAAATGGTTTGAGATTAAATTAAATACAGGAGAACTAATTATATATATATATATATTTAAAAATATTATTAGTCAGGAAATTTCCTCTCAGGTGTGAGAAACTACAAGTTTCAGAGCTCAAAACCCCATATGAGTCTATTTATACCAATAAAGTGGGTTTGACTTCTGCCTACCTCATAAACCATTAAGAGACTGATATTTCCTTATTAATATGCATTAACTTCCTGAGCAACATTTTAACGTGGTACAATAAACCATCCTTAAAAATGGATTTCTTCTTTTCAGATCAAGTTGCTGATTATTTTAAAGAGTTCACACTTCCTACCCATATACTTACTGTGCTGCCACAACACACCTCATTTGACAGTGCAACTACCAAAATGATGAATACAGGGATCATTGGATACTTTGGGTTGGAACGGATATCAGGAGGTCTCTAGTCCAACGTCCTGCTCAAAGGTTAGTCAGCTCTTAGGACTGATCAGGTTTCTCAAGGCGTTATTCAGTCAGGTCTTGAAAGACCTCTAATGACAGAGACTGTACAATTTCTCTGAACAGAAAACAGAATCAGGATTTGTTTTCTAATTTTATTTTATTTTTTGCATACCAAGATCTAAAGGAAGAATGGGGACAATCAGGTTATGTATTGCAGAAGCACTGAGCAAGAGTGGACATGCTAATAATTTAATTCAGATGACACAATTTATGATAAAGAGAATGATAAGTAATGGCAAAATGAATGTTACAAAGTCTATATGATTATAGACACTATAGTTATATACAAAAATTGTCCAACTTTTAGAGGTTTATCCCAACAAATATCAAACTGACCTAGAATTCTGGATTTTAAATATTGTACAGTTTTTGTATTTCTTCTCAAATTGGTACTCAGAAAGATTTATTTTTCAATTTTCCACCACAACAGAAAACTACAGACAGAATTTCTCACAGCAATTCAGACTGAAATCCAGCTTTTTATTCAGCAATGAGACCAATCTGTAATTATTTAGATTTATTTACTCTAGATACATGAGAAAATCTTCCATGAAAAAAGGTACTATTCAAAAGTAATTTGTTATCAAAACACTGCATATATTTGCCTATTCTGGAAGCAAATGTAACTTAACATGATTAATATACACTGTCAGCCAGTTGCCAGCATCAGTTGCTAGCACAGTGTGGCAACTGTGTCATTCCCATAACAGAAACTGTCAGAGGAAGTTGACAGAAGATCCAGCAGTCAATTATTCATCTGATAAGCACAAGTGGCCCCTCTTTCTTGGTCTGGCATTTCCTGTTATAACTTCTTTTACTATTTACCTCTGATCTGATGATCATGAAGCTCATTTTATAAACAGCTTTCCTCTCTGCTAAATTTTTGCATATCACCAATACTGAACTATTTCTGTTGTCTCAAACCACTTAGTCATATATTTGCAGTATATGAGACTCAAAGACTTCAACAATTCTCCTCACATTACTGCCATTTCCTTTTCTTCACTACGAACCATCCCCTGTCCTCCCACACTTCAGCCTCAGATGCCCAGACCAGTTTGGGCTTGTCTTTTGATTTTCCCCAGTAAGCACCTTTTTGTGATATATACAGAATATTACATGTTCATCAGTATCTCATGATGAATACAAAAGTACATGCAATATTCTGTTTGTATAAAATAACAGTATTCAAGATTTAAGGGTTGAAATGCGCATATTCTCTTTTATTATGCCTTGTATTTATAGGGGTTTAGGTAAATTCTAAAAGAAAATCTAGTCTACTGAAAAAAACTCCTGGAGGATAGATCTTTACATGTTTTCAATATGACTATAATTTTCACACTGTGTTTAAAAAGATTCTGTTAAATTATGTGCAGAAGTGTCACTGTAGGTTTGAAAATAATAACTTTGACTCTCAATTCCCTACAATCCACAGAGTAACAAACAGACTATAGACTCCAGGGGACCATCTGACTCATTTTCAGTAACCCAAATGTCAATCCTTCTGAGTCTGTCGTACAGTTTAAGAAATCTTGCTAGTCCCTTATTTATAACACATGAGCACAACCTAATGAGTGGGGACCAAGGAATAAAACTAATTGCATCTTTTATCCTAAATTTAAAAAAAAACAAAACAAAACAAAACAAAACCCAACAAAACCAAGACATCACCAAATAGATTATGCCTGGACTTAATAACTTCCTGTGTTTATTATTAATTTGCTCTATCTGCTATATAGGAATCAGTTCCAAACACAGTAACAGAAGTGCACGGGATGTTTCATGGAATCACAGACTGGCTGAGATTGGAAAGGGCCTCTGCAGGCCAACCCCCTGGCTCAAGAAGGGCCAAATAGAGCAAGTTGTGCAGAATCATGCCCAGACAGCTTTTGCCTGTCTTCAAGAGTGGAGTCTCTACAACCCTCTACTCTGGGCAACCTGTGTTCAGTCACGCTCACAGTAAAAAATGCGCTTATGGTCAGAGTTTCTTTATGCTCCCATGTTTCATTTTGTGCCAATTGCCTCTGATCCTGTCACCGAGCACAGAAATAGCCTGGTTCTGTCTCACACCCTCCCTTCAGATATTCATTTTGTTATCCTAAACATACTGTAAAAGCATTATAAAGAGAGTCTAAACTGATCAAATATTCTCACACATGGAGAATATCCATCATATTCAATATTGTGAAACGCAGTCATGCCTTGGAATTTTCCCATGAAAATAGTTCCCTGGGTCAGAAACTACTGCTTTGTTAAAACTGAAATATTCTATAAGAATTCTCATTTCTTACCAACAATGAAGTAACTCTGGTCAAAATATGAAGAACAAAAATAACATGAAAAAAACATTAGTTCTTCCAGATGTTAGGCAAGAAAAATCTCCACCAAATTGTCTTCCTGTTCTATTGTGTATGAACAATTAAATATTAACTGGACCAGAAGGGGAGAAAAGAAAGACTGATGATCCAGAAGACTACGTCAGATTAGTCTCCCATTAAGAATGACAGGCAGTTGCCCACAATACATTGACAAAACATCTTCACTAAAAAGCTCTTGGGTTTCTCATGTATGGAATAAAAACATTGTTTTAGAATTCAAATATTTAATGTCAAAAATCATAGAATCACAAAGTGGTTTGGGCTGGAAGAGATCTTAGAGACCATCTTTAAGGGGAGATCGTATTGCTTTTAACAGTTACCTAATGGGAAAATATTAAGCAGACAGAGTCAGACTCTTAGAAGTGTGCAGGAATAGGATGAGAGGCAAAACAAGAGTTGTAACACAGAGAATTCCAGTTACTTAGACGGAAAATAGGCTTTTATGATGAGAGTGGCATAACACTGTAGCAGATCTCTCAGAAAGGCTGTGGAATCTCTTCCCGTATCAATACTCAAAGCTCAGCTGCACAAGGTCATGGGCCACATGACTCAATGGGCACTGATTTGATCAGGAGTTTGGGTGAGTTGACCAAAGGTGTAACCTAGCTTCCTTCTAATGCTAAACAAGGCACTTAAGAGCGTTCATTTACAAAAACTTTGGAAAAGCATTGATAGAAGAACATGTGCCTTTTAAAGTATTTTATATCTTTACTTCAGCAGTATCTAAAGGCCCCAGCATGAACGGTGTCTGTCTCAAACAAACATTTGCAGGTGATAGTCACAACTCTACAGAGAATATGGAGTTTGGACTAGCTGACATTCCCATATCCCTTCCATCCTAAATGAAATAACAAGCTATCCACACAAGCTACCATGCATTGCCAAACCATATCTTACAGAGATAACTGCAGCACAAAGTAATTACAAACTCTGTCTGCACAGTGTAAGCAAAGTCAAGCCTGCCCATGTACCAAGGTGACCTGAATTGATGTAACTGTGTTAACACAACACCAAGCTTTAATTCATTTTGAATACAGTTCTGTCCCAGTTTGAAAACCTATACAAAGATACTTACATTATCCGTTCACATTGCTGTACAGCACAAGTGAGAAAGTCAGCTATTCAGAAGGAAGTGCACAGTTAGTACGGGAGCCCTGCATGGAGTGGCATAGTAGAGGTCATAGACAGGAGGATACACAGAGTTGAAGACTCTGATACTCTACAACAGATATTGATCTGAAGAATAATTAGTTCTTTCCGTTGGAATATCAAAATTATTCCTTCATAAAAGGCCTAAAATTCTTCAGACTACTAAATATAGCAACATGGGGGTTCTTCTTATATTTTGAAAATAAACCAGTAGGGTCTGCTTTACACTTAGACTATGTTGTTTGCTCTAGGTAGGCACTGAATGTCATTAAATGTTAAGAAAAAGGGCAACTGTAAACACCCATTAAGAACATATATAATATTCACATAAAGGAAAATACCTCAATATTAAATGTAACTCCTAGTACATAAATAATCAAGAGTTATAACGACACTTTTGTTTCAACATTGCCATTTTCAAAACTTAATCATGACACAGGCATATTAGCTAATAAATGAAAGTATTTCTTACTGTGTCCTACCCTGCATCCTCATTATAATCTAAAATGTCCTGAAACAGTGACAGTATGAAGCACATGGCCTACTTACTGCAGTTTGCCTGGCTGTTTCTCATCTCACAGAAAGAAGCTTCACAGGGATCAGGACAGGAAGAACACCTCTGGTCTCCCTCCTGACAGAGAGTTTGATCTGAGGGAAATAGAAATTTACTGTTCAAATTATTTACCAGGCCAATAAAAATGACTAGAGTGTAGTGATGAGAAAATATAATGTTCATGTAACAATTAATTAATTCCTTTATGCAGTTGGATAAGTATCCTCCAGCATTTCAAGTGCAGTAAGGATGTGTTGCAAGGATGAAAAGTGTGCAGTACTGTCCAGATTTCACTTTTCTTTACTCCCTATGTTATGTAAGAATATATAACCCATTTTCTGAATAAGACATATGGGTCTCTGAAAGACATTTACCATGAACCTCTACCAGAGTATGGAAAGTCATGTAAATCATATTTCAAAAAGAACAATGGGTTCCAGCTGAAAGAGAATAGTCTCTGAGAATTATTCTTCAGTGCATTCAGTTGATCTGCTTCTCATTTTATAATTGTTTTCATTGACACTAGAAGACATTCTGAAGCAAGGTCGTCAGAGCTGGAGCTTTATTGTTTGTCTTTGACTGGTTAAAAAACAAAAAACAAAAAGAAACTCCCAAAGGCCATGGTCCTACAGATGGTATGCAGAATAACTAAAACCAGCATTTCATCAAAAGTTTCTGAGCATACTACCTAGGTAGTTACTGCATCTGACAAATCCCTGGACTTCTCTCTTTCTCAGAGTGATGATAGTTCCATTTCAAAATAATAAATTCTCTCTGTCACGTGCAAAATCAGTCATTTAATTTATTATTCTGTACAGAAAGCCTGAATAGACAGTATTTTATCATCTTACCCTGGTAAAATGGTCTATTGCCACTATTGCTTAGTGTTTGTGTTGCACTACTGTCCATGACCATTAATCATTCAGTCATAACATCCTGGCCCTGGGCACGCAGAAGATGCTGAAGAAACACCTTATTTAAATGACCTTGATAACAACCTTGTCTCAAAGAAATAGTAATGTAATCATATCTAGTCATAATTATGTGGATTTACTTTCCTTCACATATGTAATATATTGAGGTAATGGAGGCAATTTCTTTGCCATAGCAATTGACTGTTGTATTTTACAGGTGCATCTGTTTGCAAGATGGAACCCGAAAGGCAGACAAAGCCTTTGACTTCTTAAGCTATATTTTAAGCTATATTTACATTAAAATTATTTTTTAAAGTCTGCACCAACTCCTTCTTATGCCACAATGGAAGAGTTTCTCAATTTTTTAAAAATTCCTGTGCTACAAGGTAGATTCTTCTCATTGTAGCACAGATAATGCTGAACTTCTATAAACACACTCTACTTAGCCTTTTGAAAGGATCCCAGAACCAGCTGTGAAGACATCTGTATTAGTTTTCTATTGTCAAAAAGTGAATGAGAGCAGTACTTTTAACAGATGCCATACCTTAAATTTCCTTAAGGTATGTAGTGAAGGAGACCACTTTTCTCATTAACATATAGAGGAAGCAATGGTCATTTGTAATCTCTGTATGTATATACTTATAGTAGGACACAAGGTCCTTGTATCCTTATATAGGCAAGTGGCAAGTCACTACACCTTGATCTCAAATTTCTATTTCTGATTTCATACATTTGCTGTGTTTGTAACAAAACCAACACTCCAGATCACTTTCACCCTAACTTCACTGACTCTGTTAGGCATATAAGATTCATAAAAGAAAGACATGAAGAATTCTTATATTGAAGGGAAGACTGCAATACAAATTATGTCTTACCAAAGTAAGATAATCACAAGTGAAAAACAACTGCAAATGCTAAAATCATCATAACATGACAACAATTTCTGAGTGTCTTTTGGAAATCAAGTTCTAGAGCTTAAGAAATTCCATTATTTCCTTTTCTCTCATACAGTCCATCACAAGGCAGCTATCAAGTAGCTGTGAAAACTTACATTCTCATATATTTTTCCTTAGTCACACTAAATCATTAGTTTCTTTATGAAAACATTCTTTCTCTGATTCCCAAGTTACGATAAAAAAACGATTTTCCTGAGAAAATTCCTCCTCCAATTACACCAATTCCTGCTATAGTAGATTCTGATTGCTCCAGACAACGTGAATATGTAGACATCAGCCAGCCTTAGCAAGTGTTATTCAAAAGCCAAAGAAACTTGTCAGCCAGCTTTAGCTAATGGCACTTCAGAACACAGCAGTCAATGGCACTTCAGAACACAGCAGTCAATGGTAAGTTTGGTAGGTTTGGTAAGAAAAGTAAAATAAGGCATATCCTTACTTTCACTGCAGTTTTCTTCATCACTTCCATCTTTACAGTCATTATCTCCATCACACTGGAATGCACTAGGAATGCACTGCCCATTTCTGCACTCCACCAGACCCTGACTGTGACATGCTAGAGATAAAAAAATTAAAACAGACAACATTCTGATCAACTTAGGTTGATGAAGGTCTGCGTTATTTTTGAACATCATCTCAAAGTTATTTTAGGAGGAGCTGATAACATTGCTTCGCACTGAACCACGAGACATTTCTCACTATGTGTAGGCTATGTTTTCAATACCTACAGCTGATCTTTAACTACAGATACTGAAACTATACGTCAGGTATTAGCAACAGGCTGAGATGAAGGTTTAGCTTTTCCATGAAAAAAAAAAACCAAAATAGTTTTTACTCATATAATGGGAACATTACAATTAACAAAAAGCTAATTCTGTAATTAACAAGCTGAAACACAATGCTGGTACTTCTCAACAATGGCAAAAAAATGTTTAATTTGCTGCAACTGTCTCCCAGAATTGACATTTGCCAAGTGTGAACTTCTGGAATCAAATAAGCTTATAGTTTTGCGTTATAAGTAAGTACCTTACTTAATTTTTTCAATTTAATTTTAATTTTTTTTTTATTTATTTTTAAAGGGAAAAAATAGTTTAGAGACATAGGGAACTTACAGCAATTGATCTCATCTGATTTGTCTATACAGTCATGGTCACCATCACACACCCAATCAGTTGTTATACATCTCCCATCTCCACACTGATGATGTGTCACTGGATTACAATCTACATAAAATGCAAATTTGAAGAAGAAAAAAAAAGGAAGCAAAGTTACCATTTGTGTATTTGATATTACTGATCAATTGTTCTATGCCTATTAGCTAATCATTCTTACTAATGAGCCATTTCATATTAGTAAATTACATTATGAGTTTTTCTGTACCTGCAGATTGTTTTGCAGACTGTAGTTACATATTTTCTGAACTCTATTACCTATATAGGTAGTGATTCACTCCTTCCTTCTCTCAGATGCACAGCTGCTACCATTTGCAAATAAATAAGTTTCTAAAATTTGTTAAGCACATTAAAAGATCTTCGGGCTTATCATCTCATGGAATGATTTTCAGTTAGCTAACATTTCCAGTTGTCATCAGAATAAAAAATTTTGTGCATTTATATTTTTACTAAGACATCATAAAAAAAAAAGGTTCTTGACTTCAGAAACTATGTCTGTTGCATGCACTTGCAATTTTCCATATGAGTTATCTACAAAGAAATTATTCCAATCTTCATCTTACTCTTTCTATCTGAAGGCCCAAATGAAGAAGAGCATTCAGTTGAGTAGGCTGACTTTAGACTAAAACAAACAGAGAGCACTGACACAGGCCAGTCTTTCCAGTCTTCCAAATCTGCCATGAAAATCACTTATAGCCTGTAAAAAACTGAGATCTCATATTTTATATAGAAGAAACTATGTCAAGATAGTAATGACAGGAGTCAGATTAATGTTTAGAAAATCTGAATCACCTTTAAACAAAGATGATTTACAAAAAAATGAACACTAAACAACCAAAACTAACAAAAAAAGTAGTGAAATATCTTACAGTGTGCTTAATTTGAAACAGAAATATACAATAAATTTCAGGAAAAAAAGTGCCTTGAAAAAAAGAAAGGGGGAAAAGGGAGAAATAATATTTTAACTATTAAATAAATATTTTAGAAAACTTAATTTTTCTCAAGTCTAGTACCAAGAGCAAAAATTAGTAAAAATAAGGCTTTCAAAGTTTTCCAATATTTACATGTGAAGATTATTCCTTTTTAAGGCAAAATTTCATTGTTTCGCCTATGGAAAGTGTAGGTAGACAGATAAATATAATGAGTCAGACCATAGGAAATTGATTGAAAACAGAATTTGAAAAAAACAGAATTGAAGAATTTTAAGTTCACTGTGAAGCTTATGTAAAAACAGTTCAGCAACAAAACAGTTGGCATCACCAGCAAGTAGCCTCTTATGGTTTGCTTTAATCTCAGTTAAATTCAGTCAAGCTAGCAAGGAAGCAACCGTAACATGTTTTGGAATTAGTTAAAAGACAAATTGCAAACCATATATCTCATAAATACTCCTACCTTCAAGGCTTGAATTGACCCAGAACTTTCCTTTAAACCTTTTCAAATTGCATATAGGATTTGTGAGCTGTTTTCACTTTGTCCAAATAGAATAACAGCGGGGTATACTACTCTTTCAGTAAGTTAAGGAAAAAGATTACTGGCTCAGTCAATCCTGATATCTTAAAGAGGTTAGAAAAACATAAAACTTTCATTTACCACAGTTTTGTTCATCGCTAAGGTCTCCACAGTCATCATATCCATCACAAACAAAGGTATAATTTAGGCATTTTCCTGTGTTGCAACGAAATAAATCATCACTGCAGTCTAGAAAACAAATTTTTGTAAAACATTAAAATTACATTGGAACATTTATATAAAATATGAACACTGGAATGTACTGACTAAAACAAGATTAGCTAAGCATATCCTACAGTAAACAAGTTTGCATTAATACTGATGTGTACTAGTTTATGAGAATCTAATATGGAAAAACATGAAAAATCAAAAGCAATTTTTAGAGATTTTTACTCTGTTCCTACCAATTGTTTTTTTGATCAATACCACAAGGAGACAGTGCTCTGGTTGCACATATGGACCAAAATGTGTAATTAATTTATACACCAAGTTCTCAAGAAAGGTTGTGGGCTTCATCATCTAGATTACTAGGACTGTCTTGAGCACCTGATGTGGCTACTAAGTGGAGCTGAGGATTACAACAGAAAAATCCAGACCCCTAGAAACTGCTTTTTAACCTGCCTTTGATCTTGCAATGATTTCAAGAGCTTTATGCTTTACACAGTTTTGAGCTCAGACTTGGCCTGGTCCCTTCTCATCAAGGAATTCTTAACATTGTCAGCCCTAAGTGCGTTTAGCTCTCTTTACATGACTGAAGGCTTCAGTAAAGCCCTGACAGATATTCTCTGAGAATGACCAAAATACTTGAATAATATCAGATTCAATAAAAACATGAAATCTACATTGTAATTCAGAAAGTGGGTAGAAGAGAAATCAGGGTCTGCAGTGTCCAGTCCCACTAGCAATAATTTTTGATTTCAAAGCACACACAGGTGGGGAATGACCTAGTTTCACTGCCTTCCTCTAGGCTTCTTTGACATCTAGCTTTCCAAGAAGAATGCCAGGATATAGAACAGCTATGAGGACAATCTCTCCTTCCTTTTGAAGCTATACCACTGGAACTAAGGAAGTTCTTTGTGCCCCTTCTGACTGGACATTTTAAATGAGTTCTTTCCTGGAAAACATACAGAGAGAGCTCAAAGAGCAGGGATTGGAACACAAGTGTCTCTCCTCTTCTGAGATGAACACTAAACAACAGCATTATGCTACCACTTGCTTCTCTCCTCTTGGCATGTGACTCCTGTGTTCATGATTGCACAGCAGTCCCTTGAAAGCAGGAATGTCCTTCTAAGTATATTACACACTGAAAGGTGCAGTGGGGTTTCTATCCCTTCAGAGCAATGTCAGCCAAGTGTTTCATCTCCTAGGTGAATGTCCTTTCTCAAGGTTTCACTAACTTCAGCTCAGAAAGATGAACATGAATCACATGTTCCCCTTCCCCCACAGAAACACTCACACTTTCTACAAGTTTTACGTCATCTTAGAAAGTTCAAAGAGCATTTATAGCATAGTGTACTTAAAATCAGACAAATCATGCATCCGTCTGTTTCTCTCAGCTCATTGTTCATACAGCAGGTTAAGACATCTAGCTCAGATAAAGTCATCTGCACAGGGAGAGATGATTCCATCCTCAATGTATGTAATTTTATAACTAAAAAACAGAGATGTCCCTCCAAGCTGATAGCGTCTAAATTTTAGCATAATTTTTTCTGATGTAAGAAGCACTGTATTTTGAGATTGCAGATGTATCCTCCCTTTGCCAGGCAGACGGTAATAGCTTAAATGAAAGGAGTGGCTGGAAGCAAGTCCACACTCGAGGTGGCAGGCAAACCCCTCTTGCCCACCCCACCTTCCCAGGTGCCTCTGTACAATGGGTGTGAACCTCTGGATGTGGAAGGTCAGCCAATCTCACAAACTAGTGGGTTTCATTGACAGATGAGTGAGATCTTTAAGCTAGACTTGAAGGGGGGGAGGATAGCATCAGGCTTGCCTATGACAAGATGTGAGATGACACACCAAGGTTAGGGGGATGGGGTACTCATGAGCTGAGTGGTGCAGTTGACACTTGTGACAGTGCGACAGATGCCATCCAGAGGGACCAGCTACACATGGGTCTCGGCAACCCCCAGCATCAAAACAGGCTGGGGAATGAATGGATTGAAAGCAGCCTTGCCAAGAAAAACTTGGGGGTACCAGTGCATGAAAAGCTGGACATGAGCCAGCAATGTGCACTTGCAGCCCTGAAGGCCAAACATATCCTGGGCTGCATCAAAAGCAGCCTGGCCAGCAGGTTAAGAGAGGTGATTCTGCCCTTCTACTCTGTTCTGATGAAACTCCATGTGGAGTACTACATCCAGCTCTGGAGTCCTCAACACAAGAAAGACATGGACCTGTTGGAACAGGTCCACAGGAGCGCCTTAAAATTTTTATAGGGATGATATAGGTCTCCTTTGAGAAAAGGCTGAGAGAGTTGGGATTGTTTACCCTGAAGAAGGAGTAGCCTTTCAAGACTTAAAGAGGGCATCTAAGAAAGACAGGGACAGATTTTTAATGGAGTTTGTTGCAATAGGACAAGGGGTAATGGTTTTAAAAAAGAAAGTAGACTTAGACTAGATATAAGGAATTAATTTTTTACAATGAAGATGGTGGAACACCGGGACAAGTTGTCCAGAGAAGTGGTAGATGCCCCATCTCTGTAAACACTCAAGATCAGGTTGGATGGGACTCTGAGCAACCTATTCTATAATTTAGTAAGGCAACTTAAGACTTTGAGAGAGGCAAGGACTTCAAGAAACACAGCATCTTTTATCAGACAAGCTTTCAGGCAAATACATCCTCCTTTAGCTTGCTATTTCTACTAAGTAATTCAACAAAGTCTCATTTGACCTCCAGCTCCTCTCCTTGACTCTTACCAAGTATCCTAATAAAAGACATCCTCTGCATATAAACCCTGTCTCATTAAATAGACAGGTGTTCTTTTAAAGGTAATCTTAGATTGCAGCCTTAGCTCATGAAATTGATGCTTGTTTTTTCAAGACATGTAATAAATATTCTTTTATTACTAATTTATTCTTTTCCCATTTCTAATGGAATGGTCTCATAGGCATTTTTAGATTTTTTTAGCTTACATTAAATCTGAAGCTAACATTGACAGGAAAAATAAAAACATACAATACTTTTTATGTAACAGACATTATCTCAACCTCTATTAAATAAATTGTAGACTATTAAAGGAAAAGCAAGCTCCATGGTCATTCATACTGAGATGAGGAGGAAATTGCTGCCATCATTTATTCCTTGGAGTATCCCAGATAAAATCTATCAACAACTTCCTTAAAAGCAGCTTTGTGAGTCTTGGAATGCCCAGGCTCTTAAATCACTAATAAGGACAAATCTTTTGAGGTGAGTGTAAACTGCACAGTCTGACATTTTCCAAAGTCTGAATGAGCAACACTGTTTTGTAGCATCATGTCCTACTTTAGTCCCTATTTAATAAGTTTTCCACTTTTTCCTTTTTTGTTTGTTTTTTTTCCTTGTTTTTCCTACTGTATATTTGCTCAGCTTTTCTAAAGGTGTAGTCCAAGGATATTTGTCAACACACAAAAACACTCAGCAACTCTAAAGATATGCACTACCACAGACAAATGAATAAAAAATTAAGGTATCACACATGTATATTAATTTTTTTCTTTCTACTGCACCATATATCAGAATTAATTTAAATAAATCACAGCCAGAGCTGAGACCGAGAGAACTCTCCAAACAGATGGTCTCACATGTACTCTAAAATCAATGCCAAGGACCAAGAGAAAGCTACAGCTAATAGTCTTCAGCTGATTATCAGAAGCACTCCTTTCTGATGCACATTATTGATCCATTTTAAAAAAAAAGCCCCCAATTACTTCTAATTTCCACATAGCTTCCTTGCAAATATCTGCCTCAAGGCATAAAATTTGACAGATCAAAGCCACATGCTGTGGCCTGAGTGAGCAAAGGTAAACACAATCAATGGCAACTGACAATAGTCCAAATGTCAATATATGCAAATACTATGCAAAGCTCCTATTCTGGTCCAATAGCCTTCTTTAGTTTTCAGGTTTCCCTGAATGGATTCAGCACTTCAACAGAATACTGCAAGGTTTAAGAAACTTACTGCAATGGACCTCATCACTCCAATCATCACAGTCATTGTAGCCATTGCACTGTAGTTTCCCTGCGATGCAGATCCCACTGGCACACAAGAAACTCTCTTCTCCTCCGCACAGTGCTGCAAAAGAGAAGAAAAGACAAAGCAAAAAATCATTAGCATCAACATTAGAAAGTTAATGCTATAGGAGTCTTACAAACTTTAAGCTGATACTCAAGATTAAACTGATAAATTAATACTCAAGATTTCCCACAGGGACCGACATATATTTCCGTTTTGTAAAACATCAGAATAGCTCTCAGAGGAAC
The DNA here is from genome assembly GCA_035221455.1 of Xenops minutus. Classification (NCBI taxonomy): domain Eukaryota; kingdom Metazoa; phylum Chordata; class Aves; order Passeriformes; family Furnariidae; genus Xenops; species Xenops minutus. Next base: position 47,939,685 of record JAWWEE010000122.1, on the reverse strand, counting down.
ATCACTGAACATAAGAAGGTCAAGAAGAAAACCTGAAAGAAAAATCTCAGTTTTTGAGATAGAACAAAGCCATTTAAAACTATCAGTGAATGACCCATTTTAAGAAACCTCAACAGGCAGTCATGAAAAGACCTGTTAAACCTGCCCTTGGGACTAAAGAATAAGCCTTTGAAGTGCCTAAAAAAATAATTTCTGATTAGGACTGGCCTTACTGTTTAGCAAAATGATATTCGTCATGATTTGCCAAACCACTAGGTAAACAGTTGATGCTGTGAGGTACCACTTAGCACTTGGAACTGCCTAAACATGTTGAGTGTGATTTTCAAAAATGACAGATAGCTCCAACTTGCACTGACTCCTAGTGCAACTGTTTGTCTAGATTTTTAATTTTATTTGTGGTCCTCGAATAGCGGTCTTTTCAATCACACTGTGGCAATGCATACACACACACATCCTCAGCACCTTCATTATTACTTCCAATAATGGGGAGGGTTAGGTTTAGGGTTAGAGTCAGAGTTAGGGTTAGGGTGGGGGAGGCAAAATGGGAGAATAAAAACCGAAGAATATAATAAAACATAAAGCAGGATCAATAGAAGTAAAGAATGAGTGCTAGGGAAAATAGTTTTTTCGACTGTGAATGTTTTCTTATATGAAAGACTACTATATTTCTGAAAAATATTTTGCCTCTCAAAAATTATTCTACTATCGCTGTTTTTGCAGCTGGTCAGCATCAATGTTATATATAGACCATCTCTGTCTTCTTTTCACTGCATTAATGCAAGAGCAAAAAAGAAAGATAATGTCTTCCTGATTTTAAAAGCTTTTTCTCCAAAAAATTCTCTATTGGATGTATATGGTTAGCTTCCCATTGCCTACAGAAAAATAAATACCTGGTTGGAACCAGGTATTTGAATTCTCTACTGAAAGTTATTCTTCAATAATAATTCTCTGAATTAATACCAGTGTGAACCTAGAGGTGATCTAGTTGCAGCCTTCCAGTACCTGAAGGGAGCCTACAAGAAAGAAGGAAATGGACTTCCTACAAGAGCATGTAATGATAGACAAGGGGGAATGGCTTCAAACTGAAAGAGAGTATGTTTAGGTTAGATATTAGGAAGAAATTCTTTACTATGAATGTGGCTAGGCACTGGAACAGGTTGCCCAGAGAAGCTGTGGATGCCCCATCCCTGGAAGCCTTCAATGCCAGGGTGGATGGGGCTCTGAGCAAGGTAGCCTAGTGGAAGGTGTCTACCCATGGCAAAGAGGTTGGAACAAGATAGTCTTTAAGGTTCCTCTGAACCCTAATAATTCCATGCTCCTATAATCTGTTAAAAATCTGTTTTAAAAATTTATTGAAAAACATGGGTATGAAATACAGTTCAGGCCACTTATGCATAATTTTTTAACAGAAACAGACATTCATTCATAATTCCTCTTCAATAAAAACACAGAAGTGAACATTTTCTGACAGTTTCATACTATCATTTATACCATTTTGTTGTCTGAACATCAGAAGCATCATATTCACTGCTTCTTTTGAAAGCATTTTACTATTCAAACTAACTAGAAAATAACTTCAGGGCTCTTGTGAGAGCTCCATGTTAATCTAAGTCAGATCATTGTATTGCTGTACTTCTCATTCAAGCTACTGTGCTTTTTGCTTCCATGGTTTTAACATCATGAGTTATGCTGGCTGGTCAAAGCAAATAAAATAACAGACTTAACACAGCGTCAGTTGAGAGAGAAAAACAGAGCAAGAATATTCCTGTGAGTAGGGATATGAATAGCAGCCTCAGCATTGTTTCTGAGATTTCTTTCCCCCAGAATGCATCATTGGTTTTGTGGGGAATGAACTACTGATGATGCCTTCTTCTCACTCCCTTACATGTTTAAGAGGCATCTGGATCTGGTGATATGGTTTAGTGTTTTAAGGAATATACTGGCAGTGCTGGGTTGGTGGTTGGACTGGATGATCTTAAAGGTCTTGTCCAACCTTGATGATTCCATGGTTCTATGATTCTATGATCACAACTCATTAGACCTGTAAAACCCGTTCAATGTTAAATCTCAACAAATGGATTCTTACAACTATTTTCAGAGGAGAAAATTTTCTCACCTACTGAGTATTCACTTGTCACTTGTGTGAGAGGATATCAACGCAAATGACATCAGCATGCTAGCCCTGCACCTTTTACTCTGTGACTCATTTTGCACACTTGGATTGTTTTACTATAATGGCACGTGGCTCAGATTTTCCAGTACAATCAGTACCTCTATGGTCAAATCAGGAATGTAATTCATAATAGGTTCTCCACAGCAGTAATGTGCACTCAATTTGCAATATTTGTGGAGGAAACTTCTAGACAATGAGATAGATATTAGCCATAACACATGGACCAGTATCTATCCACTAGATAATCACATTCTAACTAATACACATTTTTCAGGAAAGTTGGTAATGGTCCCCAGGATAAATGCTCTGGATTCTAACTAGAATATGATTCAAGCATATGTTCTCCAACAGAGCTTGAAAAGGCATGTGAGGTTCAAGGATTTTTTTGAGGAGTGATAAATCTTCCATTCAGAAAATGTGGAGGACATATTTAGCTGCAAGACAAAAATAATCAAGAGAAAAAATTGTTTGGGATTGGGTGACACTGTACAAGTATCTGTGGAACAAACGGGTACAGCAGCTAGACCTTAATTTTGATAAATACATGAAGTAACTAAAGACACAAAAGAGAATTACATCATCGCACAAGACCAATTATATGCAAGGCATATGTGGGCAGGGATGGATTCACTGCATGTAATCTGGAGGCATCAATCCCCAAAAGAAACGACAAACTTGAGAAATACACAGTCATATGCCAAGGACATGCTCTTTAAATTTCTAGGAACTGAACTCTGAGAAGAGCATGAAGAGTGCTTTGGGCAGAGCACTGGATAAAAAGGGACTGGAGCAGCAAATCAACCCCAGCTGTTTGGTTCTACTGTGGTCAGAGAAGTAAGTCCTCTCAAATATACAAATTGCAGAAATAAACATTCAACAACAAAATTTATTTCTGTAGGAGAAGTATGCTAGTGAGCCTGAACCCTCACCTTTTTCAGTCACAGAAGAACCATTCTTTCAAATAAAAAAGTCTAAATATTCTCTATATTCATAGAATCATAAAAGGGCTTGGGTTGGAAGGGACCTTAAAGAGCATTTCTTTTCCAGTTCCTCACCTCGCTCACAGTAAAGAATTTCTTTCTAATATCTAATCTAAACCTAGTCTCTTACCATTTGAAGACATTTCCCCTTGTCCTATCACTACATGCTCTTGTAAATAGCTCCATCTTTCTTGTAGGCTCCCTTCAGATACTTGAAGTTCATAGATGGTCACTCATTCTACATGGAAAACTTTTCATATCCAAGCATCATGCACGATAGTTCATGAAAAAAAAATGAATTAAAAAAACCCCTCTGTTTTATACAACAGGATGTCAGAACTGGATAAGCAGCCTGGATCTGCACATTCTGCCAAGAAGAATACTGAATCTCACAATGGGCTCTACATATCTTCCCCTAGTGGGAAAAAGCAAGCTTTCACTGCGTACTTCTCCATAATTTATGCAGTTCACTACCAGATAAATACAAATCCTGCCATAGAAATTAGGGAAAAATCATTAACCACACACTATCTTATCAAACTTTTTCTCTAGCAGTACTAAACATATTATTTTAGCCAGAAGGTATTATGCATGTCAGCAATTTCTGCTGCCTTGATCTAAGTTCAGCTATGTAGATTTGGTGGGGCTTTTGAACACTTTGACTAGATATAATTGGTCAAAATTTAACAGGCATATTCATATCATACCTTGTAGTCATTCAGTCTGTATACCACACAGGCATGAAACCCAGGTCTCTAATATCGTGGTGCTTTTCAGAATTATATCTCATTCTATGCCCAGTATGATCATGCTCAGTTGATGACATGATAGTCACTCATTGCTCATGGATAGTTACTCTTATTGTTCAATGTATAGCCCCTTATCTACTTATATATTTATTTGTGCTACTACTTCTTACCTTAATTGTTATTTGAACCTGCTATGAAGAAAAAATTATTGTACTCCTTATTCCTATGATGTTCATCCCTATCATAACAAAGACATAAACAAATGTGGTTACAACAATCCTATGAGCTAAAAGGACAGTTTTATTCCCCTTTTACAAAGGGAATTTGAGGCATGAAAAAAGAATGCTTTTTTATAATTACTTCCTTACAGTTCTCATTTGGAGAGACCCATTAGACCTATTTTTTCTAGAAGATTTAGCACATTTTTATATCATACTATTAAGAAACAGCTCTCAGTGGCTTTCACTAATGGAACTTGCACAGAATGCAACAGGAACCTGAAAAAACACTTGTGGGCAGCCTTGAATTTTCCTGGAAATCATTCAACTGCCTTTAACAAGACGCAATCCTTTGTGTATTTCCCTACCTCAGCAATTACAAAAGTTCCCACAGATGAAGGTAGGTGTGGACAATAAACAGCCTTCTTTACTTCACGACCCCTCAAAACATGCCTTAAGAGATGGAGAGAATCCAGCTGGTAAAAAGACTGCCCAGTAATCTAAGGCTGTATCATTTTGCATGCTCAGGAACTGCAAGGAAGTAACCCAGGTTATACAATCTACCTTAATTATAGCATTAACTAAAACTCAAAGATACAATGTATAACCTCATCTTTTAAGGCAGTTTTGAAGTATAACTTCTTCATTTTTTAAAAAACAAAATTGGAAAACAATTTTCATCACGTAATTTCTTATTGTTTATTATCATCCAGAAGTCATTAACAAAGTTAAAACCCACACACAGACCATACAAGCCTCTGTCATTTCAGCTCACGAGATGGGGCATATCAACAGTAAAGTCTCTGAAGCCAGCAAGGGATCTCCAGCGATGGGGTCAATGGGAAAAGAGAGTGAGGCTCAGTGCTCTCAGCTGTGATCTCACCCAGATTTCAATGTAGAAAACAGAGCAGCACCTCTGCGGAGACGAAAATGCCTTGTGTTTAGACAGCTGGAAAGTTGCCCTGTGGGAAAGGACCTGGGGGTGCTGGTTGACAGGGGGTTGAACATGAGCCAATGTGTGCCCAGGAGGCTGAGAAGGCCAATGGTATCCTGGACTGTATCAGCAATAGGTGGCCAGCAGGACCAGGGCAGTGATCATCCCCCTGTACTCAGCACTGGTGAGGCCACAACTCGAGTCCTGTGTTCAGGTTTGGGCTCCTCACTCAAAGAAAAACATTGAGGTGTCGAAGGGAGTCCAGAGAAGGTCAGTGGAGCTGGGGAAGGGTCTGGGGAGCAAGTTCTATGAGGAGCAGCTGAGGGAGCTGGGGGTGTTGAGCCTGCAGAAAAGGAGGCTCAGGGGAAACCTTATCACTCTCTACAACAACCTGTATCAGATTCCTGCTTCAAATAACAAATATGTATTTATTAGAGCTTAGCAAACAAAAACTCAGGAGAACATTTTGAAAGTTGTATTACTTTTCTCCTACCTTCTTTCCTTGAAACAGTTCAGAATTTTTGATGGAGGAAAAAAAAAAAAAGCAAAAAAAAAGCCTCAAATCAACACAAGTTTGAAAAAATTCAGACTAAACAATCAAAGCACAGCAAAACTATAACAAACTTCATCACAGTAATATGAAGGAACTTAATAACATTAACAAGAAATAATAATTTCAACCAAGAGCTTTTCCTACACAATAAGGAACACACATTATTAAATAAGAACTCATGAACATAGTGTAACAGTTAAGAATGGAAACATACACTGCCTGCCATTTTCTTGATGTGGTGAGAAGCATACCCTTGCAGTGGTGTCATTTTCAGTTTTGTTTTGGAATTGAGAGCACTTCAGGAAATCTGGCCATGAAGCATTTACCATGCCCAGGACTGGTTCACAGCCTTCTTTTGCTGCCTCACAAAATGTCCTGCAGGGCAAGAGGCCTCGACTGAAGAAAAGAGAGAATAAAATTAAAAACTATTATTACTGTAATAGATTGTGAAAACTTTTTAAAAAGAGAAAAAAGTAGTAATAAAGACTTTTGAAGACTTTTGCATTCTACAGACTTATACGAAAAAGGTGACAAATTTTCATTGTTCATTGGAGGTGACATAATCTCTTGACTTTCAGGCTAAATTTAAGCCAAAATTAGGCCCAAATTAGGCTCAGAATGGTTTCCAAGTTCAATTCTGTGCAAGCTGAAACTGAGATTTTATCAACTTTTGAACCCATATAGTGGTGTAGTAAAACCACACAGTAGAAAGCTAGCTTCATCCTCTTCTTCCCCAGAATTGTGCAGATCTTTCCTCTCTGATATTGACAAACACTTCCATGAGTTATAAACATAATTAACCTGGGAAAAAACTTTTGATGTTTTTGATTGGGTAAGCCTCTGACAATTCCAGCGTGCTGAATCTGCTCATGGAGAGAGTCAACAACCCCCAGACAGAAACTGTAGGAACCCACAGTGGAGAGTGCTATATTACTCCTTTTCTGCATTTATGAGCTCTTGCACTGATTCCCTGAGCAGTAAAAACATGACTGTCAGATCAAATGCAATAAATATCAATATCATTACTTAAATGGTACTTTTTAAAATAAAAGCGCTATAAATTACCAATTCCAAAAGAACAACAAGTTTAAATACAGTGTATACTTGTTTACTTCTTATTCTGAGATACATACTTGCATGTGCATTTTTTCTGTACTCTTCTTTTATATTTATATAGGAAAAATAATTTAAATAGATAGCTACAAACTGTCTCCAGGTCTACATAATTAGAGTTGACAAAGTCCAGCAAAACATATAGAAAATCTATTAACATGTTTATTGTAGATCCAGAAAAGGATCAAAAAAAAAGGAAAATTACCAGACTACAAATAACACAATGCTGGCCAAGTAAATCAAGATTTGAAAAGACAAGGAATTTCAAAGAAGCCTCGGCCAGTTTAGTTGGTATGGGGCAACTGTAATCCAGGATAGACTGCTGCAGCATAATGCACACAGGAAGGAATAACTGAACATCCACACATACAGTTCTCTGATCTATTGCCAGGTTCCACTAATCTTTTAACTGAAAATCGCTTCGGTAGAGCAGAGGAAAAGCTCTAGCATAGTCAACAGCTAAGTAACTAGTCTTAGCTATAAAGAACTGTTCAATGCCTCTCCCAAAAAGGATCAACATCATTTGTGGGAGCACCTCATTCCCTGAGAGACCCGTCAAACAGACCATCAGAAGCTCTCACTGGAGCACAATGGAGAAAAGCTTCTCAATAAGCAGATGCAATTGCATCTGAAAGCCCACGCACAAAAAGCAAATAACACAGTCCAGATGAGACACACTGCCTACCTACACACACACTTTTCTCATCCATATGACTGCTAAGTCAAAAAGACTCAGTTCTTCTTGCTGGAAGGCAGGAGCACTAACACAGCTAGATGGTGGCATCTGTAACACCCACCTGTTCACACTGAATAAATATCAAAACTCCCAACTAGACAGCATGATAGCCTTCCACAACCTTTAGAGCTAGAGTGTGTGTCATCACCACTAGGAATTAGGATGAAGAGAGGCCTGGATATGCAGTAGGAGTGGTTTTCTGGGGGGTTTTCACTAGAAGGCTAGGGCAGCATGTTAATGTGTATTCATTATTTTCTTAATGATACCTCTGACTTTATATTTTATTCCACACTATATATTTTTTCTTTTTTAAATAGTGAATACCATGCCTTTTTAAAATAATTTCTTATCTAATTTAGAAAAAAAAGTTGTGAATGTCCACTTTTTTCACTGTTTACAACTTCAGGGTCATCGGCTCAGATTATCAATGGTATTGTAAATAATCACAGAGTTGCTTGTACCTAAATAATTATATCCTTTATCATAATCATCAGCTGCCACCACCTTTATTAAATATTATTTTCTTATCACAATAATTACATTTCAGAAAGATTGCGTGTAGGAAGCTGAAGTGAATTTCAGCTAAACAGACCACACGTTGATCTGGAAGGTGATTTGGCACAGTATTTTGAAAGGAAACAAAACTGCTTTAAGTGGAAAAGCAGCTTTGGAGGGCACCTGGTGTCTTGACTGGGTCAACCCACCACAGATATGCACCCCACATAAATAACTTAGAAATTACCAGTCTTCTAAAGCACAACTGCATAGTGATCTAATAAGCCAAGCAGAACTTGGAGTCTCTAGAGAAACTAACAACTCAGAAAATATGGGATTATCCAGCAATAACTGCAATATCTGGCCCAGTTTCAAAGTCCAGTCATGTGTGCTCCATAAATTAAGTATTTCTGGATAATGATCAAGTTCAGTATGGACGTATTGCTTAATCTATTGAAGGATGAAAATATTATTAAAAATCTCCATCTTGATTAGTCTTATTTACAACTACTCAGAGACCAATCATTTTAAAAATAAACTGGCAGGTCTATGCCAATCTTATCAGAATTGATTTGGCACCAGGAGGAGGCACAGAAGCAAGTTATAACATATTAGGATGTGATTCTGCTCTTCAGGGTATTAGTGGAAAAAACCCTTCCTGAAAATGGAGTTTGATAAAAGAACCAATATGTGACATATTTTTAACTCTGTGGTTAATTTTCCCACACTTAAAATTCATATTTCAATTATTTCAGCTGCACATAAATACTCAAGAATTGCATGGCATCATAAGAAACAAAAATGTTCTTTGTAGCTTACTAAAAAGTATATTAAGGGTAAAGAGAATAAAATAAGGGTTATAAATTTGTGTAAGGTATCTTTGGAGAAGCTATTTAGCAAAAAAGTTTTATATTAAATATCCATTGAAGCAAATACATACAATACAGAATATACTCTAAAACTATTATGTCAAATGATTTTAAGTTTCCAAAGAGGCTACATACTGCCTGAGAGCAGATGATCTGACTTCCTTTTCATGACAATCACTTGGAGTTTACCTAAATTGGAATTCAAATTGCCTCATTATAATCCTGTACGGATCTAATCCTTATCACTCACTTAAAGATATTTTACATTTTTAGACTAGTTCTTTTCAGAATTTACTTCTTCTGTAATACTGACTGCTCTTCTTTGCAATCACATTACCATGCAAGGGGCTCATCAGTAGACTCTATTCCTTAAGGACTTGTTTTGACTTCTAGAAGTTATCAAAGAAATATGCTACAAGAAGCAGTAAGGAAAGGGAAGATCCTTTTGGCAACTATTTTCCCCTTGCTGCAAAATTTAACAGTTTCTAAGGTTAGTTCAAGGTTCAAGGCAGCTAAAGGGTCTGGCTCTCAACCTCAGCAGACACTGAGGGCATGTCTTTTCTGGAAGCAGCAGTAGCAGCAGCGTCTGTAGCTCTTATTCCTAAGTGCCTCTGTCGGACTCTGTGCTGCTTTCAGTTTTGCTGTTTGTAACAGCTGTTAAACACCCACGTACCTATACCTGGCTGTATAGTAAGTCAGGTCAAATAACTGATTCAGCGGAAGAGTTGAAACAAAATGTAACAAATGTAACAAAACAAAACAAAAGGGTTTGTTTGTTTTTTTTCTCATCTGACAACTGAATTCATTACTCCAAAGGGATACAGACAAAGCAGGAATAAGACGTCAGGAGAAGGAGAAGTAGAAATTGCTGAAGTAGACAAAAGCAATAAATAAAATATACAATTAACCACTCTGCAGGGACTCTCCATGCAACCTGGTAAATTTGACAATATATCTAGCACTCATTATTTTCTGTGTCATTTCATTAGTTTCTTCACATTAGTATCTCCACTGGTAAAAGCACTGTCACAGCCATACCCTATTGAGAAATTCATTACTGCAATTTTACAGATTAAAACAATAGAGGATAAATGATTGCACGCCAGGTCTGAAAACACAGCACTGAGATTACTCTGAGAATGCACAACTGTTGATTGCACCTGCTAAAGGTCACATTTGTGCTTCAATAGACAACCTGACTGAAGGCAGACTGATGAATATTTTCAGCTACTGCTAGTCCTCGTTACCATTCTTTTCTCAACTTCATCCCTTCAGTTGGCCAAGGATAACTGTTTCTGTGTCCACAGAGTAAGTTGTATTCAGGTATTGAGCCAAGTTAAAAACAACCATAGGGTATTTTGCTGGATTATTTTTTCATCCAAACCTGTTTAAGAAAAAATTTAAACTAGCATGGCTGCCAGAGGAAATATTAGTCATCCACAGCCATGCCATAGAGCACTGCCAGGTAATCTACTGTATCATTCACAGGCAGACAGACTAAGAATGGTGACAGATCTCAGGCCTGAGGCAAAATTAAAGAAGTGGCAATACAATTGTGAGAGACTGCTGGGGCAGGGGGAACAGGTACAAGGATGAATTGAAACATGAAAAAATTATGTGAAGTAGAAAACTGAGGTCATTCTTTGTGTTTCTACAACCCTGAGATGAATCAAGTTGAAGTGACGAGCTGACATACCAGTCACTGTTAGTTCCAATTGTCTTTACTTCTTTTCATGATTTTCTAACAATAGATACTTCCACAGAATACAAATGTCAGAAAAGGAACAAACATCCACATCCAGGATTATAGTTTTCCAAAGTGATAGTTCTTGTGAAATCTTTCTCAGTACCCTTTCATAGTACTCCAACATGGACAGCAGCACAGTCAGAGTCACTGAATAGAGTTTTATGAGGCAAATTCATAAAATCCTCAGTATTGCTTTCTGATTCACGAATTTGTAAACAAATGTGCTGCTTAACATTTCACTTTCATATAATCCAGAAAATAATGTATTTTTGTCTTTCATTGTTTAAGATTACATTTTCTTTTCTCTTTTGTTTCTAGACATGGATTTAAATCTTAAATCTGCGTCTTTACATAGTAATAAAATCTTAAAAGAAAGCAAGATTATTTTAGATTTTTGTGGTTATTTCATTTGACAAAATTATATTGAATCCATATAGCAATATTTAAGGATGGCACCTCAACTCCATGTAACACTTTGTAGTACTCAGTGCAGAGCTAGCTGCATGTTTCTTACTTTCCACCTTGCTTTTAGCTCAATTGCATGTAGTGTTTTCTTGAAGCTGATTCCTGTGTGTAAGCAGCAGCAGTAAGATGCCAAATTAACCTGTAAAAGGACTACATAGGACCCTCAGCCTGAGAAACACCTAACATCTCAAAGGAGTAAAAAGCACTCAGAGGTGATCCTGGCAAAAGGCTGCAGCAGCTTTGTTCTCTTGGAGTGGGAGCAGGAAGAATGGTTCCAGCTGCCTAGGCAAGATTAAGGCCTTGTATTAATTGGCTGAATTGATGATAGATGCCCACTCATCTGCCCTACAGGGACTGGATATAAGGATTTACAGCTAGTATAGAAAGTCAGTTCTCACTTATACACTCACGAGTACTCCATCTCCTGTCATGAAGTTGGCAATTACAGATGAGCAACAAGAGGAATGCCCTTTCCAAGAAAAAAGCCTGTTTTATACAATGAGAATTAAAAATATGGAGATACTGAATGGATTGCCTGCAGCATGGAAGAACATACAATCTGTTTAAAGGCTATGAGAACACAAAACTCTCAAAAGCAAAAGATGAAAAAATTCGACTGCAATTTCTTCTGTGGGTCAATACTGATGTCTTTTATTTTTTCTCTAAAAATTACAGGTCCAATTAACTATTCTTTAATAGTTGTCATATCTTCTGGCAACAGAAAAGACACAGCTAAAGAGTTACACTTGCAAGAGTCTTAGAACAGATCTGATACCCAAAAATACTATACTTAACAAAGAACTCACACTGAACTCTGAAGGCTATTCAGACAGAGCAAGCAAATTTAAATTCCTGATTTCAGTGAAAGTAGAACTGGGAACAAATCCAAATATGCCATTAGATTAAAAAGACTCTTCTTATCCATTCAAAAAATAATAAAGAAGGCAGCAGCTGCTGTTGAATTTCATGTTTTCTACATCAGCAGCTGTTATATTTAACATCCCTTTCAGGACTATCAATGCTTTTTCAACAATGTGGCTAAACTCAGCTGATATCCTTAAGGATGGGTAAGTTCAGTCCCTACAATGCAGGTTAGAATTTTTGGTCAGCGTAATAATTTATTTTGTAGACAAAATTCAGATAAATAGTTTTGACCAAAATAAGGAGTAATGGCTGAGTCAGCAGTGCACCCTGGCAACCAGGAGGGCCAACCCTGTCCTGGGGGGGCATCAGGCAAATCATTGCCAGCCGGGCAAGGGAGGGGATTGTCCCGCTCTGCTCTGCAATGAGGCAGCCTCATCTTGAATATTGTGGGCAGTTTGGGGCACTGCAATATAAGAAAGATATTAAGCCATTACAGAGTGTCCAAAGAAGGGCAAGGAAGATGGTGAAGGGCCTTGAGGGGAAGCCATATGAGGAGTGGCTGAGGGCACTTGGTCTGTTCAACCTGGAGAAGAGGAGACTGAAGGGAGACCTCATTGCAGTTACAACTTCCTCACAAGAGGATGCAGAGTGGCAGGCACTGATCTCTTCTCTCTGGTGAGCAGTGACAGGACCCAAGAGAACAGCCTGAAGTTGTGTCAAGGGAGGTTTAAGTTGGATACCAGAAAAGGTTCTTCACCCAGAGAGCGGCTGGGTGCTGGAATAGCCTCTCCTGGGAAATGTTCACAGCACCAAACCTCAGAGAGTTCAAGAAGCCTTTGGACAATGCTCTCAGCAACATGGTATGACTCTTGGGGATTGTCTTGTGTAGAGCCAGGACCTGACCTCAGTGATCCTCGTAGGTCCTTTACAACTCAGAATATCCTCTGTTTCTATGAACCAGCAAGAAACATAAATGCAGAAATCCACTCTGACTCTTCAGTCCCCTTCTGTATGTAACAGCACTGTATGTCACAACTGGGCTTATAATACCATAACAGTCAGAAACATCTAAAGTATATCCTGTACTGCAGAAGCACTTTCTATGTTCTATCATACTTAGACAAAGTGCTACATAAATTTTGCTATATAGCATTGACATTATTGCCACAAAAAAGCTATCAAAATGATTTAATGTGTTTTGTATGATGACCATAATCAACTGGAATTATCTATCCTAACTAAAGCAGCCAGCCTTCCAGATTTTTCTTACTGATCCCATCCCTTGATTCAAACATGACAGTGAAAAAGGGAGAGACATAGTAAATGAATTCATTGGAGTTATAGTTCTGCCAGGAATCAGTTTAAATAAATATTATTAAGAATTATGAGCTATTTTCACAATCTTGTGCCATCTGCCAGAACTTCTCCCAAGCCAGGTCAAATTTCTGAAAATTCTTTCCTGGTATTTGTTATATAAATTATGTTTGCATTGTATTATTATGCAAATGATGTGATATAGACACTGTTTATTTGCTTTACTCTATAGGAATTTCTTCTGGGGATGAAAGAAAAAGAAAAAAGAGAGATAAGCTCTTAATATGCCTGAAAATCCAGGTTACAAGATCTTTAGACATTAGCAAGCAAAATTCAAACTTGGAGAAGACAAACTGTCACAGTAAAAGAGAAGTACTCTGAATCACACACAGGTATTTCTACCACAGCATTGCTACAGAAATTCTGGAGTGACAGTAAATCATACACTGCACAGCTGTTCTAAGTATTTGCCTCATCAGGATAATAAAGGCACCCAAAACAATACTTGCCTAAGGGACTGCCTCCCATTTCCACACATCAATGTGATAGGTACTCATAATTAACTTCATATAGCTTTCCAGAACTCATGCTTCCCTGTGCACTTCATTGCCAAAAGGAAGACCTCAAGAATCAGCCCAAGTTAAAACTTTCTGAGCTGCATCTCGTCAGGAATCCTAAAGACAGACACACCTCTCACTCGTTGACACTCTAGGCTCCTCTCTCTCAAGTAGAAAATCATTATAATCCATTATCCTGCTACTTCAAGTTCACATTAAAATTGTTTCACAAACACTTCAAGCTGGCAGGAGCCAATGTCATTAATATAAAGAAGTCCTACCCTTCATAAGCCTGTCTCCAGAACCTCTCCCCACCTCTTTCCTTACTTCTTTGTGCCAGCATGGCATTTCATGCTATTACACAATGGATCAGATCAGTCACCTTTAATTTAATTCAGATTGGTTTCCAAATCCAATCTGTCATGGACCTGAACAAATGCCCCTGCCAGGATATGGAAAAGGCACAGCTGAGATGGGGAATAACAAGCAGGGGAACAGGAAAATAGGGATTCTTCAGCACCACTACAAATTATACCAACTTAAAATATATCATGAAACAGTGGTCTCAAACATGTTCTCCAGAGAGGTTATGGACCCTCCATTCTTAAAGATACTCTAAACTCAATTGGAAATGGCTGTGAGGAGTCTCATTCATCTTTAATGCTGATCCTGATCTGAGAAAAAATAGCTCCAGAGTTTCTTTCCCACCACACATGTGATTCAAATTTGCCTGTACTGCTCAGCCTGTAAGCCTGGTGCTTACCACCACCATCCTCAACAGGGCAACAATAACTTCTCACAGGAGAGACAAACTTGTGAAAGGTAATTACTAACTTAATCCTCATTAGGTTTTGACTGCAGATGGTTTAAAAGTTATTTGTTAATAAGCTGAGCACTAAAAGAAGCCAAACATGAGCTGAAAGTAAATGAGTTCTTGAAGAATCTCTTAACCACTATTCAATTCAAAACCATTTTGTTTATTAACTTTTGCACAAAAGGGTGTACTCATATCTAGCAGGTGACTTCTACTGAATTCAGATAAAATGTTACCTCATCTATACTTTTCTGGTTACAGTCCAGGTGCATAAGTTAATAGGAAACTACCAGTGTTGATACTCCGAAATTGTTGCAAGGTTTTACTGAAAGCTCCTGTCCTACAATTATTGCAATTTATTAAATGAAATCAATCGCATTTTTTGAAAACAAAGAGTGCTTTTCTAGCAGATATATTAAATTAGGAAATAAACATTAACAAAAAACATTAATTTTAAGATTTGTTTTAAAGAATTATTTCAGTTATATAAATGACCATTTTTTAATTATAAGAAGTAAATTATTGCATGTGCAGGAGAATGACCTATGATCCCTAGTTAACATACCAACTCAGAAACCAGAAACCACAGCTTATAATAGATAATACACACAATAAATCATTACAACAACAGGGCTGGAGGCAATCAATCAGTAAAATATGCATTTGTGAAATAATTGGTCCTCCTAATTTTCTTTTCGGCCTCCTTCCCTCTGAGAAACATTGTGAAATATGTTTTCAAACGGATATTCCCATGCCCAGATGGGACTCAAAAACGTTTCTCTGTTTGATAACCTTTTAGCTCTGGTCTGTCCAAGTTCTCCCAAAATGCACACTTGGAAATTAGATCAGTGGAGAGGGTGAAAACACTGCAGGAAAGTGTGATGCTGCCTGCTGTGGCAAATGCTGGCTTCACACACAATGGACCACATACACCATTCTGGCCAATGTTGAGCGCCATTGCCTATATTTCTATATTACTTTTTTAACTTTTATTTTTTTTAGTTAATCTCTTAAGCAATACTTTCCTTCTTTACATTGACTTATATACCAATTATACATACCTGTAATTTTAAACAGCCTCTATTTGAGGGAAGGGAAGGGACAGTTCCCTGAATGGGGAGAATACATCCTTTCCAGAATCCTATTTCTCTGTCCTGCTTTCCCTATATTTTGTCCCTGGTTTGTCCTTCCCCCACACTGCACCTGCCATCTGGCACTTTACTGTACAAGAGTTGGCATCAGAGAGTTAATTTCAGGCCCTTTCATGTAAGGGCCTGTACCTTGATCCAGTGCCACCCCTAGATATTCAGGTCAGGGACATGAAGACTCTTTAGGTCCACTCACACCAGCTGAGACATGACAGTGATAGAGAAGCTGTCAGAAGCTCTATAATTTTTCAAACATGTGAGCTAAACATTGGGGATTAACTTCTATAGGCATATCCATAGGTACATAGACTTTATAAACAGAAGTTCCCCTACAGTAAACACATTTTTTCTTCCAATTCCTTTATCTTCCTCTTCTAACAGCCATGATGAAGAGTTTACTTACTAGAGCAACTTCCCTGTCAAATTTCAAGTTCCATTGTTCAAATACTTGCAGATATGACTAATTATTGGTGACTAGAGAATGCTTTTTCATAAACAACTCATTTTTTTCTTTCTGTTTTTTTCCCCAGGGCATTTATTAGGCCTAAAAAAATTTAAATGTTGCTTTTTTCTGCCCTCCCCTGTCCCCGATCATACACATCTGGAGAAAGGGGCCTCTGAAAAAATATGTTCATCAGCTTTAAATATAGGCATTTTGGTCCATGCCACATCATTACTTGTACTCTCTCGAGCACTCTTTGCAAAAGCAAACTTTGTGTTTGTTGCCTTTATACTGTCGCAGCTTGGGATCAAGTAGTAGTGGCTCCTAAGGTGGTAAGTATGACATGTTGACTCCAAGATCTGTTTCTGAGGGACAATGCAAAGTGTAATCTCATCTGCACATGGTTTTTTGCCTTATGAGGAACAGTTACACGTGACTAATCAAATAACTCCTGAATCATGAAATTATTAATGAGTACAGGCTGCATTGAGAAGAAAATGTATCTTCAGAAATGCTACTACATGACTGCTGTTTCTTCAAGAGTCTTCATTTGTTTCTTGGCAAGATGGTGCACTCCAGTATTTTGGAAAAATATAAGCATTCCTTTCTTTGAAGTGAGATATAATCCGTTTCTTAGCTAAAGATCTCACTTGTGTCTCATGGAGAACCATGTTCTAGACATAGGACAGCAGAAATAAAGTTTTGTTTCTTGAAAAATTATCTCTCCTCAGAGCAGGAGTTGGGTTTTGACGATTTGTGTTCTTCTAGTTCCTTTATCTATGCAAATACTCCATTGCTTTCTGAATTTGCATACTGTAGATTTTCTTTGATCAATGTATTCATTTATTACTCAATTTTCCATTTCAAGTCTCCCTGATTTTATTTACTGTCTCCTTGTCTTTAGAAATTTAGATCTGTTCAGCACACTCCCTGAAACATGATTTCAATCGTGACTTTGCATATGACGTCTGTTACTGCACGTAAACACTTTCAAAGGTACACAGGAACTGCCTAGTGCTATTTTACAGATATCCTATGCAGACAGTTTTGCTACTCTGAATCCCTACCCAGTGTATTACACCCGTCAATCATTTAATTTTCTTGTTGCTGTAAATCAGTTCTATTTCACCCTGAATTAGTGTCCTATCAATTTGATCGTAGACTGGAGCTGAAACTGAGTACATTGTGTAGGAAAGACTTTACAAAATGTTTCTCATGCCATGTTGACTACCTGCCCTTAGCAACTCTATCCTCAATATTTTACTTATGAAAAAAACTAGACCATGCAATCACTATTATTATAACTATTGGTTAAATCACAGCTATTGGAAAGCTACTGACTGGTACAAAGGACACAGTGAAAAAAAAAATATTCATTTGTTCTGGGCTTTTTCAAATAACACAGACGTGTATTCCTCATTTTTTCTGCTAAACAATAACATAACAATTCTCTTGGGAGAATACTTTAAATCAACAATGAAAGACACAAAAATGAATAATTGGCAGATAGAGAACATATTTGTGTGGGCAAACACTCGCAACTTCATCACATTCTCTTTCTAATTTTTGTTTTCCCTTTTGACAGGATTTGACTATACATGTTTTTCATTAGCCAGATCTCCAGGGTTGTGTTGTTCAAGTCAGAATTGTGCTTACATGAACCACAGCTCAATTTAAAAATTGAAGACTGTATTATGACTCAGGTATCCAAGGACAGATTTTACAAATGTGTTTTCCTGTACGTAATGAGTCTGCAGCATTCTGAAGGGCTCAAAGCTGAGACATGGCAACATTTAAAACAAGAGACATGATTTCAAACATTCTAGGTATAAAGCACTTCATCCATTGAACACCACCTCTGCTTTATTCATGATTAAAAGGTTGAAGTTTCTAATCTTCTGTATCTAGACAATCATTGCCAAAACTCAATGTGTAATAGCCTCTGTCAGTCATGTTAACTTGCTTGGGCTAAAGAGGCACCACTAAAAACAAAGCATATTAAGAGGATGAAGCAAC
Organism: Xenops minutus; assembly: GCA_035221455.1. Classification (NCBI taxonomy): domain Eukaryota; kingdom Metazoa; phylum Chordata; class Aves; order Passeriformes; family Furnariidae; genus Xenops; species Xenops minutus. The sequence goes on along the minus strand of JAWWEE010000122.1, from coordinate 47,921,498 downwards.
TCCCATAGAGTGTGAGAAGGGCAGACTGCAAACTCAGGAAACAAGTGTAGCCACTTTATAAGCATCTGAAAGTCGCTTCCACTCCATATGCCCAGGTGGCAAGAAATACACTGGATGGAGTCATGAGAAGAACACAAAGAGAAAATGCAGTGGGTAGTAGGAGAAAATTGTCCTACCTTCTTCCTCAGGGAATTAAGTGATTGTCATCAGTGCTGTACCTTAACTTTTAAAACTGAGTAGCACGTATTTCAACAAAAACTTCTCTTATAACCAGACAAGGTTATAAGAGAGGATTCTAAATGTCCTTCCAGTAGGGTTTATGAATACATTTTCTTCAAAAATTACTCTGAAACTGTAACTTCACAAGTGCATAAAATTTAAACATTTCTTAAAAGCTGCAAAATGGCAAAGTTTTCTGTGCAGCCATTATTTGACTTCTCCACCCAAATGCATTATAAAAGGATAGCACAGCAGCTGTGTCACAGACTACCTACCAGATAGTTCAGAGCTCCTAGCAGCTGCTATTTTGCCCTGGCATCTGCTTTTGCTACTAAAATTAAGTAGATTAAAACAAGTCTGAAACAAGCTTATACATATCCATACATCATTCATACACAATTAAACCTATCACAGACTTTGCATAATAGATATTGATTTAAATGTATGCTGATAGCTTCCTGTTCAAAGTCTTAAAAATTTTCTCATTAGCTATGTAAACGAGATCGGTGTGATCAGTCAACTTTTTCTCCTAACTACTTCAAAAGCCTCAATTAACTCTAAAAAGTAGTTTTTACATGACATCTTATTATTTTAAGAAGTCTCACTGTGCACTGTGTTAAAATAGAATAAAAATCAGTTTCACTGTAGGCAGGAGAAACAAAGAACATAGAAAAGCTTAGAGAGCAGTTCACAAAAGCAGGAAAAGGGAAATAGCCACATCACTGATCTCATTCAAGGGTTATACTAATCCTGACAAACAGATAAGTCTTACTCTATGAACTTTGATTCTTTTCCATTTTCTAAGAGGACATGAATGAAATTGCCTTCCTCTCCTTCCTTGTACCTCACCTTAAATTTGTTTTAAGCTGTTGTTAGCTTTTAATAGAAGACAACACACAAATTTCTGGATTTGTATTTTTGGACCTAGTATTTCATTACTTTATGTCCACAATGAAAATGAGATTTTTTTTTCACTTTTATAAATTACAGAAAAAAGATTAAGACAATGAACCAGGATATTTGACTGCATGCAGCTTACATACACACACAACTGCATACAGAAAATATTCACAGCTTCTTAGAACCTATTTAGTATTAACCTAATTTTCACTAGTTAATTTTCCCCACCCCAAACACATCATGTAGTCTTATTCTGACCTCTTTGACTTTCTGCAAGTCTTTACCTCGCTTCTGTTGTGTGTAACATAGATACTATAGCACAACAAAATATTTGTTACATAAACACATTAACATGGCAAACTCCTTTGTAAGAAAGAGTTTGAAAATCAAAGAAAGCCTTTTCCCTTCATTATATTATTTTCCCCTATAGAATTAACCCAAGGGAGGGGGAAAAAAAAAAGGAAAAAGAAAAAAGTCAAATTATAGCAGAGAGATATCACTAGATATCAGATCACAAAGTAAATAAATTACTTCAATCGAGAGGAAAAATAATGCTGTACATAAAGACACAGGCTATAAGTGCTACAGGTTCAGCTCTCTGCTGTACTGCATATTTCTTGCTTAGTCTTGGCTTCTCTAGCTATTTATGTTACAGTGTTAGTTTCTCTTCCTATCCTTTCTTAGTATTTTTCATCTGGTCTATAAACTTTCAGAGACAGGAGGCTGCCCATCAGTGCATGCTTGCACAGTATCCAGCATAAAAAACCGTTATCTCAGATGGACTCTTTGAGCCCTACCTGAAGATAAGCCATTTTGAAACTCTAATTCAGAGATATTTGACATGAAAAAAGCATATCGAGTAAAAAGATACAGAAATGCAAGGTGCATTGGAATTTTGCCTTGGGAGCATATTACACCTCCTAATTTGTGTTGCCCTCAGACTATTTTTTAGGCAGAGCTTAAATTCAGTTTGATCTCCAAAGATTTGAAAGTCTGGGGATCTATCAACAGAAGGTATTTCCTCAGCTTTCTGGAATACAGAGGACTAATGGAAGTACTCAAGCTATTCATTCTATTTTAAGAGGCAGCAAGACAGCAGTATTATGAGAATCCATAACCTTCAAATTTATTCCCAGCATATGAAGTTGAAATAAACCATGTGCACAGGCCTTCAGGATCTTACATAGCTAGCTTGCCTATTTTACCAAGCCTTTCAATGAAATATGATTATTCACAGAGGGCAAGAAATATTAGAAAGCATCATTCAATGAGTCTGTTTGCATTATGCAGTTACAGGCTGACCCATGAAAAACTTCTCTATTGATTTTGAATCTTTGAATTTTGCATCAATTTTGTCTTTAAAATACACTTTTTTTTTTTAAACCTGAAACCATTGCACACTAACTTTTTTGGATTTTTTTCTTTCTTCTTCTATTGTAGAATACAATGCCAGTGAGTTGCTATAAATAAACATCCACTACATTGCAGTAATTAACCTTTGGCCCACTCTTAGTGTCTTCCAGCAGTAAGGGAGAAGTCACTAGATTGCATTACTCATAACCAATGCTCTAATGACAGATCTTTCTTACCACAAATGAAGTACCAGTGTTGGGTTTGGTGGCAAGAGGTTGCAGGCTATACTACCCAAAAGGACAAGGTTACTACTGGGAATGTTTTAGAAGTCATCAGTTCACCACACGAATTAGTTTAACATGTTCTTGCACCACTGGTGTTACTTTTCAGGACTGAGTCACGTTCTCTTAGCAGTGCTGCTGGACTGTGTTAAGACAGGGTTTTTAGGGCTGATTTTGAAGTCATATTGGAAAGATCCATTCACTCAAGAAGGTGGAAGCTGCATGATGCCCTTACTTAGTATACAAATTATGGGCAAGTAATAAGAAACCAAAAAGCCTCACTACACTTCAGTTTTCCATGTTCCATTTTCACACGGGTTTTAGCTCTACTTTCAAAACTTATCTTTACTGGAAAGTAGTATAAAGATACTATTATATATTTTCTTAAAAGAGCAGGGCTAGCTGATTGTAAATCCAGTTGCTGAAATTAAATACAGCTCTTAAAGTGAATATATTTTCCCTGCCACACATGATTTTCACTACAGTAAGATACAGAAGAACAATTTTGAAGAACAGTACTGTGGTGTTATTCAGAAACCCCAATACCTAACTACACTGTGTTACACAAACACTTCATATGCCCTCTGCTTAGAAACTTAATCTTCTTCAAGTGTTAATGAATACAATATTTATAAACACATGAAAGATAAATGGGAAACAGACATAACTTTAAGTATCAGAGAAAAACTATGTAATGACAGCTCACTGGATGCCAAAGATTAATGCTTGTAACTTTCCTTCTTGTTGCTTCTTGTAATGCATTGTTAAAATTATTGCTTCCATGGCTTCAAGCTGCCAACACAGACTCCCTTGACAATACCTAACAACAGACATCTAAGTATGACAAGAGTTTTATTTCTTTGGTACTGTGTAAGCAGCAGTTGTCAAATTATGCTTTACATACATTAGAAACAATGGCTCCATAAAACAAAAAGGTATCAATAGATGAAAAATTATGATCATATATGCACTGACATTAGAATGAAATGCTGTAATTATTTGGAAGAACTGGTGACAATTCCAGTAACAACTATTCACCATACTAGTGTATCTTTTGTGATACAGAATGTTAAAAACAACCATAATCCCAAAAATACTCTACAGCATATGGACATATCCCCACTCATTACCATTAGACCCTTTCCACGTGACCCTTCTGCTTCTCCTTCAGTATGTTTCTACTTGCCAGATTCCCCTATTCAACAGATCTGCACCCAACATACACGAAGTAACTTGCCCCTATTATGCCAAGAGCTTTTCTCCAGATCTCACTTAAAGGAGTTATGGGGGAGAGCGAGAGGAGGGAAAGGCACTGGGGTGAGAATACAAAATGTTAAATAACTACTATACTCAGATATGATGCTTCTTAAAATCATTATTCTTGGCTTTGAAATACATATGTTTTCCTGCAATAATTGGGTGCTACAAGAAACACAGGAATTGCAAAGATCACTTAGTTGCCTACAGAATAAAAGGTATTCCTCTTTAAAGAGGAAATCAGAAGTTAAATCGGGACAATTCAGGTTTGGCAGACTAGATTTAACTAACCAGCATATTGTCAATCCACTCTTATGGTTCTTCCTGTGGTTGCCACTCCAGCTGCATAGGCTGCATTTTCAGTGACACTCATGGAACGCTCTGGAGACGTGATCACTAAAAGTGAAGCCAGATTCTAACATAATACTGCATCATTTACAGTCTCACACTGGATTTTTTTCCCCATTAAGTCTGCAGGGTCAGAACAGTTTCCTTAAAAAAGATTTAAAAAAAAAAAAGTAGAGGAAGCATTGTGACTTCCAGGACATAGGACAGGGAAATCCAGTTCCAACATTAAGAATTAATAGGAGAAGGTTGCTGCTGAGGGAAAAAAAAAAAAAAAAAAAAAAAAAACAACCAAAAACCAAACCCCAACAAAAAAAGCCAAACCAATCAAACAAAAAAACCCACACACAAAAGGAAAACCCTGACTCTAGAATCTCAGCGTATTTTGATTGCCACTTTGTATGTTCCAAACATTAGTTTAAAGTCTATGCTCTTTAAATTAGCAGGGCATAATATAAGCCATGTAAGAAACATGTCTTGAGGAAAGAAACAGAAAAAGTAGAAAATCTATCCTTCCACTACTCTGCTTATTTGATTGATTTATGAGCTTTGTACTTTTGACGTGCACCGCTTACTCTCAAAAGGTTTGTGAAAGTCAAGTTCCAAACAAGGGAGAATAAGTGAAGCAACAAAGAAATAGCCTGATCTGATGTTGAACATTTAAACACATCAATTTATTACCTGAACCCACTTTCTTATTTTGTTCAATATTTCTAGGGACAGCATCTAGTTTAAGGCTCTAGGTACTCAGATTCCTTAACTGGAACAATTGTAATACCGAATTAGAGCAGAGGGTCTATAACTAATAATGCACTCAATTAAATAGGATTAATTGAAAATTGCTTTTGGTAGGCTACCACAGATATGTACACAGGTGTATTTGGATTAAACCACTCAGCCAGTATAATGGTCAGTCTCATTCCACTGTTACCTGTGCTGCCTTTCCTCTACCCTAATCCTATCCATATAATCATCTGTACACCTTTAGACTGGGTTAATTTTCTGTCAGCTAAGTGAGCTTAATTGGCCAGTCCAGGAATCACTCCAATGCAACGGAAATAGCAGGCATATATTGTCTGGAGTGAGACTTTACCTTTCATTGTGTACTGCATTTTAGACCAGTTCTCACAGAGCCTTTTTCATAAGTATCCTATCCCTTCTAAACTGCACATCTTAAGACTTCTAGGTTCTTGTTATGTTATTTGAATCACTTTTTAAATTGTCATACTATTTTCCACTGAATTTTCCAGTGGAGATACTGGAAATAAGGAAAAATTACAATAAGGAGAAAGCAATCTACCCTCTCTCTTTCACCCTCCAGGAACATCAAGGATTGTGTACATTAAAAAAAAAAAATCACTTTTCCCATTTGGTGTCATGTTTTGATTTTAGCACTGTTAAACTCATTAATCCTTTTTCAAATAAAACTCAATAAAAAAAGTGCATGCACATGATAATAATGCCATAAAATTATGTAAATGCAGAAAAAATACATTCTCCTTAAACTTCCAGAGTAGTTTATGGCACTCTGAACATATCCTGCTAATCTAATACCATAAAATATATTTAAAATATTAACCTTTTTGAAGGAAAAGACTAAACAAATTTGAAGTTTAACCAACAGCCGCTCCACTTCATGCCAATACTAGACATATCCAAGGCATAAATGTTGTTATAAAGCATTCCATTTCAGCATACCCAGATTGGAGAAATTATGTACAAGAATTCTGGACAGGCTTCCTTAAGAAAATAATCCTGACTGCCCTAACATCACAGCAACAATTTTTTTTTCTAAGAGAACTCAATTGCAGTTGGTTTATCATGGCAGAAATGTTGTCAATAGCTTTGACAGGCACAAATGGTGCAATGAGAAGGTCATAGGCTCACAGTTTGGATCTTCTCTTGTCTGACTAGACAGCGAGTATTTTACCACAATTGGCTCTAGTCACTGACAGATTTTCATTCCCAAATACCTGTCATCACCATCAGTGATGCATTCAGGAAGAGCAAGATTACAGCCAAACAGCATGATGTGTTGATAGCAGCTGAGACGACTGAGATAACTGAAGAACTTCAGGAACTTCTCCATTTCAATACTTTTGACAATGGAAAGAACTGAAGTTACGGTGGTGTAGTTATACGGCAGCATTTGGCACTGGTTGTTGGTGATATTTATGCAGGCACCTGTGAAATCAAAACAATATATTTAGAACAAAAGTATCACCATTTAAAAGTTGGTTCAAAGTAAATATTGTACATATCATATATAAGCAATGCCTGTATCTCATAATAAGAGTACATTCTATAATGCTATCATAATAGGAAAAAAAAAAAAATTAAACCAGAGAAGCTTGGTAGCTTAGTTTGGAGAACCAAATAAGCTCTTAGATATTTTCACAGTCCTCTGACGGTGTACAAAACTGGACTACAAATAACATAAAACCAATTTCTTTCCAACAGAGGTTGGATCAACACACCATAAAAACAGCCTGGATACAATCAAAGGCTGCAGCTATGGAGAAAATAAACTAGTTTTGGCAACACCTAGGGGGAGGTAAAAAAAACAGTGAATGCGAATAATGACATGTGATAAAGCTGTTGATCAGAACAGCACGGTTCCTAATTATATGGGTCATTTCTGACATTGATCTGAATTAAGAGTTTTCGGTCTATCACCAGCTGTTTCCAAATGGACTAAACTAGAAAAAAGGGCCTCCTCCTACTCCAACAATTGCAATGCAAGACTACAGTTTCATGTTCAGCCCTGCTGAAACTAATTTGAACAGACCATTTTCTCTTTCCCTCTCTTCTCTACAGATTGTTCCCAGATTACACCACCCATGAACTACATCTGCACAAAAGTACACTGGACTAGCAGACTGCGCTGACTGAAAATAACCACCCACACTCCTTCCCAAAAGACCATGTGTATGGCACCTCCAAAGAACTGCAACCAGAACTGTAGCTTAATCTAAATCAATCTTTTTGGTTTAAAACACTCAATCATCCCTGTAATGACAAAGTCATGGCTCCTCACCCAACAGCAATTGTCCCTTCTGGATGTTTTTGAGGCCATGCAATGAACTAGTTCTGTACATCAGTCTGCTGAAAAACCCAGTCTTTTCTTTCTTCGTCTGCCCCATATTTTAATTTTTTGGTGGGCACAGGGTTGGGGAAAGAAAGAGGAAAAAATTAACTAAATTTTCTATTTCACTTGGATCAGATCATTGAGTTGATTAGCTTTTTGGCAGCAAAAAAATTTGTTCCATGACAAGAGAAGGGGCACTGCAGCAGCAGGAAGCAGTGGGTAAGATCAGAGCTGTTCCCAGCAGCTGAAGCAGTGCTTCTGCACAGTGTCATTACTGCCAAGCACCAAAAAGCCCTTTGAAAGCATTAGGAATATTTAAATTGCACCATCAGAGTCTATTACTGTCTGATGAAACAAAAAACCAACATCTTTACTCTAAAAATGGATTAATAAATTTTGTGCAATTCTGCATTCTGTATGCATCCATATTCCAACTTGCATTATAAAAACAGAGCTGGGATCTTTCCTCCTGGCATCAGCCATCTTAAATGTAATGCAGGTAAATGATGTCTTCAATAAAAGCTCTTGTGAACTGGCCTAAATCCTAGCTAGGGTATATTTTTATCAGGATTTTTGTAGAAGATCTGCAAAACATGCTTGTCTTAGGTATGAAAAGTATAACATAGTATATAAGAAGAGTATGTGGCCTGAAGATAAAAGTATGTGGCCTGATTTTCATAACTCAGGTCAAGTTTGCTGATGTTTCAATTAGAAAATAATATTTTTAATTCGAGGAACTTCTACAGAATTGAAAAATGGAACTGTGTCCAATTTGCAGTAGTGGTCATCACACACTTTGTTAGTGCTTAGTACACTCTCAGCACTAATTGCACAGTGGCAGCCCAAACATTCACTGGTAAAGCCTCTGTAAACCCAAGGAGTAATGACAACATTCACCTGGCTCTTTCACAGCAAAAATGCTATCAACGTGGCATGAAATCTCATCTTTAATACTGAAATGTCTTGGAAATTTCTAAGAATCCCACTCAAAAAAGAAAAATTAAATGAAACCCGTGCATTCTAACTTAGAAACAATTCTAACTTGCCTATGGCAGCAATTTGCAGGCTTCTTGATATGGGAATGACCATATCAAACAAAAAAATTTTTTCCCAATCCAAAGTTGCCATTTTCTCCTGACCTTAAAATGATCTTGTGACTCTGATTCCACAATTTCAAATGTGAGACATATGAACCTATATAATGCCTTTTTCACCTCCTCTGTCCTATTGCTATTGAATATCCAGATTGTCATGGACTTTTCCTCCAGATCAAAGGAGCACAGCATTTCAACTAGCATCTGTCTTTTCAGGAAAACTTGTTTCCAGAACTCATTACTGTCTTCAAGAATTTTAATACTTCTTTTAATTTACTATGACATCTTGGTACACTTTTCATTTCAATTAAAACAGAAGATGGATAGATTTTCTGGACCTCTCTCCAGCTATGAACGTCTTGTGTACAGTCCACCTGGGACCGACCAGCTGATACTGCATTTCAGATGTTTTCTCTGTAACTCAGAAAAAGCACCCCAGTAAGTAATTTTCTTAAGACCATCCAGCAGGAAAATCTACAAATTGTTTTCTCCATAGTTCAAGTACGAGAAGTTAAAATCAACTATTTCACAATAAAGCATAGTCTCTGCACTTTTATCCCACGAATGCTAACTTGAAAACATAATTTCCACAACTCACAGCATCCTCCATTTCCTGACATGAGGGATAGCTTGGCTGCTGAGTATGTAGGCCAGTTGGCTGTTCCCTTCTAAACACAATCTCTATTTCTTGCTGGCATTTTTCCACACTCTTATTTGTTCTCTTTCAGGACATGTGATACAGAAAATATCAAATCATCATTACAGAACAGCACACAGTCACATGTTGCCGTAAAGAGAGGGGAAAAATCTTTCCAAGACAACTTTATGTGGGTAAAGTAGAGAAGAGTTCTTTTACTTATAGAGTTTTGGGGTACAGAATATAAA
>JAWWEE010000122.1:47870006-47911976 GCA_035221455.1 Xenops minutus | reverse complement strand
GACTAACATGGTATCTAATTGTCTTAGCTCTGGTACATGTTTCTCAGGCATGGTGTTCCAGCTATTATCTGACCCTTTAGACAGCTAGCACAGGGTGAGAGGTTGCTAGCTGCTCTGAATGCAAGAAACTACTTAGAGGTATAAAAATCTACAAATTCATGAAAACCCTAAGGCATCACACATTACACTATTGAAGAAAATAAAAGGGATACATACACATTCTAGAGGAAAAAGAACAACATTTCTACAACTAAAAAGAGCACTAGTGGGATGCTCTTTAATACCTTGGAAAAATACGCTTAAATGCAGGATGACAGGTCTTAAAAAATTTGAGAAACTAATTGTATGATAATAGATTATTAAAACCAAAGTACTAGTGGTGTCATATTCATAAGCTTTAACACCACAAGAAAAATAAGGTCTGAAGGAAAAGATATTTTTAATTACAATACTTGATACAGATAGAATAAAGTATTATTAGCATTTCTGTCAAACAAAATTCAGGCAATGGATTGCAATACTTTACAAGTGCCTCCTGGCCTTGATGGTTCCACTGGTGGTTAGAACATACTGCAGTGCCCTCCAGCCAAAAGCTTCCACTGTATTAACTGCTGTTTTGTCTTTCATGGATGTAATTTATTTCTCATAATTAAAATAAAATTTGGATATAATTTCTTTATTTCTCTGGGTTTTGCTTCCTGTTACATGATTTAGTGTAAAACATGCCTGTTTTTCACAGCTCTCTCACTATCAGGTGTAGGTGTCAATGGGGGTTCGCAGGCTGGGCTCCATAAGTCCCAGTGCCAGACATGGACAGATCCAGTCACCACCAACAGATGACCACAGGGCACAGCTGAGCCCCCAGCCATGATGGCAGCACTTCTGGAAAAGCATGTTTAACAACGCAAAATCCTGCACAGGGCAGTGAGCGAGAAAATATAAGTATGAGAAATAATCCTGTGATCACCAAGGTGAAAGAAGGAGGGGAGAAGGTGCTTCAGGCACCAGGGCAGAGATTCCCCTGCAGCCCATGGAAAGGACCTGGGGTGGAGCAGGTATCCACTCTGCAGCCTGTGGAGGGCTCCACAGAAGAGCAAGTTGCATGTCCTGCATGTCCTGAGGGAACTGCAGTGAAGGAGCCATGCTGAAGCAGGCTTATCCTGAGGGGCTGCAACCCATCAAGAGGGCCCATGCAGGATATGCTCTGGAAGGACTGCAGCCCATGCAGAGATCCAGCACTGAAGCAGAGGAAACTGTGAGGAGGAAGAAGCAGCAGAGTGGAACTGTTATGGAATGACCACAACCCCATCTCCCTGTGCTGCTCACAGCAAGAAGCTGGGAATGAAGGAGTGAAACAGCCTGGGAAAGGAGTGCAGGGTGGGAGAAGGTGTTTTAGTTCCTGTATTTGTTTCTCACTATCCAACTCTGGTCTTAATATGCAATACAGTCAATTATTTTTGCCCCAGTCTGTTTTGCACCTGATAGCAATTGGTACATGATCTCTCTGCCTTTCACTCAAAGTAAGAGATTTTTCATCTTGTTTCCTCCCCACACTGTCCTGTTGAGGCGAGGGAGTGAGAGAGCAGAGCAGCTGGGTGGATATTTGGCAGCTCACAAAGGACAATCCACCATAGTCCACTAAAAATGTTCTTTCTTTTCAAATTCAAGTAACATGAAAGTATAATTGAAAACACTAAAACAATTCTAAGAAAGTTAGTTTTGACTCATGCATTGCTGTACTGTCTCTTTAAATATCCCACTTAGCCATCTCAGATTTGGATAATTTTTATGTGTTTCTTTCTGCATGAAGGTGACTGTAGCAGGGAAGATAAACGCCATGCCAACAAAACAGAACTTAAATAGAGACATTGGACTCAGAGTCATGTGGAAAAAATTCAGTGGTGTTGGGAGAGGAAGCCTGAGAGAAGGAGAAATTGTAGGTCATCTTTCTGTGTGGAAGGGTAGAGAGAAGCAAGGAAAATACAGGGACGCATCAAAGATGCAGTAACAGACTTAGATCACTTGGACGATTCCCACTAAGGGATGAACTTCTAGGGAGTCTCTGTGTCAGGCTGTATTGACTATATGAGTGCATAAATTGGAGGAAAACATAACATGGACAGAAAACAAAACTCAAGCTGTGGAAGGAGATAGCTTTTAAAAAATCTGAAGACTTCAATTCTTTTCGACTGATCAATATCTCTGTATAATTTGTACTTTTTCCCGCAGTCTAAAATTCTCAATTCTTCTAAAAAGTGCTCTGTTGGCTATTTTGCAGCTGTTTGGTCAGGATATATTTTGAATCACAGTTTGAAATCAATAAAGAAACTTCACAGAGAGTTTTTCCATACAAGTCAAAATATACCACTCAAATTAAGTCACTGTTTTCTTCATACTTTCAGGTTGGATCCAGTTCACTTGGCTTTGCTTTTAAATCAGAAAGTTAGAGATCACTGTTTTAAAATTTCTTTTTCTGCTTTCCCTTAGTATTTCCCCTTCAAGACTCCTGAAAATGCTTATCTTTCAGGCTTCTGTCCTAAATTTGGCACTGTAAACAGTGAGACAAAGAATGCATTTCATTTCTTCAACAATTTCAAGCTCTTCAGTGTCTGAGTAATTCTTGCCATCTATTGGAGACCCCCACTGTCTCCTCCCCAGAGTCCCTCTTATTCTGGATGCAGGGTAAATATCTCTTTATATGATATAACCTCCCACGTCATTACATTTCCTTTCATATTCTATCTTTACCTTCCCTTCACTTTCTGTGTTACAATGTCAGCTTCACGCTATAATTTCTGCAGTCCATAATTGTCAATGCAGCTCTTATTTTCAGATATAGCTTGTATGTTCCTATTTATACACTTTCTCCTCTACCCAAGATAAAACAATCATTACTTCCATTGAGTACATATTACCTTTCAATCATGAGTGCAATTTACCCTTCAACACACCTCACTGTGCTCGTGTTTCTTTGTTCTCTTCTGCTACTTGGATTTCATCCAACTTTTCTGCACTTAAAGGCTTTTGGTTTAGGTAAGATTTTTAAAAATTATTTACATAAGAATTTTAAAAACATTTACAAGGGTGTAAGATATTCAAATAAAAATCATTTGAGTCTATTTTAAAATTTATAGTATCTGGAGGATTTTGTTGCATTGTTATCTTAGTTTTGAAAAACTGTTAGCTTTATGTCACTTAGCCCTCAGTTCTACTTTTTTCCCTTATGGAATGCTGGAACACCTAGAACATAAATACTGCAGATATCCTTTTATCTAAATAACAAATGCAACAGTTGTTTTAATCAAAGTACCTAGTCATCCTTCAAAAATTAAATCTAAATAAGAGTATTACATTTGTTTTGTAAGCAGTTCAAAATTACAGATGTTCATGAAAACTTTACAAATAAAAATAGTGTTCCTAATTTTATTTTCCTGTATATTTTTAATCACTAAGCTGAGCATTTGAGACTGACATATCAGGATTTAACATCTTTCATTGGTTATCCAAAATGAGACATCCAGTTCTAAAAGGCATCGAACATTCACAGTGCACAAAGTCTTAAATTGAAGCTTCATCTAACTAGAGGTGAACTATTCTAATAAGCATTATTTGGATGCCTCAAATCAGAGGTCACAGGTATGGGAAAAGTTTCAGAGTCTCTCTTTCAGACCATGGGTGATTAAGGGAATTCTTAAGTTTAGTGCTGTTCTCAAGATCCCGATGAAAGAAATTGCTTAAAACTTCATATCCTTACATGTGGGGATAAAAGGTAGGCATAGACTACAAAAACAACTTTTTCAGAACTATTGAGCACCAGCACACCCCATTCAAATCAACAAGAGAGGTAGGTGCCAACTGATTTTTTAAAAGCAATGACTTTTGCTAATTTGGAATTTCAGTCTTGAGGATAGACAGCTTCTCTACTGAGACCATCTTTTAAGCGTGAGCTGAAATGCTTTCTGAATAGGGATGAGTTTAGCATATGCTCGGTTGTTCTCAATGGCTGACTTCCCTTTTAAAATGTGCTACTCTCTTGACTTCTATAGCTCCTTGAGATCTCATATGAGCCAAGACACATTGTCACCATAATACTGGAAAAATAAAAAGCTTGCTAAAGAGATGTTTATAAATGAAGCAGGTTCCAAATTCCAAATTCCTCATGACCAAGCAAAAGAAATTAAAGAAGCACACTGAATGAAGAAAAGTTCAACACTGTCTACTCATCTCTGGTTCCTGCTAGGATTCTCTTTAATTGCACATATTCCTTCTGTATCTACTGAGGTACATTTGCATAAAATCAAAACACCAAACTTCCACTCAAACTGATGCCTAAAAAGGAACATCATTTACATAATACAAGTCATCTGCCTTTGATTAGCTCAAAACTTCTGCTAGAAAAATTGACAGAATTCACTTCTGCATCTGTATTTTATGATATCTAGATAGGAGTAATTTTCATAATGATTCCATGTACAAAAAAAGAAGTTGTAGCTAATAAGAAGCTTATAAAATACAAATCTCAGGGTTCAAAAGCCTTTATTCCTTAAGGTTTCTTCACTGATGTACACCAGGCAACATTTTCCATTGTCTTAAAACTAAAACACAGGTCCTCTTACACAACTAAAGCATTCCTTTATTATATATTCACTTTCTAAAAAATATATCCTAACATCTGTAATTTCAAGATTAAAATTAATCTCTAATATTTAAAGATGGAGACATAGTGAGAAGTAAATTATTCTACAGCTATCTTTCCCTAACCTGATACCAAATACTACCACACGGGCTATTTGGCAAAAGAAGTCACAGGATCAGCATTTGCTTTGTTGCTGTGTCCCACTTGTATCTCCTCTCTTTAAAAAAAACAACCAAACAAAAAAACCCAAAACCAACCAAACAAAAAAACCCAATAAAACTACAGGAGGCTGTTCTATCACAATCAAATTTTGTAACATCCACACAGAAACAAAGTCATCAGTGATGGAACCCTCAGTTCCACAACACTTCTCATTTTTTTTGCAAGTGACAAACTAATTGTACCATGAAAGAGAGAGCTTATACTTAAAAGTAGCCATTAAGCACTCAGAAAGTGAAGGAAAAGACAAACAGAATACTTAACTCCACCCTGTTATAAAAGCACAATATTACAAACACCTATGAACAGCAAGGTCCCCGTTTCTAATAGCCTTTCTTGACAAGATTAAAATATTCTTGAGGAGCTGACAAGTATTTCTGTCTCAAAAGTGCTACCACAGTCAATCCATTTTTGATAAATACTGTGTCGGTAGACAACACAAAAGAAAAAGTGCATATGAACAGCAATACCTCCATTAGAAAAATGCAAAAAGGGATAGAAAACAATGGAAAAAGCTCTTCTTCAATCTGCAAAACCCAAACATTTCTCCTTTGCTAGAACAGAGATCCTCTACAGTACACTGCAAAATGGAAACATGAATTAAAAAGCACTTAAGTAAAAGCACCAATAGCTTTTAATTTTAGGTGATAATGGGCATAAATGATCCTGCTGATTTTAGGAACCCTGGTTTATCAGAAGCAATTTACATATGAAATGTAATGTCTTGATCACTAAAGAAAGGCTTAACAGGAGTGCATTTATACAGCTCTAATACAGCACAAAGACATAATCTTAGGAGAAGTAGTAGTAAGTCTGTTACATTTAGATGTGGGTAGACATTTGTCAAACTCGTGCCTCCTGAGGGCTCACACTCATGTTTCAGTAACAGTGATGGCAGCTTAAAGATATAAGCAGGATACTGTCAAGAGTACGTTTCTAACATAAGGTCATGACTTTTCTTAGGTCAATCAACACAGTCAGAAAAACATTTCACAAGACAATTGAACTGATGCAATGGCGCGATATTGCTTCCTCTCAACCATGTGTGCTTGCCATTTTCTTTGAAACAACTTTCATGCCAAACCACCCGAGAGCTAACTCAGCCAGTGTCAGAGCTGAGTCAGCTCATTGAGCAGACAACAAATACCAGTGCAGACAACAAATACCAGTGTATAAAAAACATACAGCACTGTATCATTCTGAGCAAAGAGAATGAGACACTTTCTCAGCACCACCGACCTCTAAACAAAGCACAGCTTATGTGGGGAAGAGGAAAACAAGATTTTGAACAGCAAATCCCGTCTGTGCATCTGAAATAGAAGTCAGACAACAGGACTAGCTGAAAATAATTGTTCTGCATTTAATTTCATTCAGCTAATGAATTATACAATTTGAAAGAAATGAGTCATTGTCAACCCCCCCTTGTGCTCCACAGGTACCAAAGGCAGAGGTGATAAGGCAACTGACCACCTGCCGTAGAGAGAAAAACAATTCATTATCTCCCAGGTCACAGAGAGGGGATTAGCCATGAGGGAAATACAACTCATATTTTAGACCAGAGTTGAAGTGTTATCATGATTATTTCTTAAGGCAATCTGTGCCAGCTGCTGTAGAGTAGAACACCACACCCAGCCTGTCCCAGACACTTCTTGCTCAGAGCAAGTCATAAATTCTGACACAGTAATTCTCCTGACCAAAGAACATTGCAAAAGGCTTGACTCTTCATCAAGTCACCTCATTTGTTGGAACCCCATTTCTTTCAGTAAGTTGTTTCCAGACGCTGCACTTCTTGGCTGAGGCACATATTTCTTTCATCCCTTGGGCAGGCACAGTTGAGAGCAGGTAAGCTCAAGAGCCAAAGCTGAAGCTGAACACTTACCCCTCATGAGGTGCAAGCTGGTCTGTATTCTAGATCTGGTATTTTGATTAGTCATTTCCTAATTAGAGGATTCTTTAGCTAAATTGAAGACATATTTCTAAGAACCTATGATTAAATAAACCAAAGGCACGTATTAAAAATTAATTTTAGGATTAGATAATCTATCATTAGAGGCTACTTTCTATGGCATATTAAGTTGGATAGAATTCTGCTATTGTTTTGAAACATGTGCATGACTTTAGCACTCTTGATAGGCTTTATTAAAAATTAAAAAAAGGAATTAAAAAATGGCAGATTCCACTGGACCCAGGCAGGCATCCAGATTTTTCTGCTTGGTTGTTTTTGAGCTTTTTCCTGACAAATGTGTTTTCAATAAGTGAAAATGAATGCTAGCTTCATTGACAACATTTAATTATGTACCAATATTGCTACATTCAAAACATAACAAAAAAACCCACAGTGCTTTGTGAAAAACTTAAAACAGTTTAGGTTATGAATAGGTCAGCATAGAAATAGGCGTGCCTGAAAAGTCCCAGTTGTCTCTGGTTAATTACCCATCTAGGATAGCCACATTACTCTTCTGATCTATTTAGTAAGAAATTAGGCTCCTTTTTTTCCAAGTGCATATCACAATGATAACTACACGTTCATTTCAAATAAAATCAATGTGAGATCTACCTAGAAACTAAGACCAGAATATAGCACCACAATTGCAAAGCACAACACCGCAAGTATATATAACCTGTGCTCTGCAATCTGCAGTTTTCTGCTTGGCAGGTTGCAGGGCAAGCTTAAAATCTGCATGTTGATCTTTGAAGCCCTGGCTAACTAAGGACTGACCAGTCTAACAAATTAATTGTTTTCCTTGTGGAAAATACCCACAACTCTATTTTTCAGAGGTATGTAGGTACTTTTTTCATTACAGCATTATCACTGTAAAAGACCATTTGCTTTAGCCAAAAACACTGCAGCCTAGATCTTCTGAATCTGATAGCGCATTTGGCAAAATGTATGTGGCAGGACATGAGATACAACCTTCTTGGTTATTTCTTCATTCAACTTCTACCAAGTCTCCTGTTTATATCACTGGAATTTTCTTTTGACCACTATATTTTTAAAATATTCTTTGAGGGCCTAATCATTTTTCTACCCCTAGAGTCCAAATGCTTCTGTTCACAGACAAGCCTAAGTGGCTACATTAATGGAGTTATTCTTTAGAGTTTTGATTGCACTATTTGTTTGTTGTGTGAACAAAGAAGAATTCTGACAAACTTTAACAGCCTGAGCAATCAGAGGTCAAAAGTGACCCTGTTTTTTAATGTGTAAAAGGAAAGTGTATAAGAATTTAACATTATTAAGTCTCTTATAACTGTGTGTCACTTCAGGTTGCAATTAAGTCTTACAAGCATTATGCCTTCAAGTTGCTTGTGCAAACTGAGATTTTTAAATCCTTCTACTGCAATTGCCCTTTGCAGAATAGAAAGTCCATTTATTTCTTTCAAATGAATCTACTAATAAATACTGATATCTTCCTTCAATGCTCTGCCTTATAGCTCATTGTTTAATTGCCTGTGCAAAAGACAAACAAGTTTGCCCATGAAAATAAGGATTAAATTATCTCAAACACCATTAAAAAAGCTGCAATGTTAAACTTTTTTCAACCATGAAAAATGCTCACATTCTACTCCCAATTTTTATATACCTTAGAATGATAGAAGTATTGATAGAAAAAATCCTTTAGAAGTCTCTAGCCAGCTTGCTGCTCCAGGGGAGATTGCCTCCAGCATACTGTCATCCATGACTTTGTCTGAGTCTTGGAAACTCCCAAGGATAAGGATCCTAGAGGCTCTGCTGGCAACGGGTTCTATGCTATTTGGTGGAAAAGATTTTCCTAATTTCTAGTATGAACTTTTGCTATTTTGTTTCATTGGAGAGTATCATTAAACATTAATTATCAGTCATAATAAAGGCAAGAAAGACAGATTTTGTGTATAGATTAGTAGCTAAATTAATTTTTAAATCTATTTGTTTATTTATCACTTTCTTAAATTCCCATCCCTACAGCCATTTCAAATCATGGTACTCATTATATTCTTCTTGAATTTCATATGATTGCAAAAGATAACAGTGACTGTAAATCACTCTTTTATCAATGCTCTGACCTTCCAATATTTGGACAAGAGTTTAGAACTTACCATTTTATATTAATGATGGTTCTTTATGTACACCTGGCTGCACTCTATCTATTATAATCCATAACAGACCACGCAGAAGCTTAAAACAGATCAACTTTAATCAATCATAAAGTCACATGTTGCTACAGATGTAAGGTGTAACTTTGGAAACAAAGACAGCAATCACAATATAGAAAAAAACATGTATTAACATAATTTTTTTGTTGAAATAACCCCACAAATACTTTTTAAAATAGTTTCAGGCAACCTGATGGGTCTGAAACAAAAGTCAGTAGCTGCACTTCTCGAACAATTATCTTAAGACATGCCTTGTTTCATTGTTCCCATTCTTGAAAGTTTCGTGCCAGACTAAGCATTTGCCACCTTGTTTAGCCTCTTTTTAAGCTCATGGTTCAATCTGACAAACAAACAACTGCTTAAGATACAAGCAACAAAGTGCAAAACCCCAGGATGGATGTATAAAGACATAAAACTGAAAGCTTTCTGTTCTTTAAAGTTTGAAAGGTACACACATCCGTAACTTATGAAGCACACACCTGTCATTTAAAAACTAGAACAAAGCTGACTTTGCTGTTACTTTGATAGAGGGAATTTCCCACTCTAAAGTAAACCACACTGCTGAAAGGCCAAAGAATAAAGACATGTGGAACTTCAAGGAGGAGGGAATAGTTATTCATAGCACTTATTACAGTATTAATCCAAATAAATACTTGAGGTCTGTTACATGTCTTACACAGAACATTGTTTCGTCAGATTGCATTTGGAGAGATGATGATCCACAAACAGAAGAGTTGCAATAATGAGCCATTAAAGGGAATTGAAATCACAAGCTTAACTAGAAATAAATGTATGAAAATGTTAACAACTTCATTACAATTTTTACACATGTATTTGAAATTTTTGACAAACTTGCAGTTAACCAACTGCAATCTTTTTAAGAATCTTTTGGATTTCAGCTAATACATCTCACATGTCAGAAACTTACGGTTTTCTTGCCAAGCTATACCCATGCTTCATAAGAAACAACAATGGAAAAACAGGCAAACTGATGAAAACCAGGTTCTTCCTATTGAACTTAGTGAAAATTTGCCATGTATTTTTCTTCTAAGTCATTAATTTTTCCATGTTAAGTGCAAATATAATTTTAAATTTCTGCTAAAGAAGAAAAGCAGAATGGCTCTAGTGATTAGCTTGACTAGTGAAAAAAAAAATGGATTTTTAAATGAGGATTGTAACGTCAGAATTTTAGGACAGCTTTTTCACTTTCTTTAATTTTGACGGAAAATGTAGATATAATTGCGACAAACAAACAGAAGCTACTGCTGGAAAACACTCTCAAGCATGAACTCAGTCACCAACAAAATTAATAGTTACCATATTAGCCTACTCATGCTTGCATCTGCATGAAAAAAATACAGTTGAGTGGCTAAACTCCTGGTGTGATACTTAGGAGACTGTTTATGCTCTTCTGTGCCAATATGAAGAACCAAAACCATTTTCCCTTCCACAGAAAATCATATTTTAACAACACTTTGGTTTTTTTTTCCTTAGGAAAAGAATAGCCCTAAAAATCTACAATGACCCTATTGTTGCTATTACTCCTATATAGTTGGGTCTACTCCAACCTGTATGAGTAATTAAACGTAAGTTGAGCTAAAAGACAAAGTGATTTATTAGATCACTGCTGGAAATAGTGGGGATTAGGAAGACGCAAACCTATGGACTGAATTTGGATGCAGTTACTGGATACCTTAGCTTCAGTAAAAAAACATATCTTTAGTATGAGCAGCACAAGGCAGGGAGAGAAGAATGGAATTTCTTGTTTCTGTGCCACTTGTGACATAGCGCACCCAGCTATCCCCAAAGTGGTTTTCAAATTACTCTTACCAAACAGAAAGCTGGATCAGACTAGTTCTTTGTAGATTCCAATAGTGGCAGAACACCAGATACAAAGTAAGAAATGCTGGATAGAGACAAAGAAATTTGTTTCATGTATTAACTGAACATAGTTAAATGACAATGGAGAGGATTAGGAGAACCTCTAGGCTGAGCAGGGGACTGCAAATGAGTTGATCAACCCTAGACGTGTTTGAAATGTGAAAAGACCCAAGGCTCCTCAGCATAATATTTGTTATTAGGAAAACAATAAAAGATGGAAACTTAAATGCTGTGAGTTTTGATACAGACTTGCCTTTGCAAAGACAAACTACCCCAGTTCATTCTTCCAAGGAAATGTTTAGGGCTGGGGGGGATTTTCACCCTCTTGCACACTTGTGCAAGCACAAGGAGGAGCTGAGCAGGAACCCACCCATGTTCATTTGGGATGCGTGCTTTTTCCTAAAACCTTGTCAAGTACATTCAAAACAACCCACAGCTGGAAAAAAAACTTGCGCCTCGTTTCCGCCCACCTCGCTCTTCCCTCAGTTCTTCTCCTAGCGGAATGCCCAGAGACGCAGTGCTCTCCCCGGACTCCCCAGAGCACCCAGGCTGCTCCTCAGAGGAAAGCCCCTGCCCGCCTCCTCTTCTGCCCGCCGTGCCACGGCCCCCTCCCACACGGGGTTCCTCGCCACCCTCCTCCAGAGCTGCTCTCCAGCCGCAGAGCCCGGTGCCCGTGTTCCCCCCGGAGCGCCCCGGCCCCGCTCGGCACCCGCGGCAGCGGAGCCCTCTCGTGGCGCCGCCACAGAAGGGACATTACATGCACATTGGCACGCAAGGAACAAACTCCCATACTAATGCCCCTTGTCCTCACTGCATATTCCCGTCATGTATAGGATGTTTTTCTGGGAAGAATGTCAACCCTCGCTTGCTCTACTCCTTCCTGTCACCCCAAATTAGCAGTATTACAGAACAGCAAGTCTGCTTCATCTGAATTAAGTCTCCCACTATATTGCCTAGCTGCAGTCTGGTTTTGTTTCAAAGAGAAAAAAGTATCAATAAAATTCTGCTAATACTTACCTTGGAAAAACGTTCTTTGTTCTTTATGACAATTACCATCTAATATATGGTTCTTTTTCTGTTAAGCATTGATTGACAGATGAACAGGGTAGTACTACATATACTTCTAAATTCCATAAATAAACACTACTGAACCTATTGGTTCACCTAAGACTTCCTTCCTGATGTTTTTGCTAACAGAAAACTCTCCAATGAACCATTCTCATGACTTATGACCATGGCTCATGCCCTCAGAAAACTTTTAAACATGAAGTCACACAAACTCAAATCCCTCAACAGGAAAAACATATTCCTTCACTTGCTTCACAACAGAGAGGTAACACAGGATACATTTGACTCAGAAGCTGGCCTTTGATAGGGCCAGCCTTATATGCCCAAGAAAAATTCTAAGAATATTGGGCAAATATAAGGAACAAACACCTAGGAGTATAACAGCAACTGCTGGCAAGGTAAAATCTTGAACCTTCACAAGTCTGAAGTTGCCACTGAACTATTGTGTCTAAAAGCCTCATTTTAGAGGCCAGCCCCTCATGAAGTTGCCCAAGCATTTTCATACTTTCTGGTTTCCCCATCATCTTGTGGCAAGGAGTTTCATGCTGTCTCCTCTTTTTTCTTTATTTACTTTTAATTTACTGCCTGATAGGGAGAAAAAAAAAAATAAAGGCAACTCCTGATATAATGAAAAACAGTGAGTAACTGTTCCGTTTCACCAAGACACTCAAAATGGTATTAATATCTAACACAACCCCTTACTCCTAAGCCAGCTGTTTTCCAGAAGGAAGAGTGTCTTCCTTCTCTTTAGTGCCTCCTCATA
Source organism: Xenops minutus (assembly GCA_035221455.1). Lineage (NCBI taxonomy): Eukaryota > Metazoa > Chordata > Aves > Passeriformes > Furnariidae > Xenops > Xenops minutus. Next base: position 47,899,278 of record JAWWEE010000122.1, on the reverse strand, counting down.
TCTAAGTCATTTCATGTCTCTGCTGGTCTACTTGCCTGCTATTTGCCTTTTTCAATTCTATTACTGTCTTTCTGAAGTTATACACTGACATAGTGAGATTTTCTGTTTTGTTCTTTGTAGATTCATGATGATACCTAACACTGTTTGCCTTCTTGACAGTCATGGATGACTGCAGCAAACCATCAGGTCCCTTTTTTGGTGGCAATGCTAATTGAGAGTCCAGTTTTGTATTCCATAGAGTAAGCATTGTTCCCCACTCTCCAGCATTCTTTAGCATGTATTGGTACTAAATCATCTAAACATCTTACCAGTCACTGCCTCCACTATGAGACCTTTATGTGGTTCCCAGCTATTCATTTTAGACAGATAAATCTCAATTAGTAGAAATGTTGTTAGTTCACTATTCACTGTTTCCCTTGATCAGGAAGCCCTGCCTGTAAGACTCCATCAGTAGCCTTCTTCACTGTGGAGCATAACCATTCAGTCTCATTTTTTTCTTCTGTCTTTTAACGAACATGTAATGTGTGAAGAGTATCTTTAAGACTTCTCAGTGAATAGTCTTGTTAACAGCACTTTGGAAAGCCAAGTATGTCGTATTAACCAGCATTTTTACTGACTCCTTTCTAATAAATTTGTGAGGTATTGCTTTCCTTTGTAAAATGACTATAAACTTCATCTCTCCCTTATTGTATCATTCATTCCTATTTATCCACTAATCTACTCTTTATTAAAATTTCTGCCAAAGAGCTTCCTTCTGCTTCAAGGACTTTTCTAATAATTGATGTCATATGTGCCAAATTTCATTCTTCTCTAGTTAGTAACCCAGTGTTATTTTGACGTCTTGACTGAATACCATATGGTCACAATGTTGATAATTTTTCTTATTAATGTCTTTTATTGAAACTGTGGTTCACCAGTAAAGCAAATCTGGTGCTAGGGATACTAGTATCAGACCAAAAACATAAAAGCCACAGGAACAACAGTCCACATGTTTTCAGAGAATTTTGTCTGGTTGGCTTTGCACTGGCAGTCTCTATGTTACATGACATATCATTTGTCTTTCAACATCCTGCATAAAATCAGCAGAAAGTCCAAGTTATGCATGCTTACTAAAACAACAGAAATGCATTCACCACCCCACATTTGAACCAGATGAAACTTGAACTGATGGATGATCTGCTAGTGTGCATTGATGAAAGAACATCAGCCTCACACTTCATTTAGAGGTTAATTTCCTTATGAGATATGCTTAAAAAGCTCAAACTATTGTTTTACATGGGTTCAAAAATTATCATGTCAGTTCATAGAGAATGTTTATTGGGACTCAATGCAGATCACTGGAATCTGCTACCATGTAATGTTGAGGTGTCGTGGTATGCTAGCCCTAGTTTTCTTCAGGCATGTGCTAATTCATAGTTGGATTCAGACACCAAGTAAGAGAGACTTAATTTGATCTACTACCACCATTTTCATGTGTTATGTAAGTTTTACTTGTCCAAAAAAAATCATTTTTACTCCAACAGATTATTCCAGTTTCACTGTTATATACCTCATCTCCCAGTCATACCTCATCTCCCTCCACATCAAAATACATAAGAAATTCCCGTAGACATTAAGCCATATTCTCTGTTGCCTTAAGGTTTGCTGCAAGAAGCAAAGCTTAGTGGGAAAAGAGAGATCAAAGGGACCAAAGATCAGTATAAAGAGTTAATTTGCAAAGGTTAGGACAAGAAAGGTAGTGAGGGGCACTATGTGCTAGTCAAAATCCCCTGCTTTCTAGTCCTCCACGCCTTGGACAGCCATGAGAACACAGTTACTCTGAAAACAAATTCTTCTGGATCCCTAAAACACATATATATATATATATATATATGTACGTGTGTGTATGTGTATATATATGAACATTTTTTATGTATCTACACACAGAATTAAGACTTCCACATTAATAGAGATAAGCAAAACACTTCTAAGTGGAACCAAAGACTAACAGGTTATTGATTAGTAATGTACTAGTTCCTGATGTTTCTGATAGGCAGAGAAAATCTATTCCAGTTTGGGATGTTTGTTTGTTTGCTTGTTGGTTGATTTGTTGATGATGTTTTAGGGTTTTTTAAAAAATCTGTGGTATTTCAATTTTGTCTTTGAAAAGCTTTTATCCTTTTCTCATTACACAGGAGAAACTACCTCACAATAGAATTCCAAGTAGTCACACCAACTAAATATACATGCAGTCATACTGCTGTTGGAATGAACTGCATATACCAAAATAGAACACTTACTTAGAAAGTCCTTTACAGGCTAAAAGTACCTCTCTATATAATAGCAAACCCCAGATATTTGAAACATTAGAAATCCAGACCCAAGGCTGTCCTAAACCACTGTAGCACTGTCCCTGTGTCAGCACCACATGAGGGAAAAAGATAATGCCCTATAGACACACATACGCATATTACATACACATATTATATCCATCTCGAAAGAGTTCATTCCAACATGATAAGAAAAGGGAAAAGGGTTTTACATTGTTTCATCTATCTCAAACAGGTATCTCAGACATGATGATGGAAATATCTGTGGTGTAACTTACTATGCACTGTTGCTGTTCCTTGGTGCAGTGATAATAATTAGCCAAGTTGCCAAAAGAAGTAAATAAACAAATCACTAATAGGTTTAAAGTGTCCATTTATATATATTTGTTCTCAGTTTGGGGTGCAGGGGGAGAAAAAGAGATAATCTCTCTAAGAAAAATCACTTAGCAAACAGAATTTACAGAAAGCCTGCACCATTGAAATGGCCTGTGAAGTCACTACAGTCTTGGGGACAGAAGAAAATACTGACAAATCAGTGATTTACAATAAGGTGGGGAGTTTAGGCTAATTTTTGAGTGAGAAAATAACATATCACTGTAACACTCTCATTTTCTGTGTACCAGGTTTTTAAAAAAGAAAGTTTTATTGAAAGGTTTTTCCTACTATTATTTCACTCAAGAAAGAACAAGAAAAAGAGAAAACTGAGCTGTTTCCCAACTTTTATCTGCCTGATTCATGAGGGGGGTGAGGGAAACCTGCTGAACAAAGAATGCTTTAAAAAAACCCAAAACAAAACAGCAGAGAAAAAAATCTGAGATAACTAATATCAGGTCTTACATCTTAACTGAGCACAGAATCAAACAGAGAAATGACACACAGACTTGCTTCTCAAAATAACATGTAATTCAGTGGCCTTTCAGAAGTGATCACCACTGTCAGACACCATCTCTTCCTTTTCATTTTACAGAAACTTAAAAACTACTTTTAATGAAGTGTGTCACTTGTAAGCCACTATCTCCTTTCATCTTTTCCAGATCTCCCTATGACCTGGAATAAGTTTTACTTTGTGCTCTAGTGGGATCAAGAGCAAAGGAATGATACGCAGTTTGAGTGAAACAGATTAATTTTATTATGGTAGCTGTGTGTTTCACTTGTGAGCAAAACAGTATCAGGGAACCTTTCACTACCACTGACATGATGAATCAGCAAAATTACCATGACATTAATTAAATGCACCTAACTTCGTATGGAAACAAACAAAAAAATCCTGATCACCATTAATTTTTACTATTCTCTCTTCACATTTTGATTATATTGTGCAGAAATGTCACTGGAACTGTATTGCTACATAGAAAAACTGCTTCAAATTAGAGAAGAATTTATCCATTAAGACAGAAAGAGTTGTAGCTGCAATCCTAAGTTCAGGAAGGTAATTGCCACATATAGAGTTTTAAAGAAACATGAAAATTTAATCTAAAAACTTGATACAGCTTACAATAATTTTTTTTCAGCCTTGGTAAGCATTAATGATAATCACAATTGATGAATGCATTGTAAGTTTTCATATCTGACAGAATTTACTGCATCTTCTTTAACAGGTCAAACAAATGTTCTGATAAGAAAACAGTTTCTTGCAACGTGGAATGTGAATGACAAATTATCAAAAGCACACATTCCTTAGAACTCGTGGGAACACACTGGAAAGCATGCCAACAGTATGCCCTGTAGTTTTTGAGTCAGAATTATGGAGCCAAATAAAAAGTGAACTTACTTTTTTGATTCATTTTTTGTGATGCAGATGGACGGGTAGGACTTAATACTGGCAGAGTGGTCATCCTCTCTGTGTTGTTAAAGGATGCATCTGTAGACCACAAAGGCACCTCCTCTGCAGTGGCAAACAGCTGGGTGTTGTCTTCAGAGCCCTCTGCCAAAGCAGCATCATATGTAGGTTGATGATTGAGCACTGTGGCTTGAGTTGGGAGAGCAAATGAACTTTCCTGGAAAGAGTCTCTAAATATATTTGAGTTCTTGTTCATTTGGTCAATGTGGGACAAGAGCGTGGTGGTCCAGGAAGAAGGCTGTGTGCTGAGTTCCATTGTGGGTTCAGTCTTGGAACTGTTTTCAACCATGTTCGGTAAAAGATCATCATATGTTTCAAAGTCACCATTAACTGTGATGACCTCACTTCCATTTGAATAAAAGCATGTTTTTTCTAACACTCCTGGAAGAGAGGAAAAAAAGCACCACAATTACCACCCATCACCTGGAAGAACAAGTGTTACCAATCTGCTTTGGAAGGTTGATAATAAATATAATGACACAGATTTGAAATTAATATCTATTTCCAAGTTAAAATGAAAGAGAACTAAATTTAAGAATGCAGCAACAAAATAGCAGTAGCACATAAGACCAAAACTTATAGCTACTGTAGGATAAATAGAGAAACAAATGTTTCCATGAGCTTCAAATGTTAACCTTACTTATAGTAGATCACTGAACTCTTACATGTTTAAAACCATAGAGCGTGATTTCAAGGAGCTCTAACATGCATTCATTCTATTACAGTGTTAACCAGACTGACAATACTATTTTTTTCTTTTTCATAGTACCAACATCTTCAGAAATCTAATTCTGAAGCTTCAAGGGAACCAGTACATTTTTAATATACTTTATATTTACTAAGTTTTAAAATAAAAAGAGACACCGTTTTCTCTATATAAGATTATGTAATTTAACTATCACTGCTAAATATAGCTCCCTGACTGTGAGTAAATCTTTATGTCTAAGTTCTATTGGAAGAACCAAGGGGAACTTTATATATATACATGTTAAAGTTTCTGGTTTTCCACTAGCAAATGTTTCAAATAATTCAAATAATTCATTGGGATTTGGAGGAATTTACTGTGTGCATTTTACAGAAGCAACTAAAAATCTCCCACCTCCAAATTATTTCAGTAGCATTTCTTTTTGTTTGAGTCCTCTGGTCAAGCCAAACTGGAGGAAGGAATGAACTGGAGTTTCACAAATAGGGACCAGTATTAAAATGATTTGCTAAAGTCTAAGGAATTGTGAGTGGTTCTGCTCCGAAATTGCACTCACTTAAATGTAGCTTTATTTGGATGCTTTGTTTCCAAATAAAGCATCGTATTTCTATAATTCAAAGCCTACTTTGTTTCGAGTTTCAAATGTCACTAGTTTCTTTGCAGTTTTCAAAAAGTTAAAACAAGCTTTTTTAACTTAAGAATAGTTGAAGGTATTTTTCAGCTTCTCCCTAGACTCTTTTCTTCTCCTCCACTCAGCATAAAAATAGAAAAAGTCTGTAAAACGTTTGTCCCAAAGATCTATTAATAATTATTTAAAATTAAAGTTAAAATAATTAACTATTTCTATATCACCAAGCAGAATAGCAGGCAATACATTACAAGACAGGTAAACTCATGAAAGAAGTCTGAAAAATCTCTTTGGTTTAATACAGTGGACAAATAAATACTGTGAAGCAAAATACTGAAATTACCCACTGGATTCTCCACTGGAAACTACCCACTCTTCTCACTCAGACTCATTTCATTCATTTTCAGGAACCACAAATAATAGCTATGTCTGCCATTACCTGTAAGGTCATTTACTTCTTTCACTGAGATCCCCAAATGCTTGTTTGCTTCTTCAGCCCATCTTTCCAACAATAGCATTGTTTTGTTCTATTTTCACAGTTTCCTAGTGATAACAACTTCTCTTCTTGACAGGTGGACCACACAATGAACCTCTTCTACACAAAAGACCTTCCTAATTGCATCATCTCAGCTGACAATGAGTAGTATTACAATTCTTTTTAACATTTTTTCCCCCAAAACTAACATGAGCCTGGGCTCTGGTACTTATGCCCTTGATGTAGACATAGACCTCTGGCAATCCTGACTAGCTAGCTCTAGATCACAACTCTGTTTCTACTTAGTATGTAAGAGTTTTGGGTCACCTTCCTGAGTCATCTTCTTCCCCAGCCCACATTTTCCTCCTATCTTCTCCCTTTTCCCAATGCAAAGGGAATTTAAGTGCTTGAACCAGGCTACAGAGTCCACTCTCTGAGTCGGGTTCCCACTCACTTTGATTTTCATGCTTCCCCCACCCTCTCCTCTAAAAATACTATTGTATATCTTCAATCTTAAATTAAGCTTATTGGAGATGTTTTTATAGCATGTGCATTTAAATTTTAAGATATTTAAGAAGCAACTATATTTCAGTTTAAAGATACCTAAGAAAACAACGTGATGCTTTAAAACAATCAGCTCTTTTTTATTGTCTTCACTAAAGAGAAATTAGTTACCCTCTATCATCGTCTGCTAACAGCCATACAACACATACAGAACATGCATTTCATTCATGTATACATACACACTACATCCAATTATTATTCAGATTTGAGTTTGTACAGAGCTGTAGATAGTAAATCATAAACCAGATAGTCAATTAGTTGAGAAATAGCTGTAACCATTTTGGATTTGTGTCTCCAGCTACAGCTGGACAGGACCAGATGACAGAAACAGACAGCATGCTTGCCTTCACTGCACTTGGTACAAAATCAAGGAATTGGGACCAGACTGATTCAGCTCAAAGCAATGCTTTGCTAGTAGTTTTACTGATCATTTTCCAGTTGCTGTTCACTCGGAGGGAATGGACAGTTACTTAAAACATAGTTCACGTAAAATGGGCAGTTAAGAGATTTAAGAAATAGTCACACTGTTTAAGCTATTAAATTGAGGTTTTGGCAGTGTAAACTGTGGCAGATTTCTAGCAGTTCACAGCAGCAAAGCTCAAAAAGACCATGTTTGTTTAAAAGCTAATGAAACAGAGCAAAGCAACCTACCAAAGTATGTGTAATGGATGAGCCAGTTACACAGGGAATAAAGCACTGGTTCACTACTACAACTAGCCAGCATGTAGGCACTTTCTCCTGCAGGGTTTGGAGAAATGGGCACATCACTGATACTGTGAAGGTCCAATCATATGCCAAACAATTCCATATCAGTCCTTCCTTCCCCCTTTAATTCATCCCTCTATTTCTCTCTTTCCTTTCAGTGTACTCCTTTATCCAAAAACCACTGCCATGTGCTTCCACTAGGAGGCCAGAGAATAACATACCAATTTCCATGCCAAGTGTGTGATTTACTGAAAAAAACTTTGTAAGCTTCTGTGACCCTCTGACTTTTGTCATTCCCTTCGACCACAAGCATCTACAGATCTTGGGTGCTCCCTTCCCCTTAATGGTGGGACATCACATGGGCCAGTACAATTAGGTTCCCAAACTGATACAGGAATCTTGACATTCGCATGTCCCTTTATAAAGGTGGAAGATCCAACAGCTACAAAGCTAAGCCTAGCAGTTTTACTATAATGACATTTTCCTGATGTTTATTCTGTGAAGGATCCTCATTCCCACCAGGGTTGACAGACTCAGAGATATTCAAAATATTATTTCTGCAAGATGCATAAATGCCTAACACCGCACATAGATAAAAGGGTATGCAATTAAGCCTGAGAGGCTTAATTGATGTTGTTCTGCAATGCGATCATATGCCCAAAAATTACATCTGAACTGGAAAAGTCTGACATACATGAAACCATTCTTTATGTGTGTCCTAACACTTGCTCTGAATTCTACAGAAAACAACAGACAAAGCATTATTTGTGGATGGTTATTGGGAGGAGGTAGTAGAAGACCATATAAGTGTGATTTGAGGATACTGATGTGAAGGAATGTGAGGATTGGGACGCTTACCATAGAATGTATTTATCACTGTAAAATAAATATAATTCATTTTCCTTTGTGGTACTGTAACTATAAAGCGTTTTGTTTTCCCAGGTAAATAACTGCAATAGAAAGCAATTATGGTACAATATTAATAAAAAAAAATTGGTATAATGCTAACCAACTGTGAAGGACTTTTTAAAAACAGTATTTCAAGAAGTTTAGAACACTTTCTATTTGCAAGGAAAAGAATGAAAATGCCAAAGGTTTTTCACTCTTACAAATATGCTGATTTTTGCCTTTGTAGTACTGTCATACTATTCATTGATTAGGAATATTTTTTCAGTGTAAGCAAAATGAAACGCAAACTACAGATTCTAACACAATTTGAAGGGGATCATATATATCTCCATTTTCCAGAAACATTTAGCTATTCAAACCATGTATTCAGTTACTGTTTGTTTTTCTTGAAAATAATGAAATTATACTGTACTATACCATACTATACTATACCATACTCTACTACACTTGCTATAATCCCCATGAAAAAATTATGGACCAGTCTTACTAGAAGGCTTTTGATGTCTGTAGGGGTCAGCTGTAATTTTAAGATGTCAGTAATCTCAATCATGTGTGATCAAGCCTTTTCTTCCTCCTTCAATTTTATACTGCCGAGTTAGGTCTTCACGGTCAAGGTCTGGAATGTTAGGTCTTTGACAGTTTAAAGCAAGCACTATTCCTATTCCCTTCTGTTCTCTGATGTACCACAGGCTTTCAACAAATTATTATGGTCATGGTTTAAAGGCCAGACTTCCCTCAAAGCAACTGGTAATGCCTCTACATCCGTGAATGAAACAACAGTCATTCCTTACAAAGTTTTCTCCTACAGGTTGACAAGCACACTATACTCCTGGTGAGAGACAGCAGAGCATGCAGAGATATAATGTAAGTGCTTGAGAAAAATCAAAGCTAAACAACTTACATAGATATTTTCTTCTAGGACCATAACAAAATTTTTAGTCAAAATAACGTGTACTCTACTGGCAATTTGTTTTGTCCTTTCTTTGTACACGATTCTAACAAAATTACTTTTTCAAGGGCTTTGCATCATGAATAACTGGTAAATAACTTTTGAAAGATTGATTAATGTAATTCATTTCTGAAAACAGAACCCCATGATACCTCAGGCAGCATATTCTCAATTACTACAATATAACTCTACTGCTCTTCTTGTCTCCTTTCTCCCACACCAGCTTTGCCATTTCTTCAACAACAGAGCTTGCAATGATGTGCATGTATCAAAATAGATGTAAAGGAAAATTAGTAGAGAAGTTCTCAGGTGCATTCACATTTTTTCATGTGCATATGTCTCATTTAATCAAAGAATTACAGAAGAATACCTACAAATTTACCACAGGAAACAAAATGCTTTCTTGCAAAATATAAAATATCTCATTACCTGATGAGTTAATTACTGAAGTCAAATAAAAAGAAGTTCATAAGTTTCTAAATGATAGACTGGACCTTTCTGTTTATGTTTTATGCATCAGTGAAAGATACTAGCATGACAACCATAGATTTTAACTCCTCCATTTGGGGAAAAAAAAGTAAGAACTTTATTTCTCATATATTGTATAATTTCTCTCAGCCAGTCAGGACTATCAACTTCTTTCTTACATTGTAAGTCCTTGTACCAATATTAGACTGTAACAGAATCCAGTGATTATTGATCTGAAATGAATTATCATTTTGGATATAGTGTATTCTCAATAACTAAACCAGACTCTACTATACACACTTTAAGATGTCCACAGAATTTGTTCATTTAATTCTAGTCATCAAATATATTTGCTTCTAAGCTATCAATGCACAGAAAATGAAAGCTGATGAGAAGAACACTAAATTCTAATGTGTTAATTCAAAAAGTGCTTCTGAAGGGAGCTTTGCCGGTTTTATACTTGGGTTATAACACCAACCCTTATTCTTTACCCTCCAGTAATTACATTGACTTAAGAGGAGATAGTCCTGATTTTTGCTACATAAGTAGGATCAGAACAGGTCCCATTTCCCTGAGAATTTCATACATTTTAATGAGTGTTATGTCGATACATGCCTCAGGAGGAGATTGAGTAAAGCTGACGTAAACACACCTGCTTTTTTATCTGCTTTCTCACCAAAGAATGAAAATCTAGGGCAGAGGATATGAAGGATACAAATGGAATGCTAAACATAAGGAAAGCAAATTGAATGGCATCATATTTCCTAATTGCCAGACTTACTTGATCTTAATCCATTTCAGACTGTCCTAAGTTTAGAGATACAACCCAAGACTTACTTGTCAATCATAACATTCACTTTGGGGGTTTTTACTTCCCTAATTTAAACTAAATGAAAAGAACAGGCCTACAATGTCTTCTTGCAAATCCTTTACAGACTGAATTGAGGAAACAGGTTTGTCTTCATTTTAACAGTGCTATTGAGATATGTTTATTTTCTTCCTGTGCCTACTAACTGTTTGACAGTTTGATGTGTATTGAAATTCGTACGTTTAAAATAGGAAAATAGATTTATATCTGCAAACTTAATACATTATCCCACTTGTTACAGATGTGCCTCTGAAGTACTTAGGGAAGTTCAACAAGAAAATATTCCCATTAACAAAAAAAAAGGTAAAAATTCCAAAAACTATCAGCACTGAAAGCAGATTAGTTTTCTGGGTTGTTTTTTTTTCCTAAAAAAGCAATGCTTTAACCTAGTATTACGGTCTTTTTCATTTTGTAGTTGAAGCAATTTAATGATAAGATATGCCAGCTTTCTCTAAAGGTAACAAAGAGGACTTTTTAAAAAATTTATAGTAATAATTTAGCACCTTTTCATTGTGTAACAGACACAGAATTACTTAACTGACTAAGCCATTATGAAATCTAATATACTTAGAACCAGTCTCCACAAAACATACTTGGGGTTCTGCATTGATACATATTTCATATTTAGAAGAAATGAACATAGTTTTCCTTAGTTAAACAGTAATATTTTGTAGAACAGATTCAGAAAGATTTGTGGCTATTAATAAATTAAATTTTACCTGAAAATAAGAATCAGATTTGCACATGAATGTGTGACACAAAGGGATAAATATTCCATTCTACTGACAGTGATCAAAGTTCTAACATAAATGTCCTTGTAAAATGACTGCTGAAAACTATCTACATGCTACGTGCTCCTCAAAAGTCTACCTTGAGAAAATCAGGACAGATTTCCTCACGGATACTTTAAATATATAAACCTAAATAGTGTCTTAATTTCTTTGAAATAAGCAGTCACTATGTAGATTAATTTGTTAGGTAGATGTGCTAAGATACAAGTTTAATGTCCACAATTATATTAGCATTTGAGAATGTGGTTTTAGTTTTAGTCCCCTTAATTAAAAAAGGTGTCAATTTACTCCACTAGCACTTACCTACAAAGGTAAGCAGAATCACCAGCAAAAGGATAAGGGCACAGATGCACGGAATCAGTATTAGGAGCAGAAGTCGAAGAAACTTGGCAGAAGCCAGTTTCTGAGAGCAACCATCCCCCATATTATCCTCATCTGGTCCTAAGACCTGAAAAACAAGAAAGTAGTTTTATCATTCTGATGTCAATTAGTAACTTCTATACATTCAATAGCAGTCCTCCATCCCTATTACACAGAGGAGCTACATGATTTAAATACACGCTATAGATTCTTAGTGACAAGTTGTATGTAAATTTCTTTCTGGCAGACAGCCTAGTGTAATCCATACAATTTAGTTAACTTTATTTAATATCCACAGTCTTACAGCTTCACTGAAATTTCTAGGCATATCATGTGGAAAAAAAAAAGGAAAATACATAATAAATTTAAGCAAGAGGGCTAAATACAGTTTATTGTATAACTAAAAATAATCCATTACTAATTATTGAAGAGCTCCATGTTCTTCAGTTTCTTTTATTAAGGAATTTAGGAACTATTGTAATCTTTGTTTTAAGTGACAACAGAAGTGTTAAGAACTATTCTACTTACTATGCACAATAATGCTGTCTAATTTTTTTAAGTACTTTACAAATTTATAACTTATCACAGTATTCTGTAGAGTTTGCAGCTCATATTTTCTGTTCTACGAATGGGATAAAGAAGCATAGAGAAAAAATACTTTCTGAATACAACTGAGCTGCACAAAGTACAAAAAAAAAAAAAACTTTCAAAAGCCTAAACATGTATTTTATATATAATTTTTTAAACCAAACTCAGTAAGACTATGATCTCATATACTGGAGGAATGTCATACTTTTTAAACAGAAGAAAAAAAAAACCCCACACCCAAAATTCTAAGTTAATATTTAGTAGCAAGATTGAAACTGTTATGAAGTCAATACATAATTCAAAATTGACTAAAAAATAAAATTTTTCCTTCGATAAGGTGAAACTGGATGATAGGATTATTAATTACAGACGGTATCTTCCCAAAGGATGACTACTAGTTTGTCCTCTTTGTCAGGAAGATCAGTCACATCAAAGCTGGTCATGACAGGACACAAGTGTAAATCCTTTCATTACCCTGAAAGCCTCTCCCCAAAGAACCTCAACTGACTGAGATCTACAAAATATACACTATTAGTCTTGTAAATGCCAGTCTCTGTGGGGTATCTCTTTGGCTGGCTCTCCTGTGTGTGCCTTCCTATAAAGAGCAGGTTATCAGACTGACTGGCATGAATGGAAGTTGAACTACTTCTTAAGGAATTGCTGCAGAGACTGGATTTATACTGCCCCCAATCTCACTGCCCATTTTACTGCCTCAGCTGAGAAGACTGTAGACATAAGGGGGATGTGAAGAATTATTTTCCATCATTCTGCAGTCTCGTGTTCCAGCATGGCAAAAAGACTGTTGGGAAGGAAACTTTCCTTGCTGATAATATTAGAATTATCATCTATTTCTGGTATCTCTGGTTACTAGACATTGCAGAACCTGTACAGACAGCAGAAATTAAGAAAACTGCATTTGTGTAGTTGTATGTATCTTTTCTGATACTGCTAAGCATCACATGTCATCTGACCACTTTGAGAGTCATCCAGTGCAGTGTCCCATGACATTTTTGCTACTTCCACTGTTCTAAGTAAAGACAGTCACATTGAAAATGCATATGGTACTAGTATGGTGTGAGGTGCTAGCAGTAACTCACTTGATAACCTTCTTCCTATTCCAGTGATTCAATCTCAACACAGTCCTAATAGTTGGTTTATCTAGTAAGCAGGATAGTCAATTTAAAGGTGGTGGAGTTAACCGGACATTTAAAATAGCCAGCTCAGGGTGAGAATAAAGAGAATGGTAGCTCTGTCTTTTGAAACAGGGTGAGATAAGAAGGTCTGTAATCTGATCATCATTTCCCACAACAAGAGAAAGTTGGAGAGAGTTAATTGGTTGTCAGAATTGTTTTTCTTAATCAACAGCTTACTCAGAAGTTGCTAATGCTTCAAACCAAGATTTCAGGATATCTCAGCTTCATTACTGGCCTTACCTACAACTAGCATCTCAAATATCCAGATACAGATAAAGTTAAGGACTTAGGTGAATATTAGGAACATAAATCCATTTAGACATTTAGACAATACCTGCTGGATTATGTAACTTCCTGCAGTCTACACTTGCCCACATTTTCATATCGAAGTCTTCAGTGTCTGCTGGAAGTTTTGCTTCTAATAATACTGGAATACAGCAGCTTACCAACTGCTCATAGCAGGCTTCCCTGAATTCTATAAAATTGGTTTGCACAGCCTGTATTAGGCCCCCTTGTGCATTGTGAGCCCAGGTAACAGAGGAGTAATACAACTCTGTTATGAACAGAGATCTCCCAAAACACAGCTATCAGAACTACTTTTGAAAGCACATGGAAAAAAAAAGAAAAAAAAAAGAGAGAGAGAAATTACATTAAATTGTTCTATCTAACAATGCAGTGGATACAGCGCTCCCACAGGAAATGAGGTTGTTGAGTTCAATTCCCTCTTTGGCCTGAAGCAGTTAAAAATTAGATCTACAATTCAATAGAATATCATAACCACATAAACATAGAGTCCTCCTGAATCAGAGCATGCTGTCCCTTCAAATGATGATATTCTGTAAAAAAGAATCCATTTCTGCTAGACCAGACAACAAGGAGGAAGACCATCACAGGACCATCGCTACACAGCCCATTGATCAGGGAGCTGATTCTTAGTTTCTTCAAGACAAATAAATGTAAGATCCAACTTGTTTTCCTAAAGGAATGATCCCAAACAAGATGCACTTACTGCAAATCCCAAGCAAAAGTGCCTAATTGTACCCAGGATAATACAAAGTAAATTCTGACCCATGATTTCACAAAGAGTTTGTCTTCAGAGCAAAAAACCTATCAATAAACAACTAAACCGTATTCTCAAATAATTGAAAAAGCATGCATGAACAGTATTCATCATCACTTTTTGACTTTTTTTTTTGTTAATCGGGTTGGTGATATTGAATATTTTGGAGGTCCAAGACATCTCAATGATCTCAAGCACATGTGTGTAACTCAGAGCAGTGTTACCACCACTGTTACACAGACGCTTCAGAGTTAACCTAGGAGAAACATTAAATGTGTGCCAATTAAAACTCTGAGCTTCTCGTTTTTAGGTGAGAAATATTTTCTGAAGTCTAGTGGCATTGTGAATACGACTTATTTTACACAAATGCTCAATACTAAAAGAGAACACTGAACATTTTCTTTCTTGTCAACTCCTGAAAGCAACAATAAGTCTCAATCTTTGCATTGCAACTTATTGCCACACATTTTAAAATGGGCCGTTGCATCCAAATTTGCTTTCAGTGACTCAAGAAAAGAATGTTGTATTGTGAAAGACATGTTTCTCTAAAAAGGATGTATTGCTAGTTCTGTAGAACAGCAAAGTAAATATTTATAAGCAACTAAACAGCATGTTGTAATTTTCCCTTCTACAGGAAAAGACCTCAAGAAAAACACTACACCTATAAGGCCGTCATCAGGTGGCTTGACAAGCATAAACTTAACTTTGCCAGCTTTCCAATTTTGCCAGTTTTTCATCACCTGAACATTTACATTAGTTTTTGACATCAATTTCTGTAATGAATATAAAATAAAATTAGACATCATGCTACTGTTTCCTATACCATCAATGAGAATAAATATAAATGCATTATACCTAATTTTTATATATTGCCTGATAGCGTTTCTTTTCCTCTTGCCACCAAATATTGCAATACACAAATATACGTACAGTTTTAAGGGCTCTGGTATGACAGTGGTATGTGCATGAACTTCAGATATGCTCTGTTCTTTCAGTTCTAATAAATAATGGAATAGAGGCACAAATAATGGACTAAAGGCATAAATAATGGAATCTTCAGAGAAAAATGGGTCTGCAGAAGGAAACAGAGTGGAACATGCTTATTCCCTTAGTTTACTTCAAGCTTCTACATTAGTGGCCAAGATAAGAAACCAGTCTCCCTCAACGCTCTCTGTAGTTAATAGTTTCTCTGACTCATTCTCTAAGCCTGTAAGACTGAGGTACTGGGTAGATACACATTTACCTCCCTTTCCAAGGGAAGGACAAGAAGACTTAGAAACAGAACCCTTGTAGGCCCACTGAAAGAAATCAACCCTAAATGCTGGACATTTGGCATAAAAGAGATTTAGCACAGTTCTGCACCAAAACACATTCTCCATACTTGAGGAATACTGGCGAAAGTTCTCTTTCTACCACTGTTATTAGAAAAATTGATTTAAGAAACATTTTTCTGAATTTAATACTGTGTACCCTATAGTTAGGAAACGTTGGTGCTTCATTTTTAAGGCAACGAGTCATTTGGTTTTAATACAATCAGGTTTTGTATTAAAGAGGAATACAGTCAGAAGAGAGAATGCTTAAAAACATCAGATGATTTCTTCTGACAGGTAGAAAGTTCTGTCCCTAATGAAATTACATTAACCACTGCTTAACTGAGTGCCATTCTTTCAGTAATGACTGCAATACAGGAAAAAGACCATAAAGCAACACTGAGATAATTTCAACACAGATTTTTAAAAATCCTAGGCTTATCTAGGATTGCTGGATCAGACTGCTCACAGTTTATTTCCTGAGACCACAGAGGCAGAAAAAAAAGTAGGAGATTGAAAAAAGCATGTAGTTCAATCTGACTACAGAAATACAAAAAATTCCTTGGACCAAAATTCATCTTGCAGCTTATTTTCTGCAAGATGTGGGGAGAATTTGATCACATGGCTGTCATTTCAATAACATGCCTGTCATTTCAATAACATGCCTGTCATATTAAAGCAGAGAAATGACAGATTACATTAAGATTAATGGGTAAAAAGTCTATGGTAGCAGCAATTTTCCTTTTAGACACATAAAGTATCTAAGTTACTAGTCCATAAAACAGCCTGAATCATGGTATAAGCACTTGACAAAAATATCTCCTGCTGTTGCCACCAAAAATCTAACTGATGTTTTCCCAATAAAGAAATATCATTAGGGCTAACTGCCTGCTGTCAGTATCTTCTGCGCATGATGGGCCTCTACACAGAAACACAGAAGACAACTGTTGTATCAGAAGCATTTAAACATCTTGAGCAAGCCATACACCAAAGTACTACGTCGTGTTTATACTGTAAAGAAGTGAAAAGAATACAAGTACTGTCACAAAATGCAGAAAGAATGTCATAAGGGGGCTTTGTAGAAGTCCTTGTAATGCCATTGAGGAATCTGCTGCCCAGCCAAGCAATAGTTCATGTATGGAAAATATGTTAGATTGTGAAAACTATCTGCAGTTCTTTCCATATCTTTGATATTGTTCCTCTTCCAATGTTGAAGCAGTACTCAGCTCTCAGCTGCCGTGATATTATCAGCTCTCATGATGCTGGCCTTAAAGATCTAAATACTGGACTCACATGACCATATCAGCCATTACAGCCTTCCCCTCCTCATTAAGGGAAAATGGTTCCCATTTCTCATGGCTACAGAGCAAAAATCAAACAAGTGAAGTGTCAATGTTTTAGTAAAAAATAGCATATATATATATGAATTTAACCACACTCATTATTAGAGCCTTTTTGATCAACTCATAACATTCAAATGCCTGCAAATGAGTAACAGAAGCTGCAAATGGTCTACATTTTTCATTAGTTCTGTTTATGTGAGTGAGTCAGTAATGCAATTCCATCTGACGACTTCATTCTCAAAAAAATATAACACCATACTTTAATAGTCACTATAACAAGTAGAAAGAGTAACATAAATCCGCCAAATGTACAAAGTCATGCTAAAAACACAAACAGGAAAAAGTTGCATAATCTTTCATTTTCCGTGTTACAGGAATCAGACATCCAAAGTGAAATGGACCCTGAAGAATCAGTGTTAAGACAGCATAAGAAATTGGATGCTAAACAACTTTTATCTGCAAATACAAATAATACTCAAATTCCAATGTACACAAATTTAAGAACAGGAGTGTAACACTTATTCTGAAAGTAAATAGTGCCATTTAGAGCAAAAAAACTTTTCATGCAGCAAAGAACAAAACCAAAACAAACCTTTTCACACAGCAAGGCAGAAAAATAAAACCCAAACTACCTTCTTCATACAGAGAGGCAGCAAACATGAGAAGCAAATTTTCACATGAATTGTTATTTGCACAGCGAAATGCACTACTTTTCCTGATAGTCCAAGTTCACTGTAATCTTGTAATTTCTCCCAGGAAAATCCATCCCCTCACACAAATTACAAATTGCTGATGTAACTAATTCAAAGTTAATTTTGATGATCAGGCCTCCTTTCCCTTCCATGAAATTAACCAATTTGAAACAGGCAGTATCCCAGCAAAGATGATGTTATATAAAGCTGGGCACATCTTTCCAGAAGAAATACTCGGTTGGTGCTAGATGCCTTGTCCAGCAAGATTCTTTTGGCTGAAGCAGAAACCTGAAAGACATTTAACCCTCCTGACACACATTTTCACTTAAAGTAACTACAGTGCAACTGTATCAATGATGTTTCATCTCTGTTAAAGAAGATGCAATACATAAAATAAGGTGATTTTTTTTGTCTTTCAGACTGCCATAGAGATCCATTGGCCACTTCTGTTCAGGTGACTTTTCAAGCTGCTATTAATCCCTTTTGAGACAGAGTAAAAATGCAAACCAGGCATCCCCAGAAGTCACCAATTCAGACTAATGAATACTGGTGTGGTGTTCCTTCCTTCATTTCTCTTGCACGGACTTGGGCTTCTTGACTCCTGCCAGTTTCAGCAGTTTTGTGAGCCACTGAGACAACTTTGGAATTGAGAAATTGTGAAGATCGGCAGGAGCAGCTCAGAAGAGACAAGGTGACATTTAGGTATATCTCACCCAGCTCTGTGACAACTGTTCTGATGCTGCTCCAGCCCCAGTTTGTGTCAGAGACAGCGGTAAATTTGCTGAGATAAAACCCAAACACATCTATGGTGCTCTAGTTATCTGTTTGTTTGAGATCATTCACCTCCACCTGCCAAGCCAGATCTCCTTTGGCGAGTGCCTACAGTGCTGTCCAGTGTGACTGCAGATACCTCAGACCTAGCCCACCCTCACTTTGAACTTTCTAGCTGAGGTACAACCAGCTATCAGAGCCACTGACACACAGTTCCAAATCTGTTTTTATCCAGGATGACAGGTGAATGGGTTCCTCAGTGGTGTAACAGCACCCAAATTACTATCTTACAGGGTATGCTCAATTTAAGAGGGCTTGCTTCTGCTGCAACTTCTCTTTCATAATTCATTCTTCCCTTTCTGAAGGCTTCGAAGGAGGTGGAAATAAGTTGATCACTGAGACACAGGCACTGAGGCTAGGAGATCTGAAGTTCTGAGACGTTTATTCTCATTTCATCTAGTTCTTTTAGGAAAAGCTCCACTATTCTATCCAGCAATGTAATGGATAATAAAGGCACTTTGAAAAACATCTATTTGATACAGAAGTAAATATAAATAATGTAATAATCTCCATTAAAATATTTTAATTAGAAATAAGAAAGTTTTTGACAAGCAAACTATTGACCTTGATTATCCATTACAGGTGATCTGTGCTTAGCATTCCATGTAAAAGGGTTCAAGTGGAAAAGAAGGAATTTCTTGAATTCCATGTATCAATAGCATGATACCAATAACTGCTATAAATAAGAATTACACCATTAGTCAACATACATGGTCAGTACTGATTACTCTTCAAAATTTTAATTAGAAGAGAGGGGAAAAAAGGATATTTATCACTACTAGAGAACAGCAGTATCACTCTTCAATACCAGTGTTTTTTAATCCCTTCCTTTTTAAATAGAAGTGCTGCTGAAAAATTATTCCGCTTTGGCATAAATGTTGATGGTTTACATATTTGCATATATAGTATATATTTACAATTATTTATAACTTCACTAATGTAAACTTGCAACTACTAAGGGGATGCTTCCCACATTCACAATGGAACTTTGTTGAATTTTCAAGAATGTTCAGATTAGGAAACAGTACAGCTGATGGCAAACTTACTACAATTCTAAGCTCTCTCTTCTTCACTATTCAGAGCTGGTGGCAAAGATATATGATGCTGCCATGCCTCATAAAATGAGCAAGATTCAGTAAACATATGGAAGATATCAAATATTTTTCAAAAACCGAAATGTGTATGGAAGGCATTCATTTTAAGAACTAGACTATGGTTAGATTTATTTCGTATTTCTCAATGCCAGAACATGAACATCCATTCAGCCCACTTTAGCAGGCAGTGGGAAAGTATTTTGGGGAAAGTAATCTTTAATTAATGCAGAGTTTATGCTTTAGGGGTTATTAGTTTTCTTTATGTTGCTAAGGCTTGCAAAAACTACTCATGAAAGTTTCCACTGTACCATGCTGTTTTTCTGAAGACATTCTAATGTTTTCCTGACTACCCAGATGTTCATTGCATTGAGGTTTGCTAAGCACGTTGAAGAGCAGTGGCAAGCCTCTGGCTACACATTGCTGAGAATCACAACCCAGCAGGCAGGGAGTAACACAGTGCTCCCTTCAGGTTCCTGTTTTGCTGGGAATTCAATGAGCAGATGTCTGGAGAAGAGCCATTAGCACCAGAAAGCAAAATTGGAAACCATAAAAAACCTTTTTAAAAATCCTAGTGGCCTAATTTGTGACAATAAAAAGATTTTGGAAAAAAAAACAAAACACTTTGAGGGGGTGGAGGCATACAATTAGAAGAAAACCTCCTCTTAAAAGCAACTTTCAAGCCTGGAAAACTAGAAGGGACAAAAAGAAATATTGCCTGTCCTGTGGCTCCCATTCAGTGTATCAATCACCCACCCCCTATGTAGAGATTCCATCAGAATCCCCATCCCACACAAGGCAATTAGACCTCATAACTGGACATACTCTTTTTTTCCATTAATACCTGCTCAGTAGACTTAGCCTTCTGAGCTTGAAGGTGACCAGTAGATCATGTTTGTTCCATAGGTATTGCTGATTATGCAATTGCTCAACCTATTTAAAATCAGTTTTCAAGAGGTGAATTGGATGCTAAATAGAATATAAGCTTAAAAATGGCAGGAATCTCCTTTAGAAGCAATTGTCTCCTTATTTTTCAAGCATTTCTTATTAATTTTTCACTAAAATGTGTAATTATTCTTGCACTACAAACATTTACTTAGAAAAATTAAAATTTAGGATATGAATGTGCAATGTTAATTTTACTGACTTTTTTCTAAATTGTGAATAAAAGGACACCAACCCTTGGACCAACAATCAGATCAGCAGCAATATTAATCAAAGGAAAGAACAAGATGTAGTGCCAAAACAAAGCTTTACCTGTTCAGCATTGCTGGATTTTTATGTGACCTCCTCCCCAAAATAAAAATGGACTTACACAGTGTCTCAAAGGTTGCTAACCTACTAACTATAAAATTTGGAGGTTGCTCATTCATTTTTCAATAGGATACTACTTTGTTCAGAAACATGTCATCTTTGAAATTTTGCTTTACTAGAAGAAAACAAAGAAAGAGAATGATATTTTTTTGAAACTACCAGCATATCTGGACAGATGTAACTGGAGTGGTGACTAGAAATTAAACCTATTCATTATTGCTGAAGTTATGAAAAAAGGAGCTGAGAGAGAAAACTCAAGATTAAGTGTGTTAACAAGGCACTTACATTGGTGTACCCACTGGCCTATGACTATAGTACAAAAGTGTATGGATCACATAAGGATTTATAGGATAAAAACTTCCATCTAAGTCACTGAAACAATAACAATCTGGTGAATTATTTTGTCAAAGAAGAAAAATCCCACTGTATTTATGGCTAGGAATATTCAATTTGTCATCCATAGAACAGATGCCAGATTTCCTCCCATTCACATTTTCTTTGGAAATCTCCAAGAGTCACAGAAAAATCCTATCTATGATGAGGAAAAAGCAAATGGAAACCATCTGGGTTCTTAGCCCTTCCAGACCACCAACAGCACTATTTCATATCTCTGACTTTATAAAGAAAAAGAATAGTTAACAACGTTTAAACACATTCAATCCTCATTTCAGACTTCCTTTCTAGCCTTGTCTACATGCACTACAAATTATCTAAACTTACACCCTTAAAATGGCTGATCAGGGACAAACCAAATGAGCACTTACTGATCAATTCTTTTGTTACAGATTTGCTACAACTGAAAAAGCAAGGTGACAGAAAAATCAATCAATCAATAAATCAATCAATCAATCAATAAAGATAGCTACTTACTCTACAGTTCCTGACATTCTTTCAGATATATATTATTTATTTGGACTATATTTGCAAATTCAGAGAACTAGGATCTTTCAAACAATAAACTGTCTCAGTTATGTCTCTCCCTCAATACCGTGTCATGGCAAAAATGCACAGGCTGTTAAGGCAAGGTAGCCTCAGCTGTCTGTGTTTCTTCCTGGAGATGTGAAAATGCAGGAGGCTGGGGAAAGCCTGAGAACTGCAGCATGTGCTGCTTCTATAATCTGCAGGTCCCACCAGTTTTGGGACAACTTTAACATAGGCAAAATAATCTGCCCAGCAAAAGATTTGACATCAAAAGCAGGAGCAATGAAAGAAATCTCCATGTCGCAGCACTAGACCATGGAAGTCCGCAGCAGACACAACTGTGTCTTACAACCATATGCTGTATTGTTACATTAATGCAGAGCTTCAGGTCTGACAGACAAGGAATGCTTTAGTGTCACCAGTGCTTTTATTTCCAAGAGAATTACCTGACTACTCTCTGAAACCTATTGAGACGAACAATGCAAGGAGCACATAAGTGACTTCTTACTGCTTCCTTCAGAGGCAGTAAGGGTAGGAAAATGAGAGTCTCTTTCCTTAGGAAATGACTCCTGAGCCTATGACGTTCTCAAGTCTCAGTAATACTGCAGTGACAGTATAGACTATTCTGAAACTAGTTCATTGAGGTGACAAACAGTAACAGGGATTGTTCTGGGCAATTACTTCTATTGTTAAATCACCACTAAGTCAAACCTCTCTGGCATCAAACAAATTGGTCATGGAAGATTCTAGTATGTTAACTTTTAAAACACTAAGTTCTCTATATGGCAGAACTGAGTGCTGCAGGTTATAGGAAGAGAAGGGAAAGACACACTTTGACAAGTCTGGTACCAGTCGGTCCCAAAGCACAAGCACCATCCACTGGGCACTGGAGTCTCTCTGAACTACAACACATGAACTGGAGCAGATGCAATCTGATGCAGTCCCAGAAAAGGATACTCTGCCTTCATTTCTTTTCCCTTAAGGACTAGGTGTAGATGAATGAAATGTTTAATATAGAAAACATATCTTTTGCAGGAAAAAGCAAAGAGCCTTGAATTCCAGGAGCCTTGGAACTCAGAAAGAGCAGTAGCTTAAGGAGCACCTGCAACTTGACAGTCTTTTGTCCCCCACAGATTTACAGGAGCTGTTGCTTGGGGGCAGGGTTTGAACCATCACAGCATAAACGTCACCATTTCAAAGGACATCTGTCAGTATCTTATTTTCCACCTCTTTTCACTTGCTATAGGGCGAGGCCAAAAAAACCTACCTTATGCTGGCAACAACACTAACAAAACCAGAGAATTGTAAACCGTGTGGGACCCAAAGAAGCAGATCTTGCAGGGGTTCCACTCTGATACAGAGAAGATGAAGAGGAACTGAAGGATCACAGAACCTGCCAAATTGGAAGGGTCCAACAAGGATCATGGAGTCCATCTCCTGGCCCTGCACAGGACCATTCCCAAGAGTCACGCCATGCACCCAAGTGTTGTCCAAATGCTTCTTGAACTCTGTCAGGCTTGGTGATGGGACCACTTCCCTTTGGAGCCTGTTCCAGTGACCAACCACCCTCTGGGGGAAGAACCTTTTTCTAATATCCAACCTAAACCTCCCTTGACACAACTTCAGGCCATTCCCTCAGGTCCTGTTGCTGCTCACCACAAAGATCAGTGCTTGCACCTTCTCTTCCCCTCACAAGGCAGTTGTAACTGCAATGAGGTCTCCCCTCAGTCTCCTCTTCTCCAGGCTGAACAGACCACATGCCCTCAGCTGCTCCTCATACGGCTTCCCCTCAAGGTCCTTCACCATCTTCATTGCCCTCCTTTGGATGCTTAACATCTCTCTTATATTCTATTGCCCAAAACTGCACACAATATTCATTTCATCCCTTCATGATCTGGGGATAGGGGAAGTGGGATAGGGGAGCACACAACCATGGAGGTAACACTGCTACTCTGCTCTGTTGTCCTTACCCAAGCTGACGCTATGATGAGGTGGCCACCACTTCTAGATAATTCTGCCTCTGATTACACAGACAGCCATGTAGGTGGCAAGCTGCTGGCAGTGGGGGGACTGCAAGGTTGGTCTCCATAAGAGACTGTCCTGTACTGAACATGGCCAGTTCCAGCTGGATCCACACCACAGGACACAGCTGAGCCCATCAGGCAAGTTTGTGATGCCTCTGAAAAAGTACTTAAGGGCATAAACACCACACAGGAAGAGAAGTGGAAAAAGAGCGAGAAACAGCAGTGCCAACACCAAGGTCAGAGAAGCAGGTCCTCCATGACAGAGCAAATACTCCCAAAAGGACTGCATTCCATGGATGATCCACACCGGAGCAGAGGACAAAGAGAAGGAAGGAGCAACAACAAAGAACCACAGTCCTTTCCTGCCCTGCTCATTGCCTCACTGAAGGGACTGAGTGCCACCAGGGGTCAAAACAATGGGGGAGGAGTGTGGAGCGAAGCTGGGCCTGGAAAGGTAGGAAAAGAGGTGTTTTCCTGAAGTGATTTAATGCTTGCTTCTTTTTTTGGTTTTGTTTCATAATACCTAGATCAGTAATTAAATATTAATCAGTAATAAACTAATTTACTCCACTCGAGTCTGTTTTCTCCACAATAGTAATCAGGAAGCAATCTCCCAGTCTTTATCTTGGCCATAATCTTTCTCTTCCTCATTCTTCCTATTTTCTCCCCATCCCATAGGATGGGGGGAGGGGGAGTGGGGAAGGGGGTGAGAGAGCGGCTGTGTGGTGCTGAGACCATCCCACCACCATGCCCAGAGTAAATTGTGCTCTAGTGGGCACCAAGGGCAAAGAACTGTGACGTGGATGCACCAAAAAGAGAAAGCATAGCAGTAGTCAGACAGTACTTCCTGTTGTCTGTTGCTGGTTTTAACCTCCAGATATTCAGATTTTGCAGGTAAAACAACCAGAAATAACAGCATAATGCTCAAACTAATTACAAGCATTCCTTAAAATTATAATGGCTTGAAAACACAGCCAAGGAAAATCTACTCTTTCAGGGGAAGAGTTGTCTACACAAGGCAGGCACAGGATGGAATCTAACTTGGACTTCAGAGGTAGTGACATTCTCATCTCTTTTTGAAATGACAGGCTCTTGCTTGACAGTCATCTCATTATTATTTTGACATTTAGGATATTAAACCCTTATTCCTATTTCTTTCATATTTGCTGATTAGAAAGACAAGCCGAAATTAAAAAAAGGTACCTGGAAGGGAACTATTTGTTCCACGGCAGAAACGAATTGTGCTTCCATGCGACAGCGAGAATAGCGCTGGCGGGAGCCGGGAGCGCCGCCGGGACCTGCCGGAGGGGCTCCCCGGCCGCTCTATTTTTACTACGGTATGTTTTGCATTCAGACTTTCCAGTGCAGGCGGCCCGGGTCAGGGGATCCGCTCTGCCGGGGGAATCTGACAGGTCAGCCCAGCCAGAGTTATTTATAGAGGGCGGGGGACTGAGGGAAAGGATGCGATGGGCATCGTATTCTTGTGCCGCGGGGCTGCGGGCTGGGAGCGGCAGCCGCGGAGGAGCCCCCGCCTCGCCCGTGGGCAGAGCCGAGCGGGGCGGGCACGTGTGCCGGGGGACCCCAGCGCCGCCCGCCTGCACGGCCGGACACGGGGGCTGCCACGACAGCCAAGGAGGCCACCTGCCCAGGCAAGCTCTTCCTTCCCTCTTTTTCCCACATGTTTCCTCAGTGTAGCTTCTCGGGATGTGAGGATCCACCTCACACATGTGCTAACATCCCCAGTTACAGATCACAGCAAGTGAACGGTGGCTTTTATGCCCCGGCACCCAAACTGAGGCTCAGGACAGTTCTAGACCAGACTGCACCATCTCACACAGCAGCTGACTGTGGAGGGCCACTAGAATTAAAAATTCAGAGCCAATGAGGGTAGTCAAGCTGGAACTGTCTGGATACTGTCTTCAGAGGTAGTTCTGTGTATGAAGACTTTTACAAGGAAGGTTCAAGCTTTCCATGTCCTTCTGTGGCAATCTGTCACTTCACAAGGGGTTATCATTCACCCTTCTCTCCTGCTGCTGGAGAACTGTATGTATGCAGCCTGCCATTTGTAAGGTCTGTTTCTTTTTGGTAGGGAAAGAAACTGGAACAGACTACAAACACCAGTATTTCAAACCGTAATCAGGTTGTCCCCCTCAAACCCTGCTGTTTACTTAGCTGCTTCATCCTGAAGGCATTTAAAAAACAGGAGGGGTCTGGCAGCCACATTTGGAAGGGGCTAGACTGCATGTGCAAGTCTAAAACTGCTCTGCTGCAAGTGGCCTGATATCCACCCCTGCTAAACCCTGGCTAGCATTCAGAAACAAGACATTCATCTGGCCTTGTGAGCACTTGCTGAGGATACCTGACACGCTGACAGGATTCAAACTCTTCCCACACAATGTAGCCATAGCCACCATTGTTTAAAACCTGACCAGGTCAGGACATGGTGCCACTGTATGCAACTGCCTAACCGCACATGGTGTTCAGCCTGAAAGGAGATACCTGGTAGCCAGGGCCCCCTGGTCCAGGTGGGATCAAAGCCACAGTTCCCACTTCTTAAGGAAGTGTCTGTAGTGTTTGCATTGTGCCTGCTGGATTGGGATGATCTGAATTTTCTGGGACTCAGCATGGCAAAGACTCATAGAGCTCAAACAGCCACTAAGACACACTGATTGAAGTGCTGACTTCCTGCTTGTGTATAAAGGTTTTGTTCAGAGCTCATCATTTGCTGGTTAGAGTAATTGAGTAGCAGTGAGAGCAGGAGCGCGGTATAACTATCACAACATTCCCTTGTCTGTTCCACCTTCTCTAGGAAGGACCATTCTGCTTCTGGCAAATGAGATTTCTATCTAGATGCTTATCCACTTCAGCCTCTGCACTCACTCCTTGTTTGGCCATGCAAGTAATGACAAAGAAATTATGTGTCTGGCAATACACGGACGTAGTATAATGGCAGGACAGTAATGTTCCTCAAGGGAGCTGAGTGCTAAGACCTAAGCATGTGCATCAGCTTAGCAGAAAAAAAAAAAAAAAAAAAAAAAGAAAAAGGCAACTCCTGTATTCAAGTAATCCTGCATTTTTAAATAATTACTGGCACTGTTAACAGTCCTGGCTTTCACTTGTATCTGCAGACATCATCTAATACATAATTAACAGTCAAACAATAAAACAGATATATTAAACTGCCCTGTGTGCATTGCACATTTTATAGAACACATTTCAAACAATACTTGAGCACTGGGCACTCAAGTTATCTACACACAGTCCAGTGCCAGTAAAGACCTCTGGAGAGGAAGTGAAAGTTTTCTTCAGTATTTTATGGTTTCAGCTCCAAAAGACTCTAGGAAAACCACTATTTTGTCCTGATGGTCCAATGAGATACTAAGTGCACAAGCAGATTCCTCTAATCTGGGCAAGCAAGCTGAGCTGCCTGGCTCACCACCATGAGAGCCTTCTCAGGAAAATGAATGCTGGTGGCTTCCTTGAAAATTCAAGCTAAGTGAGGATTAAAAGCAGGGTTGAAGAGCCAGAGTTCCCCACAGGCAGATTCTGGGGGAACCTATCCATCTGTTGGGTACTCTGTAAATGGAGAAGGGAAAAAAAGTCAGGGACATTTCCTTTCTAAAGGAGGTTTGAACATTGTTTAGGATTTCTCCATTCTCCTGGAGGAATGACTAGCTTTTTAAAGAACCTTCATGTCCAAGACTCTCTGGACATCTCACCAGCTTTTACAGAGACACAGAGGCAGAGTGGTTCTCTAATTCCCTGTATTACTACTTTGTAGTTGCTTGGATTATCTCAGTGACACACTAATTCATCGCTGTCTGTGTCACAATACCTGAGAAGCTTATAAGAGAGATCTCCAACTAGAGCATCCATTACAAAAACAAACTAAAGAATTTAGTCCTGCTGAGTGGCCGATCTTTTAGGAACACAGGAAGGGTGTAAATGGCCATATGGAAAAATCTACTACCATATTCTTACTGCTGAAAGCTAAAACTTCCCAAGAGGCCCCGTGAAAGCATTAAAAGGTCTCGATATTTGATTTCACTTAAGAGTTTCACCATCTCAGCCAGACTGCTAATAACTTAAAATTTAATTAATTAATCGCTTGCCATGACATGCGTCCAAGGATTCTGCATTTTAAACCAAGTGAAGCAACGATACTAGTACAGTATACTGCCCTATTTACAAACTCGTGAAACCAGCTGCAGTGCCATTTCGGTCGCGTACGGTCGCTGTGACAGCGCGGGAAGCTCCACCGCCCCCTCCGCAGGCGCCGCGCACTGGGCTCAGCACTGCTGCGCTCCCCTCCGCCGGTCCCGCCCGGCACGGAGCGGGATGCCAGCCCTGCCATGGGGCTCGCTCACCGCGGGGCTGCACACCGACACCGCCATGGAGAGCGCTGCCCCCGCCCCGCTGTCCACCTGCGGCCCCCGCCGTGCGCGCCCCTCTGTCCCCCGGGGACACCGGGAGACACCTGCGTCCCGGCTGGCGGAGGGACGGGCAGGCTGGGGGACTGGCCCTGCAGGCTGGCACCAGCGTGTCAGCCGCCTCTCCCACAAGGGCAGCCAAAGCAAGCTCCTTCGCCGCCTCATCCCCCCTCCACGGGGGTGCTCGGACACTGCCAACGCCCGCGCTATCCCCGTCGGACACCTGAAACAACACAGGTGCGCCGATTCTCCCTGCAAGGATTAGCTGCCCCCTCTGTGACACTCCACGGGATGACCTTCTCCCGTGGGTGGTGGCAGCCAGCGGAACCCTCCCGCCGGACAGCCGTGGGACGGGACGGAGCGGGAGTGCCTCCACCCGAGCCCACGCTGCACCGACGCGGGGGTACAGCCAGGGGACAGCTGCCACGCCGGCCCACGGCGCACAGGCTCTCCGGGAGCGCGGAAGCCGATGGAGCTGCTCTGACCGTCCTGCCAGAGGATAAGTCCAAACTTTGCTCCTGCAAATCCCGGCCAGACCTGTTGCCGTCAGGTTCCGCCAGCTCCTCCGCGGTCCTTCCAGCGGCAGAGCGATTGGCAGGCACATCAGCCCCGTTGATCAGCCCCGATGACCTGGCGAGACACCTGGGGAGAGGGCGCCGCTGGACTGTCCCTGAGATGCTGACAAGGAGCTGCTCACCTGCATCCCGCGCCCCTGAGCGCGGCCGCCCCCGGCGCGTCCCGCACAGCCTCGCCAGCTCCGACACGGGAGCGCGCCGGGACGGCCCCACCGCCGCAGGCTGGGCGCGGGGGGTCGCTTGTCCCCGGCCGCCCCTCCCCGCACGGCATCCCGCTGCCTGCGCCCCGCGGGTCCGCTCTCGCTGCGACAGACGGCCGCCCGTCTCGGCT
>JAWWEE010000122.1:47837700-47869907 GCA_035221455.1 Xenops minutus | reverse complement strand
CGGCCGGGGTGTCCCCGCTGTCCCCCTGGGCGCGCCGCCCCGCCCGCAGCCCGGGGGTCGCCGAGCGGCGGAGCAGCCGCCCCCCAGAGCCCGGCCCGCTGTGCCCCGGCGGCGCCAGGGGCGCAGGGGAGCGCCTTACCCGGCCGGCGGACAGGACCTGCCGGTAGCGCTCCTCCTCCGCAGGCAGGGCAGGGAACGGCGGCGTGGAGAGCATGCTCTGCCTGCTGCTGATCCCTCTCCACTTTGGTCGCCCCCCTCACCCTTTGCTATCTCGGTCTCTGACGAGCCGCGTCCGCCCGCCTCCCGCGCAGACACACTTGCGGGGCGGGGGGGTCTCCGCATTTTGTCTGCTCGGCAGACGCCCCCTCCCCGCTCCTCCACCCAATAATAATAAACCTCCGCGAGGAAGAGTCACATCCCCACCCCTTTCGCACTCACGGCTCTACCCCTTCGGGACGCGCTGAGAGACAGCCCACTTGCCAATTTCACCCTCAAACCGTAGTCCAGGGAGGGCGGATGAAGTGAGCACAGCTTTTGCTCCGCACCTCCGCCCCACCGATCAGGGATGCCCTGTCACGCCGCGTAGGGCTTCAGGTGGCAAGACAAGCCTGGGCCAGGGGCGATGTGCGGGGCAAGAGCCCGCGGAGCTCGCCCCTCGCACCCCTTATTACCCCGTACCTTGGCTCGCTGGGGTTCGCCGGGATGTGCCCGGATGCGCACTTGCGGCCGAAGCGATCCGAAGCCAGCCCAGGGCATGGACCGGCGCTCCCGACCCGCCTAGTCGAAGTGCAGAGTTCAGAGCGGGGGATGGCAAGTGTGGGCCGGAATCCTGCGTCCCTTCACTCATCCCGGGCTCCCGGGTGTACTTCCCTGGGTGCTAGAGGACCTACCTGCTTTCTCGCTGCCCTTCATTTTACGACACGGTCATGCAAAGGCTTTCATTTCACCACGTGGACGGAGAGTTTCGCTCCTAGAGGGTCTGCAAGGCTTTCCTCCGTAGCACAGAGGCTCCCCTTCCCCAGCCCATCCTCAGCTCCAAAGAGAGCTGAAAGTGGCGCTGGCACAGCAGAAGCGGAGGGGAACGGGATCCGGCGGGAGGAAACTCTCCTGGAGCCGATGACAGGTTTGTCCACCTCCTTCCCCGCAGGGAGGCTCCGGTCCCAGCCCGCCGTGCCCCGTCCCTACCGTGCGAGGACGCGCTGCGCCGGACAGCGACGACCCGGGGACACTACACCTGTCCCCGCGCCGGTCCCGAGCTGGAGGGGTGTGTTGGTCGGTAGAAAACCGCGGAAGCAAAGCTCTCAGGTCAAGAAACAAGTGCCGCCTGAAGCTGCAAATTACAGAGCACATACCCGCCTACTCGCACCACCCCCCGTCCCCGCATGAGACATTGGCTTTCAAGACTTGAGCATTTGATGTATTTGACCTCTCTTCCCTGTATCTGCATCCAAAGACATCAAGTCGGACTGAAGCCTCGACCTGTGCGGATAACAGAGCTCGCAAGCACTGTCCAAGAATTATAAAGTCAACAGGACAAAAGGCAAAATAAAAACTAGGACAAAATGGGTGGAAGTGGGTGCTACCAGAACACAAACAGTTCAGAACTCTTTCAAGAGTCACAAAGATGTCACTGGCACCATGGCTGGGTTCTGAGATGACATTTGTAAATCATAAAGGCTTCCAGATTTATATTGTGCATGATTTAATGCTTCTGAAATGTTGTTGTTCAAAATGTGAGTCAGAAAACACCCAAAAAAACCCCGTGAACAGGCCCTTCATCATGCATCTGGCTGCTACTCCTGTCACCACTCTTGGCCATCAATCAGGATGATACCCCTCTTATATAGAGTTTGTTTGTATTTCTACGTATGAACATATTGTGTATGTTTTTATATAATACATAAATAAAATTAACAATTCTTATCTTTTTCCCCCCAGCTTCTTTTCCAGATGTCTGTATTTCCATATCTTCAGATTCAGACCCTGCCTTGTTACTTTGTGTGCAAACTTTATAGTGCAGAGACAGAGCGCTCTGTGCTTCTGGAGTGCCAATGTACTTAAGAGGCTCCTGCTCATGGTAATTCAGTCCTGCTTTTTTGACCCACCAACCAAAGTCCCCTCTGGAGGAAAACAGTGGTTTTCGTTTTAAAACAATTGCACAAAAAATAGGAAAATCATGGAAAGAAAGAAGCAAGAGCACTTATGCAAAATCTTCAAATTGCTTAATGCAAAACAACCCATATTTTGTTACAATAATGCTGAAAAGAAAGAGGAATCAAACCATGACTCGTTATTCATTACAGTACTTTAGAGAGATTAGGTAGCCCTAATAGTAGGTAGTCAAGAACTCTAATAAAATACCAAAAACTTAAATCTAAGGGGTGCAGTACATAGCTCAGGCTGCAAAACCAGCTTGCCCTTGACTGAAGGATGGCTTCTCTTCAGCTGAGAACTGTGAATTCCAAACCCCAAGCCAATCTTGACTCCTAATCTCATACTAATTTCCTCTAGCAGGAGAGCCATTGAAATTGCAGTTTCACAACATGGTTCAACCGCAGTATACAGCACACAGAGAAAGCCTAAACTGAGTTCTGGTTTTGTTGGTGACTTTATCACTTAAATCACTGCATGAGCAACAATTGTTTAGCTGAAATACTATTTGGTTGAATTGAGCTACAGTTGTGCCAGACTATGACTTCTACACAGCTGCCATTTCGCTTACCTTAAGACTGAGTTTGATGTATCACAGAGCTCATATTCATACCTTATCTATACCAGAAACTTGTTTTCAGGTACTATGGCATATAAACATTTTAATGTAGTGCTCAAGTAATTCATTAACAGTTAACCATTAGTGGAAATAAGCATATCATTATTTTATAATTGATTTGATTTCAATTGATTTTCTCCAAATTTTACCTTACATTTCCCTTCCCAGTAACAATAAAACACTACAGGTCCTTCTTCATTCCCTAATTCTTTAGAGCAACTGACTGATTTACTTAAATAAGGGAAGATAAAAATACAAATTTACATTCATGAAGCAAGAGAAGGGAGCAACTTAACATAGATAACAACTGGTAATGGGATGAAACCAAAGCAGAAGAGGGATATCCAAACTAAATGAAACTGAGGCCAGGGTCACACATGAACTGTCCACACAAGAATGCTCCACCCTAAAGCACACAGCAGTGAGCAGCTGCCACAGACATCAAGCTTCCACTGCCCGGCATAGGAATATTCTTCGGACCAAGCATCTCTGTTCTCTAACCATCAAGCATGTTCTGTAACACCCAGGTTCATCACTAAGAAAAGCTGGCACAGAGCAGATACATTTTGGAGCCTGAACTACTGAGATGATGAACTCAGAGTTCAGTGCTTTAAAGCCACAATCAAGCATAGATGCTTTTATGAAAAAAATTGGTGCTATGTGCATAGTAATATTTCCTTCTCTACTAGTTACGGTCAGCACAAGTATCTAATAAAGCAGCTATATAACTACTAAGTCCATTCCCATTTGTTTCATCTTAATTGACTTCTCCAACTCATTCTTAATCGACTTCTCCAACTCATTCTCACAATTTTGTCAGAGCAGTAACATGAAGGAACATGATTACGTAATTCCAGCATTAACCCAAGCAGTAAGAACTACTACTGCCAGAGAAGGGAACAAAAAGCATGCCCAAAACTTCCGCTGCAGTGTGTCGGTCGTCATTACAACCAGTCCTTGAGAACAAACAATTTTGCAAGTTGCTTTTGATTTGTTTATTGTCTGACTTCGTTTTTACATTAAATTAACACACACAGTGGATTTGATATTGTTACAGGGAACAAACTTGCCCAAGGAGTTTCCAATCCCAAATATACTGACAAGTTGTAAGCACCTTGGTTCAGCGGAAGGGTAAATGCTCACCAAATGCATCTGGAATCAGGAAAAGCCCCAAGTTTTTTCATTTTATACATAGCTAAATATTCTGTGTGTTAAGTCACCATCAGGAGTCTATCACTGTAATCTCCCTTCAACGGATTATATAATTTGTTTTAATGTATACTTATCAATAGGAATTTTATTTTTGTAAACTTAACATTGAAAATATTTTGTCATTACAATTAAGTAACAGTACACTACATATAAATTGCTAAAAAAACTCTATCTACCTTCAGTTCAATATTTCTTTTCTAGAATTACCATCTTTCATTAATACTGAATAGCAGGTGACTTTATCTATACCTTTTACTTCAAAGGTTGTTGACAACATGCAGCTCCAAACAAAGTAAGGCAAAAAATTAACTGTAAAAATAAAGAACCAAATAGAAAACTAGT
This sequence comes from Xenops minutus, assembly GCA_035221455.1. Taxonomy (NCBI): domain Eukaryota; kingdom Metazoa; phylum Chordata; class Aves; order Passeriformes; family Furnariidae; genus Xenops; species Xenops minutus. Next base: position 47,865,583 of record JAWWEE010000122.1, on the reverse strand, counting down.
GATTTATTAAACTGAGGATTACTTGAACTCCCACACTGGTTTTATGCCAAGAAATAAATATCTGATTCAGCAGGCAGACCGACAGAATGCAAATGACTCAGATGGCTGGATAAGATACACAGAATTATTTTGAATAAAATTTCAAAAATAGGTATGGTCTTGCATATGCAAGGTTCAGGAGAGATACAAATCCTTTAATAAAGGGAATATGCCCACTCACACACGTACAAACAGTGAATTTTTAAAGATTGCTGTGCTTACTTATTATAATAAAGATGATCAATAAGAAGCCTTTTCCTCTCCTCACACAAATACTACAAAATGTGCAGAAATGAATACTAAGAACTACTTCAAACATAAAACAAGTGTAGTTCATTTTTATAGCTCTCCAGAGAGAGATTTCTTCTCTTTGCTGTAGAGGCAAGGATAAGCTTCCCACTGTACTTGTTTTAAAGAAAAATGTAGCAGTAAATAGAAAAAATTAAGTTACAATCCTGTAAGATAAAAATGTATTTCCACAATGGACTCATTCATGTTGATCCGAATATTTCAGCTAGAAAGGTATTTTTCTGTACTTTTGAACAACCTGCTACATTTTACTTCACCTGAAAAAAAATCTCTTTTTTTCCTCTCAGTGAGAGAAAAGTTACTGACATAAGCAGTCACACAATAGCATCACGTCTCTTGGCTAAAGAAAACACTTATATCTGGAATTATTTTCCGGACATTAATACCATAGAAAAACCTTATGATAACAATATGAAAAATAGTTTATTTCTTAAACTAGAAAATCAGAACATTCAATGGAGAGGCGACTTTGCCTAGCGTAATTTCAACTAATTCTACAATTTTAAATACTAATGATGTGACACATAACTAATATGCATCTCTAAAAAGTCAATTAAAAAAACCCATAAAGTACTATAAATTAGCATCAATGCATGCTAAGCATTGTCAAGTTTGCTTCACCTGTACCCTCATTCACCAAACTTCGGTGAAAAATTGAAAAGAAACTGATTTTCTCCCAGTTTTGTTGATCTATGCAATCAAAAGCTACTAACTTCTTGAAGCTTTTCTGTTTTATTTTCCTGCCGCTGAATCAGAATTACAATTGGATATCTGCTCAAATTAATACTGGGTCCTTTTACAAGTGGGTCAAAATCAACCAAAAGAGCTTTCACGCAAACTGCAATCTTCTCTAGTAATTCAGACAAATGGTCCCACTACTTTTACAGGATTTGTGATGATTTTATATGCCTGAATTACAAGGCAATCTAAGGCCCATTGTTTTTGTACCTCATCTTTTGCAGGAGCTTGTAATCACTTTGTAGTTACTTGCAGTGTTTGACTATCAGCGTAAGATTTCCATTTCTGATTCCCCCTGCCCCTGAATTTAACTTCCAGTCTCAGCTGAGACACATAGCTGATAATCCTGAAGCTACATAAAAACCTTTCAGTTCTACCAACAAACCAGCCCTAAAGCAAGGTATTCCAAACTGTCAGTAACAAAATACTTATATGTGACTAGCAAGTGCCATCCACATGGCTTCAGAACTGTATTGCTACACTATTCAATTATCTTTTTGCACACCTATACAAACAGCCAACTCTGACATTTACCTATACAAATGGTCAAGTGATACTCTTAAGTTCAATTTCGAATTGTTATTCTGCTGCTGGCATTTGGGGTAGTGATAAGAATGTACCCCTGTACCCTGGAACTACTTTACATTCATGTTCAGCCTATATATCTGTCCACTAAGTAAACTTTTCAGTTAATTTGATTTTGAAGAAAGAAGAGCAAAAAGAGGTGGGGGAAACAATGAAAAAGCAAATCCCAGTCTGCAAGGGGAGCCACTGTATTGTTTGTGATATAGCTGAATTGAAAAACAGTTCACATTTCCTTTCTCTGAACAAAGCTTTGAATGAGGCCCCAGAATATTCAAGACTAAGTGATCCCAAGTTCTCTGTTAGTTGTCATAATTAAAACTGCCATGAAGCACAGAAATTATTGTGTGATACAACACAAAGACTAGCATAAGAACACTAATTTTCAATAAACCACTAAATTGATTTTACAGGAAACATTCAATAAAGCATTTTGTACTAAGCTATTCTTAATATTATGAAATGGAGACAAGGAAAAGTAACACTACTAATAGAAGAGATGTTAACAGATCTCAGTCAGACAAACTCTCAGCACTTCCTTGTAGACTAAAATCTAATATTATTTTCAGTGTCTGGGTTCAGTTTTGTGTTGTGTATGTAATAACACAAAAGGTGACATTTCTTCCCTCCTCTGCACTTTTCTTGGCAAACAGCATACATACATAATCTGCATATTAGGTTCTGTTACACACAGGCTAAGATTCTAGGAATAATAGATACCTAAAGTCCAACTGAGGTATATTAAATATTGAGTTGTTTTCAGTCATTGTAGACCATGAGCCATGCAACCATCACAACAGCAACTCCAAACACTGGCAACATAATGAGGTTCTTGTATTTTTGCCATGATGATTGTTCAACTTCTACTTCATCTTTTCTTCTCTTATTCTTTCTTCGCCCTTTTAATCTGTTTTCAAATGCTTCCAGTTCAGCCTAAATGAAGAGAACCACAAGTAGTTGACATTTGTGTGAGAATTAAAAACAAGGAAATGGGAAGACTTTAAATAATATTCTCCAAAAACATTTAATAAAAGTAATTGTCAGTCAGTGGAAGTCACACATCTCTTACAGATGAGATGGTGGCACTACAGCTCAGTTACAAAGCACTTCACTTTCAAGCATTAAACCATTATTTAGTTTCCTATAAAAAATGCCAAAAATGCAGCCAACTGAAGTTTTACATTCTATTTTCAACTCAGGCTGCTTATATTAGGCTAAAATGATACTGTTATTTCCATGAAATATGCTAAAAATAAATTACTTTTTTTCCTATTAAAAACACACTTGTATTTAAGCTATTACAATAATGTATATAACAGCACACACCGAAATCTTCAGAGACCTCCTCCCGTAATAAGGATGCACTATCTGATAAAAACATAACTAAAAATCTATCATATTTCCCTCAATTCTTTATATTTGCATGCTAAGCTAAATTTTGGATTAATAACTATAGTCTTAGACACACACAAAAATATTCAATTTGCTAAGTGTTATAACTTAACATTTAGTCACTCATATGTGGCTGTAGGAGGTGTACAGTGTCCTTCAATAGGAAGCACATGCCCCTAGGCCCAAAAATGAAACAAAGCAATTGCAAAAACAAGAAGAATGCTAGGCTCCCAACCCACAATGGCAGTTTCAGAGTCTTGTCTGGAATAAACAATAGGATCTTCTGATCCCTGTTCCTCATGCCCCTTCCACATTCTTTTAAAAGAGCATCAAGAGAATACAGACAAAACTGATTTTAAGGTACAAAGCTGCAGTAAAACTAAACTAGGTAGCCCAGAACAAAGAGTGAAGACTGGCATGAGACTCCAATGAGAAGCCATCTAATGGCTAGGAAAATCAGAAGAGAAGCCCTAAAGGAGATCTGAGACAAACTAAAACCAGAAAGGGTTCGACAATTACCTGGATTTTTGAGTCGAGTTGTCAGCTATTAGACCAAGCATGGAACAAGGTGTGAGGGAGCAGAGAGGCTAGATGAAGTGAAAGGGGTAAGCGATGGGAGCAGCAGAGTGCAGCAAGATGGGACTAGCTGGGCAAAAGACGCAAGACTGAGGAAACACGGACAGTGAAAAAAGACAAAGATTGGCCATGAGAGGAAATAAATCTACAAAACTACTATTGCAGTGCTTCCACGAAGAGGGACTAAGACAGTATGGTGGGTGCATTAAAGAAACAAGAATAGGACTGTTTTGGGAAATGGGCAGAGTAGTAGTCCAGTAAACAAAATTTTCCCTTGGAACTCAAGATGATTGCCTGATAATCTGGTCTTCCTCCACTGACAGCAAATATTTGTCAGAGTTCCACAAAGCCATTCTTACTTCCCTTCCTCTGCCAGATACCACTGTTAGCAGGAAGAGGAGAGTCATTTTGATGTCTATTCCTTTGTACCTAATAAAAGCAGAAATTGTTGGCTCTTCTCTGACGATATGGGAGAAAAGTTCAGACAAAGTCACACGGCCTATTTGAAACAAGATTTCTTTCAACTAGCTAATCCTCCTTTAGAAAACCAAAGTGTTTTAATAAAACAGTTTTTCAAAATCTAAAATCTGGAGGCAAGGGCACAGTTCTTAAGGTTTTATAGATAACATGACAGTATTTCATGTTACACAGACACTAAATAAAATTTGGGGCTTCTATAATTATTATACACTTGTGATCTGTAAGTTTTAAAAGCAGAGTGCTTTATGAATTGCAGCAATCTGAATTAAAATATAGGGCTCAAACAATTACATAACAGGCACTGCATTGCTTTCTTAGTGAACTTTGTAAAAACGTGGCTAAAAATAAATACATCATAAAAAAACAAAACAGAGAATGAAAAAAGATTTGTAGGCACAGAATAGAAGAGAAGCCATCACTATCCTTGAAAAGCTACCTACAGATTTTATGTAACTGTCTTCATTCCCAAAGTGTCATCTCAATGATCCCTGAAAAATAGTCATGGTTGTGCCCAGTCTTCAAACTACCTTAAATTTTCAAGCTAAACAAGGTTAGAACTTTTTAGAGTAAGAACCTAACTTCTTTTTATAGACATATTAAAAGTAAAATGAAATGCATTTATTTAAATTGTATACCTAAACCAATATGATGCCAGATAATATCTAGTTTAGTGTTGCTCAAGCACTGGATTTTGCTCTTTCATGTGTTATTCTCTATATTTTTCCTGCACTGAAAAGAGTAGCATTGCCATGGAACAATGTAGCTAACTGAATGCAAATAACAATGACTATGCAGCCACAAAGTGTATATTCTGAAAGTAAGGATATATTTTTATTTACAGGGGAGGGGCACAAGTGACTTTTGTAACTTCTAAGGATCTGTTAAAAATTTTTCTTTCTTCAAAACAAAAGGAAACAAAATCTTTCATACAACTCAATTAACTAGACTTCAGGTTCAAGACCGACTTTCAGTTAGCTCGGAAATTTAACCAAATCTTTTATACTAGAGAGGGACATAGAGCTTGGTCTGAATTGCTGAATAATCAAAGCACTGATCTTTTTTCCACACCTCTAGCAATTGCAAAAACCTGGGTCTCACAGGGTGCCTCTGAATTAGAAGCAGAGGGAAACTTTGGCTGCTAGGGTCATGACAAGAGGCCTAACCAAGCTGTCTCTCTTCCACTAAGAAACAAGTGATTCCATCTGTAAATGGTATTAGCAAAAGTTGCCACCAAATATAGCAAAAACCAAAATATAAATGCACAGACTTAACAGAGCACTAACTAGTTCGTAAATAAAAGATTTAATAAAGTATTAAAATAGGTTTCAAGAAACTGTGACTAACAGAGGAACAGCCTCTATAAAAATTTGTTAATGAGATCAGGAAGGTGGTACAAGATGCAAACCTTTTTCAGAAGGGAGTATACTCAAGAATGTGCTCTTAATGTGACCCAACACCCAACCATAGTTATGTCCTCCAATTTGTATCACCAGGTGGCAGAATATGAGATCGAATTGGAAGGGAACTAGTGTTAGATAAAAAGACTTCATCAGCTGAGATTAGTACTTGTGTGCAGTTCTAAGGCCTATTTATTAGTTACTGTTGCTCTTTTTTAAATTGGTTTTGTCCAACTCTCTTTTTTTTTTTACTGTTGTCATCCTACTGCTTCCTACTGTGCTATGTAATTAGTCACTCTTAATTAACCTGTTAATAGGCTCAATTATGTAGAGTGTAAGTTTTCTATCCCCAAGGCTGCATCCATCCCAAAACAAGTACACAGGAGCAGTTGCCATATATTGCGTGAGGGTACTGTTGGGCTGAACTGTGGGAGTTCAGTGAATGTACAAGTAGAAAGCAACGGTGGTGTGACTGGAGAGATAAACAATCACTGATGCAGAATCCAGACAAAATGATATTGCATGCTATGCTCGTGGAGTGAATCTGCTACAGTTTCAGTGCAGCCTTGTTACCAAGACTTTACTGGAGGGACTGTAACATAAGCAATTTTGCAGCAGAAATTGTTAGTAACTGAGTGGGATGCCTTCTGGAATGCATGAAAACACACTTGGTGCAAGACAAACACCAGCAACTTTTCACTTCTATCTCTAGAACTGGAAGCATGTTCTGTGCATGTGTAAATGTCCATTAGCACGCTTCAGTATTTCACTTGCAGAACCATCAGTTACAGACTTCCTCTATCTAACAACATTTCAGACATATGTACGTGAGCTACGCTTCCTGAGCTTTGTGCCAGAACTAAAATTTCCAGGGTCAGCTTAGAGAACAAGAACTAGATGAACTGTCTATGAGTTACGAGGGAATATGTGATCAACATGGTAGACAGCTGAGGTATGAATGTTGCAATACACACTGCAAGATGATCACAAAAAAGTATCCAGTCCCCTGGACGACAGGTGCATAACACCATGCTCTTTTTGTATGATGAGTAGGCTTCTCTTTGGAAAAAAAAAAAAAGTAGGCCTTGCTAGAGCATTGCTTGGTAGACTTAATACTTTTCATTAGTTGTCTAGAGAATTATCAAAGAATGTATAATGGAAGTTGTGATCCAGGCAGAAATTGCCTAATGAGACTGTGAAAATGGCACAAGAGGATCGGATCTGTGAGTATGACTCCTTTGCCCCCTTTCAAGCAGGGAATGAGCCACTGCTCTGTGATAAAACCAGAGTGACACACAGGTGAAAACACAAGTACAACCTAAATACATAAATGTTGTGATAATTGAATAAAAGGAGTTGGAAAGCACACACTGGACTCACAATATGATTTGGTGTCAAATGCTCACTCAGGCACAGGCACACATGCATGAACTGGTTGGAAGGCATACAGACTCCAAATGACAAACCTGACCTAGCCATCACCACCAACTGAGCTTACGATGTTTGCCTGAAATATGATTAGTATCAGCATCTCCAGGAAGCTGGCACAGAAGCTTTGTGGATTACCATTCTGACCACATATCCTCACCACCAACAGCAATTACAGTAAATAGACATTTTCCCCCCTGCTCAGAGACCTTGAAGGACAAAAACTCATTTAGTTGTCCTTGCTCTTTCATGATGGAAGGGAGAAGAGGAGCTTCAACCAGTATTTAAATCTCTGAAGAGGCTATTCAGCATACTGTGGGTGTTTATGAAGTATAAAATGTTTGATTCAAATAAAGAATTATAAAAATAAATGACATTATACAAAGTTATAGTAATGCAAGATTAAACCAATTAATTATCATTTTGCTTAAAATTATGAAAATTGTTGGGGAAAACCTGGCCTCTTAACCATTGTAAAAAATTTACAGCACACAGAGTACAGTAACAGCTGACAGGAATGACTGTGCACGTGACATTACAAACTATACTTCTTTAGTTGCACATTAATTAAATTATTTACTAACAAGAACAAGGTGAGAAGGATATGGGTGAGGCGGATGTGGGTGAGGCAGAAAAAAGGCTGATACCTGTTGTCTTCGCTTCTCTTCTTCAATAGCAGCTTTGGCTTCTGCTTCTTTTATCTGTCCAGACATACAAAGTGGTAAGCAACTGTTGTAAACAGCAGCTAAATCTATTTTCTTATGAAGTCATAATTAGTCCTATAGAATGGTTCTCAGCAAAAGGATGCAATACCTCCATCACGTGAGCTCTTAACATACAGAGACACCACCACAGTATTGGAAAAAGCAGCACCATCTCACATTTGGAAAACACGGAACATATAATCGGTGCTACAAGGTTATAAACTGTATACATTATAAACATATAAATATATTTATATAATATTGTATATTATCTATAATGCCAAATTATTATAAATTATATCTATTATAAATTAACAAATATAAATAATATAAATTATTTTCTGACTTGACAAGCTGAACCAACAAATATAAAACTTTAAAATAAGAGTTTGTTTACTACCAACTGGAAGAATTCCTAAAGACAGTAATTCTAAGTTTTCAGCAACTTTATCCTCAATTCAGTACACCTTATATATACAGATAATTCCTATGTATGTGTAATTTGCCCACTGGTACTTCATTCCAAGTACTCTAAATATACCCTGACAACTAGAGCAAAATGAAACCTATGTATTTGTAAATAATACAACAAGTACTGGATAATGCATAACAAAATTGCTTTAAAGGTCTTGGTGTAATACAAACCCAATGTAATTAAAGATGTTCTACCATCAGAAAGTCATATGAAAAGAAGTAATTTTAGAATCAATAATTCTACAGAAATATTTTGCAGTATTCAAGAAGGCAAATTAAATGCTAGAAAGTATAAGGAAAAAATGGTATAGAAAAAATGTCACTATGCAAACAGGCCATGCTCTTGCACCTTAGCTCCTGCATTGAGTTTTGGTCCTGCAATAACAAAAGAATGTGAAGCCTGAACATATGCAAAAGATAACAGGATGGAGTGGCTTCCATCTAAAGAGATGTGTAACTAGGATTCATCAGGTGACTAACAAGGCACTAAATCCTGAATAGTGTAAAGATGCCAAATAGGGATAAAACACCAATAATTCTTTTTCATAATGCAAAGGCGTAAAATGAAATTACCAGGAGGTTGGCTCCCAACAGAGGGAAGTATTCTACTCCCACACAGTATTTGGCTAAATCTAGAATTGCAATGTACAGGACATTTATAGATGCCAAAAGTTTATGTCAACTGAAAAACAGCCAGGCATGCCAAGAGGAGATAAATCCAACAAAGACCATTAGACAGAAATACATCATCTCACTCTCTTAAATTCCCATAGTCAGAGACCACTAAGTAACAGTAGTAACAGAAAGAGTATATGAGAAAAGTTTGTGTCTGCCTCCTTGTATGCATTTTTAGGCCACTGAATCACTACCTTAGAAAAGTCAGATATAAAAATTTGTTAATAACTTGAAATGAAAAACAGTCTTGATCCTAATAACTGGATGATCTGAATACTAACAATGACAATAATCTACTAAATATTGTTTGTACAGGTGTAATTTGTTTCAAATAATTTGTACTTCAAGAGCTTTTGACAACTAATGAGAAAGCACGCTAGCCCGTGTTTTAAAACACTGCAGCTCAAGCAGCATGCACTGAGGGCAGGGTCAATAGAACAGTCCTATTTGCAGGTTTTCAGACAAATTCTTAAATTAATAAACCCTGTATCAAATAAAAGGATTATTGAGAATTTCATTAATCTAGGCACACTGGCAGAGTCTCTTTAGAAAAGTGTGTAGAAAACCTTTTCAGCCATGCACATCTGTACTCTTAAAGTTTGGTGTGCAAGAAAACTACACAATGAACCTCCTGGTATTTTACTGCCATCTAACAGCAAAATTTAAGCTACAAAAGAAAAAGTGATGCAAAAACATGGAAAAAAGGCAACAGAAAAGCTTCTTTTTACACTGGTGTGGTCACATTTGTATAGGTATAACACACATAGGTAGAGAGGGACCCTTAATCAATATAATCACAGTATAGAGAAATATTTCTAGAACTATTTCTTTGATAATATGTACAGTAAAAGATACAATTCCTCTGAAAGCACACACTCAGTAAGTGCTAGGCATGAAAAATTTTGTTAAGAGTTAATGCCCTTTTCAGAAATTGATGGTTGCTTTGCAATTGTGCAAACTAATTATCTCTGCAAATGTCCACAGTTTTTAAGATTTTTTTTCCAGTCTGGACACATTAGTAACAGACATAATAAACTACCTTCATCATGTGCATATAGTAGGAGAGCATTCTAGTATGTCATTTGCATAGTAAGTCAACATCAGCTATAAAAAAGTGCCTTGTTAGTAAGAATTAAAATAGAAGTTTGTAATTTCATATTAAAAAAGTCCCCAAAAGTAACACTACATTCTTCTGTAAGGAAGGTACACATCGCTAGGTTATGCCATACAGTACGTCTGTGGCTTTGCTGATAGTAGAAACTTACAGCCATTTGCTCATTGCCTTAGACCATTCCCCCCTGTGGATTATAACACCAGGGCAAGAAATTGGTAGTAGTATCTGCTGAAGTAAAAGAATAGCTGATACTGCACCACACTGAGAGATGCTGCTGTGTCCCAGCTCATGCAGTCTATTTTGAGTTCACCTTGCTTTAGTGAAGGACTCTGTATCCTGTGAACTTATCTTCACTCTTACGGGAACTGTTTGTTACTGTTGGAATTTTCTAAAGGCATATCCCAAGAGTTTTAGCATTCGACAAGCCTGCAAAGTTGCAGGATTTGGTCTATGTGGTACTTGTTAGAACCTGTCAATCAATCCTGAAAATCTGAGGAGAAGCACACTAAAGTCAGCTTTACCCACTGAGTTTTTGGGTTGTACAATTAACATATTGAATACTTACCCAATATAAACTAAGCAAGCTATGCAGCAATTCTTTTTCATAAAAGGCTTATAAGAACAAGGCTGATATTTTGTCTCCCTGGGTGACAGCATGCAGCCATTTCCTTACTTCATAAAACAGCAGAACTAGGGAGAAGTCACATTTATAACAGGCTAAAAAGTATTCTGCAATTGCTAAAAACTCTCCATTCTTCTGGTACAAGGTAACTAATACAGTGTGGCAGGATTTCAGTCCACACTGGACAAGTTGAGCATTTGATGGCTGCAAAACCTTCACTGGAAAAAGAGATCTAACAATGACTTGTGAAGCAGCCTGACTCTAATCTTACAGCACTAATCGTGAGTAATGACTGTTTTACCATTGTTAGTCATCATTTGTTCTCAGTCAAAGCGGAAAGAATCAGTTCCAACAAAAAAAGAAAAAAAAAAGAAAATAACAGAATACTGTTCTAAAATAACATTTCACTGAGTTAATTAACACTTTATAAATTCAAGTCTGAAAAAATAGCTACTAGTCAACAGTACATCCGCTTACGTTGTAGTTTTGGCTGGTATTGCCTTGAAAAATAAGTGTGTTCATTTTTTCTAGTTTTCTTGAAGCACTGAGAAGAAATTATAGCTACAACAGATACATTACCTCAGATGCTTTCCGCTTCATTTCCTTGCATAACGCATCACATTCCAGTGAAACTTGGCCATCTTGTATCTTGCTGCACTGTATTTCCTTGTATTAAGAGTAATTTGTCATTTATAATCATTTTCCTATATAAAATTTTAGTTATAATGTTCATTTCTTTATGAAAACAATTAAACGTTCTTATTTAGTAAAGCACTGGTTTTACACATAAAATAAATCTAATAATTGTTATTTGAACCTGTAATTACATATTAAATTGTTGTTTTTTCCTTCTTTCTGATAAGCTAAGCTAAAAGAAGAATAAATAAGACAGTCCAGTTTAATTTTTCCTCTTTTCTCACTTGTTTGCCTTAGACAAAGTAAGATAACCTTCTGGACCTCTGGCAGAAAGCGCTCCCATTCAGAGCCTCAGTAATTTTATATATACATTCTCCTAACTGGCTCAAATTACAGGGCAAGATCTAGTCATAGCAGGGAAAAAAATTAAGCAATTCTCACTCACGCTTTCTTCCCTTCTCCTAATATTGAAGAAATTAAGAAAAAAAAAAATATTATCTGTAAGCAGGGACTGATCAATTCTAAGTGCTTGTTCTGTATATGTCATCCTTTGTCCTGCAGCAAACCCTACCTGCAAGACTTCTGGGCGCAGAAGACATATCCTGGAGAAGTGAGAACTCCAGGGAACTGCAACCTATTTGGAAGGATGCTCCAGAAAAAACAATTTAAGCACTTTTTCATTAATCCAGATTACGTTTGGGGTTTTTTCTTTAAGTCATAATTTTTTGTCAAGACTTCCCACCAATTTCTGTTGTTCCCCTCACCACAGTATATAGCTATAGTAAACTTGTTGCATTACTTTGTCCTGATCTTTGTTAGAAGCCAAGGGTGCTGATGGCCACGCTTGGTTTTAGGTTTGCAGGAAACCTTAAAAAGATTCCATTAGCTCCCGTTTTACAACATCTGTGCTAATTCCAATTTATATAAACTTTACCACAGAAATAGAGGTTTTTTTCTCAAATCACTCCAGGTCATCTGACTATTCTTCCCATGAAGCTACAAAAATTCAAATGTGTGTGGAGATAGTGTTATTTTAAGTCAAGCAGCTATCATATGCTAGAATTAACAAGATTTTATATTGTCTAGTGAATCATCTGATATAGCAGCTAGATCTTCAGCTGATGAACTGTTATAGTTCTCCCAGAGTAACTGGGCCTATTCTAATCTGCATCATTCACAAAATCCATCCATCCAAGCTCTAGGAACACGCAAAGATATATATCCTTCTCCAACTGCAACTTAGAAATTTACCTTTTTCAGTCTCTTACAGAGACATCGGAGTTTAACCTTCTGGCTGCAGTTCAGAGGACAGCTGCCTGAATGGCAAATCTCTTTACATCGGTGACCACAGGGCAACTATAAAGAACAAAACACAAATAAAACTCACACAGCAATAAAATGTTTGCTTGTTATTTACTGTATTTCACTTCCTATAGAACAATTCCTCTTTTATTGGCACAGCTTGCTTAAGAAAATTTCTCCTTTCATGTGTTTCAAGAACAGTTATCTCCACAGTAATATGTACAACAATTACCCTAGCTATCTGTATGTTGAGGGGAATACAAATAGCTAAGGTAAAAAAATTCTGAAAATTGAAATTAAGTGTACTGTAGCTACTTGTAAAGTAACAAAAGAAAGAGCAAAGAACCAGAAGTAAAACACCACACAAGAAATTTTGCATCTAAAATTCATCTGAATTATGCATAATTCAAATATAGGTCATCAACATTTTTATCATGTCCAAAATTTTACAAAATTCTGAATTTCTGCATTTGGCAGATTATCTCATTTCTGTCATCTGAGAGATGAAGACTTCTTCTACTGCCAGGGCAATTTTTACCACTTAAAAAGAAAATAGTATCATTCAATTACTGCGTTAAGAAATGAGTTAATAATTTAAATATGCTGACTGATAAGAATGTAACACTGTTCCCAGCGTCATATTAGATAAAATACATCACGAAAGTAAGCAAAATTTTAATGTTAAGAACTTGACTGAATATAAGAAATCTTCATACTAACAATTTCGCATTTTCAGTTACATAAACCAACTGTTAATAACTGAAGGTGGAAGCTCACAGAAGACATCTAAGCAATTTATTTACAGAGATAGCTTTAAATCCACAAAGTAAAATAGCCTTAGACAGTATTTTTTATTAAAGTGAAATTTCACCTCCTGTCATCAAGAGATAAACACAACTTGGAAAATGCTGTGAAACACACAATTTTCAGATATATTTTTTGACATTCATTAAAAATTGAAAATTTATACATACTGCGTCACTAAATCCACAAGAATGAGACTTATCACATAATTATAAAACCTGTATACACCTCGATTAGTGAATCTGGATTCCCAGAGAATCTCTGATTCTCTCTCTCAACATCTGAGCTAGCATCATGAAACACATACCTAAACAAAACATGAAACTTTCCAACTAAAAATCATGGAATAGACATGCATGTTTTCATGTCCATGACAGCTATTATTACATTGATAGACACTTTGTGATTTAGGCTCAGGTTTTTTAGTCACCATTTCAGCACATTTCATACAGGACTACAAGGAACATCCAAGTTACCATGCTCAGTCCTGAAATCCAGTCTTCTTACAGGTAGGCACCTCCTATGATCTTTCCAGAACAGGATGAAGTCTTACCATGAAAACAGTCCCCTCACCCCTTCTGACTCCATTGCTAAGGAGAGTGCTCCACGAATTTACCACAGAATGCAAGAGCCTTCTTTGAGTTTCCTACATTTGTTCTACCCAGTCTAAGCGCCTTAGTTCTGATCCTCATGTTGAAGTATTTCTCTACTGTCCTTTCATAAAAGGCTCTTTATTTCCATAGTATTCCCTTCATCGAATTTCAGCTAGCTTAAATCAATGTTTCTTGAATACATAGCCAGAACCGCATGCAATATTCCAAATGACATCTCAGCAGGAAGGACTTTGTATAATGCCTTAACTGCACCTCATTCTTTTATTAGGGTATCGTCCCCAATACATCTTCATCTCTCATTTGCATTTGTCTACAGCTAATCATGCTAGGACAGTAAGAATTTCTGCTGTTTCCTGGGAACTCCACATGCATGGTTTTACTAGTTTATTTTCTGTATCATGCCCCAAATACATGTGTTCTGCAGATGCACTTCCCTAATTCTCGCATACTGACAACTCTGCACAGATTTCTATCAGAAAATTCCCGTTGTTTTGGTGCCATGGTCATTACTGAAAACAATGCAAGGTCAAGCGCCAGTTCAGTCCTTGGGAAACCCTCCATATTGTTCATATTTCTTGCTCCAACTTTTCTTTAGTTTTGTTGTTGTTTTGGGGGTGTTTTTTCAAAAAAGTAATCAAATACAGACAGTTGTTTTCTTTAGCCCACCTTCATCCTTGCATTAAACCCTCTCCTGTATCTGAACTAGGTATTCACCAAGTTGCATTACATCACTTGCTCTGCTGAACCCTCATGTAGTAGATCTATTTGCTTTATCAGGAGGGAAAAATATATAAATTGGTCACCTTTTCAAAGAAGGAATTTAGCTTCTTTTCAAGCACAACTGATCATCAGCAAATATTTTTGCCTGAAATAAAAGAATTATTTTGCCTCATTTTGAAAAGGTGAGGGAGGAAACTTGTCATTAAGTCTTGAATGCCACCAAAATCAGTCTACCAGCCAGAATATGGAGCTTGCTCACTAGTGACCACAATCTTAGCAAAACCAACTTACTACCGCATGACCCCTGTGCTGTAGGAGGGCTTCTCCTGGCTTCCTATGAAAAAGCATCATACACAATCTAGTCTCACCTGCAAGTTACCTAATGCTGGCCAGAACAAGCCATGGCTAGAACTGTTACTTCCAGCTTACTCTGCTGTACTAATTAGGCACATTTTCATTAACAGTGTCAAACCCCAAACAAACAGTCTTATAACCAACATGTCAGAGCTGTAAATTCAAGACAGGAGTCTTGACCTCAACCTCCAGGTACTACTGCAGTAAAATTCTTATATTAGACACCATTAGAGCAAAATTTGCATAGTGCAGATGTTTAATCCAATACTGAAAACTGGATGTACACATACAGTTCCCTTCACAGAGCTACAAAGATCACTTCCACAGGGATGCAGGACAAGAATGAAGCTGGCAGGGAAACTTTCTTTTTACTCCAATGTAAAACCAACATTAAAAAAGTATGAAGAGAAGCAGTGAAATGAGTTGCAAAACATTTCCCCATGATCTCAGAAGACAAAAGCAATCATTCCGCTGCTTCTGCTGGATAAAAAAATGTAATGGGAATGGATTTTTCTTTGCCTGTTTTTAAGTTCCATGCTGAACTACTTGGTGCTAAAACAGGGAAGTATTTTCTTTAGTATAAGCATTTTTATTGCAGAGAAGAATTTCTCAGAAATTCTGGAGAGTTTAGCAGTGGAAGTCCTTTCCAAAACATTCCAGACTTCCTGTTTTCCCCCTTCATACATTTTCTAACTACAGTGAGACATGGAATAAACAAAGGGCTGTCACTTTCACTACAACTAATTACAATGCAAAAACAAACATAAAATAAGTAGTAATGCATGGATTGCTGAAAGCACACAAGCAGCACTTAACAGCAGCACTGGAAGGGACATGAAGTGTCATCTGATTGACCCCTCATGTCCACTTTTGGTTAACATTGCTGTAAGACAAATCCTGAAACATGTTTAAGCTGTTACTGATGAAAATTATGAAAACTTGGTAGCTTCTCCAACCAGTTTCTGCCCTGCTTCACAAGCTTTACTACTCAAAAGTAGCATTCAACAGGAACCTTCCCTACGGATGCCTACTCTCACTAGTTCATAGTCTAAACATCATGCAATAAGGGTATTATTCTTCTCCACAGCCCTTTAGACATACCCATTCAGAGATTAACTGGCTTGTCTTCTATTTCACACTAACTAACATGTATTTCACTAACACATCAGGGCATTATTAGCCCATCCCACTAATTAATTATAAAATCCCTTTGCCCCCAAATTGTTTCACAGAGAGAGATTGCTAAACCTGCACTTAGACAATGAGGAGAAAAACAGCAAGTACAATTCTCAGTATTTTGCCTAATTAAACAGCATCCTATTATTTTTGAGATATAAATTCAAGACCAGTTTTTAACCATGAGACATATTATTCCATATTGAAGTAATTTATGCCTTGGAGACAAACTTCTGATCCTTTAATATAACCTTCCAAGTTGACAGCAAGACATTAATAAAGTGTCCTCCAAGTACAGTTCACTAACCACCTTTGCATCTATCATTTGGCAAATTCATTAAGACTAAGCTTCTCTAATTTGACTGGCCTATCCACACATCCATCAAATCAAGTATTTATTGGTTAACATGGGTTACCTCCTTTGGACACTGATTTTTGCAGGAAATAAGAAGCTCCTTTTCTTTTAAATCAGCAGATGTTAGTTTTCTGCAAAAAGAAAGATGTGTTTGTGATGATTTTAAACTTTAAAGCAATAAAAGTCAATACAATTAAGGGTACATGTTAAGTATATCTCACTGTAAAGAAAAGTGAACTCATTTGTCCAGATCCTATGGAACTAATATAAGCTACCCTACTCTACAGACAAACCCATATAAATTTAGAGGACTTCAGGTACTTTAAATAAAATTAACAAAGAAGAACATACTTGCATATGATGAATATTTTCAGGGAAATACACAAGGGACAATGCTTAAATCCACAAGTTCCATCTTGTATATTATAAAGTCTAGCTTACTCTCTATCCACACACACACATAAATGACTTAAAAAGTGTACAAATTATTGAGGAGTTTTCCAATGAGAACTGCTAGAAATTGCAGGACATTAATTGCAAAGACCTTTTATACTAACTACAACAATTCTAATTCTTATTATAAAATTCATCTTCACACACTCTAAAAAAAAAGAACCCACAGAACAAGCATGTAGACTATGTATTTTCATAATTCAAAACATTATCTGTATTATAAAAACATTACAAAAATAATTTCTGGCCATGAGATTCCATGCATTTATAGTAATTTTAGCAGTAATACCAATAAAACACTGTCAAAATTTGTATAGAAAAACCCCATTATGTTAGTAATTATAAACTTCAAGAGAAATTTTATAACTTGCTGCAAGAGTAGCACCCATCCCCAGACATTTCAAATGGTTTCCAGTTAGTAGCACTCAAATGAAAAGTGCTCTTGACACTTACAAGCATTCAACATACAGTACTGATAGTTTACAGTGACATTTTATTTTAAGCATCTGGAGACATGATGGGCAATCCCCAGGATGACAGGGCAAAACACATCGATGAGGACAGCCAGATGGCCGGGGCTTGGTACACTCCTCTTCACACTGTGAACATTCTGGACCTGCCTAATAAAATAAAAACAAAGTACTAAAGAAATTTTGCCACACATTTGTTTGTAAGATGGCATTAAAAAGCTTTTATATAGAAGACTTGGAGTGTAAAATGTTTTTTAAACAAAAAGCAGAAATGCCAGCATTTGTCAGTCAAGGAGACGGTTGTGTTTTCCTTCCTGGGCATAAAAGAACCTTAATATTAGTGATTTGGAAAACTACCAATAAGCCTGTTAATTCTCTATGGAAAACTGTTAGAAAAAGAAGCAATTTCGTATTCAGAACTAACTTTTCCCAACCACCATGTTACTGTAATGCTTTAGTCATGACATACTGCTCTGTAATATATGGATTGAGGAGTTGTTGGTTTGCTTGATTTTAAGAAGCAAACTTTAAGTAATTCCATTTCCATACATGTATGATATTCTCCATGTTCTTCCAAAGCATTAACTTAGATATGGAGCTGCCTAAGGCATTGCTTTCACTCCACAGACTACATTAAGTCTACAAGAACTGTGCTGTCATCCTTATTCCAAGTGATGTGATCAATATCCACACAAGATAATGAACATCAAACACAGTACATTAAGCTTAATTTCCATTCATCTTCTTAACAACTCGTCCAGAACCCCAGTCTGCAATCAAATACACCTAGATAGACTGACATGATTTATCAACTGATAAATATTCAGTTTCAAAGAAGTCAGTCAAAGTAAAGCAAATTTATCCAAAAATGAAGCCACATAATGCTTTCCCAAAAGGACTATTCCATACCAATGTTCCACTTTATGCTATTCAAAATGAGAGCGTAAGTATTCAAGTTTTTAACACTTTTCTCCCAGTCCCCTTTTTTTCAGCTTCTACAGCTGAAAAACTTTTACTGAAGTTTAAAAAGGAACCATTGTACAATGATTGTTTATAAAGCCTAATTCCCAACAATTCAAACCTAAGAAAAACAACAGCAACTAAAAACATTTAGAAAACTGTAATACAACATTTAACAGTAGGTAAAAGCAAACAGCTAGCCTTTCTGCAACATTTTCCAACACAACATGCAGAACAAACCTAAATTCCAGACAGAGAAATCACTACTCAGACATAAAAGCAAGAAATTTAATCAGCCCTGACTACACCTGCAATTTAGTCTACCAAAACAACAGAACAAAAGCTGTAAAGGTCAAAACCAACTTGAGTTCATAAAAAATGGAAGAAAATTGAGAAATTAAATTTACCTATACTTCACAGGTACACAGACTCCGATTTTCTGAGAACTTACTGCCTCACACAAGACGGAGCAGTAGGCAGACAGCCTCTCACAATCGTAGCTGGAGATGCTTAACTGTCACTCTCAGTATTTACTGATGTCACTCTATTGCTGCAGGTCACTGTTCCACCAGCTGCACCAACAGCCCATACTCCTGACACAAAAGCTCCACAGTCATTACTAGAATAATATAGCAGCTACCTTACATAGTCATTAGACGACAATACCACCACTTCCAGGATTGGAATGCACAGGAATACCATCCTATTTAAGTTAAATGCAACAGCTAGGTAAAATATAACATTTATGCTTTATACACAACTGAATCCTTCTCAGTTTTCCAAATGCCCAGAGAGGCCATGTGGCAACTTTTTATAAAGTAATACTTAAAAAAACTTGCAAAGTTGTTTTGCCTCAAATCATGACTCTCTCAAACCACAAACTATGTGGCTTTGACTACCCAAACTTGAACAATTTTCAGCTTTATATTTACTTTTTTTTGTTTCATATTATCTTCAGCAACTAACAAGCACAGCTTCTTAATTGCATTAATGAGTTTCTAGTATACACTGATAAAAACAAGCATATCATCTCAGTGCTTAAAAAGTTTTGAGCAATTCCGAACATTTCCAGTGCTCTGTGCTAAAGATCTGCCAGGCTCCTCAACCCTCACCCCATTTACAGTTCTTCTCAGTAAACAGTTTCCCCAGTAGATTGCAAGTGCATTTTTACACAAGGATGATCAGTAGTCCACTTGACCCTGACAGTTACAAAAGATAACTTTAGAAGAGACAGGTCAAGAGTGTCAAATAAGGTTTTGACATAATCAAAGTAATGTATGTCAACATAAAATATAAAATGTATACAATTTGCAAAATTGTATACAAATTGCAAAATACTGTCTTGGGTTTATACTCTAAGGAAGTACAGATTAGCATCAATGGAAACACTACACAAGTGAGTCTCCCAGTGGGATCTGGATGCCAGTGGGATCTTGTGCTTTCCAGGTGCAAATTGTTTATTTTCCAGTTAAAACTGAAGACAGTGTATAAAACACATTGAAAAAAAAAAGGCAAAAAGGAAATTAACCTACCTTCTTTCCATCTGCACTACTGTTCAATTTAGTAACATGATGACATTCTTTCATACAGGTGTGATTCTGACAGTCAAGAAGCCTCCCACAAAATCTTTTACATGAGTAGGGATTTGCAGAGTGACAGGGTAATGGACTAACCTAGAAGTTAAAAATAAATATAGATATGCAGACAGCGTATATATACACACATTGCACATGTGTACTGTGTGTGGTACATACATATACAGAGGCAGAGAATCATTACAGAAATTCTGGTTCTCAAGTATCTTTGTTAAAAGAAAAAACATCAGTGCAGTTCTATTTGATCTTTTTCAAGTATTATTTAACTTCATCTCTACATAACATAACCACACACATTTTACACTGATTATACCAGGTAAAAAATCACACTTCTTTAAACAAGCAAACTTCTGCAGCACAGTTTTGAGGGGTTTTTTAAAACAGACTATTACGTTCTCAAATTTTTCAGAGTGATTTATTCCATCTTTATGAATCACACTCATGCCTTCCATTAAAGGTTCCTAAACTGCTTTACCATTATTGCAGAAGGCAGTTATAGTTTGCTTTCACAGGGATTGAGTCATGGTCATCATACACCCAAAATATTTTACAGTTTGATAAACAGAAAACAACCTTTAAGCCAGAAATTCCAAACACCAAATACTGACTACATCAAATGTAACTCCCAGGAGTGGTAAGAAAACGAAATGGCTCCCTAACAGGACTAAGATTTTAATCTTTTAGGATACATTTCTACTTTCTAATTTGAGGTTAACACTCCAGATTCAGAGCATCTACTTAGAAGCCTTTAATCTTCATCGGTACTGAAACACAGTGTAAACTCCTAAGTAGGTTGACTAGGTTACTTTCCTAAATTTCAATAGTACAAGTCCCTCTGTATCAAAGGATTAGAGGAAACTTGCTGTTCCCATTTTCCAACCATTATATAATATTCACATGTAAAAAAAAAATAGTTTCTGTGATGCTGTCAAAAAAATTGA
Source organism: Xenops minutus (assembly GCA_035221455.1). Classification (NCBI taxonomy): domain Eukaryota; kingdom Metazoa; phylum Chordata; class Aves; order Passeriformes; family Furnariidae; genus Xenops; species Xenops minutus. The sequence goes on along the minus strand of JAWWEE010000122.1, from coordinate 47,844,673 downwards.
TTTTTTTTTATTTTGTGATCATTTTGCAGAGAGGAACTATTTATGATTTTATTACACAAGAGGCTAATGTGACATAACTCATTTTGACTAGACCAAGGGTGTGATTTTGTGTTGAAGCTTAAGTTGACTGAACAGTTTTGGAGGGTATTCCCTTCCTTTCTCTCTCTTCCAACTCTACAATCCTCATTGCACACTCCTTATCTATCACTTACTTTGAACAAGTCCTACCATGCATCTGTCTTTACAGCAAGACAATTCGAATAATCAAAACAGAAGAAAGGAATTAATAGAAAAAAATTCTTGTCTTTTGCTAGTGGATTGGCCATACAAACAGGTAAGCACTGGAACTGAAATGAGAGAAGAGAGGAGGGCCCCACAGGGCAAAGTGAGGGACAGCCTCCCTTCAGCACTGTCCACATTGGTTTCCCTCAATCCTAAAGCAAGAATACAGAAAGCAGGATTTAAATCCACTTGCCTATATGAATGTTTTCTGGGCTTCACCCAAAAAGACTACTCCACATCAAGTTATTGCAAACCCCAATTCATTCACAAGACTTCTGAACTCTTCTCATCCTGACCCTCCAAGACTGAACAGGAGCCTTCATGGCAAGCTGAACATCAAGCACAGAATGCACAGGAAGAAACCCTGAGGCTATCACATCTCTATGTCTGTGGTGAATCTAATGCTGGCTAAAGCACCAATAGAACCACAACAAGTAGTCTACATATGTGGTTCATATTGCTGCCTGCAAACATCCTACATCTCTGTCACTCGTGGCTTATGTTCTTGGTGACCAAAGGACGAAAAGCCAGCAATAGGACTGAAGCAGAAAATAGTACTATACCCAGCAAGCACACACCAATTACCATAGCTTTTAACATTGCTAATATCCTACCCCTTCTCATTTTCCTCCATGTCCCTCCTCAGAGCCACAGCTGCCTTTCAGTAGCAAAACTAAGTAGTCAGAGAATGTTGAAAAGTAAAAGAATTAAAGATGTATTAAACATTATGATCTGCCACAGCCCATTGCCCTACCCTTCCTTGCTTCCCCATTGCCACTCAGTTTTTATGACTACTGCTTCTGCTGTGGCTCAGGCGGTGACAGCAGATCAGGGCAATAATAGCAGACAAGCTATAGGGCTGCATTGTTCCATCATGCTGATGAGACTTCTTTCTACCAGGAGTTAAGTCTTCCATCAGATAACCACACAACCACCTTTAGCTCCAGTTAAAATGAAGCACTTAGGCAGAAGCAGAGCACCCCTTCCAGTAGCACCCCTCAGGTACACAGTTGAAAGGCCCTGTTGAACAAAGCCGGGGCAGTGAAGCACACAAGCCAGCCAGACAACAATGGCAGCTTTCAGATGGCTGAGTGCAGCCCTCTGGCTGCATCCAGCATAGCTTCAACTTGAGGCTAATAAAAGATAAGACACTTTTCTGGAATCAATTGAAAGTGTAGCCAAAAATTGAAGAATTTCAATTCATTAAAACTACACTTTCTTCTCTTTTTTTTTTTTCCAATTTCTTAATAAGTCATTGTGTTGTGGATCTTAGTAATAAATCCAAAGGACGAAGTAGAGAAAAGTTTTACTTTCTACATTTGGAATGCATTTCTGAAATGGCTGAATGAAGGTTGCTACTCTTGCTAGAGACAAATATCAAAGAAGCCGCAAACTCCAGGAGGCTGATGAGCTGAAGAATAAAAAACGCAGATGAGAACCAGAAGTGTTTAATGAAAGCTGAATGAGGAAAAAAAAAGAAAATACAAAGGCATCATTTTCAGACCACAGGTCATCCACAGGAAAAGAAAAGAAAGCAAAGGAAAAAAGGACATGACAATGTTCAGAAGCTTTCCTGGAAATCTCCCAAGCACATAAAAGCAATTAACAGATACATTAACTGGAATATGAGAATAAAAGTCAACAGGGCAAGGAAACTTTAGAAACAATCATAAGCCATAAAGAGAATTACATACAGCAGATATATTGATATCATATCCAGTTATGGTTTCCTTCTTTGTCTGTATTTACCTTGTATCGACTTTAATTAATGTTTCCCACAAAGAGAGATTTTGAATAATTAGACTTTAAAAGACCATATGTGTACTACTGCTATGAAATACCAATGTTTATAACAGTCTCAAAAAAAGGTAAAACATCAAGATTTTCTTTTGGGTTGGCATTAACTGTTGCTGATAGGTGATTTTTCTGACATACAACCTGAAACAAAATTGAGAGCTACTTTTCAGAATCTACACAGAGAAGAATAAAGAGTTATTTATTTTTTAAAAAATATAAGTAAAATCAGCCAAAACTTACAGAATAAAATTACTTAAAAGAAGGCTGTGGCCATCAGCTAAAGGAAATTTTATTTTAGCTTAAATATCATGCAGAATCATACTTCCACTAAAGAGAGATCTTATACAATTATATAATTTGAAAAGTAGTTTTAAGTCTGTTGATTCAAGTGATAAATTGCTTTTTCTAAATGCCAGGACATGTAAGAGCTCAAATGAAATCAATCCCTTAAAAATACTTTTGAAAATAAATCCCAAGTGAAATAAAAAAAACAAAACACACACACAAAACTCCCCAGCAACAAAATAACCAACTCCAGTATCTACACAAATTAAAATTACTGTCCAAGTAAAAAAGAAGACAGTAGATTTACTAGGTCAGTCCTAAGGTGTTTGCTTTTTTCTCTATTCTACTCATTGTCTGTAGGTATCCTGATAAGATACAAGGAGACTTTATACCTTGCTTCATTCCTAGTTTCTTTCTGCCTCCTCCATTACAGAGGTATAGCAATAGTCCAACATTAGTAACACAGTACAGCAAGGAGCACCTACTTTGCTTGAGAAAACTGCTACTCCTGTCACTTGTGAAAAGTTCACATTTCCCACTGAAAATCGCTGCAGGGGCTGGAAACTATTATAGGAGGGAAGCTCTTGTCAACAAAAGTAAATTAATTTGAGGTGAGATTACTTGCTAAGAGCCAAAGTGGCTGTAAAACATTGACCAGACATTACATATTAATCTTTTTCTTTCCAGAGATCTCAACAACATAAAAACGTACAATGCACATAAAATACACTGCAAAAACCCTCTTCACACACACATAAACAAGTTATTCTCTTTCTTCCACCAAAATCTCAAAGATTAGGACCCTTCATTCCACTCCAAGAACTGCTGCACTTCAGCAGGAAGGCAGCACTGCCGCCTGCTGGTTGAGAAAAGTAACATTTCATCTAGAGTATTATGTAGCATCGATAAATCTAAAAAATTGAAGTACAGACTCCCTGTGATTTTTACTTATTTTCTCTAGTAATACATAAAGAAGACATGACCCAAAGCCATTGACTGATTCTCCTAAGACTAGTATGCAAAAGAGAAGGGATTTTTTTTTAATTATTCTGAAATAAGTAGTGATAAATACGTAGTAATTGGTACCATTTTCTTTTATAAGAGTAGTGATACTGTCTAACCCCCTGTTGTGTGGACAGATAAACTTCACAACCATGTACACCTGAACAGTACCAAAACCAGCAGCATTGTCTAGAGCAAGTTACGTATTAGGTCTACTGACCACAGCTTATATTTTCTTTGCACATGAATTCATGAAATTTGGGGTTACACTCCATATGTCCTATGTAAAACCACGCCACTGACTCAATAAAACACTGGCTAATTAACCTCTAAGTTTTATTGTGGAAAACAATAACAAACCCCATCTGTTTCAACAACAAACAGGCACTGTTGTTCTTTTCATTCACTTTCACTGCACATTTTTCTTTAGAAAACAACAGGCTGCAAAGTAGCTCTGTGGAAGCTGCATTCACAGCCCAGATGGGTTAATAAATGTGCTGCACAAACAGACTGCAGAGACATGAACTGTGGTAACAACATTTGAAGAAGCTGCCACAACATAATCGAGCCACCCTTACAACACATACCAAGAGATTATTAAAGGTCAAAAAAAAAAAAAGGCAAGAAGATATCTTCAAATTTTGTTGTATTTAATGTTCTCTAGAATTTTTTACTAGCTTAAAATGATTATGGGTTTTTTTATAATATTGTTACTTGGAATTTGATAGTGAATTTATGTCAGAGATACTAATAGACAAAGCCATAATAGCAATAGCTTTTTTAAAAATTAGTTTAGCAATCATCCTTTAAAAATCAAGAAAAATGAGTTGACCTTAAATTTCATAACTTTCAGAAATTACTGTGAATAATGGGTGATAGTTATTTAAGCATCAATTAGATTTCCTTCTCATGGAAGCCCAAATAAACAATGACTTAATCTAAAATTAGAGAAGGCCACACATCAAAAGACAAGCTGATAAGTAACACTAAAGAAGTTTCCACTATGCTGCCTTTCATCCATGTGTGCTTAGATCCAAGTCACATGAGAATTTTCCTATATGACATTATGTCCCTTCTTTTAAAATATACACAGCAGTTTACAAGAGAACTAAGCAAAGTGTGTGACAGGGAGAGAGAGTTATAACTACACAATTCGGTGGGAAAAAAAATCCCAGAAATATCTAATAAAAAAGACCATCCAAAAACATTTAAACACATTGTTAAGAACTGCAAGAATACACAAATAGCTACATAAATCATGAGTCTAAATTTCTGTCCACAAATTCTATCAAGTAGTTACACATTCTTCAAAAAGGAACTAAAACACCTTCTAATATGTAAGCCCTTGTGATAAGGTACTTAATTGGTTTTAAAATATGTATAAAAAAATCTATTACTTCTCTTTAATGCTTTTTTTTCAGACTGACAAAATGAGATATCTGCCATATTTCACTTAATAAGGCAGTTTCCATGACTCACCTCATGCTGCCCAAGACACTCCCTGTTAAAGAGAAAAATCAGAGATTTAGAAAACATGTATTTCTTTAAGGGATTTAAAACAGTGACAGTGCTTTTCACACAAAAATTAATGCAATCTATTTTTTAAAAGTGCAAACTAAAAGAAAATCATCTGTCTATGCAGCTCAATGCCTCCTGCTTTCCAAGAGCTGTTTGGATTGATGTGTTTCATGATGGCAGTCTCTAAATCTCTTTCATGTGCAAATTAATTGTAGCCGTACATGAAATCAATAACTCAATTTTAGAAAATAACATGCTTTGCTTCCAAGTATCTTCTCCTTTGTCTCTACTAATATATCACTTCATATTTATCAGTTACTTCAGAGAACTATCTAGTCTGCTCAAAAGTTTACAGTTTTCTCCCTTATAGAATGCTCTGTTCCTAAGTAAGAAAACCTGCACTCTGATCTGAATTGTGAAGGTATTAAATGGCAATTCATTCAAACACCGAACTCCATCTTTTATTCAAGTTATTTTAAAAACTGTCATCTCTTTGATTTTTCTACTGAAATCTTACAAGGGAGAATAATGAAATCACTATGAATATTCAAGCTAAGACACCCGTAAATCAGTTCCTAGAAATTTCTAAAAGAAAATATCCCTGATAACTTCTCTAGAAGGAAATCTCCCTAATAACTTCTTCGACAGGAAACAATAGCTACAGATAGCCTTTAGGACAGCAGAATACTAACAAGCAATCTGTCTTACACCCAGTGTAAGAAACAGCAGCTGCAGCACAGGAGCCTGCCCTTCCCTCGACACAGTTCCACTACCTTATATTCACAATAATCTTCCTATGTCCAGCTAATTTGGCTTCTAGGACCTCTGCATTCCACTGCAAGGGGAAACTGCTCAATCAACCAGATGGCCTTCTGCCATGTAACTACTAAACCTGTGGATGAGGAATTCCCCTTGGCAAACTTGCATTCAAGTTGCGCTGTAATGGTGTCAGATGAACTACGAGATGCACGAAATACTACCAGGATCACTGGGCTCAAACAACAGTAGCTAGTTTTTGCATCCTACTTGGACAGCAGTCACAGAATTCTTCAGCCTGGGACTTATCATGTTCAGTTTTTTCCCCCACTAATTTGGAAGAAACAAAATGCACCAACTTTGAAGATAACATTAAAGGACAGTACCATCAACATACTTGAGGGCAGGGGTGCCCTTCAGAAGGATCTAGACAGACTGGAGGACTAGGCTGAGAGGAAATTCATGAAATGAAGAAACAAAGTCCTGCATCTGTGACTGACTTAATCCCAGCAACACTTCAGGCTACTGGGTTGGGGATACAATAGTAATCTTTCAGCATTAAGGGGAAGTTACCAAGAAAATGAAGCCAGGCTCCTTACTGAGGCTCATAGTAGAGAGGCAAGAGACAACAATCATACTCTTAAACAAGTAAGCTTCTGACTGGATACACAGTGGAAGAAAAAATAAAAACAAAATCAGTAAAAGTATAATCAAGAATGGAAAAAGAATGTCCTGAGAGACTGCAGAATCAATGTACTTGGGGTTTTCTAAGGTCCAGCTGGAAAAAGCTAAAGCAAATTGCTCTGAATTCAGTGTTGATCTGCTTTCAGCAGGAGGGTGTACTAGATGATCCCAACCCAAGGCAACTTCCAGCCTCAATGGTCCTGCAAAATTAACAAAGCAAAGAGTTTTCCAGAAACTCCCCTTTAAATCATTTACAGAAATAAATACTAAATACATACTGTAACAAATCTCTGCCTGCTTATGTGTAAAGATACTAAATTATTAGAAAAGAAACATAGAAAGTACTGCAAAACTTCAGTAGTGAAGGATGGAATGTCCAATAACATCCAGCCATACAGAACAGTATTATTTAAACTAATGCCTATTATCATTTGTTCAAATGCCACTATTTCAGCAATGATTCCAAAAGCCCTGCTAATGATCTAAAAAATTCTCAGATAATTTGCTTTGTAGCAACAAATTACTTTTATAACCATGGTTTTGTGTATTATTATTATTTTCTTAATTCAGGAAACTTCTATCACTTTCATTTAAAATAAAAAGGCGGGGGGGGGGGGGGGGGGGGGAGAAAATTAAAAATTAAAAAAAA
>JAWWEE010000122.1:47821183-47837690 GCA_035221455.1 Xenops minutus | reverse complement strand
CCCCCCCCCCCCCCCCCCCCCCCCCCCCCCCCCCCCCCCCCCCACGAACAGTACAATTGCAAAGATCGATCAAGTGAGTTAGGATAATTCCAGAATAAATATGATCTAATGCCAATAGAACCTTAATCTGCCCCAAGCACTATGAAATGCTTCCCTAGTTAGGACATTAAGTACAACTTTTCCAGTATGGTTTCCTTCTCACTTAGCCAACTTACCTCCTCTGGGGAAAAGTCTTCAGACTAAAGGAGGCTACTTTGAAACTGAGATTCAGAGGAACTAGGAGACATGCCTTACATAATGCATGGCATTACACAATGATTTCTACTGAATACCTACATGAAACAGTTTCTACAGGCTTCTACACAAACACTGAAACCAGACTCTTCAGAATAATCTGACTTTTCCACTTTTTGGGAGTCTGGCTTTGAACTTTCAACACAAGTATCGAAGTACCGTGCAGTCACAGTTTTGAACAAAAGTAAAACCTATTACAGCACAATCCTGTATTAAGTTCTAAACATAACTATGTTGACAAATTAAATGGATGTTTTTATCATGCTCCTCCATCTAGTTCTCACTTCACAAAATGAGAACATAATATTCCCTCATTAAGGAGGGATGTTTAAAAACAAAAAAAGCAGTCAACGCTGTGAAGTATGCAGGGTTTGAAACAGTAAGAGACCACAACACAAAACCAAACCAAAATCTCCAGTAATTCATTTTTCAGATAAATATTGAATTCTGAGTCTTTATTCCATAATATAAAGAGAGGTTCCATCAAACTGAAAAGGAATGGTGAAAAAGAGTCACCATCATGTCTTCCCCTATATCCTCAGCAGGAGCATAGAAAGAGTGATTCAGTTCAAGTCAAGGAACAGAGCCTTCTGGACAAGTCAAAAATAGAAAAGAAACAAGCAGATGGGATGAAAGGTATCCACCTACCATTCACTACCATACAGTAACTAAACAACAGAGAAACAAAATAGCAACTCATTATGCAGAATATTACGATCGCAGAAACCAAACAAGATACAAACTACATAGAAAAAGTCATGTCACTGATAACTATCAAACTTCACATTTTCGTAGTTTTCTTTTAAAGTAGCATTGCACACAACACATATTATAAAAAACTAATCTTTACTAATACTATCAGTCCCTTCAAACAGTGAGCACACATTACAAAAATGTCTATTAAAGAACCAACAGTGCTCCCAGCTTTATGACAATGGTGTTTACAGAGGCTCTTTGCATCTGAAGAGGAAAATATGGTTACTTTCATGTCTACCTCTACAGCAGTATAGAAAGAAAAAATCTTTTTCCATGTAAAAACTTTTTTTTTTCCTTTTTTAATACATACACTGGTATAGGAACCTCACAGGGAGGACACGGTAATGCAGTCTGAATGAAAGCTGGCTCAGATGGCTGTTCCCAAGGACCTGCAGACTGATGCTAAGAGCAAAAGACACTAGGTGAATACGAAACACAGTCAGAACGATCTGCTTGACCATAAACAGAAACATACCACCTAAAGAGCTCCCAGATCTAACAAATTCACTTACTAGTAACTAACTTTTTACTAATCGAAATCTCAACACCCCCGTAAGTAAAAAATTACCATTTCATACTTAGCCTGGTTAGGGATAAGAAAATGAAGGCCTGTGGTACCTACTGCTAAAATTAAGCACAAAGCCAAGCAAGAGTAAACCAATTCTAACTATTTCATAGAGGTAAAAATATAAAAATATTTCAATTAGTAAGGTAATTCATTTACCATCATGCAGCGCATGCATGTGTCATGTTAAAAACCACCAATTTCTCACTTCTATCTTGTGCAAATTTTGATGGTTTAGTAAATATCAGAGTTAAAATTTATTTTTTACTCTTATTGCTAAAAGCAATTGCATACATCTGGAATTAAACATTTCTAATACAACTCTAAAAGAAAAATCTTACAATTTCTTGAGTAATTATAACTGCTGAAAACCGCAAATTCAATTATATATTACAAAATCACTTAGATTGCAACAAAGGAGCAAGATCCACTTAGTTTCATGTGGAGTGGTATGAATACATCTCTGCTTAATTTTTATTTACTCTGACCTCCAAAAGCCTCCGACATAAGATTAAGGTTGAACTGTTCATTCTTCAGAACAGTAATACACCACTTTTCACTATTTACTTACTAAGCCAGTTTGCCTCACAAGTGCTTTGTCATGGCAGGAAACAGGGCACAAATGACCACACGTTAACATTTTCTGGCAGGGCTGACGACATGGAGGACACTGCCCAAAGTGACAGTAGTGCTTCTCCTGGGTAGAGTGGTGACAGGCAGGTGGCCGACTGAAATAAAATCCAAGAATGAATCAATATGACAGTAAGAAATATGAAGCGACAGTCACTGGGCAATTATGCTCAAAACACAAAGGATTGAAATGAACAAGTTGGTTTTGGTTTTTTTTTTTACTTCTCACCTTCAGCAGTGGTTAATATTATGATAAAATTAAAAGAGGAGTTCTACACAAAATTAAAAATCAAAGTTGGGTTTACATATTCAAACAGCTGTTTCAATCCTATTCAACTACTGCACTGAGTAATCTTGCTAGAACCCAGCAGAAAATATTCTTTTTCCTTTCACTAGTCAAGTTTTCTAGATAGACTGCCTCATGGAGGTACTTCAAAACATATCAGAGATGACTTGGAAGAAATGAGTGGGACTACAGAGTTAGAAGAACCTCCACCTTGAAGCAGCAAGCTGCTCAAGAGACCTCAGTGTCAGAGAGGCATCTGATAGGAAGGATTATTGCTAATCTCCATCTGCATAGTCAAGGATACAGAAGACTGAGAAAGTAGTATCTGTAATCAGGTAAGGAACAATCTTTGCCTTTCAAGGCATGTTTTACTTCATTCTTTAAGGACACTCTAGACCCCACTTAAGAAAGAGAAACTTAACACACTTTCTACACTGACCTGCACAGCTGCTTGCATTTAGGAGGTCTGATGGTACGCTCTCTGCCACAGGGCACTTTAATGACAGTTTTTCCACAATTGCATTTCACATCTACAGTCTCTGGACATGGATTACAACTACCTAAAAATAAATACATGAACAATATGAGACCCTCTCACATTCTGAAAAGAAGCCCAGTCATTTGGCTCACACAACACTTCTCTTCCTGTTTGTATTTCAGTCTTACATACATATTAAGACATACCATCTTTAATCTAAATTCAAAAAGGTAAGAGACACTGAAAAACTGGTACAATAAAGTTTTGCAGATTTTGTACAATAAAAAATGTTCAGCATACGTATAATGAATGCTTCTTTGAAAAGATCCTCCCCCTCTATAAAGTTATTCATGTTACTAATCTGATATATTTTTAAAAACATATTTGTAAAATATCTACATTTTAATTTATAGCTCCCCTAAACCATTTTTTCAAGTGCCAACTGCTAAGTTTTATTATTGAGTGATTAACAGTAAGAATATGAACCTTCTAAAAAAGGCAAATTTAGATGTGGGTCTCAGCTTATTAACCATATTGCATTCTGAAATTTTAAAGAAAGCAAAGCTTTGAAAGAAGTATCAGCAGACAAACTTTTTAAACAATTCTGGCTTGTTAGCAGGATCTGAGAAGCAGATGCCCTCAATGACAAAAGGTTGCTGAAAGAAAAGGATGGAAGTAGTACAGTTTTTATATTGCAAAGTAAATTAAATTACATTATCAGCACACATAAAATCACAGAATCACTGAATGGTTTGGGTTTTAGTTCCATCTAGTTCCAACCCCCCTGGCATGGGCAGGGACACCTTACACTAGACCAGGTAGCTCAGAGCCCTGTCCACCCTGGCCTTGAACACTTTCAGGGATGAGGCATCCACAGTTTCTCTGGGCAGCCTGTTCCAGTGCCTCACCACCCTCACAGTAAAGATTTTTTTTCCTAATACCTTACCCTAATCTTAACCTACTCTCTTTCAGTTTAAAGCCAATCCTTCTTGCCCTGCCAGTACATGCTCTTGTAGAAAGTACCTCTCCATCTTTCTTGTAGGCTCCCTTTAGGTACTGTAAGGCTGCAATCAGATCACCCCAAAGCCTTTTCTTCTCCAGGCCAAACAATCCCAATTCCCTCAGCCTCTTCTCATAGGAGAGGTGCTCCATCCCTCTGATCATCTTGGTGGCCTCCGCTAGACTTGACCAAATGGGTCTATGTCCTCCCTGTGCTGGGGACTCCAAAACTGGACACAATACTCCAGGTGTAGTCTCACCAGAGCAGAGTAGAAGGACAGAATCACGTACCTCTACCTGCTGCCATGCTGCTTCTGAATCAGCCCAAGATATGATTGATTTTCTGGGCTGCAAGTGCACATTGCGAGGTCATGTCCAGACTCTCATCCACCAGCACCCCCAAGTCCTTCTCAGGAGGGCTACTCTCAATCTGTTCATTCCCCAGCCTGTGTTGATAGCAGGGGTTGCACTTACACTTGGTCTTATTAAACCACATTAGATTCCCATGGGACCACTTATCAAGCTTGTCCAGCTACTTTTACAAAACAAACTCAAGGTCTGAAGCTATGCTGCATAGAGTAGCTAATATGTGTACAATTTATTTAAATATTCTATCAATGAAGACAAAAGTCTACATGCTCAAAACACACAAGCCTGAAGTATATTATTCTCTAATTAAGTGTTACAATGTACTACAGCAGCAAATAAAACATTTCTATTTCCTGGCAACAAATTCTAAATTTGAGCAAGCATGAAATATATGTACGAAAAAAAGATATGCAAAAAAAAAAAAAAAAAGAAAAACAAACCACAAACAGAATAGATTGTTACCTTTTTACAGGGACCCCTGCTAAAGGCCAGCTGCTTATCAGCAGTAGCCTCTAATAATTCTGAGACTAGGTATGTTTTAAAGAACCCCATCTGGGAAGTTATTTTCTAGGGGGCTTCTATTCTCCTTTAAAACAAGTGGTCACTGAGATCTGGCAGCTAATTGCAAAATAAACCTGATCAGGTATTACATTCTAAAAATAAAATAATTAGTTATAACTTTCAGTAGCTATTAAAATATTGGTGGATAAGGAGAAACACATGAATATAAATATTTTGAAATAAAAATCATTGCCTTTATTAGAAATATTTTCAAACATTCATCAAGATATTACAATCTGTACTAGACTGTATTTTGTTAAAGCACAAAGAAGGGGTTTTTTCTAGAAAATAAGTGTATCATCTGATATCAGTTATTAGCTTCACTATATATGCAAATTTAGGTAGTAAACAGACAATTATATTATTTTGATAAATTACAATTCAAAGTGTATATATTTGACATTTACATTCTCAAAGATCACTTTTATTTTCTGACAGACATTGGTTTATTGTTCTCATATAAGTTATTAGAAATCTTTGTCACTGTCAGCCAGGCTGTAAAATGCAAGCAGCATCAAATATGAACAGTCATTCAACATAAAAGTTTATTCTATAATGCAGCACTGGCTCTTTAGTTTTCGAATCAGAATTTTATTCTATGATTTACTTATCAATCAAACCAATGAAGAATAACAATGTTATCAGTTTTCTTCTGACAGTACGCAAAAAATTATGTATTTCCAGGATTTTGGAGAGGGTATGGAGGCAGGTGGGAGAAAAAAGGGCACAGTTTAGTTTACAGACTGAAAAACAAACCACTAGTTTGTGGTGACATTTTTAATAGCAAGTTAACTGGGACAACTACTGCATTTACCTGTCCTCTCCTCTTACAAGTCACTGCCTCAGAAGGAAGACCGGCTGAACCAGCTGTGAATTATTTCTTGAGTTGTTGCAATTTATAGTTCAGAATACTAAGGGAAATTACATAGGCTACTCAGCTGCTGTTTCAGCAGGGCAGCAGCTTCTGTGGGGAAAATTGCTGAAAGGGCAGACAATTTTTCACTCGTTCCAATGTAATCCCTACCAAGTAAATGTCAAAGCAATTGGCTAGGATAAAAGCTGTCAGGTAATTCTGGCCATTTCCAGCATCTTTTTAACCAAGGTCACTGCATGCAGAAGTAAACTTTATTGCTGTCCTTCATATAGTCAGTAACAACTTCTTACTTTAACATCAAAATACCAACATGCATTCAAATTCCATCATATTATTCTTTTTAGAACCACTTTACCATTTTGTATTCTAGAATTTTTAAAAGCCATCCAGACTCAACCAGCAACAGTCATTTCTGTATGTATTTTGGATTTGGTTATGCATATTCAATGAAAAGAATAATTTTGAACAGAATTATTTGTGGAAAAGGCAAGCCACGGCTTTTGAAGTACACAGCTAGAAAGAGGAACAATCACCACGCAAAAACTCAGATTGCCACTGTGTAAGTCTTTTAAGTTCTAACCAGCACTTTCAAATGCACTGCCCCCACAAAAAGCCCACATGCAACAAGGAAGAGAATTCATTAAGCACCGCAGAGTCATACAAGCATAACATTTGGCAAAAATAAACAATATTCCATCACTACAGGGATTCTTCACCTGCTCTTACCTCTGTGGCAACCTGAAGGACATTTGTGATTTCTGCAGCCTAGAGTCCGCCCACAGACTTGATCACAAGGTGGACAGTTTCCAGAACAGCACTATTAAAAAAACACCAATAAACTCTGTATCTGAAAACTCAGAAATGTCTGGTATACATTTTCCCTGTTCTACTATCTCATTTTTTCAATACTTATTTAAAAAAATGTCAATGCACTTTAGACATATTTCCTCAAATTCATGCCAGAAAGGAGGCCACCTGTAAAGTAGTTTTCAAAAAATTCAAATTATAAAATAACAAGAAGACACATTTGAAAGCATCATTTTAACACACTAAAAAGGCAGAGGGCTTCAAAAAAAGCATAAGAACATTTAAAAGTTCAAATTCTTGCAATATTTTAAGCCAAAATAATTTCAGAAGATTACATACAGACTATCCCAAATAGTCCCATAGACTAATGGAACTATTTGCTCCATTACTCTGCAATTTCTTCCACTATTATGCTATATTGTCCATGGCACAAAAATGTTGCTAAACATTTTTTCAAACACATTTTACATTTGTAGTAAAGGTCAGATAACTTTAGGATCAGTTTTCTAATATCTATTCTTATATAAATTAGTAAGGAGGGAAAATCAGAACATATCACAAAACCACCACACTGGTGGATGCCAGGGCAGAAGGGAACCCCGTTTTTTCTATTATCTTGAAAGGTACCCTGCTTGCAACCTGTGTAAGGAAGGAGGAAGAGAAACATGGATTTTTTTATTATAAAGATGCCAAGGTTGCATTTACTTGTTTTGTAATCTAACAGAGTAAATTCACTTTAACAATAATATTTAAAAAATGTTTTTTCATGCCCATTATTGGCAAGAAGTCCAAGTTTCATAATGTATTAATTCACAAACAACAGGCAACTGTCAGGCCTTCTTGAATAAACAGAAAAGATAGTTCTGAGTAAAAATCGCTCCTTTAACCTCAAATAAGAAGGGAAACAAAACTCCAATTCCCAACTGTCAGACTACTGCTGCTTGCAGAGGTGCATATTAGAAGACATGATAGAATGCTGGGCTATCAAAAATAAGAGCATGTTCCTTACAAAGTTATGACAGATTCCCAGCTCTGCCTAGAAAGTTAGGATATAAATGGGTTTAACTACCTCAGAATGCATAAAGCACCAATAACTACGTGTAAATCTGAAGGCAAAACTGACTTCTGGAACCAGAGAGCTGACAAAGTCCCCTCCCAGTTTTTAAGGCCACTTAGTTTTTCTTGATGACATGCTGTTCAGAGAATTCTAGTACACTAAAAACTAATTTGAATGACATTGAAGAAAACTTCTTTCTCTACAAAAGGATGAGGGGTAGCAACAAACTGATGTGATTTTTATATAGTATAAAATATTATATCTAGATTTTGAAAAAAGTTATCTAAACAATACATTCAAGAAAGATCATCCCTGGGCACTCACCTTTCTCCGACACTGGTGCTTTTGGCAATCACGAATTTTAGTACATTTTGTTTCACACAGATACGGTTTATGACATGGCATGCGTTTAGTGTGCTTTCCACAGCGACACTGCTTTTCAACCTCCTGGGCAGCAAGACAGGGAAAAAAAAAAGAACAGGGTATTTTTAATACAGAATAAAAAGTTAAAAAAGTGGAAACCAAAACATTCTACTACTATCTGTAAAGAAAAGAACCTGGGAAAGGAACATTACACTGCTCTGTCACAACAGGATATGTATCATGTGCTCTGAGCAGATTACCTATCTGTGCAGTAACTCCTTGGGAACCTTGAGTTGGTAGTGCAAACACTGTACCTCACTGTAGCCTTGGTTTAACTCAGATGAAAGTCACTCCAAAGGAACCATGCAAGTGTGTAGTGCAAGATGTCAAATGTAAACACAAAACAAATTCATACAAAAAAGCACCCCTCCTGCACAGTAAACTAGAGTCATCTATCATGTATACAAACAAGACATAGATGAGCAGGTTTATCTGACTTTCATCCTGGCTATAATGTGCTAACTACTTTCATCGTAGACTTGCAGCCAAAGCTGGCTCAGGAAGAGACAACTGAGACCAGACAAAGCCATGACTCTATAAACCAGACCACAGATGCTCCATAGGTAATTTGGAGCAGACCAAAACTTTATTTCCTCACAAACAAGAAAACAATATTATTTTACAGCACCTTCCATTTTACTAATGAAGGAACATCGTAATTTGACGAAGCCACAAGGAAGCTAGAAAATCTGGGGAAAAAGATTGTCTTTTAGGGCATAATTAATTAAAAAAATGAAAACAAAACAAAAACAAGCCCAAACAATAAAACATTCATCTATGCCTCAACTCAGACACATAATGCTCAGCTACTTATTCAGAAATGTGTTGACGTGGCAGGGGAATAGCAAAAGAACATGCTGCTTTCACTGAACACAAACTCACAGATTTTGTGATAAATACAATTTCACTTTCCTTAGGAGACTTGCACTGTTCCAGGTATATAGCTTAAAAACCTGAACCTGCTACAGCAAGACTAACCTGTCTGCATATTTCACAGGGACCCCGATGACAGCGCTGTGAACATTTATGGATGCCACATTCCAGAATTTTGTCACAACTATCACCACAGGTGGGCACATCTTCTGTGCAAGGCAATGTAAACTCTGTGTGAAGAACCAGAAGTACAAGTAAACGCTTAGAAATAAAAAAAAGCCAAAATATATTGGAAAAAAAACGTGAAATGTAATGAGTTCAAATGCCAATTCTCTTTCATTTTTTTTAAAAACTTCTCTAGAATTAGTCAGTTATTCACATCACAAATTAAACTCCTGGTACAAAGTAGAGCTTTGAAAGTTATGCAAAAAAGTTAATAAACTGTCACAGTTGACTAACATTTTATAGACCCTGTCTTGCACAATTAAGCTAAACTACTGTCAAAGACTGGATGACCTCTTTTTTTAATTGCTTTTTTTAAAAAAGAAAAGCAGCTTACTTGTTTTTCCACACGGACAGGACCTTTTCCCAGAACGAGGACAGTCTCCACAGGGACCAGCATGACAAACTTGTTCACATGTGTGATTACCACACGGCAAACATTTCCCACACACCTGGGAAACTCAGAAAAAACAAGTGAATGCCATGTAATGGAACTACATACCAAGACAAAGCAACCTAAGGGGAAAAAGTAGGAGTGAGACACATCTGGATGAAATTTAACCTTTTCTGAATTTTGTTAACACATCTTATATTTGCTAGGTTCACCAAATAAAACTGATCATCCCTCCAGCGATCCTCATCTCAAAGACCACTGTATACTGAGGAGTTAGTGGTACACACAAACTGAGTAGTCCAGGTCTGTGCTGCACCTGCAGCTTAACCTTCAGGGCTGCATTGTGCTGCACATCCACCCTGGCCACAGGATAAACTTACTGTAGCAGAGGAAACTGGAGGCAGCTCCCACTTGGTGCCAGTGACTATGATGTGTGCATGTCCTTGCCTTTATCTAAAAGTGTAGCAAGAAGCTCTCATCTAAACATCCTTTCTGTTTGACTGCAAAAATTACGATCAAAGATGCTTACCCATAAAAAAATCCTGCAATAGTTTCAGTGACCAAAATGGGGAACTTCTTTTTACAAATGGGGTCTGCACTGCATGCTGCATGTGGATTCGAGGCCCACTCTATGCTGTACAGTTTGGCGTTCCAAACTTCTAAAGGCACATACTACATTTTATATTATACTCCCTTTTTCTATAGTGTTAGCTGAAATAAACTGTATTTTAATCGACACATCACAGAGGCCAAGTGGCTTCCTTACTGGGATCAGAATGACCAAGTACCTCCTGGTGCAGCCTCCCTCCTGCCATTTGAATTTTTTTAATTATTTTTATTTTTTACATTCTGTCAATCCATAACCTTGGTCTCAAGCATGAGCTGCAAATATACTTCAAGGAAGGAATCACAAAGCTTTCATTCTGTTAGCCATTAGAAGCAAATATGAATGAAACTCTTGTCTACTAAGCTGTGGTTTCATACTTATTTTTGAAGGCAACAGCTGAAACTTCAACCTCAAGAAAACTGAATATACAAAATCAAATTCACTGCTAGCCTAACCCTAGAACAATTATAGAACAGTGACATTTTAACTGAGCCACCAACTAAACCTGTTCTCAAACACTGCTGTTTATATTTTCTATTGCACTCTCAAAATTGAAAAAATAAAATTATTTTCTTACTGAGATTTTCCAAGATGTAACACATCAAGTAATCAAATTTTTTTAATGATGAGAAGTCAGTTAAAAAGGATAGCTTCAACATACCTGATCACACTGCCACAGAGGACTTGCACAAAGTCTTTCCGCTGTCTGTCTTCCACAGATACACGGTTGTTTACTGACGCGTGGACAAGGCTGACAATCTCCTGTATGTAATTGCAAAGTGACATTGAGAGTAGGAACCACAAAGGGATGATGTATCTTAACAACTGAAACTATTCCTCTGAAGTTTAAGAAGGCAGGTCTACCTGCATGACAGGGATTCTCACAAGTGTGTTGTCCACACAGCAATGTTCGTCCACACGGCTGGCGACAAGACCACTCCTTGGCGCTGCACCTCCGGGCCACCGGTTTAGCCTTCTTACAGTGACAGGTTGTTGTGACCATCTTTGGGCAAGGTGGACAGGGTCCTGTTTACAGGAGGAAGAATATCTTGCTAATGGCCATTCAGCAAATGCAACCTTGACTACATCCCTTTTATTCTTGAGAATTTTAAATATGCTTAAAATTTGGTAAGTAAAACTGCATAACAGCTACCTAAATATAGGGCACACAGCCAAGAGATGCAAAGGATTTACCTGGATGACAAAGCAGCAAACATTTATGACCACAAGAAGGTTTGAATTCCCTCTCACATATCTGACCACAGGAGTGAGGTACCAACCATGGGTCCACTGTTGGATTCTCCACTTTTCCACAATAACAATAATATCTACTGGGAGTTTCAGAGCGTTTGTATTCATATCTACATTTTGGACTACAAAAACGGAAAAAAGAGTGAAAAGAATTTTTAAAGAAACTTTTAAAAAGAAAAAGCAGTTTTTATCATTTTGGCTTCCTGAGATTGTTACAATGCTACCAATTAGCATTTTTACAACTACTGTAACCAATAACAACATAATTAAATTTAACATATACACTGAAGGTCTTTCTATATGTCAGGTTTTACAGTGCATTCCTTAGAATCTCAAAGGAACTGTCCTGTCACTGCAATCTCTTTTCTCTAAGGATATATACAAACAAAAGTTCAGCAGAGCAAAAATCAGAACAATTTTTATGGCAGGCAATACCAAAAGAATGTATGCAAAAAAGAGTTAACCTGTTTAAGCAGAAGCAATTCAAAAAAGGGATTAAAACCCAGGAGTTTACTAGCAGCAACCCATGTAAGCCACATAAAACAAAGTTTAGCGACGTTCTTAGAATTATGCATAATAATATTTAGATTGAAGACGCACACCTTTATTTGTTATTCTCAATATTGACAGAAATTAAAGAATACATTATTGCTAAAGGTAGATAGGTACTACAGGTCTGGAACTTTTAAGAGCCACAGGCCCTTCAGGCTTTCACATGTAAGCCACGGATGAGGAAGGCAACAGAGGGAAGGAGAAACAAAGCAGTTCATGTTTCTGGCTATGCTGGGAAAAGACAACAGATAAGGAGCTCCTTCACAGAGACAAGCACAGACTTTGAAAGACCTATGCACCCATTTTTATAAAATAAAATGTCAATTTGCCCTGATACAGTACATTACAGACCATAAAGCATTTCTCAATAGTGACTGCATCGCTTTAGCATGTACTTACATATAAAATACCGTTTACCCTGAATTTTTTTTCATTATAAACATTATGCTAAAACACAAAACTAGTTTATAGCAGAACTGGCATTATTAATTAAAAATGAAAGACTGTCTGAAATCATACAGAGATTAAAAAAATAAAAAATTAAATCCCTACATCTTGATGGTTTAGAGCTTTTTTTAGATATTTATTTCATGGTGCCAACTTTAAAAGTGACTAATATAAAAAGCCATTCAGAAATAAATATTAAAAGCTGAGACACATGATAGATAAATTACCTTCTCAGAGGTTAAACAAATTCGATGCAGCGGCTTTTTAATATCACTATGAAATATTCCTGAATCATGTTAGTGAAAACTTGAAAATAATTTTAAAAATCAATAGAATGGTCAGTCTTCGAAACTCTTTTTTTTCTTTTTGCTGTGCATGTCAGTTACAAGTACCATTCCTTTCTAAAGAAACACCAGTTCACATGGTTTTCATAACAGAAAAAACTTTGTAAACATGCCACTAGGAGCTCACCATGGCCAGGGATAATCTTTCTTCCCAAAATCATCATCTGTCAAAGGAGAAGACACCAGGAAAAGGCTGTCCTTGGCCCACTTTTGGATACACACCAGGTGAAATATACAAAAGCACCCACAACAGCTCCAGACCTAAAGAGCAAACGTGTCAGTTGCTTTAAATTAGGTTTCTTTCTGTTTCCATTAATAAACATCCACAGTATCTAAAAAACACAAGTTTTCACTTTTTCCTTTAAAAATGGGTTTTCAGAGATAAGAGTATACCTGTTATTAGACCAATACAGGCAGTTTTATTGTTACAGATTCATACCTATAATCTTTTTTCCTGACTCCTGTGGGAAGTTTTAGCCAAGGCTTTTGGAGGCCACATAATCAAAGAAATGTTGAATTAAACACACTGTGGGAGGTTGTGTAGCACGAACTGATGCCCAGTGTAGGACTATTGCCAACTTAGCTCTGTTCAGCCACAGCTTTGCCTAGCAAAGTTGATAAGTCCTGAGAGACAAAGACTCCACAACCCTCCTGGGCAATCTACTCCAAGAGTAACTTCTTAGCACCCAATCTGCACCTCCCGAGCCTCAGTTTGTGCCACTGTCCCTTATTACACCACCTGGCACCACAAAGATGACTTTGGCTCTGCCCTTCAAACAATTTGATAAGAAAAGTGCAGCAGAAAATTTAACTTTGAATTTTTTTAAATTACTTAGGACAGTGTTATAAAATTACACTGTGAAAACATGGACAATTTTCCCTTTAACTTACAGAGAAAAAAGTCAATGGCATAAGTTTCTAGAGGTATCTGACTTCCCAAAACCAAAGTTAAGCACGAGACATTAAGTAAACAAACATACTTGACTGAAATGTTACAAATTCAAAATAACTAACAAACCACTGAGTTATAAGACTTCCAAGCTATACAGAACTTCAAACTCAAGCTAACATATTCATCAAGGTCTGAAAAAACATGAATTAAATATATTAAGAATTCACATAAAACATATTGCATTTTTTTTTAAAGTTACTGACTATAGTTTCCTCAAGTACTTGTAGTCCATGTATATTCGTTACATGACATTAAAACATTTTCTGCACTTTTCTTCTTAAACATACAGTTGCAAACATGTTTTTGATTCAAGTAACTGTAAGAGAAACAGGTTTTAGCCTGTCAATGTCAAAGTTGATACATAACAATAAAAGTGAAAAAATATTTGTCCTCAAGTCTCTCCCATATAAAATGTACCTATATGACACAGGGCAAACTTCTGACATGCACACTTTTTTCATGTGGTCATCACTGAGGGCAGCAAAATTTCTTAGTTCCCCTGCAAGAAATCTAACAAAAACATCTCTTAATTTCCCAGTATTTCTTGCTTTGGTGTTTGCTACACCATAGTTTATTGAATACACCATTGCAAACACTGGCTTTCAAGCACTTATTTTTTACATCTGCTACTCCCTTAAATTTAAAAATATCTGTTTTACATTATGATATCAAGCATATGTAAAAAAAATACATATTCTTATTACAAGCTACATATATAAGCACTTTTGTCTCCAAGTGTTCCAGAATCCAAAGATGCTGAGTGCTGCATTTAGCACTCTTACCATTTTAAAGCTATCAATCCCAGGAATTACTTCAGTAATATAATCAAAGACAAGTTATTCAGAGAGATATATTTGTTTCATTCTAAAATATTACTGTAAAGTACTTACGGCTTGGTTCCTTTTAACTGAAGCAATGCAGATGAGACATGTCATAGCCCCTGACTGAAAAGCTTCATTCATGTACTGTCTTGTACGTTCCAGTTCACTCGCATCTCCATCTTTAATGTATAAAGATTTTTAAAGCAATCAGTAATGTTTGATCTGCTATTTTGTGTGTGTTGAGACTGCTGCAAAAGTTGTTTGTTTCTTTCTCTGAATAAAGGCCAGTCATATATTATTACAAAATGATATTTAAGACAGTTTAAAACTATCCCATTGCTTCTGCAGTGAAGGACAAGAAGTACTGTCAGCATGCATGACTAGGAACAAATATTTTTAATTTCATGACAACAGGATAGATTTCCTTCCAATTACTGAAAAATTCTAAAACAAAGACAATGATACAGCATTGTTTATACTTTCATACCAAATAAAAGTTAATAAATTAAAAAAAATAAATAAAAATTACCAGTTTGACTGGTGTAAATGGTAAATGTTCTGTCCAAAATCTTTCCTTGTTTTACTTCAGCATCTTCATCATCATCTTCAGATGAGGAACTTAATTGGTCTTCAACCAGTTTTTTTGCTGCAGCCTGATTAGCCTTCTTAATTTCATCAAATTTCTTCAGTGAAGATAATTCTATTACGATAAAACATTAACAATGATTAATACCATGATACCACATAATCATAACACCACATTCAGTTCTACATACTTTCAACTGTCCTTTTCCTTAAAGAGTTTAATGATTTTATTTTTTTAAGGGCTACATTTTCAAACCACACAAGAACAGATAAACTGTATTTACTTTCTTACTGTGCATTATCCATAAGATTGGCAGCAGGAATTATTATCAATTACTGCTCACAAATCAACCAAACACACCAGAATATACGTATCTATAATGCTGCTTTATGAAAGGCATACTTAAAAAACCCACACACATCCTACACAAACACAACTTCCATAGCATGAGGAAGAAAAAAGAAGCTATGCAATTGACCATTGTTATAATTTGCAGATAACCTAAGGGTAATTCTCTCAGTATTTGGTATTTCTTAAATTATGACTTTCACCGATGTCCCTCAAATCCAAGAAAACTTTCCTGCATTAGTATGTTCATGCTATTTCACAGCTGTCAATGTTAAAAATAACTGGGTATTTTAATACAAGCTTTTTTTGAAGTTACTGCATATGAAATAAAGGAAGTTTCTCACATAGAGGTACAAAATTACATAACTTAAGAGTTCATAATAAACCAAAGTGCCCTTAAGATAACATGTCACGGAGATACAAAGGCCTTAAGTACCGGCTAATTTCCGTATTAGACTCTTGCACCCAATATATTCGCTAGGGTTTTCTCAAGTGTACTTTTAAAGGTTTCCTGAACAAGCGATGCTGCCAGTTAAAGGAGCTCCGTCCTCGGCACTTCTCTGAGGTGTTTCACAGGGATCACCTTCGCTCACAGCCAAAGCCCGCACCTTTCCCAGACCCGAGCAACGTGGCTCCCTGCCCAGAGCACCTCCCCACGCGTGTCCCTACCGGGCACCTCCGCCGGGCACGTCCCCCCGCGCTCACACACGCGCTTCACCCGGCCCTGCACACTCTGCTCCGGGGGCGCGGGCGGTGCTCCCCACGGAGGGCACACCCGGAGCCCCCTCCCGTGCGCGCGGCCTCGCGTGGAGCCCCGGCCCGCCAGCTCGGACACGGGGCCGGGCCCCGCCACCCACAACCCGCAACCCGGACCGGGCCACCTGCGGGGGCTGGGGCCGCGGCCGGCTGTCCCGCCCGGCCCCGCACCCCGGCGAGGGCCGGGACGGCACACTCACCGCTGGCCGCCTCCCCGCCGGCCCCGCGCTGGCGTCAGCACCCGCACCCGCCTCC
>JAWWEE010000122.1:47730401-47821080 GCA_035221455.1 Xenops minutus | reverse complement strand
CGCACCGCGCCGGGCCGGGCCGGGCCGGGCCGGGCGGGGCAGGCGGGGCGGGGCGGGGCGGGGCGGGGCGGCAACCCTCGCGCTGCCCGCTATCCCCTCGCGCGCTGCCCGCACTCCCCGCGCTGCCCGCGATCCCCCTCGCGCTGCCCGCACTCCCCGCGCGCTGCCCGCGGCCCCCGCAGTGAGCCGGAGCTTTGGGTGAGCAGCGGTCCAGCCGTCAGCCCTGCAGAGCCGCGGCCCCCACTGGGCCCTGTCCCCCAGTGCCGCACCCACACGGCGTTTGAACACGTCCAGCCGCGGCGACTCCACCGTTTCTCTGGTGGAACCCGTTCCAGCGCTGGGCAGCCCTTGCGGTGAAGGCGATTTCCCTCATATCCAAACCACAGGTCCCCTGGCACAGCGTGGGGCCATCTCCTGTCGCCCTGCCACTGGCTGGCGGGGAGAAGGGAGCGGCCCCACGCCCTGCCGGGGCCGTCGGGTCCCCCCGAGCCTCCCGTGCCCCGCAGCACTTTTCCTGGCAGCCCCCTGTGGTGTGCGGCCCTTCGACAGCTCCTCTTCCGAGCGTGAGAGTCAAACACCGACCGCACAGCCGGCTTAAAACTTCACTGAGGCATCTCCAGAAGGTTTCACTGCACAGAAATACTTACTGAGGAACGTGTGTCCCTCCTGATGAGTTCTGACAAATAAGGGCACGTTGAAATAAGTTTTAATTTTACTGACATTTCCTTATAGCACTTACGTCTTATGCCAGAAGAAAATTCTGCATTTAGCTGTTTTTTCCCCAGCAAATACATTCTCATGAAAATTAAATAACACAAGATTTCCAGTCGTATA
Source organism: Xenops minutus (assembly GCA_035221455.1). NCBI lineage: Eukaryota > Metazoa > Chordata > Aves > Passeriformes > Furnariidae > Xenops > Xenops minutus. Next base: position 47,820,246 of record JAWWEE010000122.1, on the reverse strand, counting down.
GAGTCTGATAATAGTTAGCAAAGTACTGGAGGTCAATTCTGGGTTTCAGTGTCATTTTGAAGTGTTTTAAATCAAAGAATTTTTATTCTCAAGAAAGAGGCAGCTAGTGAACACAGCTCATGTCTTAGACTGAAGGATCAATACAAGAAAAAATGTTAACCGTAGATCTCTGCCTTTATTAATTACAACTACTATAATACTACACATTTCTCTAATACAAAGTCTTAAACACTTCAACGAAGGAGAAAAGTGCTTCCTGTGTGCCTACAGAAACATGGTGTGGCCGTGTAGGATGCTGCTGGCATACAGATTGCAAATTATATTCAAGACCTGAGTTGGTATAATGCTGATTGCAAAGTCCAACACTCACAATATAGTTAAATGCCAAAATAATGCATGTCCCTGTGTGCAGGGATAGAGTCTTTAGTGGCAGGATAGCATATTCCTTCTCCTCATCAGCTCAGTAAGCCATTTGTCATTCAAAGCACAGGATCAACAGTGAATGAAAGCCATTTCATATTTATATTTATCCTTGCTGCTCCATATATATCCTATGCATTAAGTACTTCATAACATTTAATCCTTGCAGTGAAATCCGGAGTTATTTATAAATCTCTGATTCTGGAAAGCATCAACTTTACAAAAAGTAAAACAACCAGAAAGGAATGCACTTTATAAAATATCTAATTTATAATATCTCCATCAAGGACAGAATGAAAGTGTAGAGATATTATTGACAGTAACACGTATGTATGTATTTTTTAAGAGTGGTGGTCCAATTGCCCAGGATAATCAAATTGCCATAAATACAGAATTATCCCTTTCTTCACTCCCTCTCATTAAATGTATCCAATGTTAAGTGCCTATGATCAAATTTTACTAAAAATACCCAGCTGAGACCCTGACTAAGAAAATAATTTTTTTGCCAATGAAAAAAAGACATAAATTAGGGTAGAAATCTAAGGAGACAGAGCTTCTTAAAGCAGTTGAAAATGGATCTAACCTATAAAACAGTAGATTTTACTATCTTAGAAGTAGTTATGAAGAAAGATACACCCTATCAATGGAAAAAATAACCTCTTTAGTTGTATTCTTTCCCCAACAGCAGCTACAGAAGACACTGTAGGGAGAATTTGGCCTCTTCTTGTTGTGTCTGCTCCTTGCACTCTGTCAGCATCCACAAGTGTCACATTAGGGACATAATACTTTTTCATCACTGATCATAAAAACTTGATAGGCCCTGTCCAGCAGCCACATGATTACATGGAGCAAAACAGTCCCCAATATGAAATATTTGTTATTATTGTGGAAAGAACAGCTACATTTTGTGCCATTCATATCTGTCATACTCATACTTTAAAAAGTTGTATTTTCTCCTCACTCTATTTTAGCCTTTGTATGTATTATCCTGGAAAATGGACCATTTCAAACTGCCCACTTACATTTCAAGAAATCAGCCAAGTTAGTAGTATTTTCCAAATCTTATAGCCTTCAATACTCTCACCTGCATTGTAGATATACTTAATTCTTGATATAATATCACATAATTAATCTTACGTTAATTAATAGATATTAAAATGTGTTTATTTATACACAAGTTTAATATAAAGGTTAATGACTTCAAATAATATAATTGTCATCAAAACTTTTGTTCTTTCCATAAGCAGACACACAGATATTATTTTAAAATAGTCAGCAAAACTTCCAGTATTTGCTAGTATATGAGTATATATAGACTGAAGGCATTTGCCATACAGCAGTTACATAGAGTACATAATGCATTAGCAGATAATACCACCTGTTTGTGCAAGAGCAAAGTGTTATCTTCCATTCTCATTTTTTATTCTTCTTTTTCTGCCTGAAATCTGCCAAAAACGTGCTTCATGTAGAAAATAAGTGCCATTGTCTCAACAAAAAACTTTTTGTAATTAATAATCAGGTCCTACAAATATTAGAAATTAATATATTCAGGCCCATTCAGGACTTGACCCTAAGTCTTATTGGCAGCCTCCAGTGTTTTAATCTGCTTTTCACAAACCAGGTTTATCTGTGGATGGATCTGCTGCTTCTAAGTCTGCAAACTCTTCCTCCATAACTGGCTTCAATATTTTCTCTATTTGCGTAAGTCTTTTTTTCAGTTTCTGTTGTGCACCATCATACTCAGCCAACAACCTGGCAAACTTTGTTTGTAACCTGTCCATTGCTCGCTCCATGTAGGCAACCTTCTCTTCAAGATCTTTAGGATCACTTCCTAAATTGGCAATTTCAATGTCCAGCAACCCATCTTTCATTAGGATTTGCTTGCCTTTTTCTTCCAGCATAGCCTTTGCATCTGGATACTCTGTTAAAGCCTCCATAAGATCATCTTTAGACAGACAAAACAAGTCCGAGTAGCCAATACTTTTAATATTGGCTGTTCTTCGATTCCCAGCTTTGCTACCTTTGATATTAAGAATGCTGATTTCTCCAAAGTAGCTGCCATCACTTAGGACCACAAATTGGGTAATTCCATCATCAGCAACTACTGCCAGCTTGCCTTCTTTGATAATGTACATCTCTCGTCCAATATCTCCTTTTCTGCAAATATAATCTCCAGGACTGTATACTTGTGGCTGGAGTTTCAAAACCAGTTCAACCAGCAGGCCAGCTTCGCAGTCCGCAAAAATCCGAACTTTTTTTAGTGTTTCCAGGTGAACATTGATTGCAATCTCTGCTCTTAGTTTATCTGGCAGGTACTTCAAGACTTCCCTTTCATCCACTGCCTTTTTGTTTGTCCACAGGTAGTCAAACCACTTTATAACTCTTTTTTCCATGTCTTTACTCACATTCCGAAAGTGCATATACTGCTTGATAGCATCAATCCTTGCTTGAAACTCTGCCCTGGCAGCATTCATGTTGGAGATCATAGAACCCACATTACCAACAATGGTAGCGAAAATCAATACTCCAACCAAGAAGTCAACAACCACGAAGAAATACTCAGAATCTCTTACAGGAGGGGGTGTTTCTCCAATAGTAGTCAGGGTCAGTGTTGACCAGTAGAGGCTGTAGACATATTTTCTAGTCAGACGGGCGAATTCAGGATCAGAGGTGTTGGGGTAGACCCACGTGTCAGCCCCAAATCCAATGGCTTTTGAGATTGAGTAGTACACACAGGCATTCCAGTGAATAATAATCACAATGTACATGACAAGATTAGAGATCCTGAAGATGTTTGGGTAGTTTGTCCTTGTTTCTGTTCGCTGGAAGAATTCAAACATCCGAGCTACTCTGAGTAGTCTGTTTATTCTTAATTCTGGGTAATTCAATCCTAACTTAAAGTATAAGAGATCAGTTGGTATGATTGACAGAAAATCTAATTTGAATTGAAAAGATTTCTTGTATTTCTCTCTAAGCTTTTGTTCTTCTTTCACCAGAAGACCTTGCTCCAGGTAACCTAAAATAAAATTATAAATAATAAAAAATGCTCCAACTTCAAATACGTTGTTTTTATTGTCAGTCCAAATTGACTTTGAAAAAATATTTTGAGTGCAAATTCCAGGTGGAATATAACTTCTCTTACTTTTTAATATGCAATTTCTTGTTTCTAAATATTCAGTTTAGTTCTGTATGGTTCGGCTTGAGCTAAACCATACAGCTTTGAAAGATAAACATTTTAAGCTCTGATTCTTTCCCTCCACTTTTCCACAATGGTGAACATCTGAAAAAATCCAACCTCCCCTCCCAAAAAAACCTCCACAAGAAGGGTGGTTAATAAGGGAAAGAATTTGGACACAGGATTTTCAGTTCCATATTGAGTGTATCTACTCAATAGTTCTGGATATAAGATAAGGGGTTTTAAAAGTTACAGAGGAAGGTAATGGGAATGTCTTGCTTGTTCAATCACCTTGAAAATCAAGCAAGTATTTCCATCTCCTCTTAAAAAAAAACAAAAACCAAACAAAAAAAAACAAATGAACAAACAAAAACAAAAAACAAACACAGACTTAGGTGCTCATTTTTCAGAACACCTGATGCTCACTTGGCTGAATTCCATGTTTATTTGGTCCTGGTGAGTCAGCTGAAGCCAGAACAGCTTGTATCTAGCATACTTCAGGTTTTATGTATTCTTTGAGTAATACATCAATTTCTCCTACTTTTACAGGTCACAGGCTACAGTCTTTTGGAGATATATCTTTCATTGTTGCACCTCATCAAGGGTATTCAGATAATACAAGCAGTAGTGTTTTGAATATTTAAAACAACCTGACACAAATAAATGAAAAGGAGTAATTAATCATTGAGTTTACTTACCTGTCCTTGTCCGTACAAACATGTCAGCAACATAAATTGCATCAGAAACATAATCAATAATAAACCATGCTGCTAAGTAGTCATGCTGAAGCTCATCAAAACAGGCTCTGAAAAGACAAAAGTGAATTACCATGAAATGAAAAGTAAATACTTGCATAAAATCAGTGATTAATAAAATATTGGTTTTAATCTATTTAGGGATATTATGATTTGCTAGAAGTCCTATATAGTCATTAAAGCAGTATGTCACCTAGCGATGATCATGGTCCAGTTGTACATGACAGGCATTGTGATGCAAAACAACCAGTTGTAATATATATTTCCTGATGGATCAATTGTGAAAATATCTTTCTTCTTCCTAAGGGGATAAGCAGGGGGAGAGAAAAAGGGAATTTAATGAGAGACTTGAAATACACATAACAATTTTTAAGGAAGGAAGCACTCCAGAAATTGTTACTGTATAATAAGTAGTCTTGATTAAAGTTAAGCTTCCATGCTTGAATGCGTGGAAAATTTGAAGCTGTTATAACTTGGGATACAAACTTTAGAATCTAAATTTTTCTAAGCAACATTACCTTGGCAGACCCACTTCAGTTTACAGTGGCACATGTAATTTTAAAATTAAATTTCTTTCCTACTCAAATGTCTTCTCTGATAATTGATTTTATAATCTTTTTTTAAAAAAACAACAAAATATTATGTGACTACTAATGTTTATATGAGTGAGATAAATCATTCCTATCATTCCCTTCTTACTGGGAAAAGTCTAGCTCTGAGAAAGCTAAAACATTGGCATAGTTTACACAAGGAAACCAAAGAATGGGAAATCATACACACAAGTTCCTACTGCGCTGTTTTAAGTCACAGTTCCTTAGGCAGAAAATTATGAAATTACCATGGAGAAGATATAGCAAAAACATTTAGATCATAGGAGAGTTTACTTGCTTGTAGGTGCCACTGTGTGTGGAAGAGATTGCTTTATGCCGGCACATCTTTTGCTGCAGGGTGTTATCCAAGAAATATTAGATAATCAGAATCCAAAGGAGATATGTCTTGATTAATTTTTTCAGATGACCTCCAGGCATGCATATTTCTGTCATCCACATACAAAGTTAAGTCAAAACAACTCTACTCTAGAGAGAACAACAGCAGTCCGTAAACTTATTCACTGAGTATAAACATCTTTACAGGATGTCCGTGAATGGATTCGATCTTACACCAAAAGCAATTTTATTAGACAGCATAGCACGATCTAAATGAAAAATACTTACTCTTCTATATTTTCTTTCTTCTTGGACTTATCTTTATTTTTATTTTTCTCCTTTTTTTCTTTGTTCTTTTGTGTTTCTCCATCCTTTTTTTTTTCTGGCTTGCTAAGAAATAGATTTACATTTTCTGTTGTTAAAGACCAAGTTAAAACATATTTAGCAAAAAATAAATATACTCAAAAGAGTAGTATAGTTATTCTTTGTCTTACCTCTTCTTTTCTTTTTTCATTTTCTTCTCCCTAAGAAAAAGAAAAATATGATAGGCTTATGAGATGCACATACCCCTTGCTTCTACATGTATTTATTTATTGGAATCATTTGCATTCAGTAAGGATAACATTATACTTAAGTGTTTGACCTTCAAAAACTATTTTGTTTATTGTATTCTCCTGTAACTATTTTATTTTCAATTAATAGATCCAATACCAGTAGCTTTGCTATTGAGAATGCTCATCATAACTGATGTGCATCAAGTTAAAATACACGTGCACTCTCTTGTGGGATTACCTGAATTACATAACTGTTTCTAAAGAAATTATTAGATATATATAATTCTTCTTCATTTCTGCTTAGACAACCAATATTGTAGTACTCTTATTTTATGAAAAGGCAACGTTACTTACGCATCTTTATTACTATTATTGTTCATATTGTAGCATGCAAATATACCAGGTAGATATCGTTGCCTGGGGAACAACAAAACAACACAGTTATATGGTATCTGCTGAAATACAAAAAGTCTCCTAAATGTTTACAATAAACAACATATCATAGTTTTAAAAACTTAGTTTATTACTAGTAGTGAAGAAAATTATATAGTGGCAAGTATCTGTGCTTAGATAATCCTATCAAATTATCAAGTGAAAATGAAAACGAACACAAAGTAGTATATTTTCCATACCTGTTTTCCCCTCTGTGCATCAGTCCAGGGTCCTTACTGGTGTCTTGCACTACTACGCTGGGAACAATTGTATGGGAGTGATGAGTCTCAATCACTCCAACCTTCATGGTCGAGTAACTTGTGTAATTGAGGAAGACTTGAGTAAAAAAAAGGAATCAGGTAATTTCACAACTAGAAGAAGAAAATATTTTTTTTCCAAAAGATGAATCCTTTAGACCCTTGCTTCCCCAAAGACCAACAAGAATATTTTCAGTTTCCTGTCTCCCATGACATTCCTACAAGACAAGAAAGAGCACTGTGGGTCCTTCAGTGTGCTGAATGACCAGGCAACTGCTAATAAAGAGAATGTGCAATACTTATTTCTCTTAGAGGAAGCATTAATTTAGGTCTTTCTCCTGAGCCTTGACACATACTTTGAAAATATTTAGATAATTGTGTTTGAAACATCAAGCACTGTTTCATTTCATACTTATTGTATCAAAATGGATAAACAGATTCATGCGCAGGTGATATCCTGGCAACCAGACTAAAAGTCATCCATTAATTGTAGGTTCAAAGAAATCTCAGTATGTCCGATACCTGAGAGTTATAGTCTGTTGAGAGCAACTAGTACGTTCTATAAATAGTAAGTTAAGGCTCATGTAATAATTTCCTAATTCACATAGCAGGTAATATATAAAGACCTAAATAAAAATGTTAGTGGCTGTTTGTGTCTAGTTTGTTCATCTCAATTTAAAAAATATTGAAAATATTTTATAACTAATATAGTACTTTTTGCTGCACAATTTTCTAACACTGGGGTAGTTAACTGCTGCTCTCCTTTTTCACCCCTTATTCCTACAATGCTGTCAGTTATATCTTGGCATCAGTAAGACTTCCAACTCTTTGGGGACAAATTGTGTCAACAAGTGTGATCTGATTTTGACAGGGCCATTTAGAGAGGATTATAAAACAGATGCTATCCACTTCAGTAACAATATCCTGTGCATGTGAAATCAGAACATAGAGATGTCTGTAAGACACAAACTGATAAATGAGTGGCTGTGCCTCTAATAAGTGAAGTCAAATGACGTAGAATGAATCATTCTTAAAGTACTTCAATTCTGTAGTAAAGCAAACTGCAAAACAGAAGCAGGATGATGCACCTGCCATATTACTGACAGACTTACTTGAGTTCACTTATTAGCCAATTAAAATAAAAATACATGTTTCCAGCACTCATCAGACATGAATGACACATGGCACAAAAAATAACACAGCAATATACAACATTCTACAAAACAAAAAGATAAAGATTGAAGATTAAGATGTGTTCTTCCATGAATAGCCCTAAATGTAGTCCAGCATTGTTGTCAATCTTTAAATGCTTAAGAACAAGGATCAGGTCTAAGATAAATAGACCTAAAAGGATTCTAAATTTCTACAACATGGTAAATGTAGGTTACATTCACCACAAGCCTAGAATCTTTAATAGGGTTCCACTGACTTACTCCAAAGATAAACTGTGTTTGAAAGTGTGAAGATTGAAATTATGCCAGGTTAAATTAAGCAGCTTTATGTCTGCTTACAGATGCTCTGAAAGCTCTGCTAAAGCCGGCACACAAAATTCCATCCTGATTAAAGCTATATCCTCTACAGAGCCACACAAATAATGGTGCAAAATAAAGCTATGTCCAACTGAGACAAATACTAATGCATTCATCTCAAGGGAAATAATTTCTCCAACAGAGTGGGCTTTAACCCAGTCAGTTCATGTTAGGACTCCCAGTACCAGCACTTCTCAATAGACACTCTTTTTTCCTGTTTCTATTTAGGTCTTTGAGTCTTCTTTAGTTTCAAGAAAAACAACCAAAAAAGTCTTTGACTTTGTGCTCTCCAGACATACTGATCTGGAGTTGTACTGGAGATTCAAAATAATGTTGAAATAGAACATGTCCAAAAATTAGCTGTCTGGAGTTAGACGTTGGGCAACAGTCTGTATCCTCTATATTCCCCTGTTCTTCAGGTAAATAGGATTTTCTGTGCATTTTACAAATAAACAAATTCCTCTGGCTCTGTAGTGTCTACTGTAAGTGGAAACACTGTGAGATACTTTGAGTTCTGTGAAAAGACCTGTGGCAGCAATGTGTGGTACTTGCTGGGAATGAGGAGCTGCCATTTGGGGAAGGACTGGACATTTCATATTACTGGGGCACTGGAAGTATTAAGTGGCATAGAATTTGAAGTATTGATTACCTTGTAGTCTCAAAATACTAAATCTGAATGTCAGACTTAGGTGAGTGCTGCACCAGGTCGTTTCCCTTGTCAATCAGTCATGATGTGTAGCACAGGAATATCTTCAAATTCCACTAGTCTCAAAGCAAAGTGTGGGGAGATTTTAAATTCCCAAGCCTAAGACACAGAAATGATAATGCAGCATGTACAAGTTGTATAGACACAGTAATTGGTCCTGGCTTGGGGATGTTACAGCATTTGTGTGACAAACCCTCCACACTGGGAACAGTAGAAAATGTCGTGTTAAGCTCAGTGGGTCCAGAATTCACCTTAATGCATTTTTTATTGTATTATACATGTTTTTAAAAAAATATTTCAGATTTTTTTTTACTAAATTCTATCACAACCATGTTTCCTATTCTGTAGTCATACATATTTTTCTTAAATTCTCACACATTGTTACAGTGCTTTTATTTTAATAGCTCAATGCTTATTTTCACATTATCATATTCAGGTAGTAAGTTCAAAAGGTAATACAGACATGCTTTATTTAGAGATATTTTAGAGTCATATTATATTGGTTTTACTGTATCATCACAAATAATTTTGTTTTACTATCTTGAATTCTTAAATGTAACTACGATAAACAACCAAGTTTTCATTATGACCTGAACACTAATTGTATTAATTACTATACATCAAAATCTTAAAGACTGCAAGAAAATGAAGTCAGTATTATCCTTTTGCAGGATTGCAGTGAATGGAAGATCAGCTTCCATCTCTTCTGCTCTTTTACCTATTTCTCCCTTTCTTATTGGTCCACCACACTCATTTCTCTAGTAATTATTTTCAGAGAAAAAATCCTTTTAGTAAGGATATTTTGGAACAGAATTTGGCATCTCATAAAGGTCTAATCTTTTCCTTTACAAAAAGCAGTAAAAAAATCTTCATTAACATTAAAATCTGCTATGTGCTACAGCAAGATCTCTATTTTCTAACATGCTAAGGGTCCTTAGCAGTTCTGCAACAAGCAGTTTCAACAATGTGCTTACCTTGGGAATGTATTCTGCTGCTTCTAATAGAGATTTCAGTCCTTTAAATCAGCCACGTTTCCTTACTACGTAAGCAGAGCCACACAGAAAGCTAAATATAATCAACATTTTATAAATAAATCCCTTAATGATTCATTTTTCAAAGAGCCGGTTCCATGTGTAGTCCCTCTGAATTATTCCCAAGGAAAGGCATGAATAGTAGAAGAGGATTTCCTTGACCTAGTGATGGATTTTGAGATTTAGAGAGAGATGAAAGTGACATTGGCAGTCACTATTATCCCTTGCCTGAGCAGAAGCTTACTAGCCCTATCTACATGCACAAGAAGTGACAAATATTTGAGAGTAGTCTGTCTTGAACCTGCAAAAAAGTATTGTAAATGACTATATACTCAGTATTGTCTGCTCACCTGTTTTCTTAACATTGCAGATGCTTTTTTACTGTAGTTACAGGTCTTTACTGGATTAGATAAAACTGTAAATGGAGTTTTCCTGTTTATTTTAATTTGTATATCATATGGCTGCAGAAAATAAAACACAATTTTAAACTATTTAAAGTTCTTAAATGATGTAACACAACATAATTTGATGCTTTAAAAAATCCCATGAATTTTGAACATATATTTAGTGGAAAATGCCATGATTACAGAGTTTTAAGACAGTTGGTCCATTTCTAGGAAAAAGAAATTTAAAGAATAAAGATTGTTATAAATACAAGAGTAATGGGCAACAAGGAAATGCATAATCTTATGCACATTGAAGGCAGATATATCAATTTATAGTAGGATGCCCAACATAATAAGTAAATAAAAAAGTGAATAATCTCCTCATTTCTGGCATGTGTTTTACTATTGTCTTTGAAGGGCTGAAGTACAACTCCTATACTAAAATCATAGATATGAAAAGAATCTCAGAACGCCACTGCATCCAAGTAGTATTGAATCATGATCAGTTTTACCTCCATCATTCTCATGGGTTTTTGCATGGCTTGCAATCTGAAAGATGTCAATGTTCAATGCTGAAGATAAATTTTGTGAATATGTGGTGACACTGGGTGCCTGAGACATATACCTTGTTGTGTGTCACAAAGGAGATGATACACCTTTTTACTCTGGTATAGAACAGTCAGTTTTCTTATAAAATAAGCACTCCTGTAAAGCAGCTCTAAATTACTTTTTTCTTATTTGCTTTACCAAGGAGGTTTTTTAAGTTCACAGAGGAAGATGAGTCCTACTGGGCCAGACCAGTTCCTTGTCTGACAGCGGCCAGGAGCTCACTTACTTGCAAAGAAGTTTGCAGGACAAATTGTGTGTAAGCTCAACACAATGGTGTCAATTCTGCCCTCCTTTAAAAGCCAATTACATAGTTGTCATTGACTTCACTCATGATTATATGCGTTTGGCATCCATATTTTTCCATGAGTATTTTTCTTGCCATTCTGTTTTCCAGTGAAGGAAACCTTGACTGATGGGAGAATGACTGCGCTAATGGATTATTGTTTTAGTAGGCCAATTTTAATCTATTTTTGCATCTTGCGTTGTCATCATCTGTAATTCTTCTCAATCCTATTAAGGCTACCTCTAGTTTCAGATACCCATAACCAAAACACTAGATACATTATACATATGTTTTATTTATAAATAAGAAAGTTTTAATGGCACAACATTGCCTTTCAGCTTACTGTGTTGTACATATATAAACAGATGAGTGTTTGGATTGGGACCACAGTTTTGGCAGGCTTATTTTCTGCAAATACTGTTCTGTCTTGTCTAGTGCTGATGTGATTTCAGCAATTAATGTCATGTCAGAAGTGCTGTAGCTGTGTTGAATTCGGTGTCATGAAGCACAGTCGGCTCCAACAAGGCTTGGTGACTGGAAAACCATCAGTGCCAACCGTGTCTCCACCAGCAGGTGGTACTGTATTGTTACTTTAGGGTTAAGTGGAGCGTGATGAAGTATAAGCAATTTAAGATTTGTGTTTATGTGTTAGATTCCCACGTGCAGATGAGGCTGGAGTCACAAAGCCCTGGGCAGCTTGCAAGTGCTCTCAGGCATGCAGCACAGCACCACACAGTGTGCTCAAAGCATCTTCCAGGTCCAAACCCTAATTTAAACATGACTACTCTGAGCAGGGATTAGCACTTCTGAAATGTCATGCTGTGTCTGGCCATGCCCAGCAGTTTCTTCTGTGCCCTAAGATGAACCTGCAGTAAGGCTATCCTTGTGCCTCCCAGGTTCAGTGGGTGTTTCTCCCCTAAGGTATCTCTTTACCTCCCAGCCTGAAACATGGAAGTAACAGAGAGACTGGCTTACCAGAAAACTCCCTGGAAAATACTAAATCTTCACTCAGGAGTATCACTATGAGAAAGAATAATTGTAGCGAGCCTGCAGGAGTGCCAGAAGCTCTGAACAGTATGGATTTTGGTTTAGCAGAATTTTATTTCAAGTTAAAATAATCTAGGTAATCTGGGTTAGTTGCACAGAATAATGATGCTAAAATGTTCACACATGCAAAGGTGATTCAACTAACATTAATTCTGCTTAAAAGAAAATCATCAATATATGATATTACCACTGGTAAGAGTGGTAGAAAATGTACATAAAAGATATAATAAATCTAGCCTCGCTTATCTTTCTTTCTTTGTAGTATAGTACAAGTTAAAGTGGCACTATCTAGGCATTTTTAAGGTAACATTTATAGAATTAATGTCTTTACAGCAAGTACAGCAATCTAATACTTTTGAACTTCAATCTAAGGATATTTTTTTTGTCTCAGTTGAAGTTACTTCCTTCATATATTGTTCCTGCAGGTCTGCAGTAAATCACCAGCATTTGGAGCAAATGGAGTTCCCATGGTCAGAGCTTCACTCACAAATCTTGCTCAGTAATTTTTGTGTGGCTACATGCTGGGACAGGTACTAAATGTGTTTGTAGCTGCTGTATTGAACAGAGCTCATGTTTGAACCCTGTTTTGTAGCAGCGACTGCAGGAAAAGTAATGTAGAACAGGGACACTAAGCAATGATGACAGGACCTAAAAATGCCACAGGCAATTTTCCCAAGTAATAAAAAAGAGATAGATCTCGCTTCATGTCTGCACCTGGACTAGCTGCACAGTGTACAGCTTTTCTAATTGTAGTGAAATCTGTTGTCATCATCCTCAGTATTTACAACAGTATAATTAAATACTGCATAAGGAACTCAATGTATATGCATATGAGAAAACAATCTGCACCAAAATTAAAAAGTTTACAACAAAGCCAAGAAGTCAGACAAATTATAGTAATTAAGTAATTTGTGCTAACCTAGAGGTAAGATGGGATTTATTAAGGCAAAAAAAAAAGAGGTTTCCGATCACTATTTTATTTATAAATGTAAAAGATTGAACTTGGCTAGATATTCAGTGCTTCCATTTTTATTGAAAACATTTAAAGTCAGTCAGTGCTTGCTGACTTTAAGGATAATTTCAGGAAATCTTTCATTCATTACATAATGAATGAAATGATGTAATTACATTAAGTAACAGAATTTTAACATAAATTTTCTTTTGCATTGTCCACATGTTTAATGGGAAAAAAATAGTGCAATAACAAAGAAAGGTATAGCAGGGTTTCATAAGACCCTTATTTCTCTTTTGGAAAAAAGGGAACTGCCACAAAATTGTTTTGACTGTTAGTACATGCCTATTGTTACCTCGTACACAAAAAGGCTGATCTGTGCTCAGCCATATCTGGCATAGCTCCACAGAATTGAGTGGAGCTGTGCTGCTTTGCATTAGCTCATGATCTAGGCATTGCTCTCTATCAGCCATAGATATCATTTTGAATGGTAAATTGACATATTTTTCCTATTTATGTGCTAAGATTGAATATCAGTACTTTATTTTCTTTCTCATTTTACCTTTACACGTCATCCAAAATAAGGAAAAATGTATCAATGTCAGTAAATTACTTTTATGTAGTTTCTTCCTGCCATTGTCTCAAAATTCTTTGAAACGAGTTGAGTATGAAAAGTGCTAATCAAGAGTGAAATATACACACAGGAAGTATATCCACTCCCTTCTGTAATTATATTATAGATTGCAAGTTTTTTACAACTGTCTCTTGGATTGTTAGCTGTAAGTTTTTTGTGACTTGACATTTTTTCTCAGAAAGATTCTCATAGTGCTTTTTGCAGTTTATTACAGATAAAAAAACATGAAGCATGAGCTATATTTAAGGTTTCCAACCACAATATTTAGTATCATTTACATTGGAAAATACTCTTAACATCATCAAGGCCAAGTTAACCTGACAGTATCAAGTTCACCACTAAACTATATCTTTCAACAACACATTTACATGTCTTTTAAATACTTCCAGGGATGGTGACTCCACCGCTTCCCTGAGTGGCCTGTTCCAGTGCTTGACAACCCTTTTGGTGAAGAAAAACTTCCCCTGGCACAACTTGAGACTGTTTCTTCTTGTCCTATTGCTCATTATTTGGGAGAAGAGACTGATCTCCACCTCACTACAACTTTCTTTCAGGTAGTTGTAAAGAGCAGTAAAGTCTTCCCTGAAGCTCCTTTTCTCCAGGCTGAGCAACCCAAGCCCCCTCAGCCACTCCTCATAGGACTTGTGCTCCACAGCCTTCACCAGTTTCATTGTCCTTCTCTGGACATCTCCAGCACATCAATGTCTTTCTTAGAGTGAGGGGTCCGAAAGTGAGCACAGGATTGAAGGTGTGGCCTCACCAGTGCTGAGTAGAGGGGGACTTTCACTATCCTCGTCCTGGTTGCCACACTATTTCTGATACAAGCCAGGATATCATTGGCTTTCTTGGCTACATGGGCACACTGCTGGTTCATGTTCAGCTGTTTGTCAACATATATGTATCTCAGATGAAATATTTTATTCATTAATTACAAAGACTTTGATGTCCATGGTCTGCTAAAGGACTTGGCCTGTGCAAAAGCACATTTTCAAAAGTGTTGGCTGCATTGTTTTTCAGTATTCTTGCTCTGGGTACTGCACCACAGTGAAGTCCTGACCAGCAGGTCAGCAAGAGCTGTGCCAGGTGAAAAGGCAGTCTTTGGCAGCTCATTTTCTCCCACCTCTGCAGCTTCAGCAGGACCTTGTGGATGTTACCACCTCCCTTCTCAGAAGATCTGTCAAAGTACTTACAAGATTGCAGCAAGCTCAATAAATTGACTCATTTTTACAGCAATAGGGGTGTGAACACACAGAGTTGACAGGCCTGAGAGGGCACAGAAGAAAAATAGGGGCAAATCCCATCTGTCCATATATGTGGTTTTATCCTATGGACATGCTTATGTTGTACAAGAAGATGGAAATTTGCTCACAAATTTTCAGATTGTGCTTTATGATTTTAATTGTTTCAAATACCATTTAAAATTATTGATCTTTTTTTTTAGTAGTAACCTGTTTTAGAAATATTAAAGCAGAGAAGTCAAACTCTTTATCATCCAGCCTGCAGTGGATCCGGGCCATCTTCCACAGAAATAGTTATAGTGTAAAAGTCTACACTATAAAGTGGATTGGTAATTAAATTCACAAAACCAAATGCAATGTTCTTTTCTCATAACATACAGAGTGCTAGTTGTGCTAAAAAGTAAATACAGAAATAGAAAAATGAGACTAAGACTGAAACCAATCTCTTGTGTTTAAGCTCAGGACTGCAAATTCAAGGATCCCTAAGGCAAGGAAAACCAAGTTATTTTGCTGACACTATCACCATATTTCAGTCTGCACAAGTGGTAAAACTTTTCAAACCCAATGATGATTAGTTTTGGCGCTGTACTGGAAAGCACAGTTACAACTGTGCTAGTCTCAAGCCATCATGTCCCTATGATGCTCTGTGGAGATGTGTTAAATTTTCAACTGTTTGCCTCCAATTTGGAAAGTCCTTGTCCATGCTAAAGGTCCTGAGACTGTTCAGGAAGTTTGCTGGACAACATGTAATGTTTTATTAAGCCATACATTTTGTAAGTGTATTTCACTTAATCATGTTAGACTTCTACCTTGAAACTATTGATTGAGTAATAAAGGTAATTGTTTCTTATGTCACCCTGGAGCCTGTTCAGCTACATATCTCAGGATATGCATCAACAGGCACTGCCCTAGTTCTGTGACACTGGCATAGTTCAGCCAGGGGATCCCCCTGCCTGCCCACAGCTCCACTGGCCAAAGCGAGTGCTGGCAGCATGTCACACACGTATGTGGCTGCACATCAAGACTGATCACCTCTTCTCCCAGGTGCCAAGGGGCAGAAAATTAAATCTATAGAAACTCTCACTAGACACAAATGCAGCTGAAGTACAGCAGGACAGAGCTCTCTCCTATGGACTCAGTGCTCAGGTGGGGCCGCGGGACTCCCCAGGTGAGAGCTGGGACTTGATAACGATTTATAAAGCCCATTCGGAGTGACCGCTGCCCCCCTGAGGCAGGTCCGCGGGAGAGGCGGGGATGCTGCCTTCACCTCCAGCGCCCACGGCGGGGCCGCGGGATGGGCCGGGGGCGCGCCCAGGTGCGCGGGGCCGTGGGATGGGCCGGGGGTGCGCCCAGGTGCGCGGGATGGGCCAGGGGGCGCGCCCAGGTGCGCGGGATGGGCCAGGAGGCGCGCCCAGGTGCGCGGGGCCGTGGGATGGGCCGGGGGCGCGCCCAGGTGCGCGCCCAGGTGCGCGGGATGGGCCGGGGGCGCGCCCAGGTGCGCGGGGCCGTGGGATGGGCCAGGGGTGCGCCCAGGTGCGCGGGGCCGTGGGATGGGCCAGGGGTGCGCCCAGGTGCGCGGGGCCGCGCCCGGGCGGGCGGAGCGGGTGCCCCGCAGCCATGGGGCAGCGAGAGGCGCTGCCCTGCCGCGCAGGTCGGTGCAGGTGGCGGGGCGGGCGCGGAGGGGCAGCCGGGGGAGCGGTGCGGGATGTGTGCGGGGAGGCGGCGCTGGGGATAGGGATCGGGATCGAGATCGGGATCGCGCGCGGAGTGGAGGGTGCGGTGTGCGCCGTGCCGGCTGCTCCTGCAGCCCCCCGGGCTGCGGTGCGGGGTCGCGGCTCCCGCACACGGCAGGGTCCCTCCCACTCCACGCCGCGCCGTGGTTTTCCGGCGAACGAGGGAGGCGCTGCCGGCGCCGGGGGAGCTGCTGCGCTTCTGCCGTGGCTGGCTCGTGTCTGAGCCTCTTCTCAGCTGCTTTTGGTGCATTTCGGTGAGTGGAGGAGTGCCAGGGAAGAATTCCTTGATGCTTCTCGGTACACCCACTGTTGGCCCCAGGAGCCAGGCCTTGGCAAAGATGGGCTTGGTATTTCCTGGGTGACTGAGAAAGGCATTTTGTGTTTCTGCCAGCGATGAGCTGACTCGTGAGCTCAATAGAAATGGACAAATTATGTGTCTGACCAAAGCAATTCGTTTTCGAGATGGCTTAGGACCAGTACCTTCAGTGTCAGGTTAAAAGCCAAGTTGGCTGTCACTAATGAACCACAGGATATGCCTGCCCTAAACTTGCAGGACTGTAGAATGACAGCAAGTGAGACTTGCCACAAGGAGTGTGTAGCACCAGGCTCTCTATTCTACCCACTTCAGCGACTAGGTGTTTGAGAAAAAAATATTCAGATTTAGCTGAATTGTAAAAACAGTTTACTGCCCGAACTCTTGCTGGTTTCCTGTTGCTTTCAGCCTTGAGTCACAGCTGGGAGAGCTTATTTCTGCAAGGAGGAGTCCTGCTGACAGGTTCATGTTTGTTGACATTTGGAAGTGGGAGGTGAAACTAGCTTAGCTACAGAAACTGTGTGTCAAACAAGCCAGGCGGCCTCAGCAGTTCATCACCTTCCTCAGCTTTGCCAAGTGATCCTCAGACTGTTCACCGTCTGCAATAAAGTAACAGTAATTTGTGGATCAGTCTCTTCCTCACATCTCTCAGGTGGTTCTTTGATAAGTGCAGTGACATAGCACTTTGCATGGAAGTGGAACAAATTGCGTGTTTTATAAAACTAGGCAAAGCTGCTCAGCACAATAAGCAGAGATTATAACCGTTCAAAATTACTCTTCTCAGCAAAAAATCCAACTTCTCTTTGTAAATGTGAGCAAAGAATATGTAATTCAGAAAGGAGAGAAACAACCTGTGGCAGTCACTGAGTTACTCAGTAAAGATGACATGATTCAATTTTCATAATTTGATGTTGTAATGTCTGCTGAGGAATGAAAAACTTCAGACTACATAGAAAAAGTAACAGTAGTGCCATTTGAAAGGGAATAAGCCTGCTGTTCATCTCCACCTAAATGAAAGAACACTATTCACAAAAAGGGGGAAGAAGAGCATTATTTTCTTCACTGTAGAAACCAAAGATGCTGATAAGAAAGCTGCCTTTACCATTGCAGGTACCTGAAAGACTATACTTAACAGGAGCTTTTGTCTTTATGCTTTCCTTTAATTAAAGGCAAGACCTGGAGAGTGGGAGGCTCTCTACAACTACTTGGAATGGAGGTTGTAGCCAGATCGGTATCAGTCTCTTCTCCCAGGCAACCAGTAGTAGGACAAGAGGACACAGTCTTAAGCTGTGTCAGGGGAAGTATAGGTTGAACATTAGCAAGAAGTTCTTCACAGAAACAGTGATTGGACATTGGAATGGGCTGCCCAGGGAGTTGGTGGATTCACCATCCCTGGAGGTGTTTAAGAAAAGACTGGACATGACAGTGCCTCAGACTAGTTGACAAGGTGGTGTTTGGTCATAGGTTGGACTTGATGATCTCAGAGGTCTTTTTCTCAACCTAGTTGATTCTGTGATTCTGTGAATGTTGCTGCTTCTCACACCAGTTTGGTTTAGCATCACTATAGTTATTGGGAGCCAAGGGATTTCATTAACTGGCAACTTCTCTGCCTTTTTCCACAGAATCATAGAATAGTTTGGATTGGAAGGGACCTTTAAAGGTCATCTAGTGTGCTGACTCGAATGACAAGGCGGCAGATCCTTTATTAACAGTCTCACATGATCTTATATCCCCCCAATGGGGGTGGTTACACAGACATGGAATGCACACAAACCAAACCAGTCATTTTAAAGTCCTTCTCTAGGGCTTATGCAGTTGGGTACTCTTTTCCTGGGCTTAGAGACAGACTTCAACTTTCGGTTAAGGGTGATCTATTTATACCGTATTAACCCGACCGCTACAATCTAGTCCAACCTCCCTGCTATAAGCAGGGACATTTTTGTCTTGCCCTGATATCTGGTAGCTAAGAAAAAATACATTTATGCTTAAAGGACTTTTTAATTTTTTTTTTTTTGTAATTTATTCTTTACTAATTATGTCAAGACTTAAGTATATGCAAATTTTTCTTCTTCTAAGGCTATGCTAATACTTCAGGATTTTAAAATACTTCCAGGTGCAGATGCAAATTCCATTTCTTTTACATTATCCAATTGCAATTTTTAATAATGATAAGATGGCAGAATAGTATCTATCTTACATACTATGCAAAAGTAATTACACTTTGATTAAGTTAAGGTCTTGTGGGACCATTTTAATGCAGTCTGACTTAGCAATACAAAAGAACTCCTGTTATATAGAAACTCTCTTGGCAAAAAAGGAAATGTGATTGCACAGCCTGCAAATCAAAGGATAACTTCCTGTAGTATGTTTGTTGTACAGTACAGCACAGGAAAACTGGGAGCAGATACACATTCTAGTTCCTTGCTTGTAAAGAGTGGTATCTCCCAGTGTTAATATCAGCATTGCCAGCTGCAAACGAAGATATGCTATTTTTAAAGCCTTTGATATTTTAAATATTCCTTGCTAAACAATATTGGATGAATTATCCAAGGCTGCTTATTTTTAAGTGTTCATGGAAGTACTTTTGACGTTACGTTACATCAATATTTTCACAGCTAAGATATGAACAGACACAGCGGCATATTCTTTTCTACCAAGTCCCCAGGTGTTTTTTTTCAGTTGGGAAAATGGGGGGGGCGGTGGGAGAAGGGAGTGTAGGGTGCCACTCAGCAGGATGAATCCTTCATGTGTCATTTTAATTACAGGGGTAACATGGAAAGTAAAATTATTTTTTGCATCCAGTACTTTATACACATCACAGTGGACTGAGCTTTTGTATTTCTGCATCAGCTGTTTCATATTTTAATATGTCTTCACAATAAACCTTTTTTCCCCAAAAAAGTTGTGCTTGAAAGCTATTCCAGTCTAGATTCTCTGATCAACACTGGTTGTGTGATGCACTTTAGTGTGAGAAGTCAGCCTAGTCTGCTGTAAGCACCGTTGCAGTTTTGCTGCCTGTCCCCTGCTTCCCCAGGCCAAATAACAATCTCTTTTGTTCCTAGAAGTGCAGTATCTCTTCTTCCTTTAAAAACCCATTTAGGCTGATAACAGTGACATCATTCCCACAGATTCTCATCACAGTGATGCTGATAATGCCTGGCTGGCTGAGAGTGTGACGCTTCAGTCTCAACCCAGGATCACCTGGCTCTGCAGCTCTTTTGCAGAGATAGCTGTGGGGACTGGCCCTTGGGGACTGTGATCTACCTCCAGCCAGGGCTTGTTGAGGTTAGATGAAAATGACTGGGATGTATAATGAGGCCTTCACCTGAAAACTCTCATGGGTTAAAGAAGATCTGGCTCACACAGTACTGACAGAACAGTTTTAACAAAATGTATTAGTGCCCATATGCAGCTAGAGTTTACTCCCTGTATAGATTTTCCTCCCTTTTTTTTTTTTTTTGATATGTTGTTTCCAATTTCAGCCACAAATATAAAAGCAGAAGCCTGGAATAGTGGGAGGCTTACTTTAACAGGCAAAGTCCAAAAACATGGATTTGACTATATTGTTTGTGTTTTGGGAACATGGTCTCTGCACAGCACAAAAGAACCCTTTCATCTTGAGGTTTCAGGTTAGCTTTTAAGATTTTAAGTAGAATTTTACATTGAAGATGATATTTTATCATTACATTCCTTGGTATTGCCCTAATTGCTTGACTGAGCCAATGAAGTGCAGAATATATATGTAAAATAATGTATGCACCTGTGAACTACAGGTTTGGGTAATGACCTGGGGCATCATTGTGTATGTTATGTGGATTTTGTGTGCTGTTTGCACAGTTAGAATTGACAAGTGCCCTGGGAAGACATGACAAGGAGTAGGCAGAGTGAGATCAGGGCTTCTCCAGTGCTATATGTGGATTATGAATCATCTGTAATCTTTTTTCTCCTCCCAGGTGCTGTGCTCTCTGTTGCTTGCCGTGACTCCTGCCAAGCATGGTGCCAGATCATCAACGTGTCTGAACCACGCCCTCCTCTCCTCACCTCCATGGACGGAACTGTCAATGAAACAAACTGGAGCATTTCCATGTCTGCTGAAAGCAAGTATCACCTCTACATTGGCTTGGCTTTGGCCATAGGTTCCAGTATTTTTATTGGTTCTAGTTTCATACTGAAGAAGAAAGGACTTTTGAAACTGGCAGACAGAGGGGCTACCCGAGCTGGTAAGTGGTGGTGCCTGTGTCACAGATTACATGTTTAAAGCTGGTGTACTTTTATGGTGGTCAGAAGTCATGTCTTGATGAGAGATGGAGGTACAGTATTATTTCTCTGTGAGTGATTACAGGGACTAGGATTTCAGAATTCCTAGGGCTATGGGAGCTGCAGTGGGTATTAAATCTAGTGAGCTGATGATATTTCCTCACTGCAGTTAGTTACCAAATAAAATACTCCTTTCATCTTACCCCTCAAAATGTCTTTCTCTCTCTTTTTTTCCATCTTTTTTTCCCCCTTATTTGAGGAGGGAAGTCTTAAAATGGTAACTAGGTTTAGTTTTTTGTTTTGTGGTTTTGGATTTTTTTTTGTCTGCTGTTGGTTTTGTTTTGATTTTTGGTTTTGTTTGGGTTTTTTTAAAAAATTAAGTGCAAGGAGTTGTAGAAAGGATGTTTATTACACAAGTTTCTACAGTTAGTACAACTATCCCTTCATCAAAGTCAACAGATGAAGAGCTAGAAAAAGAACAATTGGATTAATCTCATAATCCCCTTTGTGTGGATTTAAATACATAGCATTAGCAGCTTTTCTTTTGTTTGTTGTGTTTATTGCAGAGAATTTGGTTATTTTGAAAAACTGTGTTACTGAATATTCAATACATTTCTATTTTATGTAAAAAAAAAATAAATGTGTGCAGGGGCATTTTTCTTTTTAATTTCTTTCAATTTAAAGTAAAAGCAGAGTTGAACTGCAGCTGATGGTATGAATATTGGATCTGACCTGGGAAAGCACTTTGAAGCCTTTCTTAAGCTCACTTGCAATCTTCTTAGACATTTTATTTTTGTTTGGAACTTTCCCTCCATGCATATTTAGTTGAATATCATTTTTCAGAAGTCCAAGTCAAAAAGCAGTAGAGTGGTTAATAAAATGTCAGTCAAAATCAGGTATTCTTCATGTCACATCCAGATAACATGCTCTCTCCGTACTTTGTAGATGCAAATGTGAAGTTGTACTTTTCTTTCCTGTAATAAGGTGATCTCTTTCTTCTAAGATGATGTTATTTTTTTCTGCTTTCAGGACAAGGTGGATACTCTTATTTGAAGGAATGGCTTTGGTGGGCTGGACTGCTATCAAGTAAGTCACTTCTTTCCCCTCAGCCTATATGTAAATGCTATATAAAGCAGATTGTTTTACAGAGATTTATTCTCTGATTTTTCACTGTCCTCACTTAAAAGAAATGTCCTTGCAATCACGTTCATGACAAGCCATTCTGATATGCCATCTCTCAAATACTGCGTTTGGTTTTTGGAGTTTTTTGCAGAATAATCACCTTTTTTTATTATCCTGTCAAAAGTAATGGGATTGCATCTGTCCAGCTTCCAAAAATACTTGAGAAAAGTATTTAACTTTCTTCAGCCTTTATTATTTCCAGAAGAGGTTGTGCAGCTAATTTTGAAAGGAAAATTTGCATATATAGTGTAGAAAAAGTATTTTATTTTATATTTGCTATCATAGCTGTCATACAAAAGATTTACAAAATGCAGTTTATATCCCACTCCCCTCCCAAGCTGATTCAAATGTTCTTTCTTCTACAGTGGGATTAGGAGAAGCTGCAAACTTTGCTGCCTATGCCTTTGCACCTGCAACCTTAGTTACCCCCTTGGGTGCACTGAGTGTTCTCATAAGGTTAGTAACAACTGGGAGCAAAACTCGGCAAATGAACCATTCACTGTATGAGGGAAAAACACAGGTCTTTGGCTGAAAGTAGAGAATTTTAATAAGAAAACTAAAAATATGGACAAAGAATGCTTTTTGTTCCTTTGTGGGAAGATGCTTTGCTTATTTAGAAATGAGTTTTCTGGGTAGACAGAATGAGAAGTCTTGTTCCAAAGGCCAGTGAATGCTTTCCCAACAGCCTTTGACCTATATTGTAATTTCTTATCAGCATATGTCAGGTATACTGCTGATGCACAGTGATAGAAGGTTGTAATTTATCTCTTCCTAGAGAATTGAAACCCCCCAAACCCCAACAAGATGCTTGCATCAGTCTAACTGCTAAAACTGCAGCCATTCTGTCATAGCAAAAGTAATCTAACTCAATCACCTCTAGTTCTGCTGGGATCAGCATCTAGGTAGATGCAGATTAGCTGGGTGCCTGGCTGCTGCTTTGCAAAAGAACTTGAGTTTTATTGCCCTCTCCTTTGCAAAAGATAGCAATCTTTCCAATTTCCATGAAACAGAGAGGTCCTGAGAACTTCATATCAATGAACTTGTTACCTTTGTGTGAAAAAAAAGTCTGTATTTTGATCAGTGAGTTGAAAAACTATTTGTGAGCATGTCCATACACCATTAAGCCTGTGTCTGTGCCCAAGGTTGTGCTCTAACAGGCTAATTGTGCCTGTAAATGAGGTGGTCTCATTTAGGCCATGTTATTGTTCTTAGGTTAAATATTGAACACCTTGGAGATCTTGGGGTCAGTCATCTTCAAAGGGGGAGGCATGCCTTCTCTGTTTTTGGGGGAGTCCTGGAAAGCCAGGCAGAAACTGTGCCTGCATGGGAGAATTCGGGGAGGGATGAGGAACAGTTTCCAGAACTCATGTGCATTGGTTTTAATGGCAAATGAAGTGCTTTAAGCCATTTTTAAAACAAAAAAGCAGCTTGTGTGCTTAATATACAGGTGTGGGAGAGTGCATACCCCTGGTATGCAAGGGTATGGTGGAGCTGAACTTTTTATTTATGTTTTGCCAAACAGTGCTATATTGTCATCCTATTTTTTAAATGAGAAGCTGAATATTCATGGGAAGCTGGGCTGTGTACTGAGCATTTTGGGGTCAACAGTCATGGTTATTCATGCCCCCAAGGAGGAAGAGGTCACCTCACTGGATGAGATGGAAAGAAAGCTGCAAGATCCAGGTCTGTATGCAGTTGCAGTGAATTCATGCTACAGTTCATAGAGAAGTGTTCAGGACTCTGAATAACTTTGACCATGTACTTGGACGTAGTCTTGTATTTTATCCCGTGTGCATTACTCTTCCCTTTTCTCTTTCTTACAGTGTTTGTTACATTTGCTGTTCTCCTAACAGTTGTTGCCCTTGTCCTGATTTTTATCGTGGCTCCAAAGAGAGGTCAGACAAATATATTGATCTACATTTTAATCTGCTCGCTCATTGGCGCCTTCTCTGTCTCAGCTGTGAAAGGCCTGGGCATTGCCATTAAACAAATGCTGGAGTGGAAGCCAGTTTATCGACATCCATTGGTTTACATTTTGGTGGGCATCTTGGTGCTCTCAGTCAGCACTCAGATCAACTATCTCAACAAAGCATTGGACATGTTCAACACATCTCTAGTGACACCTATTTATTATGTATGTTTCACTACGACAGTTGTGACATGCTCCATCATTTTGTTTAAGGAGTGGAGTAGTATGCAACCAGATGATATCATTGGAACGCTGAGTGGCTTCTGCAGTATCATCATTGGCATTTTCCTGTTGCACGCTTTCAAAAATACTAACATCACCTGGAATCACTTGATGTCCACTGTTGCCAAAGAGCCATCACTACCACACCGTAAACACAAAACCAGTCACACTTTACTAGAGAGCATAGAAGATCCAGCTTTGGCATGTGAGGAGGACGACATATTATTCAGTCAATGAAACTCTCAAGCAGTGCTCATCATCAAAGAATAAGGAGTTGCAGACTCAGCCCATCCATGTCTACTAGAATGCTCTAATGTGAGGCCTGTTAAGTGTGTGCCAATCCTCCATGTCTCAGCTGTTGGCAGTAATGAATGAAATGAAAATGTTCAGTAATTAATATGACAGATAGAAACGTGATGGTGATTGTGTGTTAGGCAATGAAAAACATTGTCCTTTTTTTTAATGCATCTCCTATTGGAGAATTTTTAGCAAAAAAAATAATAGTGTTTGTAAGCCACATTTACAAAATGCAATTTTCTTGTACTGATAAAAGATAATCCTTGCTAAAGTGACAAGTACTCTT
This sequence comes from Xenops minutus, assembly GCA_035221455.1. Taxonomy (NCBI): domain Eukaryota; kingdom Metazoa; phylum Chordata; class Aves; order Passeriformes; family Furnariidae; genus Xenops; species Xenops minutus. The sequence goes on along the minus strand of JAWWEE010000122.1, from coordinate 47,795,053 downwards.
ATCTTGGTGATGGCCTTAATATTTCAGGCTTTCTTTATATTTTTATAATTTATTGCCAAGCAAGTTTGTAGATATTCTACATGAAGGATATTCACTGGGGACACAACATGAAGAAAACAGTGTTTAACCCTTTTAACCTTTAATGTAAAATTTTATGCAAGATTTTTTCACTTTTGGTCACCTACCAATGAACCTTGAATAAATGTTGTGAAGAAAATTTATCAAATACAGTTTTTGGTGACCAGTCTCCTTCAAAATCCATTTTTTAACAGCAAAGTCTCAGCTTTTATACCCAAGGAATCCTGAGTGGATTGTGAATCCCTGAATGCAGCTGTACCTGTTTGTTTCAAAACTAAGAGCAAGTTTAAGAAAAAGAAGATTCATTAGAGGCCTGAAAACAGTTTGCTATTGTCTTAAAAATTACATCAGATGAAATAATAAAGTATTCAAAGGCAGAAGAAAAACAGAATGTACAATTAGGAATTTCTACTCTGTTTTATATTATTTTGAGGCTTGAGAAGGGGCTTCACTTCTATACTTTTTCCTAATATTGCCAATCGAAACCCAGGTAAGCTTTTTGTTTTATTTCTCATTTTCTGGAAAGTTATCATTCTATATTAATAATAAAACAGTCTTGTTATTTTCTATTCTGTTATAAACAGAATCCATTTTACAGTTCATATGCTATTTCTAAAAATACTAGGATGGGATGTAAACAAAGAATGAGAAACAATCAAAACACCTTTTATTTAGTTTGGCCATTTCATAATTTCTAAAAGTTGATTTTCACATCTATTAAATGTTTAGCAATATGATAATGTAGCAGAGGCCTTGAAGATTGGCACCTGTACCACAGTATGCTCCTCAGTTGTGGTTACTGATCTTTATCTCGCTGCTTACACAGTGCATGGTTTACTCATTACAACCCCCTTTGTTTTCCACTTAGTGAGCAAGAAAGCAGTCAGATGTACGGGTCCTGATGAGCTCATCAGAAAGATAATATTTACAATCATTGGATTTTTAAGAGTGAGTCCAGAACATTTTCCAGAGGATACTAGCCCTTCAACAGGTAAAAACTGATTTTAATCAGCTGAGATTTATAAGCCAATCAGAACTTCCTCATGAAGCAGGCTGTATATTCTCTAATGTTCAAAAAGTCTAGTAGAAGAGGACAGTTTGGATGGATAGTAAATTATTCCACCCAAGGAAGCTCATAATTTAGCTGTAAGAACAAAAGGGTTTTGCTGCTGCTACTTCATATCTTTGTGTTGTGCCAAATTTCAGTACTTCATTTTTTGAAAGACATTCATGAAACATCTCGCTTATTAATTATTTTTAATGATGCTTTAGATACTATCAAAACTAGAAAGTAACAGTAGGGATACTAGATTAAACTTATTTCTAAATTCCAAGCTCCTTTTTTTCATACTTAGCTAGGTTTGTAGCTGACACACCTACAGCAAGAAGTAGAAATTGTATCAATCACTTGCACCTTCTTTCTAAACCCTCATTTTTACGATGAAGAGCATATCTGAAAAATGTGATGCTGAAAAGCATGTCCAGCTCTTCTCACAGTACTTTACAAAATATTGCACGTAATCTGATGTAAGCTGATATAAAGAGAAGATGCCATTATGAAATGGGTATTCCAATTAGCACTTGTGATTACCTGTTGAGATGACATCCCATAGCACAGGACATGGCAGCAATGTTACCCCAGCAAGAGACATTTTCACAAAAAATGTACTTGCCTGGAAAATATAATGACAATGTATACAGCTTTGGAATATTTTTCAGCTTCTTGAGTCATGAAACTTGCAGCAATTCTTTGCTGTTAAAATGTGTCATGTGTCAAAGAAGATTCAGAGAAGAAAATCTCCAAAGAGGGTTTCATTACTTCTTAGTTAATGTAGAAGATACCTTGACTTTATTGGCTAGATTCAAGCTTCAAAATCTTTATAGTTAAAAACAGGTAATACAAATAATAAAAACCCTAAATATGGAGTTTTCTTTAGTTTGTCTTTTAACAAAAACTTGCATTGCTTTTTGCTCTGAATTGCAATTCAAAGAATAAATGAATATTGATTTATCCTAAAAAGAGAAAAATTAATCCTTTTACATAGCTCATGGCCCCTTCCTTTGCTTATACAGTCATTGCTGTGGTGTGACCAAATAGGTTATTTGTAAGAAAAAGCAACCAGTCCAGTTCTTGAATGGGTGTGTGTTGGCATTTTTTAAAGACTTTCTTTGGGAAGGGTCTGGACTCTTTTTATACCAACTGCTGGCAGTCAATTAACTTGGACCAAGGAAAAATTCAGTTATTTTCTCCTGGACCTGTCTATCTGCTTTTATACATAAATAGCAACTCCTAATAAAAGAATGTTATTTTCTTACAATGTCAGAAAACCGAGTTAATGCTTATTTTCATGGTGTATGGGAAGTCTATAATGTTTATAAGTAAATTACTGATTAAGTTTTTTGTATAAAAAAATTTGCTGGAAGAGATGTTATTTTTTTAAATGTTTAGTTATTAATTTGGAATAACTTTGATTTTTTTAGTGAAATAATGCTAGTATTTCTCTTGTAATAAATTATTTGTGGATTATGTACTAAATTATCTGTGTTTTTTAAACAAGGGATAAAAGAAGAGTCTAATTCATAGTTTTAAACTAGAGAAAAAACCCCAAAACTGATGTATTAGGCCTCTCTTTCTCACAGCCAGTCTCAATGGAGAACATTTCAGTGAATTGTCAGGTTTTCTAGGCAGTGAAATGAAAGACATTATATAAAGTAATTAGAAGTGTTTTGGTAAGTAGGAGGAATGATTAAGAACTAGAACAAAGAAACCTCAGAGACAACACATTGCTAACCAAATCATGGCTTTTAAATGATGATACAAAACAAATCTTGGCAACTCCTCATTATTACCATACCTCAGGACAAATTAATGGGCAATTAAGTTCATTACAAAGCTTCACTGACTACATGTAGGTAGGTCAAGAAGATTTGAATAAGTTAAATAATCTGTAAGAGTTTAGAAGGAGATACATCAGTTATTAGTTTCTATAGAAATCTCCCATCTTCCTCTACCTGTCTTTCCAGCCACGCTTGAAAGAGGCATGCCATAAAAAATTTTTATCCCAGAGTACAGATTCAAAACTTTGACCTCTACTCATCAGGGTTGTGTCCTGGAGCTGTGTGAGGAATACATATTTCCAGTAAACATCATTCTCTCACTGTTTAAATTCCTGCAAAATGAAAGTGGCAAGCGTGTTAGGAAACATCCTTCCAGCAGAGCAGGTTTCCCATGGCTCACTCCTTTCTGGCAGGATTTAAAATGATGCTGAGGTTCAGAACAAGACTGGGAGGCTGAGCAGGATCCAGGCTGGTGGTGCATGAGGGAGGAGTGGTGGTGATGATATGCCTTAGCGTCTGCGGAGCCTCCCTGTTTGTGAAACTTTAGGGGACAGGAGAAGGGAGAGTTGAAAACCAAATGGCATTGGAGACAAGTGTCACCAGACCTGTACACGCAAATAATTTATCTGCATTGCTGCTCAGGATTACTTTAACAAGAGAAGTAATTTCACTTTCTGAAAATACATTACAGTTTTTCAACAATGCTGCTTTTTTGATGGAAAAGAGATATATCCTAAATGCTGGCTCACAGAATCTTGGATTTCTGCCTCTTTTCCTCTCATCCATAATACAGACCTGCTCAAGTTTTCTGATGTTTGGCCAGGAAGCATCAGCTGAACTTTTACAAATGCTGATACTCCTACCGCCTTTGACCAGACATTCCCTGTATGGAGGTGTTATAGTGTCTCTTTCTAACCTTTACTGCTTTTCCAGGTCTCATTTTTATTACACAAAATTTGGTTTAAAAAAACAGCTAACAGAGATCTCTTTGTGGACCGTGACAAGGGTGGCTCTCACTGTTCACCCATTTTTGCCAGTTTGAATATGGTTAGAATTTGAACTTAGCTCACAGATGCCATGTGGACTAAGGTGGCCTACTCAGTCTTTATTTATGGGTGTAACTGTTCCGGGAGGTAATTACACTGTAGATACCTGACCTTTGTCCTGTAGATCTTTCTTGCTGACAATTAAGCGCCAATTTCACTGACTCCGAAGCATGTTCTAGTGCTTTTTCATTTGTTTACTATCAGCCTGATGATAGCAGCTGTTAAATTTTTCTCAGTAGTAATAATAGCCTATTCATAATTTTCCCAGAGCCACCTACAGAAAGGGTTTTTTTGAGAACTGGAAGCCTGGTAGGCAAGCATTATTGGCTCCATGGATTAGACAACATGTATCAAGGATAGGTGCATATTCACCATGGGACAGCTCAGTGAAACAAAGTGCTTTGATTACAGAAACATAATGAAACTGCTTTTTACTGCACAATACTGTAGTGTATTACAGAATAACTTGCATATGGCAAAACCAGTTTTACAAGAGCTATTAAAAAAGATGCCTTGTATATTATTCAAAGGTCCCATGTACTTTATATTGCAGAAACAGTTTGAATTTTGCATTTGTAGCCATCTACTGAAAAACCTTGTACTTTTGTTGCCTGGGCATAAATTATGACGAACTCAATTTGTCTAGTGTGGTGGTGTGCTGATTTCAGCTGAGAGGAAGCATTATCAGGACAGCTGACCTGAATTGGCCTAAGGGATATTTCATATCATAGAACATCATGGTCAGTATATAAACTGGGGGGAGTTGGCTGGAGGCTGCTGATCACTGCCCAGGGATGGTCTGGGAATCAGTCAGCAGGTGATGAGCATCACTTGTATTGTGCATCACTTGTTTCTCTTGGGTTTTATTCATCTCTCTTTATCACAATTACTATTGGTGTTACTATTATTGTTACATTTTACTTTGTTTCAATTATTAACTTGTTCTTGTCTCATTTTTCTTTCGGATTCCCTTCCCCACCAGGGCAGGGAGGCAGCAAGTGAGCAGCTGTGTGGTACTTAGTTGTTAGCTGGGGTTAAACTGCAAGAATTGTATAGATCTGTATTTAGTCATAGGTCTGATAAGGGAATGAATGCTCATAAATAAATTTATTATGAAAGTAAACAGTGACATCAGTTGGTGACAATTCTTCTAGCAAATTATATTAAATGATAGGGATATCATGCTTTACTTGAAGCAGAAATGCCTTAGAAGTGTGTTTGAAGGTACTCCCAAATGTCCAAACAATAGGGCTAACAACTTCCTTTCCCAAGAGATCACAACTATCAAAATACTATTGCAGTAAAGATGACTGATTAGGGCCAGGAGTGAACTTGATTCAGAGATGCTGTCATCTTTTGGAAATTCAAAACTTTGGTTGTTTGTCATATTTAGTTTTATTGTTAGACTTATTTTTGTAAAATTTGGAAATTAAAAATTAAATTGCGCAATCATCCTTTAGCTGGCATGTTTTACATATTTTGTCTACTAAGTCCTATAACACTAAATATTTCAATATATTTACCTCTAAATAATTAACACAATCACATATTTTAAAGAACACATTTATTTGTAATGGCCTATTTTATTTTAAATAATGATGAATTTCATCTGCCTTTTCTTCTCTATACCATACTTGTATTGACCACAATTAAGATTTAAAAGGGAATAATAACTTAGGAAGTAGGGTTACAGACATGTCCATGTAAGGTATCACAGATCTATCTGAGCTTTACTGTCTTTTTACTGAGGTTTCCAGTTTTACCCAAGCATTCTGGGCACTTGCAAGGGGAGGACTAAGGCAAACATGGGCATTTGAGTAGACAGCAGCAGAGGAATGGGAGACAGTACTGGAAAATTGTGGGAGAGGTAGGAATAAAATAATCCTTACTCATCTTCTTTTGTAGAAAATTGGTATAGAAGACACTTTGACCTGTAATGCAGGTTTAAAATGCTTCAGAGATGCTCAATCTTTCCAGCTACTCAGATGTGACTTGGGATCTGCTACGTGAGTACTGCTCCTTTTGCTCCCTTTGCCTGCCTTTATCCACAGCAGTGGGAACAGGCACGTGTGGGCACTGCTCTGGCAGTTGGTCAGGGAGCTTGAGGTCCCATCTGAAACACTGCTCTGTTTCTTCAGTTCTGGGTGCTTTGCAGTGCACAAGAACTTGCCTTTAAATGTGACCTAGTTAGAGTTTTTTCAGATATTCTTCCATAATTTTTGCTGCTGTCAACTGGTACACCCCAGTGCATGAGTCATAGTATGTATCAAATAATTTAATAACATTTTAACAGAAATTAGTGTAGCTCTCAACAAAATAATGAATAAAAAGGCCCATGAGATCAGTAGGTTTGGTTACTGCTTTTCAGACAGATTTTTCTCCCTCATCACAAAAACAAAGCCTTCAGAGTCCCAAAGCAGTCTCCTGGGATATCATTCTCAAATGAGTAAAAATTAGGCCAAGCCCTAACAGCTGCTTCCATATGTAGGATGCTTGTACTGTGATTGAAGTAGAGATCACTGTAAAAGGTTTCCTGTACCAGCTGCAGGCTGTACAGGCATGCTCAACCTTTCAGTAAATATATTGGTATAAAATCTGCAATTATCTCATCTCTGCTAGATCTGTGAGGGTCACTATTAACTCTGCAAAAGTAGGACGTCCTTCAGGTTTCTGAAAAGAAAAGCAGAGAATAAACTTATATTAGCAGTTTGGTTAATTATAGTACCAGACTTCAGAAGATGGTTTTAAGTACATATGAGACACCATTTAAAAATTACCTTTTATTTTATTAGTACAGAAGAAAAGATCAAGTTTGTAATTTGAGAGAAAAAAAATATGTTATTCATGACACCAGCAGCATGAACACATGAGCACTCTTCCCAAAATTTCTTAAATCTCTTTATACTTATTTCAATTCTGGATCAGAATTCCTATAGGATTTCTCTCTGCAGTGGGTCTGTGGAAAGCCCTGCCTCTTAGGAAACCATGATACTCAGGGATGTTTCCTGAGTTGGTGAGAAAGGATCTTTCCAGCTATATTATTTGATGTGCTGCAGCTCAGTATAGAGCAAACTCATGGATGATGGTAGGTGCAAGAGAGAACCGCCCCATCCTCTCTCTGCTGTCTGGCACCCTGATGGATGTTTGCAATAAGAAAGCAAGCTGGACACAATTTAGATTTGTCTCTTGAGCTTTTTTTTTACTCAGGATTTAAAAATTTTAAAGGTGGGCAATAAAGGAGACAATAGTAGCAATCTCATTTCCTGTAGAGACTAGAGAAGGAGGGACCTTAAGGGATTAATCAGATTGAGAATTTGATGAAATCAGTGTTTCATACAAAAATAGGAAGAAATACATGCTGGAGAAATGAAGAAGGAACATCAAGTACTAAATCAGCTCAGAGAGGATAAAAGGGGTGCAGCCTAGGAGCTGTAGTGATGTACAGAGATACTGACATACATCTGAAAAAGGGATTCAAAATCTACACTTATCGGGCATATCCACTTTGTATATGAATGTGTTGAGGTTATTCAGAGCAGAGCTAGACAAAGCTATGCATGATACAAATGCATGAAAAATATATGACATTGGACACAGTAGAGAAGCAAGACAATAGGGGCATATTCAAACCCAGGGATGGTCTAGACCTACTGTACTGATAGTGTGCTTTATATTTATTAACCACAATAGTCAAAAGAATCAGAGGCTTGTAAACTTAGGTGTGATTTGTGAAAAACATAGTCAGAGATATACTGAGGATGCCACAGATGTGAAATAAGGATTTAATGTCTCCATTTTTTAAAGATTGCTTTTATAACCACATTAAAAATTAATAATAAAGTAATATCACAGGAGGATAAAAAAGGCAACAAACCTCATGCCAGCAGCTGTACATGACTTTATACACAGCATGTGATGCCAAATTTGGTCGATAAAGTCGGTTACCATGAGAAATCTCATGGACAACTTCCAAATTTGACTTATTTTTAAAAGGCATTTTGCCTTCTGTGAAAACTTCCCACATCAATACACCTAGAAATGAACAAAAATAGGTTTATGACAAAACAAAAAAATGCCAAACCCACAAGCTTTTAACATTAGGAGAACAAAAAGCACTCCTGATCTTTTGTGTATTGAAAAATGCATGAAAAGATGGGCAACCTGAACTGAAATGAAGAGGAACAACCAAAACCATTTTCAACTAACATAATTTTGCTCTCTTTTAAGTCAGCTAAGGTCATGAAACTCATAGGAATATATATTTGGCTAATGGGATCTTACCAAGAATACACATTCCAGTGTAAAAGCTAATTTTTAGGCACAGAATCTTTCTATTGAAAAACATACTTGTCAAATATAAACAAGATTTAAAAATGGGAAGTACTGCAGCTTAAGACAGATAGCATGAATAGAAAGTTACACTTTCCTAAATCACATCAGTAGTATTAAGGAAGCACAGTATGTTGCACATTCACTTAATCAGCTCACCAAATGACCAGACATCTGATTTGCTGCTGTATTTTTTGAAATGAAAGACTTCAGGAGATGACCATTTAACTGGAAACTTGGCACCTGAAGAGCTGATATATTCGTCATCAATGACGTACCTAAAGAATAAGAGGAAACAGCATGTGTTTGAATGAGTGACAGTTCCATTATGCTTAGGCTGGACCCTGACAGCCTATTGGTCTCTTATTGTGTTTTCTGTTTCATTTGGATGAGTCCAGACCCCTGATACTGATCTTACTCTTTTGGGGAGGAGTGCAACTATGGTACAGGACAGCCTTTTGGAAAACATGTATTTAGTTATGAAGTGCTAGGGTGTAAGCCTGAGGTTAGAAACAGGAGGCAAAACCAAAGGGAAAGGTAAGCAACGTGGCTGTGATGATCTAATGACTTGTAGCAGCGAGGCAGTTGTCCCCACCACCTCCTGCTCAGAGCCACTCACTGCCTTTCAAGCTCGTCTGCCTCCTAAGTGAGCTGATTCAGTCTACTAATCCCACAGAAAAACAACCAGTTAAACACAAAAGTGGAGAGCTTTGTGCTGAACTTGCAAGAGGAAAGAAGGAAGGAGACAATCTCTTTGGGCAGCAGTCAGTCAAATCTGACCCGCTCAGCTATGAAATACAGCATGTCCTCTGAGAAAAGGCTGTGAGGGCGGAGCGGTGTTTCTCTGGGCAGTGCCTGTCAGGATGCAGTGTGCTTGCTTTCCCCACTGCAGCTGGTCCCATCACTAGGCTGAAAAACCACTTCCCGGCAAGAACAGCGTGCATCACACTTCCTGACCACCCTCCCCGCATCCTGCCTCACCCACTCAGCTTCAGCTGCCTCGAGAGGTCAACACCAGCTCCCAGTGCTGTCCCTAGGGACTTTCTGTCCTCCACCCTGCTCGGAAAAGTTGGGAAACCTTCAAGCTTCTAGCAGCCCTGTGCGCCCTGGGCATTTCTCTGTCCATAAACACCTCTGAAGTTTACCTGGCACTTTGTTTACCTGTCTTACACTCACCAAGAGCAAAAGAAGGACACGATATCCAGCTCATGGTACACTGGTTAAACAACATTACAATTTTTATCAGAATTCAAAAATTAACCACAGTGGGATTCCCCACACCAGGGAAGCAAGCAATGGCATTAACTCAGGATGATGCTGCAGCTGTCTGAGAGTAAGTGCTCGTGAAACCTGTGTCAGTGGCCTCGTACCTCGCCATGCCGAAGTCGGATACTTTAATGATGTGCTCTGCATTGACTAAACAGTTTCTTGCAGCCTGAGGAAAATCAGAGAAACATAGTTGAAATCTGTGCTTCAGAGTTTTAAGAAAAATGGAGCAGCTTCAGCTCACACTCCTTATATCTAAAAGATAGTGTATTGGTCAAAAATATGAATGAATTTCTGGCTCTGAGTCAGTGAACATATTTCAGTACTGTGTAGTAATGCATACATAGCACATATGAGCTTAAATGCTTGTAGTATGAGTTGCAATATGTTTATGTATTCTTGAATGGTGAAAGAATTTTAGGCTTCAGAGTCTAGTCATCCATGTTTTCCCGAACACCAGCACTAGGATGCTCAGTGGGAATTCTTAAAAATATTTTGTGACTTTTTCATTACAGCAGCCAGAAATCCCATAGAAATTTTCAAGTCTTTACATTTATTCAGGCAGCTAAATAGGAGAGCAGGGAAATTTCCTCTCTGCATCCAAATGTGAGCATTGAAAAAGTATCAAGAAGTACAGAAACAAACTCCTCTCCCATGATTCACTGCCCATGAGAGGTAGGGTTGAAAAGCCACTCATATATCCCAGCATCAAAATGTGGCAGTAGGGACCTGAAAAAATACAGATAGAAAAATATTTAATTTTTGAAAATCCTCATTGTTGCTGACCTTTTGTATTGTTGGGATTTTGGATCACTCTTGTATTGGGATGTCCTAACACCAGCCTGCCCCATGCCAATATCTCTATTTTCTCTGACCTCTCAAGTGGTTTTACCAGTGGAAAAAAGTTTTATTTGAGCTGTCCATGGACAAAAGAATGGTTGAAAACTTTTATTTTGCCTTATTAGATCCTGCAGGGCTGAAGTCTTACAGGACACATAGTGTTCCATGAAATTCAGTAGCATATTCTTTACTGCAAATATGAGTCAAGAACCTCAGAAAGCTATTGTACTTACTAAATCACGGTGAATAAAGCTATTTCTTTCCAGATATTCCATCCCTTCACACACATCCTGGCACATGCTTAGCAGCATGTCTCTGCCAAGTCTGCCCCGCCTTTGCCGAAGGTAATTGAGCAGACAGCCGTTTCCCATGAATTCAGTCACAAGGTAGAGAGGCTTGTGATGTGTGCACACTCCGTAAAGCTGGACCAGCTTCGGGTGGGAGAGTTTCCTGTTTAAAATTGTATTTTAGACAGGCTAACATTTGTCCTTGGCAGGTAACTAGACCTTTGATTCTCTTGATGGTTTTGAAAAATACTTTTGGTACTTGATAAACTGCCTGATTCAACTGGCTTCAGAGTTCTCCCACTACCTAACATATTTCTGCCTACAACTTCCTCCAAAAAGTTCACTCTGTGAATTCATAATTGTTCATCAGTTATATAAATGCAGCGAATGCAAAGCTTCATTTGTATGATGCAAAATGGAAAGGTCTAATTATGCCTGGCTTTCAGGCAGGGCACATGGCCCTGCAAGGGTTCTTTTCATCTGGGCTTTGCTAAGACCTCATCTGGATATTTCCCTAATTTTCAAAATTTTCAGATATGGTAATATGGTTTCTCAGAAGCTTTAGTTAGATACAAGGTCTGCCAGTGGTTCTAGAGACACTGAATTATGGATGAAAGAACAGTTGTAGGAGCACATTTATTTACCAGAACATTTACTCCCCGTGGAGCTCCATAGCACAAAGCAGTGCATTCTCTAAAGAAAGAGTCTGGTGATAGGCACAGGAAGCATCTGCATTAGTTTCATGCAGAGGTTTATATTAGCCTTTCTGTCCTGCACATCCACCATTCCCACCAAACTGCTTTGGCTATTTCTGTTAAACAGAGTTAGGTTATATTTATTTCTTGGTCAACTGCCAGATATAATGCCTTTTGTACTTACATCATCACTTTGGCCTCCTCCATGAAATCATCTTCAGACATCGCACCTTCATTGATTGTTTTGATGGCAACCTTGATAGTTGCTTTCCATTTACCGAGGTAAACAACTCCAAACTGCCCACGCCCAAGTTCTTTAATGAACCTCAGTTCAGATGGATTTAATTGCCACTCTTCTGCAAAAGTAACCCAATATGTTACAAGAATCAGGCCACTTTTCCTGTTGGCCTCCTAACCGCATTCCAGGAGACATGCCTTGCTATTTGCAGTCAATGCATTCAGCAAAGCATCGCACTTGATCATCAGCTACAGCATGAGTTTTAAATAACTGAAAATTTCCACACATTTAAATGTGTTATTTTACAGCTTTTAGAATCTGATTAGTGTTTAAATTACTTAGTGCAGGAATGTCTGAGGCTTGAAGATAAGGCAAGCATTTAGCTTTGATTGCACATGAGAACTTTTTTGGCATTACGATATGTGATGGTTTTAGCTCCAGAACAGTTCCAGATGGATAGTATAGCTACAGAAATAGTTATTGGCTTCTTTGATTTTAATAACCACAATGGTTCAATCCTTCAGAAATATTAAGCCTTGAAGTTCTTGAAACATGAAAGATACTTAATTTTGGAGGTTCCTATCATCAGACAGATGGTATGAAATTTCTGATCTATTTACACCAAGCTGCCTTTTTTTGCTTGTTTGCTAATACCAGGTAAGATTCCATTCTTACTTCTAAAACTTGCAGAAGTGACAAAGAAAATCTTCTCCATAAATAGTATTAATTTTAATTTTTAATTTAAACTTCTTAAGCATTTAAATAAATCATATAGCCTTTTAAAAACTATTAAATGTCTATTTGAGTCTTAGGTTCACTTAAAATAGTCCAGATAGCTCTGAAATGCACGGGTGGTTGTAATAGAAACACAGCAATCACTGAACAGAAGCAACTGAGTCAGGTGTCTCATTTGGTATTGACACCTTACAGGAAATTAGTGTCTGTTTGTGGTGAATACACATCTGCTTCTGTGCCTCTTATTACCAAGAAATTTCAGAGATACAGTGGGTGAAAGCAATCTAAATTCTTGCCTAGCTAGATAGCTAAATCTCCTTCAAAAGAAGATCAAAATTTACCATAACTCAGTCCTTCTGTTGCTGGTGAAGAACATCCATCTGGTCCAACTGGATACCGAAGACGTGTGATAAGACCTGTAGGGAACAAAACAAGAACATTCTGTTGACCAATTACTTAAAGATATGCTATATCATATCTCTTCTCAAAAAAAATATTTGGAATCTGATGTACATTTCTTATTTCTTGAAGTTACTTTTTCTTACAGCTTGCTCAGATAAAACACTATAGTGAGAAGAAATGGAGAAAGAATATTCAATAGGGCTCTGACTACAAAGTATCTATACTTTCATAAAACCAAGAGTTATAGTCTTGTTTGTATGATGTTAGTGACTGTAAATAAATGAGTTCTAAAATACTCTATTACCCACCTCAGTGGTGTCTTCCAGCATGGTTTCTCAGGTTTATTTCCCTTACAATAAATATTTTTGTGTCTGTCATTCATTGTCTTTGCATTCATGAGCCAACACTACTAGTGAATACACCAGGGACTCTCTGGATTAATTCTTCCCACTGTTACTTTCAGGTCCTTTTCTGCTACATCTGTTTCCTATAGTCTTTCTCCCTTCAGCAAAAGGAGTGCAATGGATCTCTGTGTGTTTTCCCATCTACACGAATTCAGAGTAAAAACATTTTATATTGTACTAAAATGATGGGCAGAATGAAGGTAAAGGATATTTTAATGCTAAAAATATAAAAATAAAAATCTGCCATCAGTCTACAATTAGAGGTGGCTAACTCTGGTAAGCTGCAAGCAAGTGTTAAGAAAGTCCTTGTGCTCCTTAATTCTGCCTTTGACTGTTTATAGTGTGGTTTTGTTGGGTTCTTTATTTTTTATTCAAAATCAGTAGAATGCTGCCTGCTGATGCACAGCACAGCTCCTGCTTTTATTAAACTGCATGCACACAGATTCTTGTTGTAGACAAGGAAAGAATTCTGATCATATTTCATACAAGTCCCATTCAGTCAAATATGAACCAAGAGAATACAGAGCAGGCTTCTAGCTTTTTTAATTTATTTAATACATGTACATGAGTTTGGTAGTTTCACTTTCCCCCTTGGTATATGCACACTACAGCTATGACTTTGGCAGAAAGGATCCAGGCATATTTGAATTCTCTAGAAATAGAAAAATGTCTATGTCTTTTTATAAGAAAGCATTAGATGAAGAATGATTTCCAATTTCTCAAAGTCCACTTGTGAAACTGCTTACGTGCATTACCTGCAGCATTGTGTTGATGATACTCAATGAGTTCAGGAACAGATGAAAAGAGATATTTTTCTGCTATATAATATTGTCCCAAGTGGTTTTGTTTAATTTGATAATGTAGAATATCTCCATTAGGACTCCTGAAATCAATAAACAGTTATAATCTTCAGTAAAAATAATTTATTGCATAAATCTGCTTAAATTTCACTTCAAAAGCATAGTAAAATCTGAAAACTTGGGATATAACTTAAAATGGCTATGTGTAGCTGGAATATATTTCAGGAGAAAAATAAAAAAGACTCCTTGAGTGGCTCTTTTTCTTAGTTTTGGCAGGTAAGTACACAATGTTTTTTATTTCCCAAGTATTTACCCTCATATCATTGCATCCATAAGAAATAGCCATAGTGTTTAATAGATGTGCCTCCTAATTTAGCACTTACTTGAATATAACTTTTAAAACTAAAATGTTCCTAATTACCTGTGTTTTCCCTCAAAACTTGAAAATATTAAAGTATAATATGAGATTAAATTTTCTGTTCTACTTCTCCAAAGGCTCTTTATTGGAGCTTTTATTTGATACATTTGCTTTTCTGTATTTCTTCATATTATCTGTCTTTCTTTCTGTGTATTTTGCTGCCCATCTATCCCTCCTTTCTGTGACACTGAAAATTAAGAAGTTTGCATTTCAGGCTGGAGGTGGTTGCTGAAGGTTAGTGCCCTAAATTTTGGTCACATGTTCACAGCAAGCAAAGATCAGAATGCAGAAACACTAGGCAGTCTACATTATTGAGCCATTGTCAGAAACTTTATCGAGTCTACAAAAATTGTGAGCCTGTCCCCAGCACAGGGGTGGTGGGGAGGGCTCACCCCACCTTTCCAAGAAAGGGATGGAAGGAGGAAGAGGGTGGTGGTAGCAGCAACACCTTTACCTTGGTCTTCTCACATCTGGCTTGCTACAAGAGGCAGAAAAGAAAAGCAGACACAGTTGGTGCAGGAGGATGTAGGAGAGCAGATGAAGGGGGTAAAACACAGCTTGAGATGAGATGAGTGCTGTAGATGATTGCTACTGATATGATGAAAAGTGAGTCCTGTGGCTGTTGTCCAGCAAAACAAATCAGACTGCACAGTAAGGGGATGAGGTGATTTTATGAGACAAACAGTAGAAGTTAGGGGACAGCAGAGTCTGGGATGAACTTACAGTGCACAGATCCTGAGGAAAAGGGAAACAGTTTGATGCAGTGGCCAAAGGCTGTCATAGTGTGGTATGGTAGCCATGGTACTTCATGTTACCTGGCTGAAATGCACAGCTCCCACAGCAGATTCTTTGAGGATTTCAGTGAGTGCAGGTAATCTTGTCTTGATGGGACATTTGTGCCCTGACTCCCAAATCCACCGCCCACTGCCATCTTCCCTGCACACAGAGTAATTAACTCTGTGTGAACAGCACCCCACTGATTCCCTGCTCTTGTGCACTGCATGCCCAACCTACCCAATTATTTTTAGGAATCTGGGGGAAGCTTCTCCATCACCTCTTCAATCAAATCCTAACCATTCAGAGCAACTCACCCTTTAGCCCGTGAATACATGGACAGCATAAGAAGTCCCTGTTGGCTTGAATCTCTGACAACAAATGCACCTTCTTTAGACTGAAAAGAAAGACAAATAGAGTTATTTTCCACTTTTGAGCTTAAATAATCATCCTTTGAGATAGGACTTGCAGCTGATTACCAAATTTTGTGGAATATCTGCGACTATTTGGGAGTGAGATAAAGCAGTGGAGAACAGGAATGGATAGCCAGGTACACATCAGAGCAAAATTAACAAAGGGAAAATACTAAGTGCCATGTAATTTCTTTGAGTTAAATAATTTAAGTGTATTATACTCTTCCGTGTGAAGTAGCAAAAATGCTTTGATTTATTAAAAAGTTGAATTACACAAATCACTAGAAAAAATACTGTAAAATAATTCTGTCCAAGATGTTCTTCTCTGGTCTTTCTTGTCTCAGGCCTGTGTTAGTCCTAGAGCAAAGATCTAATGAGTTTAACTGAGTTATGCACCTTGGTAACTCACAGAGGGTAGAATGCAATGTGGATTGTTTGCTCTGTACATAAGGAAGATGCAGTGGTTTTGTTAAGCCCTGCCAAGCTCACTGATTTGTTTACTACAAGGATTTCAGTCTTCAGTGTCTAATACAAAAGACAAGTACAGTAAGCCACATGTAATTTGATTTATCTAGCATAGAAAATCTACGTAGCATTTCCTGGGGCTACAGTTTAAAACTCTGTGAAGTCTGAATAGTCTGCACTCTATGCTTACCCCAGAAAGTCTTTTTATTTTAAAGCTCTTTCTCTCTTATGGCATACGAAACAGATTTGGATTTGACTGTGGTATTGCTCTTGATGCTCTACCAATAGATCTTCCTAGGTATTGTTAGCTCTATATATAAGCTGAGTTACCTTCTGACGCAGGAGAAGTTCTGCCTGGCTTCTGTTTATGTTTTTGCAGTACCACCTGCAACAAGGAGATAACCCATCCTTAATTTCAGCCAGTAAAAATGAGTGTGTGCTTTGCCTCACAGCTTAGCAGTTACATTATTCCAAGTCAAAAAACCTGTCTAGATCTATCATTGCATATAAACATCTCTTTAATTTGGAATTACTTTATTAGATCATTTTTTTAGAACTTCCCTTCCCCCCTGCTCCCGCCCCCCAATTCACTGATTAAATATTAGCTCAAACAAAAGAAAGCCCAGGAAACAGTTATGCCAAACTGTGATGAAATTTACAGTCCTGGATGATGTGTCAAACCTTTCTTCTCTACAATTTTTCAGAATTTTACTCTTCTCTCTAGTAAATTATGTTGGAGTAATTGAAACTAGCTACATGGTCCCAACAACCAAAGATCAGAATATAGAAACATCATGCATTGAGTCTACAGAAATAGAAAACATCTGGATTCTGACATTATGATTCATGCAAATGAACATTGTTGAAGTACTCAGTGTTAGTAGCTTTACTTTACAATCTCTGAGCAAATATTTCCAAATCAAAATGGTTAATTTATTCTTAGGAGTAATGTTTAGCAAGACAAAAAAAAAAAAAAAAAAAAAGGAGATTTTGCGAAACAGATGTTCATGTCTAATAAAGATTGAAGGATCAAGCATTAAAATGCACCATTGCAATACATTTTTAGAAATGAAAGCACAATTATAATTTTCAAGGGTACTTACTGGTGTGTTTCTAAATTACTTTTCTTGTTCTCAGTAACATAGTTGCTGGGAATTAGACCTTCATTCCTGAAACAACCAATAGGGGATAATGCTGTAGTATGGTGTAAAATAATAATACGATAAAGACATACATCATACTTTTGTTGAATTACAAGGGTTTCTTATACTAGTGGTTATATTGTTAGATACTGAATCCCAACATGGGAATTGAATACAAATTTTGAGTTCTTTCACCCCAGGCACGACCTTTTTGCCCCATGACTGTGGATGGCTACTCAATTGAAAGAGAGATAGGTATTTATTGTGTGCTGAGATCAGCATGCTAATAAGCCAAATCAAAAGAAAATTTAGAAAAAAAATACTTTTCCTTTGAATCAGAATCTTAACTTCTGGCCTATACAAAGCTTCTCTATGAAGAAATATAATGTGTGTGCTTGTTTGAATATACAAAATCATAATGAGTATGCTTTAGCTACAATTTGAGTTGAGACAAAAGCATTTAAAATATTTAAAGGAAAAATTTGAATGGAAAGGGGATGGTTATTATATAACATATAACCATTGCCAACATCGAGTACAAGATCTATTGAAGAAAATGCAAAGGAGAAAGGGAAACAATGTGAAACAAACATAAATGTGAAAATGATCCTATCTGAAGTTATCTAGCTCTCTAAAATACTCAGGTGTCTCACACCAGAGGTCTTGTTTCAGGCACATCTTCATAATCTCTATGGTTGTTTACACACATACACTCCATTGTAAAGCACTTAAAGTATGGAAAGCTAGATTTGCACATGGCTCAGAGCCCAGTAATTCACATGGTCCTCAAACACCCTTACATTGCTCAGGAAATTACTGAGTCTTGGAGTTAACTCTGAATTCCCAGCAGATTCTAGAGTACCCATCCATTTCTGGGGTGCCAAACACTGCTGAAAGTCTGTCCAGGCAATCTGTGTGTAGTAGTTGAACACTTTCAAACCTGTCCTTGAATTGTCTCACATGTCTCATTCTATCTGCCTGCTTTTGCAGAGGTTGTTTTAGGCTTTTTTCTTTCTCTGTAGGGAGATTAAAATAGATGCCCACTCTCTTACCCGTGTTGGTCTCTTGCTTTCCACCAGTGGGGATCAGGCTGATCAAGGATAATATATTCTTCTGACTTCTTGAGAGGTAAATCTAAAGGCCCTCTAGCAAAAAAATCATAGAGTGCAATAACTCTGGGTTTCTTGGTGTAGTCTTCCAAGGCCTCGGCAGGTAAAGGAGGTAATGGCTTGTTCTTAAACTGCAACCTCTTGTGCTAGTGAAAAATAAAATTATCTTTCATAACTAGTCTTTACTATTGCTTGCTTAATTCCCCTGTTATTATACTCTCTCAGTAACTAAGAGGAACTCATCATGGTTCTTACTTCCCATGGTAAAGCACTATCACTTCATCACTTGTAAAACAGTGGGACTGAGTAGTTTGGTGCCGAAGCAAAAATTATAATGGAAAGTACAGTGAAAAATAAGCCCTCTACCTAATGGGAGCAATTTCTACACAGTCTGAATGCTGACACAACTCCTCAGCTGGTGTAAAAGCAGAGAAGCATTGAAGTCTATGGACTTACAGTGTCTGGAAATTCAGTCATTTATCGGGAGAATTAACACAGAGGGCATTGCAGACCTACTTGGCAAATTGGCAGAAACAGTCATTTTCTTTTGCATCAGGGGAGGTTCTAGTTTTGCACTTAATTATGCTTTGAAAACTCAGATTAATTCAGCTTAGATCTATTAACACTGAGGTGAACATTTCACACACCAGCTGAGCAAGGTGTGCTTGCATCTGCCCATCAGGGCAGTCACACCCTTTCCACCTCCATGATCCAAAACCAAAAGTGGGAGAAGGAACCATCTTCTTCACAACAGCAAGCTTGGGAAACTTCACTGTGATTCTGTATTTACATCAGTATGAATCTTCAGTTACCTTTACTCTCTAATTTTAATGCAACAAGGTACCTTACATGCTCTAGAGTTAGCTAATCCCTTGCTTGTTCTTGTACTGAACCACTGCATGTAAAAGCAGTTCAACTCCCTTTTCACCTCTCACAACATTACTTACCCTGCACTTCCAAGTAGATGCATAGGCAATGTCTGGCTGGGAGGCTGAGGACTGGGTCACCAGGCCAGTACCAGAATCCAGGTTCACTTTTGTTCTCATTGCTCTGATTTTGAAAAACATGAAGCATTTATGTGAATGCATGTCTATAAATATTCACATAAAAATATCCATGGATATACATGCCTGCCTTCATTACGCATATGCAGAGAACAGTGTCTTTAAACTTCTGCATATTTGCACTCCTAGCAAAAATAGAGGGATTTTTAAAACGTTGCTTATGTGTATATTTTGATCACACCAATTACTGAAAAGCTTAAGCATTTCACATACCTTTCTTGCACTGTGCAGCAGCAACAGCAGCAGCAGAAAACAGACTGGATGGTGTGATCTGTGAACAAGAACATTTTCCATATTTCCAGTGTTCCTGTTTGTTCATTCAAAAAACTTACAGAATTAAGGACTACCATATGTGCTTAGTCCCACTATTAACTCTGTCTTGCTGTGAGATATCTAGCAAATCATTAAGACTGAATCTGCAGCCACCAAAGACAGCAGAGCTTTCCTACTGTTCACTGTCTCCCATACAATTTCTTATCAATTACGAAGCCATGCATATGAGTTGAATCATCTTACTAAATCCACAAAAGTAATTTTTTTTAAAAAAGAGACCTTGTCAGCCAGATTAGTACTGATCTGACTGATCATACCACGCTGCACAAGCTCTATCCAGTGCAATGAGGGGGATGAGAATCTCATCAGGGACAGAAAGTGGAGAACTGTCCCCTTCAGCACTGACATCATTTTTAGATCCTTCAAGGCAAATACAAAACAACACTTGCATGACAAGCTTTTCTTTATTGTGAGGTGTATTAAAGGAAACACTCCATATTCAGTTCTTTGAATTAATACTGATTTTCTGTTGCAGACATTAATATAATAAATGCTAAACTGGCAGGTAATCTCTTGCTCCTGGCTCAGCTCCCTGAACTGTCTCACCATCATGTATTACCATAGGCAAGTGGGAGGGCAAGAGCACAAGCAGGATGGGCTCAAGTTCTCATGTGCAATGTACAGTTCCTTAAGAAGCATGAGAGTCAGGGGTGGAGAGACAAGGTTCCCCTCATATTCAGCTGCACTAACAGAAAAAAACTTTATGTCCCACTCCAGTGGTGTGTCCTATTTTTCTCTGCCACAGAGATTGTATTTGCAAAGAGACCTCACAAAGTTATTTGAAATAGGGTTCCGGAAGTCTCAAAATTTTGCTGCTTTGTATTTCGCATGATATTTCTTTGTGCAGTCCCAGCAGTCTCTTCCACTTTATTTGTTTTTCCCTTGTGGCATTTTTGTGTTGTTGATCCTAATGACCTAATCCAGCCTGGAATAAATTGGGTGTTCCTTCTGATGTCTTCTGAGACTTTCTGCCAATGCCTGTCACCAACTGAAAAGCCAAGTGTGCTGAGTATGCATTCTAGCATTCAAAGCATTACACAACCTTACTACCTGACAAAAATGTAATTATTTTCTCTATGAAAGTATGGAACCTAGCAAATCTCACAGTAATAAAAGAAGTGAAAATGTCAGATGTCAGAATGATAAGATCAAATCCAGTTCTTAGTTGGAAGAGACCTGTCTCATAAGTGCTTTGTTTAGACTGTCTTGGAATTAGCAGCTCAGTTTCCCTTAGACTGTTGCGTCCTATGAAGAACCTATCATGTGGGAAACTGGTGAGTCTACGTTAATCAGAAGACACCATCAATTTTTTGACAAAAGTTCCCACTGACAAGTATGGAAAAGCAGCAATTAAAAATACCCCAGCTAGCTGACAGGGATCATTTTCTTCAAAGAAACCAGGCTAAAAAGATATGGGCAATGCAGTTTGTTTACTGCATAATTTCCCAGTGTACATTGAACTGTCCCTCATAAACAGTGAACACTGTGGGTAAAAAAATCCTTGGGTTTTCTTTACTTCTGCCAGTGACATGAAGTTTAATCAATGTTTATAAAGTATTTAGCTATTTGCAAAAGGGAATATGACATTTGGAAGCGTGTTTGTTTCTTCTGATTGAACCATCTAGTCTAATTAAATATTAGTCCTCATCAGATAATTTCTTCTCCTTATAAAACACTTACCAGAAATAGTTAGAAGCAGCACTCAGACTTCCAGTGTAACACTAGAATAATCTTCTAATAAGATTTTAAAGATTTAGCTGTTACCATGAACACGAGGGGTTCGGACAGATGTTATGGACATGTAATTCTGTCTTGCTTTCTTTATGAACTCAGCAATTTGAATACATTTGTAGTGTAAGCTCAGGAATAATTTTTCCCTTCAGTGCATTTCAGACTTTCTCCATTCGTGTAAAGTTTTTGTGTCTGACACCCTCCTTTTACTGTGCTAAAAGAGATTAGCAACAAATGTCTATATGTGACATTTTAAATAATATCCCAAGCATATACAATATTGAATATTTAGCCTTTTACCCTATCCACAGATCGACAGAAAAGGCAAAGTTTGAAGCTGTAATCATGATGTTTCCCTCATGGGACGTGTGCTTCATTTAGTGCCCAATTTTTCCCAGTATAGAGTGTGTAATCCAATAAAGATCATAAAATATGATACGATAAATTCTGCAGACAAAACGTTAAAGCTCAGATTAAATTAGGGCCATTGGTAAGATAAGGCCACTCTGAACTGAACTGTTGGGACCAGAAGAACAGCACAAATTTTGCACAGTTCTGCCAAAGTTTAGTTGTCCTCACTCTCTCTGTTGGAGTGGTTTTAGTGTCAAATCATGGCCTACCGATCCATAGAATCACAAAATGTGCTGAGTTGGAAGAAACCCACAAGTCCATCCCTTAGCCCTGCACAGGACCATCCAATTGCTTCTTGAACTCTGGCAGGCTTGGTGCTGTGACCACTTCCCTGGGGAGCCTGTTCCAGTGCCCAACCACCCTCAGGGTGAAAAACCTTTCTCTAATATCCAACCTGAACCTCCCCTGACACAACTTCAGACCATTCCCTTGGTTCTGTCCCTGGTCACCATAGGGAAGAGATCAATGCCTGCCCCTCCTCATCCCCTCACGGGGAAGTTGTAACTGCAATGAGCTCTGCCCCCAGTTTCCTCTTCTCCAGGCTGAACAGATCAAGTGCCCTCAGCCACTCCTCACACAGCCTCCCCTCAAGGTCCTTCACCACCTTCGTTGCCCTCCTTTGAACACTCTCTAAGAGTTGAATGTCTTTCTAATACAGCAGTGCCCCAAAACTGCACACAATATCCAAGGTGAGGCCGCCCCAGTGCAGAGCAGAGTGGGACAATCCCCTCCCTTGCCCGGCTGGCAATGCTGTGCCTGATGCCCTCAGGACAGGGTTGGCTGCCAGGGCACTGCTGACTCACATTCAACTTGCCATTGACCAGGACCCCCAGGGCCCTTTCCATGGCACTCTTTTCCAGCATCTCATTCCCCAGCCTGTATGTACACCTGGGGTTGCCTAGCAGATATTTATCATCCTAAAGAAAAGAAGCTATTTGAAAATGAAATTGTCTTTAAACATCTGTTCTCAGCATCCTCAGTCACTTCTGAAATTCTTGTCCATGCATTAGTCCTAGAGTATTTGTGGAATGAATTC
This sequence comes from Xenops minutus, assembly GCA_035221455.1. NCBI lineage: Eukaryota > Metazoa > Chordata > Aves > Passeriformes > Furnariidae > Xenops > Xenops minutus. The sequence goes on along the minus strand of JAWWEE010000122.1, from coordinate 47,772,199 downwards.
AGTAGAAGTTAATATAAGTGCAAATAAGTGCAAACTGTTAATTTCTGTTTGGAAATTTGTCAAGTCTGCTAGGAAACATTATCAAAGGACATAGGTAGAGAAAGGCCATCAGCTCTGTGGAGCTCAGCCCTGCTGTAGTTAAATTGACTGAAGTCTGGAAGTCTTGACCTGATAGCTTGGACTTTCAGTATCTCAAAGACTCATACACTGATCTGTGCATGTTACATGTTTCCTAGTAATTGGTAAGCTTCTCGCACAACACTTTTTCTCCCTGTGATTAAAATCGCATTTATTGAGTTCATAACTCAGTACAGAAAGTAGGTGCAAAGGCGTTCTGCAATGCTGTTTCAGAAGGACTTGGACAACACTGCATATGGGGAAAGCTTTGATACACTGACTGAATAATTTGCTTTAACTTGCTCTCATTTTGGCCTCCTGCTAGTGACTAACACCAAGGGCTGCCCTGGGTGCCACAGCAATGCACAGGGCCATGCAGCAGGAAACCATCATTTCCTGCCCGAGGCTTCTCACTGCCACATGCACCCTCCCATGGTTTGGGCTCTTCCTTCCTTTCTCTTTTCTCAACAGCCATCGGAAAAAGTAAGAAAAAATTATCATTTTTAAAAGCCTGTGTTTTAACTAAAAGACAAGCTATCTTTTAAAATGCAAATATATTGAAAATAGATTCTTAGAATTTAGTCTTTTTGATTTTTCCCTCTGATAGATCACTGAAATCAGTGGAACTGTTCTATCTGATTTCCTTCAAATTTTGATGAAGGACTTTTTCTTAAGCAAAACACTCTGGATTTGCCACAGGGCGTTAGAGTCACATACATATTAGCAGGCCTTGATCCCCTGGTCCCTAATTCAAGTAACCACAATGAAGAGTTCATAAATTAAAAGTGAGTCAGTGATGGTACCAGTGAAAGTTGTGCTTCAGCAAGGAAATCACATTTTGGATTCCATATTTTGAAGAGAACAGAGATACCAGTAAGGTTTACCATGACAGACAGACTGCTTGGACAGGACACAGGAAAGAAATGCAGACTAACAGGATGAACTATTCCACATTTTTAACAGTTATTTACTTTTGACATCTGTTAAAATAAAATATTTATAGATGTATTATCAATTTCAAGTTCTACTTCTCTGTCTCCTACCTAACCAAAAAGTTTCCCAAAGGTTTCAGAAAAAAGTGATCAAGTCTTGCTACTTTAAAATCCATAGCAAGAAAGGTTTCTCCAGCACTCACAACCCCATTAGATCTTTCAGCTCACAATTCCCTGAGTTGTTGCAAAACATAAGCTACCAAAACATGTCTGGTTTTGATCCTCAGGGTAAGTCATCATGGACCAACTAAAGTCAGTATCTTAAAACCTAGGTTTAAATCAAACAAGGTGAGTATTTGAGCTGCTGAATAGAATTGGCCAAGTTTTCCTTCTTCAATTGCGTGGAGAATTTAATTTCTCCAATTTCTGATGGAAGCTTACAACCCCAGACAAAGTTAAATTCAACAAATAATTGAATACAGGGAAAAAAAAATGTAGTGCATTTCACTGCTCATGTCATTTGCTCTGTAGAAATGACTAGTTTAGAGGGAAGGCACTCTTTTAAAACAGTGCCAAATTATCTCCCTGGTGACAGGTTAAGCAAATACAAATCTCAACACTAGCTCAGAGCCATGACAGCTTATCGAATTACCATGCCACACATCGGAACTATTAGCTTGCTTATTTTCAAAACAAGAGAAAAAAATCATGGCAAGAGAAGCACATGGCTCAAGCAAAAATACTAGGAAACTGGTGTTGAAAGTAACCTGACAAATACTCAGCCTAAAAATTTGCATCTGATATTTTGAGAAATCAACTTACAGGTTCTGGAAATAAATTTATCTGTGCAGAACAGAGCAGATGGGATGCTAAAGGAAGAAGAAAAAGATGGGTCAGCTGTCAGGAACAGCCATTTGTTTAAGAAACTGAAAGATAGTTCCATGAAAACAGAGAAGGAATAGTGAAAACACATCCTGGCCTGATACAGTCCCACAACACCTACAGTATGTATGGGTTGATAACACTCTCTGTATATGGCCAACTCACACACTTATATACGTACACTCTTCAGGATTAACTCGCTCTAATTGGCAGCATTCGGGAGGTAGCATCAAAGATAACAACAAGTTAGAAATTAATTTTTATCATTTGCATTTTATAATTTCACAGGTTTTTTGGCTTGAGTTTCTTTTCTGAATCACTGTTTCTCAAAGCACTACTAATGTTCAAAGTGCTGTAGTCCACGTCTAAGGCTTGCACTCTTCTAGCGTGTTTTGCAAGAAGCTCTTGCTCTTGCAGTGGAGCACCAGGTTACCTGTGCTCAACACTACAGACTCAGCTTTGCCCATCAAACCCAGATCTTTGCTGTAACACTTGGTGTGCCTCCTCATCTGTTCTGTCAACTTTAAACAGTATTAGAAAAATCTGTAATCTGGTAGAAAGCCACAGTATAGTTTGCTTCTAAAAACACTCTAAAATACAAGCTTTCAGCTTTTCATGTGTGCAAGCTGAGGCTTCGTCTTTCCTGTGAGTTAACTCTGTGCTGGAGGAAAGACAGCTTTAGTTCTACCAAACTTTTTTTGCATGTCTCTGCAGTTCATGCTTTTAAGAACTGTATGTGGAAATAGCTCTCTATCTAAAAGTAGTTGCTTTGTTGAATTCATCATACAATGGATTAATATTTGTGCCTTAATTTTGAAAGTCAAGACAAGCAGTGTGAACAGAGATCAACTTAGCAGTGCAGAAATCAGGGTTGTATTTTTATGGAAATATTTAAATACTTCATTTGCTAAGTACACTGCTGTTGCAAAAAACAATACTGCAAGATCAAAATGGGCAGACAGGTTTACTTACAGGTAGAAAGAATCATGTCTAGTTATCCGTTTATATTCAAATGAAAATGCAAGCCTCTCTTCATCAGCTGTGCAAGCGAAACAGCCCAAGCTGAGCTCTTCGCTCTGATATGAAACATCATAAACCACAAATATTGCTTGACCACGCCTACTTACCTTTCATTAAAAAAAAAAAAGCCCCAAAAAAACTAGAAGGAGAAAAAAGTGTCTGCTTTCTAGTATCAAACATTTTATGGGAAAAAAAGTTATTAAACTGTTATCATAGATCTAAGTATTTTCTTTAAAAAAGAAAAGAAGCCACAGCAGATGTAAATCACAGCATTTGGTTCTGTTCAGATGGATTTTTGAGATCAACATTTGGAAAAAGTCAGTTATGATAAGAAGGGGAGGAAGGACTGAAGTTGCTTAGGAGTGAATGAGCTCATCCAGAATAAAGGATGGTACAAAATTTCAACTTGCCTTTGAAGACATCAGGAGAGTCAGCAAGACAGCTGCCGCCAGAGGTGGTCTGATCCCTTCTAAAATTAGCCATCTAAGGCTACATTCAACTGAAAAAAATGCATCCATCTATAAACTGGGTGCCTCAGAGTTCCTGACATCCTAAAAAAGTATCAAATCCAATAGCACATAGGCTTCCTCCTTTTGAACATAAAGGTTTAGGCAAAGCAGTGCAGGGATTCAAGAATCTCCAGAATTGAGTACAGAAATACTCAAATGGAGGATGATGGAATGCATTAAGCTAACTATAGTTACCTTTAATAATGTGATTGGAAATAAAGTTCACCAGATTCCTCTCTGACTACTTGCAAAATAACTTAAAAAGGTTTTGTGCAATATAGTCCCTATTACACATGGCACAAGAACACAAGTAGAAAAAGAAAAATGCAATAGAGCTACTCAGGAGGTAGCTACAGCATTGGCCTCTAGAAGAGGGGACAAGCCATTATGTTCTAAAGAGAGTTCAGGCATTTCTGCACTTAACATTTCACCGTGACCAAATTCATTTCAATATATGTTCTTTTTACAATATACATGTCTAGTATGGAGTATGCATACACACAGATATATATATACACACATGGAACTACCATAACACCATAATCATGTGAACAATGAGTTTGACTTATGATGCACTGACAGTAAATTACTTGCTACAAATTAGTTGGGTCCAAACAATAGTTAACATTCAGTTTATTTACACACACATATGTAGTATGACATTTTCTGTTATGAACAGAAAGATTAGATCACTCTATACACAGATGACAGACAGCAAGAGGAGCTCTCCTTAAACACACTTGAGAATCTACTTTCGTTTACAACCCTATGTATAGAGTTGTCTATTTAAATGAAGGTCGAATTTGTGCTTGAACATTTCAAGACAAAACCTCCCACTTTATATAAATAAATGCATTGAATTTATATATTTACATTACATACAGCATATAAATTATTTTATAATTTATCCAAAACATGGTACTATGGTACACTGAAAGCCAGTTGTGCTGAATCTTGGACTTAGTTTTCATTAGCAACATCAAGACTAACCATGGAGGCAGGGGGCGGGGGGGGTGTCTCTTGTTGACCAAACAGCTTAGGATGACTTTGGAATATCATGGCTCAGTTCTGAAACAAAGCTTTTAGAGTGTTACAGTAAACTGAAGACTGTGCTGTCAACAACCTACTATGTGCAAATGAAAGAGGCATGTTTTGTCTTCTTGATGTGCCATAAAATACCCATTGACTGAGAAAAATAATGTTTCTGGAGAATCTCTGGAAACATTTCAATGTCAGTAAATAGTAATTTATAGATACCTTCCATTTTTAAGCATGCAAATCACTACTAATACTACTGCCCCTGTAAAGAGAAACTCAGAAACATGGACTGTATGTACATGAAACCAACCCACTAAATGCAAATGAGGCTCCTGGTCTTTGGTCACATTGTCCCTCTCCATAGAGAACTCAACTTGCCAGGTAAGCAACGATGACTTTTCAGAGACTGGTAATATTGCTGAAAATACTGTGCTCATTTCCCAGCATCATGTAAAACTCTGCTTGTGCTGGAGTGGATCAGATGTTACAGGTTCCCCACACTGTTCAGTGATGCCCAGCAGCTTACAGGATCAAGCTCTTAAAAAGAAATGACGAAGCCCCATCTCCGGAAAGTGGCTTCTTTATTGTGCTTGTGATGCTGTTGTCTTTTTTCAGAAAGTATCTTCACCCTCTGCAATCTCAATGATTGCATGAAGCAACTCTTCAAAAGTTGGACGTCCCTCTGGTTTCTAAAAATAAAAAGTATGCACAGCTGTGATCAGAAGTCAATCAAGTTCGGTTGATTTTGATACAATATTGGTCATGATATCATTTTGTGGCAGTGAATTTAACATTTCATTAGATATGAAAGGCAAAATACTTCCTTATCTGGATGAGTAAATCTCAGCAAGCATCACATTTTCTCTGTGCTTTGAAAAAGCATAAATGTGTCACTGACTACTCCTCACTGTAATTTATTATTTTGCATAGTTCTACACCTTTTTTTTCCCCATCCCCACCCTTCCCCAATGAACTGCTCCAATCTTTCTTTATGCAAGTTTTTCATGCTTCTAAGAATTTTGAGTGTCGTTCTTTGATGCTTCATTTACATCAATTTTATTTTTTGACCTCCAAAATTAGACTGTATCACAGACTTACACAAAGGCATCTTTCATTTGTTCTACTTTCCATACAGTTCCTTACGTGTTATACTGTTTGTTTTGTTTATTTAAATGTTGAACCACCATCCCTGGGGGTATTTAAAAGACATGCAGATGTAGCACGTAGGGACATGGTTTAATGGTGGACTTGGCAGTGCTGGGTTAATGGTTGGACTTGGTGATCTCAAATGTCTTTTTCAAGCTAAACAGTTCTATGATTCTGTGATTGAGGCAATGCACTGAGGTAGTCTCTTCCCTGACCTTGCTGACACAGTTAATGTAGCATCTCCTTGATGCCTAGATAACTTGCACTCTTCCTCCATTTAGTTACACTTAGATTTGTGTCACATGATGAATTTTGAAGGCTCAGTATTCATTTCGGTCTACAAACCATTAATAAATTTATTAAACAAGGATTGAGGTTAATCATATTTCATGACAAAGACTGACAGAATCTTGCCATTACTTGCTCTGTTGGTGATTTGCAAAGATCCTTTCTCTCCCCCATAATGACTGCTCAGATTTTAATGCTAATAATCATTTCTAAAATCAACAAACTTTTAGCAATTTGTTGATGTTCATGTAAGTCCTACAAATACATTCAAAGAGCATTAATAATAATAAATGCATTAGAAATAAATTATCATTGTTTTCTTGGTAATTTATTATTCCCTTTTAAGGACCATTTCAAGGAGATTACCATGTACAAACAAAATGTAATGCTCTGGAGTTTCCTGGATCCTTTGAATAGCTTTCTTGAACCACAGACTCTGTGGGGCACTGTTGTTTTTAATGTAATTTTTTACTGTATAAACCAGATGGTTTGTAAGTTTTAGATCTCCACCAGTTAGTTTGATAAATAATTGCTCTCTATTCCAACACCTTCTTCTCCAAGACAAACTTCAGAGAGTATGTTATCTTGATTACTGGAAAAGAGCAGTTTTTCCACAGCACACCCTGTGGCAAGGACTAACTGGAAATAAAGCCCAGAATGGGCAAGGTTAGAAGGGATCACAGTGGGTCATGTGATCCAACCTCCCTGCTCACTGGACAGGATTGTGTACACATGGTTCTTGAATATCTCCAGTGAGGGAGACTCCACAACCCCCCTTTGACTTCTGTGAAATTTGTACAGTCAGTATCTTTCTGGGTTAGGACAATTAATAATATATTGAGTATGTTTTATCTTTCCTTATAAACCTTGGAATTTGCATTTACATTCAACTCCAAGTTAATCTTTATTTCCTATAGAATTTATAAAAAGTATTTCTTTAAAAATATTTTCAGTCATTCTAGCATGGTTCTGTAATGACTAATAAACTGAGGCAATACAAAATCAGATTCTCTAACTCTGGGCCTTTCTGACTTAAGATGTTTTGGTAGCAATATTTGTATGCAGATATAAGTGCAATCAGCACAGATTTAACAACTATTTAGTTTTGTTACTGAATGCCTTTGCCTACTTAACCTGATAGTTCATTTATTTCATAAAAATTTCTTTAGTGCTTTTTCTTATCACAGTTCTAGTTCATCTGCAAACCAGGAGATCTTTGTCTTATGAATAAATACATGAATAGCTCAGAGAGATGGATACACTCAGAATGCTACTCTAGGAAGATTAACTGCTGTTGCTAGATTCACCTTTATTTCAACTCAAAGAATATTAAAAAGTATATACCTCCTGCCAGCACATCATCATCATTTCATACACTGGCTTACAGGCTAGTTTGGGCCGGTACAAACGATGTCCTTGGCTAACCATTGTTACCACTTCATAGTTGGAGCTCTTTTCAAAGGGCATTTTTCCTTCTGTAAATACTTCCCACATTAAAACACCTGGAAAATAATTAAAGAAAATAAGAAAATAACATCTTAAATATATGTGTTTATTTTGAGCCCTGGACTTAAGATTTCTAATGGATGAATAGTTTGAGATCCAGATTCTAAAAACTGGTCACGTGTCATCACTGAAAATGTCTTATTCTAGTAGCATGGTTTTTAATAAGTAGCAGTTCTAAAGGTGTCTGTGGAACTTTATCCAATCATAAAACCATGGCAAATGGTTTCTCTCAGCTTCTTCTCATATGTCTGAATCCTCCCCAATAACCAGAGCTTAACTGCTATTAATAAAATGTAAAAATAGTGCTTTCTTTTCATGAGGAAACATTTCTTACCAAATGACCAGACATCTGACTTGCTGCTGAATCGGCTATAATTAAAAACTTCTGGGGGGCACCATTTCACAGGAAATTTAGCCCCTGAAGAGCTTGTGTATTGGTCATCAAGGACATACCTAAGGGGAGAAAAACAAAAAACCAAATCAGATGTGATATCCTTCAGTCAGCCTCCAATTCTGCAAAAAACCCTGAGATGAGCTCAGCTGGTTAGAGCATGGTGCTAATAACACTAAGGTCAGGGGTTCAGTGCCTCTACAGGCCATTCACTTAAGATCACTTGATGATCCTTGTCTGAGTCCCTTCCAATTCAGTATTCTGTGACTCTGAAATTATAATTTAGATTTGGATTGAAATATTAGAAGCTCATATTGCCACCTAATGGCCATGGCTGTTAGCATCACACGATAAAAATAGCTTTCCTGGAGCAGTACTAAGGCTTCAGTCAAGATTCAGTTCATTTTTCATATTACCTCAGAATCCTTTCTTGTGATTTATTAGCTACACAACACAGGTCTAAGCCATCTGCAAGTGAAATGTCTGTATTATGAGAGAAAAATGAGGCAAAAGCAGAAATTTCATGTTCTGTTTTTCACCAGCCAGTGTGAGTTCAGATGTCAGGGGACATGCAAGCTCAGCTGCACAAATAGGTGGCAAAAGCCAAGAGCATGGTCACACCATGGTGCTTTAACACCTTCCTTGGCAGAACTGCTCTCCACCACTGCCTCACCCACACATCACCCACACAGGTGCTAAAAAAGGCAGGACATTAGCCACCTCCTCCAGATCTCAACACCTTCCAGCCCTTCAGCTACCACAATGCAACTCTGAACCATCTACACCAAGAGGATCCAAAACTCACTGAACAGCCCCTTTCTAACATTTTTTTACTGAAATACAGATTAACCATTATCTCTGCAGCATGAGCTCTGCTGTCTGAGGCAAGCTCTAATATGCCTTTTTGAAAAATGAGTAAGGAAATCAACACATGACCACAGAACAAACAAGTTTAAAAGGCACTGGGAAAAAGAAAAAACCACCAAAGGCTGTTCCCTAGAGAGGTCAAAAAAGATCATTATTGCAAGTAATTTTGCTCAGCCTGTGTTGCGTTTGGGCTAAGTATAAGGGTTAGGTGAATTTTTCCAAAACCCCATAAATATGCTGGCACACTCAGACATACCTTGTCATTCCAAAATCTGACACTTTGACCACTCCTGAGTCACTCACCAAGCAGTTCCTGGCAGCCTGGAAAGGAAATGGTTAGAGAGTTGTATGAAAAACTTGCAGTCTTTTGCAGACAAATTACAACAATCTAATCAATTCTTTGTCCTCGTTGCAAGTTCACCCATTTCAATGCTATTTTCATTATAAAAAGTACACGTGCATCTTCTCTTGATAGTACTACTTTGACAACTAGACCACTTTGTAAAAAATCACCAGGAAAAAATTATCACCTCAAGGGATTCATGAGTGGTGAAAATGGCACCAATACAGAACAGAGATAGGCTATTATATTAGCACAAATAGCTACTAACTCTTCATAAAAATTTCAGAGATAGCTTATTCCATTTTCTTGGGAGGGAAAAATGTCTCATCATTTTCTGTACAGAGCAGTTTTAGAGACTTGATTAGACCCTAAAGAGCCAACTTCAGCCACTTAAATTTTTCTGCAAGAACAAAAACAATTGTTTACAAACAGGCTGTTTCAAAAAGCAATAGGTAAGTTCAAAAATAGAAATTTCAAAGAGGAGTGTATTGCCTAATGGGATGTTACCAGGTCTCTGTGGATAAAGCTGTTTCTCTCCAGGTACTCCATTCCTTCACACACATCTTGGCACATAGTGAGCAGGATGTCTTTACTCAAAACTCCCCGTTTTTGTCTCAGGTAATTGAGAAGGCAGCCATGCTCCATGAACTCAGTCACGATATAAATGGGTCTCTGTTGTGTGCATACACCATACAGCTGAACTAATTTAGGATGTGTTAACTTCCTGAAAAGATTGAGATCATGTTATTATTACTTCCTCCACACAGTGCTAGTTCTCCATCCCACAAAATTGCAAAAATACCACCTACCCTAAGTGTTTTATTTACAATCAGTATTTGGTATCAGAGGCCTAGAACTGTAAAAGTGCCAAGCACGCGACTCACATCATTACTTTAGCTTCTTCAATGAAATCCTCTTCATACATTGCCCCTTCCCGTATTGCCTTGATGGCCACTTTATACTGTGCCCTCCATTTCCCAAGGCGCACTACTCCGAACAGACCGCTCCCTAGTTCTCTCATGAACGTCAGTTCCGAAGGATTAATTTCCCACTTTTCTATAAAATAAAACAAATTAAGGAATAGTTAAGAAACCTACTGAACTGGGAGGTGATAAGGAAAAAGGAAACTGGATTAGGTAGCAAATTAAGAAATTTAGGGAGAAGACCTGTTAGAATTAACTTGAAAACCAAACACCTCTATACCTCACAAAACACGCTTTCAGGTAGAGGTCACCTTTAAGCAACTCCTGACTAACATGGAAGTCAAAATTCAAACTTCCCTGAGGCCAGTTATCACATACTGATATTATGAGCTGATTTCAACAAGCTGCCACCATAGAAAGTGCCAATGCATAGAAGCTGCTTGCATCACCTTGTGTGGCGTACTTAAAAAAAGCTTATTGCAAATATATATATGTTTTAAAAAAGTAACACCTCCACAAAGATCAAAGGGCCAAGACTGAGTCAGAAATCTGAAGGCTAATGAAGGAACCAAAGGCACAGCTCTTTAATCAGGCAGAGCTCAAGGTATCCACAAAAGCATGGAGGAAAATACTGAATTCCCCTGGAGCACCAGTGATACGTTCTGCTTCTCCTCACTGCCCTTGGCACCACACACCTATCACCAGCTGTGGTGCCTTTGCAGGCTGATACCCCACGCAAGGGTCTCAAAGGTCTCACTAGACCACTGTAAGCTAGTATAGCCAATCATAGCACAGAATTAGATCTTTTCAAAACACTTAGAAAATATTCTAACATCTTAACATAAAATCATTAGAAATATATGTGTAGGTGAACATAACGTGCAATCACCGTAGCTGAATCCTGCTGTTGTTGGTGCTGTCGTCTTCTTTGGGGTCACTGGGTAACGCAGCCTGGTAACAAGACCTGAGGTTCAAGAGACACAATTTACTTCTGAAATAGCGCCAAACAGCAACTCAGCCACTTTTCACTGCAGATTCCAACACCAATTAATAGCCAGCTTATTGTTACACACAGCTTGGACCATGTTTTCTGCTATTGCATTGTCTTGATTCAAAATGGCTGCGAGAATTACACAGGAGCACTCACTATGTCTAACTTGTTGCTTCTACTTTACTGGTAAGAGATGGATATGGATATATGCACACATATTTGTGCTTTACAGTTATCCTGGCACAAGAAAAAGGCTGAGACACCTTTCATAAATCAAATCAGAAAGATTATCTAAAACTCACGATGTTATTTGATAATTTCACATACATAAATCCCACCAGTTACACATTTTATATGCCGCATGTTGAATTAGCTGAATATTCTCCTAAATATACTGTCAGAACTTGACATGACAAAAGAAATGAAGCAATTAAAAATATGTAGAAACAGCATTTATAATAAATGAAAAATGGGGTTGTGTGTTGGAGGCATATTTTCTGGAAAGGCATTTTCCAGCATATCCTCAGGAAATGCTGGGTCACCTGAGTTTGATGTAAATATCTGGAAACTATAGTTCATGACATAAATTTATGCACTGATTGGACTTTAAAAAAAACCTGTATATGTGCCTTGAACGTAATTCTTAAATTCTCCCCATTTCATCATACAGTGGGCACACACCAGCATCAGCCATCAGCTATGGATCTGAAGTGGAATAGGGATTTTCTGAACAACACATTACTGTTCTCCCCATATGTTTGCTCTATGGGAAGGTTAGATCTTCTTAAGTGGCAGTGGCCAGCAAGTAAAAATCTCGTGTCTGGAGAAGTATCATCCATATCCATCTGCTGTGTTACAGGCATTTACATGAAGCTAAGTGAATAATTTTTCCTGACTTGATACAGCTATTCTTCTGTTATTCTGGGCACAGTAACATATCTATACATATGTTTTCATAAAACATTTCGAATGATTGTTTAGATTGAAACAATGTGAAAATGCAGTGTATCATGACTTCCCTGAAAAAGAATGTATAAAATCCTAAAAATTTTCATTAAAACCCTAAAATGCTTCAGTGTCCTTTTCAAATCAACCATAAGTGACAGAAAAAAATCCAATCCATCTACCTGCTGCATTATGTTTATGATAATCAATTATTTCTGGAATGGAGTTAAAAAGATGTTTTTCTGCAAGGTAGTACTGTTTTGGTGATGTCATTGTTTCTTTTATATGGTAGTGTCTTATTCCTGAAGAACCTTCCCTGGAAAAATAATAACAATAGTAACAATTAGTAATAATATACTGTAATTTGCTGTGAATTTTTTAGGAGGCGTACACTAACTAGGAAAAGGAAACTGAAAGGGCCAGCACAGGTACCCAGTGTCACACACTTTGGGAACAGCCTGAATATCAAACATCCCAAGCAGTGGTGATTTGCCTCCATCCCAGTGCTCAAACCAGGTTGAAGATTAATGCAGAACAGGTTAATTTTCAGCCCAGTGAGCTCCTCAGTTCAGCTCACACACCTGACACAAACACAGGCTGGAAGGAGGTAAGAGACCAAATAGGGTGAGAAAGCAAAACCTCCTTTGGGTGGGGGTTTAGGTCTCTACTGGATTAAACCAAATGGGACCTAACCAGGGAGTCAAGAAGTTCATTTTAATCACCCATCTTCTCTATCACAGTAGCCCTTTTTTCTTTATTGAGTTCTTTTCTGGGCTTTCTTCCAGCCAATGGATTTGCATACAGATACAAATAGATTCAAGCAAGACAAAGGTGTGCAGAACAGCCACAAAAACTCACCCTCCAAATTTTGTGTAAAGGGAAACTGTATACAGACCCGGCTGACTGGAGTCTCTCACCACAAAACCACCTTCTTTATCCTGAAACACAAGCACATTGACAGTTTTGTACAACCGGTTTTAAGCTGTATGACTCTTTGACTTGTTCTGGGATATGCACTTTCCAAAATAAGCCTCTGCTTTAACAAAAGAAGCTACTTGAAGCAAAATTCACAGTTGACACTGAAAGGCTGCTGTGCTCACCTCATTTCTGAGCAGCTGTTCTGCCTTGCTTCTGTTCAGGTTTCGGCTGTACCACCTGCAACACAACATGAGTAAACAAAACTTCTCCAACGTGCATGATTTACCTAAAATGCTTTTAGCAAAACATTATGAAGCTACAGATTCATTAATTTTACAATAAATGAAGATCAAGAATTAAATCTTTGATAATGTGCAAAAATCAGTCTCTTACTACACCGTGCAGTTATCCCATAAAAACGCCCTGAAACAAATTCAGAGAGATCCCACAGAAGCCAATAAAACTCAGGTAACTGATACACATTTTCAGAAAAACATTTCTTAAACATGCCCAAGGTGATGGCAGTAGCTGCTGTGAACAGCAGCCCGAGGGCAGGCTGGCAGCTCTGAGGAAGCAGCTGCCTGCACACGCGTCAAGCCACCTGTGGAGCCCACTGCTAGATGGCTATGTCATTCCATAACTCCATAGGTCTGGGCTTCCAGGGAGGACCCACCTAGCAAAAAGGAGGTTAAATTATGAATTAAATGCCACGGTTGCACATCCCTGAGCCCTGTGCCAGGTGAGCAGATTAAAGCAGCCACAGAAGCACCAACATGTTAGGCAGCCAGAGAGAGTATTAAAAAAAGGAAAAACAGGCAACTCGCAAACAGTGTGGTGCAATCATTTTAAGCTATGCTGTCACTGTGGTAACCGAGCAGGGAAGTGGCACAGCAGTCTTTAATCAGATTCTGCCTGTTCCGGAGATAGTGGTTTCTTGCAGTTGGTAGATGGCCTGGAGCAGTGCTCCCTGGATTGCACAGTGACTCACAACTAAGCCCCCAAGGTGGTAAAAGCACAAAGTGGCTGGACCAGATAAGGCAGCTCAGTTCCTTCCTTCCCTTTCTGCCAGCCCTCCAGCCCAGCCCAGAGCAGAGCAGAAGTCTTATCGAGCTAAGATGAGAAAACAACAAAGAATTCCCTCTAGTGAAGTTGAGGGCAAAATTGCAGACGAAAGTCTGCCTTCTGTCAAAACACAACAGTAGGAGCCATATGTAGCTGAGAGCAGAGTTTTGGAGCTACTAATGTAGTTTTCTAAATTGGTTTTAATTATTGCTTTTTTACAGCTCCATTTTATCTAAAAGTCATGAAATATGTCTTAAGTTCTCAGGCACAACAGTATATCCTGTACTAATATTTGAGTATCAAGAACAACAGGCTCAGAGACTATAGTGTTAAATTTTATCGTGATGCTCTTAAGTATTCCATGATAAAACATCAACTGGAAAAAGCATTTTTTTTAAAAATCTATATATTTATAGCTGTTAAGTACATGCATACACTGAGACTTAAAATGAAAAAAATTATATATTTTCTTGAAAATTAGAGCTGCCTTCCAAAATCTCCAATCTGTTATGTTTACTTTGAATGATTTCCACTGTTTTCCCCTGCACTATCTTACTGCCACACACTTTGGATAGACATGTGACTTTAATATTAAAACAACATTGAGCACACTTATAATGAGTAAATTTCCTTTAATTTTTCCCTGTGTCAATTAGAGAATTAGGAGGGGGTTTTTGCATTAACAGTGATAGCCTAAGTACTACATACCTGATGGCCATCTCATTGACTTGACCCTACATTAAAAATCACAACATAATCAACTAGGAGAATCTCAAAAAATATATATGCCTATTTCATTTGTCTAAGTTTAACCTCTAATTTCTATCCTATGTAAACAATTACTTCCAAAATGTTAAAAATACATAGTCATTCTTGAGGCATGGGTTTCATGTTATGATATTCCAAGTTTTGATTCAAGTATTCACTTACTCATATTGATCAAGGTTGTTGGACTTCTTTCCTGTTACATAGTTGCTTGGAATATATCCTTGTTTTCTAAAAAAATACATAATATAGAATCTAAGTGAAAACATGTAGAATTGCATGCTTAGAAGACAGTGTTTCATTCTACTGATTACCAGAGGTCTCTCGATGTAATTTATTATTGACCCGCCCACTCTACTACTGGTTATGCAGGAACTAATTTTCCATATCAGCATTTCCACATTAACTTTCAGCATCCCTAGAAAAGCGACACGGGCAGCAGAAGTGTCTAAGAAATCCAGCAAAAAGGGTGAAGGTGAGTAACCCTCTGCTGCTCTGTCACTTCTGCAGAAGACCTAGTCAGTCACAGGAAATACGTTTTGGAGCCTGCCACAGCCTGATAACTTATGGCAAAAGGAACACGATAGATGTTGAAGTATGAACACTTTCATTTTTAAAACCACTGCGAAAAATTTTAATCCTGGGAATGTAAAGTTGTAGCCATTACATGTTGTATCTCACTGCAACTCTCAATTCATTCAAAGATTGTCCCTAATGATACAGCTATTAAGTAAGATTACAATTACTCAAGTCTGGAAGTTGGAGCCTGCTGAGCTGAGTGTTAACCATATTGCTCCTTAATGAGATGTTCCTCAGGGAAGTGGGAGCAGTGTACCAGTCTAGCAAGATTTTACAGGATGGCTGGTGCTTTAATTGAGAAACCATAAAGTCAGACAGGAAACAACTGGAAAAGCTTCCAGTTCTGCAGCTGTCCCTGCACTGGGGCCCCATAACCTATCAAGTACCACACTTTTTAAAATTGGTTTCTGTGTGAGAACATATGGATGAGATTTCAGGGCTGGAGTCCACAGTGCAGTTATTTGTTGACACATAATCAATATAAACTACTAGAGCACAAAAATAGCCTTATGAACTTTATAACAAGAAATAAGGAACTCATGTTTACCCATATTTGTCTCTCGCCTTCCACCAATGAATGTCATTCTTCTCAATCACTGTATATTCTTCACCTTTCTCTAATCTTAAATCATGATGTTCTGTAGGCTCAAAGTCATACATTGCTACCACTATCTCCTCCTCTTCGTAGCCATTTTCTTCCACTGGAGGAACAGGTGGTGGAGGCCTTCGCTGAAAACAACACATTATTACCATCCCACTCTGCTCTGTTCTTCCACCCCACCCATCCTTACCATCACACCAGTGTATCCTGGAGGCAAAAGCTAGGCTAGTGCTGAGTTGCCCCAGGAGTGAGCTGTAGTCGCCCAAGGAGGCAGCTGGGGTGTGTGGCAGCAAATCATGTGGGTGGGTGCTCTCCATGGGGCTGGCTTGTGCTGCAGCTCTGCAGATGCCAGCACAGGGCAAAGCTGGCTGGCATTTGCTTTTGGGCCCCATCTTCCACCCGCAATACAGATACAGCTAATAGATGCAGCTAAATTTCAATAGGATTTTTTTCACCCTGTGAGAGAGCATGACGCTCATTGATGTCTACAGAAACAGACCTTTGCTCCAGGATACAGAGAGAATCTCTAGAGATTTAAGTGCTATATCAAAAAGCAGAATTTATCTATTCAATATTTTAGAGGCTTTACCTACCACACTTTTTTCTGGCATTGGAGAGGACAATCTCACTACATCTAGAAGAAAAGCATAGGAGAGGATTTATGTCTATCCATTTAGCCACAAATTCAAAAACTGAATAAAAATTTTAAATTTCAGGTAAGGTTTTAGTAGCTTTACAAGCTTCCAGGATGGCTCAGAAAAGCAAAGACAACTCCAATTAACCAATAGGAAAAAATGACTACAACATAGTTATTCTTTCACATAGGTAAGTAGAGGTTTTAATAAATAACCAAAGAGCTGGCAGGATTTCCAGCTGAATCTCTTCCACCATCAAATTTTATCCTCAGCCTGAGGTAAACAGTCAAATAAGTTTCAGATGGAAGAAACAAAGTGAAATCCAGCAGCCTCGATGATCCTTTCAGCTTCTCTAGACATTTTATTTGGCAAGAACATTTTACTGTTTTTTCTATATTTTACACAATACTTGGAAATGAAACAAACATTTTTACTTACTTTATGCACAGTATCAATGACTGACTCTGCTCCATAAATTTGCCTAATATCCAGGTCATTCAGATGTGATGACAATATCATATAAAAAAGCAAAAAACTATGACAGAACAACTTCATATGAAGACATATGTACTTACTGTTTTCAAAAAGATTGTATTTTTCACAGCCAGGAGCTAATTTTTCTGTCTGTCTGCAGCACTGATAAATTCCCTCTGTCCAGAATTTAGGATGATATTTTACCATTATATTACTGTTGTTCTTTATTTCTACAAGAAAAAGACCATATATTGAAAGACACTAAGAAAGAAAGAAAGAAAAAAAACACTCTTCAGGAGGGTAATTTTTAATACATATTAAAATATCCTTAACAGGAGGTATAGTCTTCACTTGCCCTTACTTTAGCATTGCTTCTCAAACACCTCCTTGCAAGTTTATGTGGAGGTGATGCAACAATCTTAGAGGATTTTTTCAGGGTAATAACACAAGTTTACTCCAGAAGGGAGTGCTATACTTCCCACGTACACCAGCCATCCCAGCAGGGATATGGTGGATCCATAAAAGGAGACCCAGATGCCCACCTGCACTGTGCAAATCATTCAGGCAGCTGTGAAGGCTCTGGGAGCTCTGCCTGATCCTTTATTACTGCTGCAAGACTCAAATTCCTCTAAAAACAATGTTCTGGAGGAAAAGATAGCTGACATTTATCTCTAGTCCATGGCGCAATTCCTGGTTTTGGTCTGAAAGGCTCCTTACCCCCATCCTATGGACTTGCTGAGTTTCAGAGGTCACTCCTTGCCCTGTGATCCCCCGCCCAGAAATTTATTATTACTTTACAGACCATCTGTCATTAATGTGAGCATCTATCTGATGGTGAAAGAGAGCATTAAGAGGCTCATGAAAATAAAGCTTTACTCACTGTCAATAGCAATTACCAGATCACATCATTTTACATCACCTTAAGATCCACAGTCTTGTCTAGCTACATCCAAACAAAACTTCTGAGTGATGCCTTTAGTTAGCTTGGATAAATTTTTTGATGATTTACTCTTTGTGCAAATGCCGAGAGTCAAATTCTGATTGCAGTTGGACTTCACAAAACCAAACTAGACCAGTCTGGGTGTTTGATACTCCCAGTACCTGTTATCACATCCTGTGTATGCCAGCAATAAGCTGGCCCCGTAAGAAATTAAAACTGGTAGATATAAACAACAGAAGCTCTACTGTTGTACTTTTATAACTTGCTGGGGGTTGATGCTGCCCAGCAGCTAAGCACCCATGCAGTCACCTGCCCACTCCTCCCAACACATAGGCGTGGGGAAAGAATAACAAAAGAGATAAAAACTTGTAGATTGAGATAAAGACAGTTTAATAACCAAAAGAAAAGAAAAAAAACCCACAAAATAACATAAAGACAATCACTCACCATCTCCTGCAAGCAGACCACTGCCCAGCCAGTCTCTGAGCAATGGCT
Organism: Xenops minutus; assembly: GCA_035221455.1. Lineage (NCBI taxonomy): Eukaryota > Metazoa > Chordata > Aves > Passeriformes > Furnariidae > Xenops > Xenops minutus. The sequence continues at coordinate 47,753,832 of JAWWEE010000122.1, read as the reverse complement.
AATAGGGAAGCAAAAAACCCCAATCCTTGTCTTCCTCTAATCCAGCTTCTATTGCTGAGCACAACTTTATATGGCCTGGAATACTCCTTTGGTCAGCCCAGGTCTGCTGTCCTGGCTGTGTCACCTCCCAGCCTCTTGCCCACCCCTGGCCTACTTACTGTGGGGGCAGAGGAAGAAAAAGGCAAATCCTCCATGCTATGCAAGCACTGCTCAGCAGCAACTACAGCATGGTATATTTTCAACACTGTTTTGGCCACAAATCCAAACCACAGCACCAAGTTAACTCCAACACATACAGACAGCTCAAGCAAAGGCACCTGCCTATGTCAGATGATAAGTACAAGAAATTCCCATTACCTTCTTTCAGGTTCCTCACCCACTGATCCCGGCTTTGTGCACTTGGTGCAAAAATATAAAGTGTATTAGCATCATATACAACCTGGAAGGGGGAAAGAGATAATCACAATACATTCACCTCATAATATTAATTCATTTTTTCCTCTGGAAACCAAGGAAATGGAACTAGATAAATGAGTTCGTTTGGTGAAATTACTGTATTCAGGCACAAAATGCAGAAACTGGGAAACATTATTAAGGTTTATATTCATATATGATGCTTCCAGGAGAATAAGGAGGGATTTTGTAATGGCATCTATCTTGACAGCATTCCTTAAAATGCTTCACACTTTGCTCTGTTCATTCTTCACCATGTGTTTTCTAAAAACAGTTCAATTTAAGAATCAGACATGTTTTGTTCCAGCTATTTCATAATTCCCTGCAATTCTGTACTGCTCTGGGGTGATTCTTCCCCTTTTTTTTCTTCACTACTTCTATTGCTCTAAGAGAAAAGGATCAGCAGTGGAATTTATCCTCACTCTAACCACTCCCTCTACAGTAAGAAGGCACAGCATACAACTTTCCCCCACACTTTCCTTTTTGCCCTCTAAGCAATTTGTTTTCTGTATTTATTTCCATTCAATTTACAATGAAAATAAAAGCAATGAATTTTATCTTGGTTTTCTTATTCCTATATAATTTAATGGGAAAGACAGGGAAAATGGGCTACCAGCTTCCTTGCTCTGGAGGATGACCAGGACAAGGCACTTTCCAGTCAAAACTCTAGAAGAGAGGGTGGGGAAAATAAAAAGACCAAGCGTGTGAGGCACAACTCCCAAAGGAGGGAACTGCAGGGGGAGCAGAGCTTGCTGGGAATGGGAATGGGTTTTAACCACTGATCTTGAACTACCCCCCACCATCCCAAAGAGCCAGAGAACGGGCTCAGTATTTAGAAGTGACAGCAATTTTTAGGGAAGTTACGTACAAATGACTTGGCGCTATTGAAAACAACACTGTAATTAAGGTACTTTGTATGAAAAAAACATACCTGAAATGGATATTTATTTTGACAGGGAATAATACCATCACTTTTTACAACTTCTACACATTTAATCCTTGAAATATCCACAGATCCTTTTCTGTACTTTTTCTATAAGGGAAAAGCAAAAAACATTAGTAAAAAATAACAAGCTTATCTAATTCTCTTTTTTTCAGCAGGGACTTCTTGCTTTCTTTTCCACTTATAATATTGATGTTGCTTTAATGGCAGAAGTCATTTGAAAAATATCTCTATAGAGGACATAAATATCTGCACTTGTGAAAGCGCACTGAGTACAGTAAAATTGCTTAGTGAAAAGTACAGCTTCTTTATAAAGGAAGTTTCCAATCAGTTGTAATCATAGGTTTAATCTACTCTTCTTTACAAAAAATAATGAGTACGGAAGAAGAAAAGTCTTCGCCCTTGCTGATTTTAAATTATGATCAAAACTGATAAAGGAAATGGATGCCAATGCATCATGTCATCTGGTCATTCATTCTGTTGCTGAAACGTTACCACCAGTTGGTGACTACTGCTGTGTTTAACCAAATTTCCAGAGAAACTGGGATGCTACACAGGCAATACAAGTCCCTAATGAGGCAGAAAGCAGAAGATAGGGGTGTAACCCATCCCTGGGCCAAGCTGGGGTCTATATTGAAGGACCTTCTTCAACCAAGGCTAGCAGAAGCCCAAAGCAGCAAGATCAAAAGCACAGACATCTGAGAAGATTTAGGTCACCTAAACTGATAATTATGAGCATTTTAAAGAAGGCAAGGGTGCTCAGCAGGTGCTGCCCAATGCATGGAAACAGAGTGTAGTTTAACACTCTGGAGAAGGCAGCCCCTTGGAAGAACAGCCCATAATGGGAGGTGCTGAGTACTGGGCTTTACACTGAAGTCTCTAAGGACACTGTATAGTGCCACCTCTCACTTTCAGAAGAGCCAAATCTCTAATAGGAGAGGAAGCTTCTACTGGAATCTGAACAAAACAAAAACAATAGCAGCTCATGGCTGGTCCTGAATTAATAGACATCAAAATTTTTTATTTGCCAAGTACATCCAGAAAACACCTACTCTGGAATACAGTTTATGAAAGATTGACACTGTTGACACAATGTGGAAATAATTAGCAATTCCTGAATTATTTGAGACATGCCAATCTTTACTCAGCTGCTCTCTTCTCTCCTGAGGTTGGAAATTTCAGCCAAAATAGCAGAAGTCTGGTACAATCATAAGCAACTGAAAAACACAGTCTTGTAAACAGAGGCAAAGAGCAATTTCAAATACAGCTGTCATGATTCCACCATCCTAGAAACATGATAGTTACTACCCATGGAAGCTTGATCGGCATTTAAAATGCATTTAGCGCTCTGTCTCTTATGTACGTTGCTGCAGAGAAAGCGTGCATGAAGAATCACGGTCAGCATCAGGAAGACCGACAGGAGCTAAGCTCAGATGAAGCTGTAACTGTCAGCTAATGCCAGGATAACCAACACACACAGAGGCACTGGGTTTTCTTTTTATGGGGGGGATTAATGAACCATAAGAAAAAAGTCAAATCGTAGACATTACTATGAGCTGTACTACAAAAATATATCATGTAATGCTGAAAAATAATTCGCATCAAGTATGCAACCCTGTTAATTTTATGTGGGTCCCTTTCAACTCAGGATATTCTGTGATTCTGTGGTATCCCCTTATTTGCACACTGGGTCCCTAAAGTAAAACACATCTCTGCAAAAGCCAAAAACTGAGTTGCTGAAATCTACAACACTTGGTAGAGCAGGCAGTATTGCTTCTCCCTCAATGACAAGGGTCACTTTGTGGCAGGCCTGGCAGTTTCAGGGCTGCCAGATTAGTCAAGGCAGAACAGAAGGATCCAAACAAGATATTTTTTCATGAATCCCAGAATTCTACACTCCACATAATTGTGCTGAAGACACTTCTCCAGATCTCTTTCTTTCACAACAACATACAGTGCACAGAAGCAGGAAAGAATTACTCCAGAAAAATGCTAAAGATATCACTGTAATTCCTCTCTCTTCTCTACTTAAATGATTTCCCTTCAGAATAGTACACCTTGCACACTATCACTGTGTTGCATTTATTCTACAAGCCAAAAGCTCTAGACCCAGGTGAGCAGCAGACATGAAATGCAGAATCAAGAGAGAGCTCAACCCTTGAACCAGTTGAGAAGCAGAGGTGCAGACACGAACCAGCCCTGAGTAATCTACCCACAATCACTCTTTCCAACAAATGACCTCTGCTACAGAGACAAAATTAGTACAATGGCTAATCATGCAATGCCAAACCATACGAGGCAGAGTGACATTAAATTTTAAAGGGGGTTTGTTGTGTTTTGGGGGTTTTTTTGGAAGGTGGAAGATTGCTAACACTGCAGAAAAAGGTTAGATCCACTGTAGAAATAGTAGTATTTCACCAGAACATTTATGCATGCTGTCTAAAGGGGATACAAGTATTCACAGAGGATTTGGAAAAGTCACAGATCAGCGAAATCAAGGGATCTATCAAACTCGGTCCACCCCTTTTCTGAAGACAAAGATACACCTCTAGGGGGAGGCCTGTAGAAGCAAATATGGTTAGAAAAGTAATAAATATATAAAAATACTGCATCCCAATAAGAATAACAAATAGGTAAAAGATGTGCTTCAAAGTCACACTAAAGGTTGGGGGTTTGTTGTGGGTGTTTTTTGACGTATCTGCTTGCCTAAAATAACAAAAGGGAAGTGACTATACAGAAACTCCTATACAAAGCTTCTCAAAATGCAAAATGACATACATATGCCACATTTGTCTATACTTCAAAAAAAATTATTTACAGTTTTAGAAGCCCTGCTTCTTGGTCACAATGGGAATGGCCAGTCCAGGCAGTAAGTCTTGGTTCCATGCAATCCAAATAGAAAAAGCTATTCCTAATTTTTTTTTTTTTTTCATATAAACTAGTAATATTTACAAGTCAAAACAATCAATCTACATTGCCAGATATGGAACAAACATATGAATACACAATTCCTTAAAAAGAAAATCTTAGAATACAGGAAGACAGGAAATATAAGTGTACAATCAAACAGCTGATCCTCTGTACACTTGGGATTACTCTTCCTCTGAAAACAGCACTTTACAGCTTAAAAAGCCCATATCCTCACTATCAGATAAAAATATTTCTTCCTCTTTGCTGGTGAAGATATTGTTCTGCTTACCCTCACAAAAGTGTGCATGTGGAGGGGTGTTAAACAATAACAAAAAATCTCAATGAAAACATGCAGAAGTTAGCCCAGCTGTCAAGAAATATTTAGATTTTGCCTCCTCCATGCTGCCTCTTTCTCTGTTTCTTTGCTGTTCATATTATTTCTTTCTCTCATGCTTACCCCCAGGTAGGAAATCCTGAGGTCATCAGCATGTGACCCATGGAACTTGTGCTCTCACAAGTATAGCAGGTCACAGCTTTACTGACATCTCCTTTTATGGAGCTGCTCTACAACTTTACTAAACCCCCAAAAGCCTCGCTAAGCCACCACTGCCTGTAGACAGCCCCTCTGGCAGAATACGCTCCAGAGCCAAATGTGAGAGTATTTTCGGTTTTGGTTGTTTTTTTAGGGGGAGGGGGAGGAGGAATTGAGCTTTTGGGGTTGTTGGTTGGTTGGTTTGGGGTTTTTTTAATAGTATTGCCATTTAGCAACAAGAAGCACTGACTGGATAGTGCTGCAGCTCACTCTTGAGGCAATCAATTACTGATTATGCAAATATAATTACTGTAGCTAGGTGTTAGATGGCCACATTTTCCATTCCAGTATTTTCCAGTATGTCAGAGATGTTGAAGAATTCTTTGCCTCCTTTCAATTAATGTTTTTAATTATTATTTTAAGAAAAGAAAGTATCAGGTATTCCTATTTACCTTTCCAAAATGGCTAGAATATATATAAAAAACGAGAGGTGATTACTATTCTGATCTAGTCTGACCTGATCCAATATCTGACTACTGAGAAGAATTTAAAGGAGGAAAAAATACAAACATAATTGAGAAGAAGAAGGTTTTAAATCCTGTCTTGCAAATTAAGAAACTGAGAATCCATTACCATCGTCTGGCTGCTCAGCAGGTGTCAGAGACTGAAAAGCCCAAAAATACATTATCCATCATAGTACTGATGCAACTTCCTAGCCATGACTATAATTCATTATCTGTAATTTACTCTTCTGCAGCTGAGAGGCAGTCAGGCAAATATACACAACTGCAGTCATGATACATTTCTGCAATCACATAAGAGTAAAGGACACAATAAATCAGTCAGGTCTTCATCCATATCAGGCCTTAAACAACCTACAACCTTTCAGCTGTCAAAGTAACAAGCACATCTCTTTAGGTTCTTTTAGACAAATCATCTCTTCTTGGTTTTCCCTGAAGTCCTCACAGAGCTCTGAGTCTGCCCAGCCCAGCTGTAGCACTTCTGCCCTATTTTGTTCCCTCTTAGGGCCACCAACCTGTCTGCTGGATAAGTGACACCTTGCATTCAGCCACTCCCCTAACACAGCCTTCATGCTGTCTGAACATTAGACTCAGATGATGCAAGCCAAAAAGGTAGGAGAGCCCAAGTCCACGGGCATCAACAGGTGAGCAACGAGAGCCCAACTTAAGACTGAAGAGGTCACCTAGTCAAGGCCCTAGCTGCTTTATCTATTTTCTCAAGGTTTGGATAATGGACTCCACACCTACAGGGCCGAGAGGTTTTTATTTGTCTTTGAAGATTCCTGTCCATCACCAGTCCATGTCTGCACTTCAAACAATTGCTGCTCCACCAACCAACCCTTCAACCAACCCTTCATCACTAGCCTTTAGGAACCTCATCCTTCCCACCATTCCTGTTCTTGAATCTCATAGGCAGGTCCATGTCTTCCTTGAAACTTACTGCCCCAAACCAGATGCAGCATAGCAGCTGATGCCTTATCATCTGATTATAAAGATCACAGAATCATAGAATCATTTAGATTGGCAGGATTTTGAAGACCACCTAGTTCCAACAACCCCACCATGGGCAGGGACACCTTCCACTAGACCGGGTTGCTCAGAGCCCTGTCCACCCTGGCCGTGAACACTTCCAAGGATGGGGCATCTACAACTTCCCTTAGCAACCTGTTCCAGTGCCTCACCACCCTCACGGTAGAGATTTTTTTCCTAATATCTAATCTAAATCCCACTCTTTCAATCTGAACCCATTCCCCCCTTGCCCTGTCACTTACATGCAGAGCAGAGTAGAGGGACAGAATCACCTTCCTCGACCTGTTGCCCACACTGCTTTTGATGCAGCCCAGGATACAATTGGCTTTCTGGGCTGCAAGTGCACATTGCCGGGTCATGTCCAGCCTCTCCTCTACCAGCATCCCAAGTCCTTCTCGGTGGGGCTGCTCTCAATCTGTTCATCCCCCAGCCTGTGTTGGTACCAGGGGTTGCCCTCACCCAGGTGCAGCACCTTGGACATCAGATTCCCATGTGGCCACTTCTCAAGCTTGTCCAGGTCCCTCTGAATGGCATATATATGTGTGTCAACAGTACCACTAAACTTGGTGTCTGTCATTTGAAATTTGCTGAGGGTGCACTCAACCCCTCTATCTAAGTTATTAATGAAGATATTAAATAACATTGGTTCCAAAATGGACTCTTGAGGGACACCATTTGTCACTGATGCCCATGGGGACTTTGAGCTGTTGACCACTCCCTCTGGATGCAATCATCCAACCAATTCCTAATCCACTTAGTCCAGGATTCAGAGTCCCGGGTTTTTTCATCCTAATGTAACATTAGTCTTTCTCACAGCAACAAGGTAACATTGATGCATATTCAGTTTATGCATCACTATCCTGTCACCTACGTCCTGCTGGAGACAGCCTGACATTTGGCTACTTACTCCCATTCTGCACTTCAGCATTCCTGCCTAAACGTTTACCTTTTGCACTTGTTCACACTGAATCGCATTATATAAAACAAAAAAGCAAACAAACACACCCACCACCCACCTAATCCCAACGTACCACTTGGATTCCTAGACTTGTTTTTCAAAATACTTGCAGTTTCTTCAAATTTTATGTCACCTGAGAACTCAACAAGCTTCTATTTAAACAATATCACCAGTGAAAATACTGCAATGCAGAACATGACATCCCATTCAAAAGAGGCTTTCAATCTGAGAACAAGCCATTGATGCCTATTCAACACTGTACCAGCTTCCCATATGCTCTGCAATCAGATTTACAAGAGGTTTATATAGGAAATATTCAGTGTGAAGCACATGTGAAAATGTATCATACATCACTGTCAAAACTGCTTACTGGATTAAAAACATGAGATATCTGATGCATCTACTACCCACAAGACTTGTAACCCCATGGCAGAAAAAGCATAGACAAATCTGAGATTATATTGTTTTGTTTCTTTGTTGGCTGATGTGCAATTCTTGTAGCTTCCAGGTAACTTCAACAAGCCTGTTTTTTCTTGCACTTTTCTCTATATTATCTTCATAGATTGCAGTCTCTCAGCTTCTCCTCTACGCTCTTTTAAAACTAGGCCTTCTCTAACCTTCTCTCATTTATGTTCCAGCACTTCCTTCGTAACCCCCATAAGACTGATCTCTCCTGTCTAGTCATAAGGTAAATATTCTCATCCATGTCTTCCCTGTGTCTCAACAACCACGCCCTGTTTTTCAACTTCACCTATCTGATTTATTCCATCAAAATTCTTTTAAAAAGATAATTATTGCTGATCCTCATTTTACATCTGACCTTTCTTTTGGTAGATGTTATAGAGAACAGGGAGTCATTACTACAACATAACCAATTCCTTTACAACTTAAGTTTCTTTATGAGTTGTTCTTTACAGGTGAGTATTCCCATGCATCTGTTAAGCTGCCCCCACATGAATAGTTTTAAGTTATTTCCCTGACTAGAACAGTTTTCACTTGCCCCTACTTAAAATTTCCCCACATACTGTTATCTGACTTCTCTTGGGTTTTCAGTCAATATTTAGGGTCTTCTGGATCATCATCAATGTGGTAGTTCTCCCTATGAGCAAAAAATTTATTTTAACAAATTATTTTTATGAATCTCAGGGAGAAGGAGGGACGTGGGAACAAATAAATCTGGAAAGATGGAGCTTCATGATTTCCAATATCAACAACTACTGTTTTCTGGTAGACCTTCTGTCCAGACCACAGACATTTTTCTTCTCACTGTCTTTTGGCTGCTGTCCTCCTGACTCATTTTTGCTCCTCCCATGGGGAGGAGCCTGGGGGCCTTTTCTGCAGAACAAGGTCTTCTCTTTCAATCACCTCAATAGCTCAAAATGCTGACCAGCTTTACATGAAGCTGTATTTTGGGCAATTAATTCCTACTGTCTGATCTACCTAAAAGAAAACTGATTCATTACTAGATGTGCTCTGAGTAGTGGCAGATCTAGATCCAGCCCTCCTCTTCCCAGGGCTATTATACAAAAAAGGTGTAGGCAACTAACCTGCAGTGACACTTTTGCTGGTTACTGCAATGTCTCATCAGTGCTTTGCACCATGTCTCTACTCACTTGTTGGCCCATCTTATGCTTTGATAAGCAGCTCCATAGAAGGACTGAGATTTTTCCTGTAAGTGTTTGCTGCTGTTGTGGGGGACTAGCAGGCACCACAAAATAATTAAATCAATATAAAGATAGCATGGCTTAGATAATTTTTGTATGTGTGTATTTACATAAGTGAGGCTCAGCCTTCTACATAACTCTTTCTCATTAGAGATGAATCTCTCACAATCCCCTTACTTTGGTGGAGCAAAGTGATGTCTATATAGGAATAACAATGAAGCTAACACTATAGGAATAACAATGCAGGTATTATTCTATCAATAAAGATGTCTGTAACTTTGCTTGACCTGAAGAGTATGGATTGGTCAGTGATCTACAGATTGCCAAGTCACTTGCTAATTCTCTGACTTGATTCCTACATAAACAAACGCAAAGCAAACACGTTGAAATTAACTATTTTCTTAATGTTGCTAATTTATAAACGCAATGGTTGTAGCCATTATGTAGGTATTATAAAATTTAAAAAGGTGGTGACCTGTATTCTGAGTTAGCATTTTAAATATGGATCTTGTGAAGAAGCTTGAAAAGCTCTCTAATCCATCATGTAATTTTACTCTTTAGTCACAATGTTGTCTATCCAGATGGACGTGACAAGCATCATTCTGCATGGGATAACTTGTAAATGCATTGCTGCACTTGCTCAGCAATATAACTTACGCTGAAAATCACTGTTACAAGTTAACCATTATATCTTTAATGCTTTATACATACACATCTATATAAAGTGTGTATTTTGAACAACCCATCTATCCTGCCTGCATTTTAAAAATGTTGATTCATTCTAATTTTCTGACAACGCTGGGGGAAAAAAACCTGTGTTTAATTCCATTGAAAATTGCTAAACAGTAAGAACTGAACCTATCCAAAGCCACAACACAACTTAGAGACAGTTGTGAAGGTATATCCCCAGTAAGTACAGCTAAGGACTTCAATGTAATTCATGTGGAAGTGTATATCCACTTCTACTTCCTAGAGAGGGGAAACAGCAGCCAACTCACAATCCTCTTCCAGGTCTAGGCAGAATAAAATTACTGTGCAAACTTAGAAGTATTTTAAGAAAGCTCTATCATTATGACTGGTGACTTGGAACAAAAAAAAGCTCTGTCAATGTACTCATTTCAGAAGTTATTTATCCTACATTAAAGAACAAGAGTAATCAGTGAGTGATCAGAAGCACTTTAATACTGAATTGTGCTTTCATTTACATAAAATAATTAAATCACCTATGCAATGACTAAAGAAAACCCATAAATCAGGGTAATTAAGTTAAAAATAATAAATTATAAACACTACAGAAAAAAACAACAGTAAAATATATTAATATTCTGTTAAAAAAAGAAAAAAGTAGGATAGCTTTTTGGAACTCTATAATGTTGTTATGCTCCAAAGGAAGTATTTGCACAAGATTAGTGCCGCAATGAAGTTACACAATTTTACCCCGAAACCTGTAGTTTTAGAGTGGGCCCCAGAGCTCTTATTTTTCCTTCCTTAAAATATCACCACAGTAATTTCAATAGGTTCTGTCTCCTCTATATTCAAATTACAAGAACCGAACGCAACTCTTAGAGAAGAACATTTTTTCCTTAGGAAGACACTTTCAAAATGAGCACCCCCAAGAATGTTCAGATTTTTATTCTGTTTTGCTTTGCTTTTTTTTCATTTACAACCTGTTTGGTTATGTTAGTTGTAACAGTTCTGCTGTTTATGCAAGAAAGTTTCCACACAAGTCTGATCCTGATGGCAAATACCATGCTGCCAGTGAAGACAAGAGCATTCTGCACCTTCCAAGATCAGCTCATCAGAAAGCCACCTTCTATTTGACTCCACAGAATCATCTTTCTAAATAAGACTCTTAACTTTTTTCCCTCAGGGACTATTATTTGCCTCATCTGTAGAAGCAAATGGTTTCTGCATAGTAATAAATAGGTAAGTGCTGTGCCTACCCTAATATTCTCTGTGCAGCAATTCCAGAGCTAACAGGTATTGCAGCACAAACTTTCCCCCACCTCGCCTTTCCTCTAACATCACAGACCTCCAAGCCTCCAAACACATGCAGGGTAACCACGGGAACCAGGATTTAGCCTATACCTTCTGATAGCATAAAATCCAATATAAACCATTTGTTGCTGTGAACTGTAATACATACAGCAAACATGAGCAATCAATACAGAAACTAAAGCTTAAAGACATTTAGTGTTCATAAACTTGTACTCAGCTTCAGACTCACGGTCAGTGCAAGTTGCTGTGGGCTGGAAAGGTTAATGCAAGCATGCCATGCCCTGTGTGGGAGGACAGTAACAAAACCACACACATCAGCACTAACTAAAGAGCATCACTGCTAAGCAAGTTGAGAGACACAGAGAGAGAGAAATACCATGATGAATGGGAAGGTTCAACAGCTTCAGTATATATGAGGATACTAACAGTCAACATGTTGATAAGAATTTATGAAATTATGACCAGATCTGTGGCAGTTCTGTGGAAGCGCCACACTCATGAGAAACATCAATGTGAAAGTTTTCAAAACAACAAACCAGCAGGACATCTCACTTGCGCAAACCAGCTCCTTTTAACTACTCCACTGATGACAAGTATTTTAACACCCACATTCTTCATCTCAAAGAATTTCACTTGCCTAAAATGCCACCTAGAGCAAAAACCTATAGTCTGGTGGCACTTTTAAGTTCAAGTGAGATGTTCTGTCAGCATTGGCTAACTAGAACTTGCAAGTTACTACTTGCTGTCACGGCTCTGTAATGAAGCAGTAAGCCTTCTCCAGTTTGGACCATTAGACTGCCCAAATGTCTTCTCCCAATCCAGAGACACCTTCTCATCTTTCATTGATAAAGAATTCACAACAGTCAAACTTACTGCCACAGAAGCAGAAAGAGGATAATCCAGGAGTACTTGGTGGACCATTCTAATGGATGCAGTGGCTTGCAGATGGTGATTTTTGTGTGGTTTGTCCTGTTGGTTAACTCAAGAGGAATAAATGATGCTGTTCTTTGCAACAGCAAAGACCCTCTGACAAGGAATGTGGGGGGCACTTGCAACATGGGGCACCAGCTACTAGCATACCAATAAAGTGAGTCTTTCTCTCAATTGCCACTGTTCAGCTGATATTTACTGAAGTATTTCAAATTTCAGTGATAAGGTGGACTCCTAGATAAACACTAAGGTTTGATTTTCCAGACAGACACAGATGAAAGTGTGAATTCACCAATCCTTTGAAAATGAATTCAAGAGGTTTTAAATTGAATAGGCAAGATATGAGGTCGCTTTTGACAAAAAATGGCCAAACATATCTAGGGCCACACATACATGCTGCTATTTCCACAAATGCCTCCTTGGATTTCAAACCTGCAATCCATTCAAGATGAAATTAGCAATTTGGAAAAAGTCATATTAAAATTTAGCTAAATTTCTCCTGGTCAAAGATACAAAAAGCCACTCCAAATTAGGGTTTTTTTTTTTAATTACTGCATGAAATATTTGATTTTCAAACAAGTAGGTTCACATCAAGGTTGCTTAATTTTGCTTATTAATTTCCTACTGATAAGTATTTTTTTATTTCTTGGAAGCAAGTTTTTTGGGAAAATGAACTTTCAAGCCACACAAAATTGAAGAGAGTTTTCCTGATTAAACATTTCAAGCTATTGTTTCCTCATTAGAAGACCACTTGCCTTTGCTATACAAACAGATTATACAGAGAAGTTGCACTGCAGTCAATTACTCCAGTTGACACCAGTAAGAATAGTGCAGCAGTCCTTGAGAGCCAGTTTATGAAAAAATGTCTACCACCTCCCACTTTCAAACCACCACAGTTACTACTGTCTACCTAAATGTGTTTAAGGCTGGTTCGGTAAGCCTACAATGCATATTTGAGAACGCTGTACATATCTCAAGTCTTTCTGTCTGGTATATTCAGTTTTATAGCACACCTCCATACTCAGAATAGGAAGATATATTACTTCTTTCCTATTTTTATACATTCATGACCAGCACTCTGTGCTTGGAGACCAATTCAATTGCTTCTTAGTACAATGACTTTGGAACCCATTCCATTCAGATTTCATTAGCCACTTTTGTAATATTAAGGAAAAAATACAGAAAATACTGTTTCCAACAGTGAAAACTGATAAACCATTAAGACCTTCATGTAACATTAGCTCAGCCTTATGTATGCTTGTGATTGTTAGCCCCATATTGCACAATAGGGCAATGGTGACATTTCCCAAACAGTTATACTGACTAATTCTCAGAATTTATGACCAAAAAACCAGCTAAAACCAGAAGATATTCCAGTTGAAACAGAATATTCCCCTTCTCTGACATTAAAAATTTATCTACGTGATGCTTAAGGTAAGTCTGTTCCTGATTATCTTTATTGTCGAGCTTCTTAACATCCATCTTTTTAATGAACCTAAAAGTGATATTTCTTCCAATCTTTTTATCCAACAGCAGAATGCCCAGAAGAAATTAAGCCATAAAAGCCAAAGTCCTACTGACTTCCTACACAGAGTGAATTTCCAATGACATTTGCACAGGTGACCTTAACCAGGATTCTCCTTCCTCAAAATTCTGTGCTTTTAAATCAGTCTTGAAATTCAGCCTCTTCACTGATTCTGCAGTTATGCTCCATCAATAGTTCACATTCCTCCTCCATGACCTACAGTAGAGCAACATTTCTAAGTGCAGAAACAATATTTTGCCTTCTCATGGCAACAGTTTTACCTGCTTCACCTGTAGGCACTTTGAACCATGAGAGCCTGATCTGCTTGAAAGCATATATAGAGAGATTTAAATTGGTTATGAGCAAGTTAAAACAAGACTTTAGGCTGCTGCTCGTAGTCATGCCTAGGAGATAATCATTCATTGCTCCAAGTAGGTAATATGGTACTTTGTCAGGACACGGGATGGAAAAAAACAGAGACAAGTCCTTCTATAACATGCAGTTTCTGATCAAAGAGCAAGTGATCCCTGACTACCAGCTGCAAAGAACAATCAAATCTCTCAGCACCATTTACAAGAACAGTATTTGCTATGGTTGGCTGCTTTCTGTTGTCACAAATGTTCCATTTCTGTCACCAGACATACCAAATATCTAATTCTGTCACCTTATTTACAATCCTGACTGGTCCACACTTTGAGTATTGACTAATCTGGCTAACGAGATTTAGTTTAATCTTGGTTTTAAAAAGAAGTGGTATGATTATTCGTGTATCTGCAAACCCTGTTTTTTTCTTGAACTCTCTACTGAACTCAATAGAAGTTAAAATAGAAGAAAACAAGAAAATACTTCAGCTTGGCCAACAACCACACTGGGAATCATCCACTTCCCTCTAGGAGCAGAACTCAGCCACCCTTGGCAGACTGCTACCACTGCAGTTATGGGATTAAAATGAGGGTGTGGGATCCTCTTGGCTTGGGATTTTCGTGCTTATCTTACCAATCTGGACTTTGAATATTGCCAAGCCCGAAATTAGATCAGTCTATACCTATCCTTTCATCTGTCATGCCTCTAAATTCAAACAGCACACACAGTACTCACATTTATTTCAGCAACAAACCCCCAGCTATTCAGAGGGGGAAGAATTATTTTGATCTAATAACTTCTTTACATTTTATATAAATTACCTCCACCAGAATACACACATCTTACTGTAAATGCAAATTTATAGCTACCGGAATTGACTTTAAAAAGCCCTCAAACAACAATCAAACAAATGATAAAGTCCCCAAACATCTTTTCCGTGTAAGTTGCCCAGTGACATAAAGGAGTAACTACCACTGCATCACAGAGATCTTAGTCACACAGTAATTTTTTTTTTTTTTTCAAATAGACAAAAATATTCAGTGTGTCCCTCTAGGATCAGAGCCCATTATGTTCAGACAATATTGCTAATAAGATAAAACACTGATTAATGTTTAAAATAATCTAAAATAAGAGAAACAGTGAAAATGAAAATGGTTTTAGGCTGGAAAGTTATGTGTCATGGCTGAGCCAGTCTAACAACCTGCTGATGTCAACAGTCAGAGCATCCTGTTCTCCTCCACCACCTGGCACAGTCTCTGGTGCCCAGATAATGCAGTTGCTAACCCAGCAGAACACTAATCCAGCAAAAATAAAACCAGATCAAATATCCTTCTGTTGATTTAATTGCAGCCTTCCAGTACCTAAAGGGAACATTCAGGAAAGAGAGAGACTATTCACAAGGGCGTGTAGTGACAGGACAAGGGGGAATGGCTTCAGTGTGAGAGAGCGGGGTTTAGATTAGATACTAGGAAAAAATTCTTTACTGTGAGCGTGGTGAGGCACTGGACAGGTTGCCCAGAGAAGCAGTGGATGCCCCATCCCTGGAAGTGTTCAAGGTCAGGTTGGATAGAGCTCTGAGCAACCTGGTCTACTCCTTTACTGCCCACAGTAAAGGAGTTGGAACTAGATGATCTTCAAGGTCCCTTCCAATCCAGGCCATTCTATGATTAGCCATTTTTTTCAGAGCACTATGGATTCCAAGAAGTGCCAGGACCAATTCAGGTCAATGTGAGAGGCTAGCAAGGCTAGGACAGGGATGAGATTGACCTGTCTGTTTCAGCAGCAAACTGATGGCCTACTGTAGGAGCAAAATTTCATCCCAACTGTCTGTATCTTAGCTTGGAACATTTTAAGTTACTGCCTCCTCAGCTGAGGACACTATGGCAGCCTTTCTCCATCTCACTGCAAATAAAACTTACAGTTTAAACCCCCTCTCAGACAGATTCATATGCCAGTCTCAGAAAGATATTTTAGCCAAAGGACATTAACCTTGAGGGCATCATGAAAGCTGGAAGGAGAAAGCTGGAAGGAGAAAGTTGGAAGTGGTAACTTCTTAAACGGTGACAACTAGACCTGCAAAACCTGTTTGTTACATTTCTATTTGATCTGAATGTGAGCTGACACAAGAAAAGCATGCAAGACATGTTTCAGAGCGCTGCTTAGCCCCCACCTTTTTATTATCTGGAAGAGGGAAAGAATACATATTTCAACTTCACAGTCAGTAAAAACACAGTCATTCATATGCCAGGGTTGAACAGCTGGACCCAGAGGGTGGTGATCACCACCAAAACGTCTAGTCAGAGGCCAGGAACTATGCTGTACCCCAGGGGTCCAGTCTTGTTCAATATCTTCCTTAATGACCTGGATGATGGGGCAGAATGTACCCTCA
Organism: Xenops minutus; assembly: GCA_035221455.1. Taxonomy (NCBI): domain Eukaryota; kingdom Metazoa; phylum Chordata; class Aves; order Passeriformes; family Furnariidae; genus Xenops; species Xenops minutus. The sequence continues at coordinate 47,737,617 of JAWWEE010000122.1, read as the reverse complement.
GCAAGTTTGCTGATTATACCAAAATAGGAGTGACTGATACACCAGAGGGTCATGCTACCATCCAGAGGGACATAAAATATCTGAAGGGAGGATGCAAAGAGGACAGAGACAGGCTATTTCCAGCAGTGCCCAGTGATAGGACCAGAGGCAGTGAGCACAAGCTCAAAGACAAGAGTCTCCATCTAAACATCAGGAAAACAATGGTGGGGTTTTGTTTTACTGTGAGGATGACTGTGCACTGGCAAAGGTTGCCCAGCAACCTTGTGAAGACTCCATCCATGGAGATGTTCAAGAGCCTCAACAGCCATCTGGATGCAGATATTCAACAGCCTGCTGGTCCCAGGCAACCAGCTCTACGTGGCTCTGCTTGAGCAGGCAGCTTGGACCAGATGGCCCCCAGGAGCCCCTTCCATCCTCAGCCAGTCTGTGATTTAATTCTTAATCCCTGACTATGTCAGAGAATGGCAGCTACATAGACTGGCGAGCTCAGCATGGTGAGTTCAGTTCTGGTGTAACCACAAGGTCTGGCAGAGAAACATGCTTAGTAAGCCTTAGCTCACTCCTGTACCCTCTTCCTTCCTCAGAGGTAAAACAGCCAGCACAAGAGGTTGCAGGATTCTTTCCATTAAGTTTTATCTGTTAAATGGCTTCCCAATGTGTACAACATGTTTCACTAGCTTCTGCAGCCATTTTAATCCCCTTCAACATTGTGACAAATATGGAAAGTAGCCTCAGTAAAGTGGAAAATCTCACACCAGCACTAAGGATATGACAGGACACTCCAGGGGCAGGTGACCTTGATGAAACTGAGTCTGGAGCTCACGTGAAAAAATGCTGGTCTGAGGATTTGTGTAGTTTACACTAATTATTTCTTGTACAACTGAATTTACACAGAAAGTGGTAACAGGGATGAGTTGCTTGTGTGCTTAAGGATAAACTATTTACAGCTTCATTTCAATTGCTAGGTTGCATGATCTACTCTAATGGATCTCATCTCTGCAATGCGCCGCTCCTATCAAATGCTCCTCCTGTTTGAATCCAGTTATTTCCCAGATGTTAAAGTAATGGCCTTTACAGTAACCACAGCCACAAGAAACTATGATTTTAAGTTTTGCTATCTCTTCCCCACTTTGTGAAAGCAGTGATCTTTCATCTCTCTGGAGAAATAAATCAGTCTTGATGACTAGCTATAAATGCTGGTTTATGTTATTTCTGACATGCTAGGTATGTACTACTGCTCTGAGAACCAGTTCACACTGACTACCAGATAAGTCATCTACACTTCTGTCAACCTGCATTATAAATAAGAGAAATGGCAGCTCACATTCACTGCCTCCAATGACCATTTCCTCCATCTGCTTGTAACAGTAGGACATACAGGTAGGAAAAAACCCCAATATTACACAGAAGCAAAAAGGATCAAAGACACACTGTAGTATAAAATCTGTCTCCTACCTCTGCTCGACCTTCGTAATACGTTAGCATGGACTTTGTAAGTACAAAAAGCCTCTCTTTGTAGTTTAAGGGAGAAGTCCTCTTCTTCTGCTGTGATCTTTTAATCAAAATCTCTTGTAGGATAGTAGTCGTATTCATTTCAGCCCCTTGTCAGCTCTCTTTCTAGCCATTGAACATCAGTTCCTGTGAAGACAAGAGGAATAAATCATTATGACATCTTTGGAGGATGACACAGTTGGAGATTTCTGTAGTAAAAAGAGCTTCTACTTATAAATGAAACTGCCTGGATATACAGAAAGCTACAGCTCACCCTAAGCTGGAAGTTTACAAAAGTTAATTATTAGACGAAAAAGTTCAGGCTTTGCTCAGCTGAGGTCTACACTGGCACATTCCCAGGAAGCCAAAAGCTGTACGTGACTGGGATGAAATAAGGTACATGCAGCATGTGTCTCAGAAAATATGGGTGAGAAGTCTGAAATATGCTCCAGGCAAACAGCAGTGTGCCTTTGTGCTCTTTACAACAAAGCCCTAACCTGTATAGAAATTATAATTGCTAGGGTCTGTCCATGTATAAATGCCATTTGCAAAAGAGTTCTATATATAAAATTGAAGATCATGGAATCATAGAACTTCCTGAGTTGAAAGAGACCCACAAGGATCATCGAAGTCAAACTCCTGACCCTGCACAGGACACCCCAAGATTACACCATATGGCTGAGAGCATTGTCCAAATGCTTCTTGAACTCTGACAGGCTTTGTGCTGTGACTGCTTCCCTGGGGAGACTCTTCCAGTGCCCAACCACCCTCTGGGTGAAAAACCTTTCTCTAATATCCAACCTGAACCTCCTCTGCCTCAGCTTCATGCCATTCCATCAGATTCTGTCACCGATCACCACAAAGAAGAGATCAGTGCCTGCCCCTCCTCTTCTCCTCATGAGAAGTTGCAGACTGCAGTGAGGTCTCCCCTCAGTCTTCTCCAGGATGAACACACCAAGTGCCTTCAGCCACTCCTCATACAGCTTCCCCCCAAGGCCCTTCACCATCTTCACTGCCCTCCTTTGGACGCTCTCTAACAGCTTAGTATCTTTCTTATATTGCAGTGCCCAAAACTGCCCGCAATATTCAAGGTGAGGCTGTCCCAGTGCAGAGCAGAGCGGGACAATCCCCTCCCTCGCCCGGCTGGCGATGCTGTGCCTGATGCCCCTCAGGACACGGTTGGCCCTCCTGGCCAACAGGAGGGGGCAGGGCACTGCTGACTCAGATTCAACTTGTCATTGACCAGGACCCCCAGGGCCCTTTCCACAGTGTTGCTCTGCAGCCTCTCAGTCCCCTGGTTGAATGTACATCCAGGGTAGCCCTGTTCTAGCTGAAGAATCCAGCACTTTTTTGTGTTGAATTTCACAGAGCTGGTGACTGCCCACTCCTCTAATTTGTCAAGGTCTCTCTGCAGGGCCTCCCAGCCTTCTACAGAGTCAACAGCTCCTCCCAGTTTAGCATCACTGGCAAACCTTCTTAGTATACCTTCAGGTCCTGCATCCAAGTCGTCTATGAAGATGTTGAAGAGCACAGGGCCTAAAATAGAACCCTGCAGAACCTCACTAGTGACCCATCATCAGCCTGACATAAGCCCATTTACTATAACCCTTTGTGCCTGAGATGGATTGGTAAAAGTAACTTTGAAAATTCATACTAAGTATATTAGTGAAAATGTTCAGACACAAATGGTCATTTATAATCTGCCAATTTAAAAACAAAGAATGAAAGTTTATTTTCCAGAAAATGTTAAGGATATGCCCTCCATCTTCTGTTTAGAAAGAGTTCTTGCTGACCATCAAAATCGAGTAATTTACTTCTGATGGTTTTGGTCACTCAATAACATCAGGATGCTTTAAAGTTCTACACCATGACTGATACCTGTAGGACAGACATAGCAGTACACAAAAACAAATGCACCCACAGTTACTTTGTTAGCAAATCTAGCTCCAGGGTCCTGCCAGAGGCACTGTCAGGCAATCTCTCTGTTCTTTGCAGGGATGTCAGCTTAGACGCAGCTGATCTCCTCCCTTACCTGCTCACCACCATCCTGTCGTGCCACATGGCCTTGTGCAGGTGCAAGCATTCCTCCCACTGGGCTGGGAGGGAAGGGATCCAACCAGACATTTCATCACACAGCACAGACAGCTGCCTGCACAGACTCATCAAATGAGGTGGCACAGAGGCAGCAATGAAAGGTGTGGGAGAGGCTGTGGAGAAGCTGTTCCAGAAAGCTTTTTCCCCCTTTCCCTTTGCTCATTTTCTGCCAGCCCTGCCCATGGCACCAGCTGGCCCCTGCCTTGAGCTGTGCTCCAAAGCCAGGGCAAGTTGCAGGCGCAGACCTTGACAGTGGCTCAGGCTAGAGCAGCATGGCTGGAAGCTGAAGCCATGGCTTGAAGAAGGAACAGCAGCACCTGCTGAAGGACCAGTGACTACGAATAACTTCTCAAATGGGTGGAGGGAGTAGGTGGATAACCCAAACCAAAGCCCTAGATTAAAATAAAAAAATAATTCATTTCTCATAGGGTTTAATTTATGTACCTATTTACTACTTAGGGTATTTCAAAACTCACCAGGGAAATGCATTCACATTTTTCTCTGCAGGCAACATGACTTCAGTCAGGACAAAACAGCACATTTCACAGAATTGTGCAGAGAATCTTGAAAAATCACAGGCCTCCTCACAACACTGCCTTGCACAATTTAGTTTTTAATAAAATTCAACATAAACAAACTCACTTTAGTGCCTTTCGTTTTGCTTCGTGCCTAAACATGTAACTAATTTCTGTGACAGTACATGAAATAACACCCTTTCCCTTCCAATCCAGTCCTGATATCATTTTTCACCTCTTAGTTTGACCAGTTAAGCTCTCATATCCCATACTCCTGCCATTTCAATGTAGTTGTTCACTGCTTTAAAATATCTTTTCTTTTCAAGGAATATCTCTCCATATGGTAAAAATTTACTCTGTGGTTTACATGGAACTACAAAATAAAACCAGGTTAGGATGAATAAGTAAAACACTATAATTGGACTGGAAATTGTGAATATTACGAATAATCTCTTTTTGTTATTTCTCTTCTTCTGATATGCATACACGTACATTTTGTTTGTCATGTCATATCACATTCCTGGGGGGAAGGCAGATCTTTAATTAGTAACTGTCTTGAAGACATTCTTTAACTACTAAAGCTGCCCAATTTTGATTTATTGCCCTTCTAAAAAAAAAACAAAACAAAAAAACTTGGCAATCTTAAAGGTAACTGTGGAATGAAGAATACTACCATGAACTGAAAAATATAAACATTGTTCAAAAAATTAAAAGTTGGTATTAACTTTCAGACCAACTTAATGCACACAAAACTTCAGGGTTCCCATCAGAGGCTCTCCCACTCAAAACAATTCTTCTGTTCTCAATAGTAAAAATTCTCTGTTGGCACTTTAGAAAAAAATTATTATTATCCATCTTAGAAACTGTGATCTCAGAGATGCCTAGAGTGCTGCACTGGAGAACACAAAAGGGAATCAAAATTAACTATGATTTCTCAATACTGATAATGCTAAAATATTTCATTTCCCATCAGCCCTCCTTGGTCACATTACACAAGAGAAAAAAATACTTTTGAGAAAATCAGGGTTAAAAAATAAAAACATCAAAAATGTAATTGGTCAATGCCTGCACCTGGTTTCCACACTGAATTAGCTCTGCTATGGAGATCTCAGCAGATTAGAACCGGTTTCCCAGGTCACAAGATCAGCCTTTGAAACTGCATTTGGTCACAGAAACCTGGGTTTTTTTGAGGTTGTTTCCAAGTCAATGGCTTCAGACACATTTCTGTTTCAATAAAAAAGGCTCAGGACAACTACATCCCCACTTATTATTATTAGAGTTCTTTCCCAAAAATTTCAATACTCCATTAAGAAACTCCTGTAAAAGCCACCCTTACCTCTTATAAAACCCATATGTCACTACTTTTCTTCAGTACCGTTTTAGACATTTTCTGCACATTTCCTCCCCAAATACTCCATTGTTCCCAGACATGTCTCAGAACACAAAGCTGTTTGCATGACACATTGTTATCTTATTATAAATAGCTGTGGGAATTTCATGCTGACACCCATATAAACTTTTAACAGTATGACTCCTGCCAAGAGCTTGCCCAGTACCCTGTCAACCTTAGCTACATGATAACAAACATGATCTAATTTGCAGAGATGCTGAAGACTCAGAATTATGACTGAAATCAGAAAGAGTTACAAATTCTCAGCATTTTTTTAAAGTGGGAAAACATTCTCAACTTCAAGTATGGAAAAATCTGCATCAACTTGCACTATCTTTGCATTATACAAATATTCACCTGTAGAGCCATGAACTCACCACACATCTTCCTCAAAACTAATGAAAACAACTGTTCAGATAAATCTGATAAGTTAATATTGGTCAAGATGTACAAGGTACATTTTCACTTGTAGACAGAGCTTCTTATGCATGCCACCTTTCCCAGTTTTCACCAGGGAAAATTGAGGCACTAAGCGATGTGGTAAGCTCAGGTGTTTCAACACTACTCCTATGTCTTCTGGTTCCCACTCCCAGCTCCTGAATTGTGTTTGTTTATTGAAACAATTAGTCATCGTAAGCCGGTTGGACAGTCAGTGCCTGTAACATTCAAACAGTGCAATTAATGTATGAAAGTCCCAGTGGAAGTTCTAGTGAGTAGAAAAGAGAAAGTGTATCCCAACCTGACCAGGGCGTCTCTGACTCAAATGCAATAAGTAATTGCCACTTTTTATGGCACAAAGCTTTGTATCACACCTAGTCATAGAGGGGTTCACAAGAAAAAAAGGCATTCTGAAAATCACACTTATCACAACAGCCATAAAACAAACACTAACAGGAAACGTTTGTGGCTCAAAACAAAAATAAAATCAAGGTGGAACTGTTTCCTGAGTTTCAACACATCTTTATTAATAGCAACGTTTCCCTAGGAATTTGGGTCCTTTAGTGCAAAGTCTTAATGCTAAGCTGATGGGCATTCGAGATAGAGAATCCCTCTAACAAACCAATATCCTCAGCTTTCTGACTTGGGTGTCATGCATCCTGCACAAGAGCTTTTTGTCAGATTCGGGACACATCAATCCAAACTGGTACCAACTCCAGATCTGGATATTTAACATTGAAAACATATCTCCTAGGACAGTACGTTAATAACAATTATACAATATTCATTAATTTAGTTTTTAAATGTATCAAAATGTCAATTTTAAACACACAGGCAGTACCTTGTAATCCTGGCTCAAATATGTAAGTCTTTCAGAACGCCTTTTTTCTCCTTCATTTTAATTACTTCAGATAAATTTGCTGATCAAGCTCATACAGTGTCCCTGCAAATGGCTGCAGTGAGGTAAGTGAACAGGCAGCACAATGCCACTCTGGGTAGAGAGCAGAAACAGCACAGAAAGAAGAAGAAAAGGAGAACTCCTTACCCTGGTTTTTCTGATGGAGCTTCTGTTGCTTTATCATGAAACCACAAAGTGAGTTACATGTGAATAGTTATTTACATAAGTATCCAGCACAGGCTAATTTGAATAATTACTACTCAGTGTAAGCAAGGGTTGCAAAACATACTCTTGTATTGCCTTTTTGCCCTACATTTAAGGTTGCAAATTGAAACTAAAAAAAAAAAAAAAAAAAAAAAACCAAACAAACCAAACAACTGTTATTAATTT
>JAWWEE010000122.1:47714104-47730301 GCA_035221455.1 Xenops minutus | reverse complement strand
AAAAAAAAAAAAAAAAAAAAAAAAAAAAAAAAAAAAAAAAACAAACCACACAACTGTTATTAATGTCTGTTCAAAAGGCAGATTTCACAGAAACACAAATATAAAAGAAATATACTTTAGCAAAATCTGTCATAATTTTAAAATTCAAAAATTCCAATTGAGGGGGGAAATACTATCATGATATCTGAAGTGTATCATATGCCAGAAAAAGGAGAAGTAAAAAAATACTTAAATTTACTTTTTTTCCTCCTTTTTTTTTTTTTTTTTTTTTTTTTTTTAAACAGCAGGCTCACAGAAACCACTTCCATCATACCTGAATTTGGAATTTTTTAACAGAGGGAAATACAATTTTGGAGGATTACTTTCTAATAAATTTTAAAATTATACCCAAAGGTTTGCAAAACTTTAGTCCCTCTTTGAAAATCAGCCAAACAATAAATGGCTAATTTTATATCTAATCAAACCCTGTCAAAATAAAATCCATATTTGCCTGCACTAAATTTAGGTTAAAAAGTAAACTGGCTAAGGGGTAACTCAGTGACAATTCTGACTGGAGATTCTGAGGTAACCATATGATGTTGCAAAATATCCTTTATTCAGCTGAAAGGTACTCATGTACGTGCACAGAAGGAGTATTTTATCACAACCAGAACCAGTTTTCCAAAATTCCTTGGAAAGAGGCTTGCTACATTTTAAAAAAATATACGCATTTGTTTCATTTTAGCATTATAACTTACGTAGTTGGGGTAAGCAAAGAAAACAATGCTGAAAAGTGATGGTCCCTCTACACAGGGTCAGTTGGCATTGAGGTGGTTCCTCACACCAAACTGAAGCATCAAGTTATCAATCATCATGAAAGAGAAGTAGAGACAAAGAGCACAGAACAGCTCTAAAGAGCACCAAAAGGATTTCTTTCCCTTTACAATGATAATTTCGGAGAATGACATATACATGTCTCCAGATCATTTATAAACTCAGCCATTGCTCTTTATTGGGATTTCCTGTAAGCAATACACTCCAATTCCTAAGTTATCCTTTCAGCTTTATAGTGCAGTTTCTAAATGAATAAATTATTTAAGAAAGGAACCTCTGCTTTATGAAACAAAAATTACATTATTATCATCCATGATATAGAAAATATGTCGATGTGGGCATTTTTTTCTTTAAATTATTTAGTACTAACTTTGAGTTAGCAACTAAATAGTGGGTTACCATACATAGGATGGACTGATCAATTTTCATTCCTCTAGAGCTAAGTATGTGTAGCTTTTCTTATTTCTTCCACAAAAAAGCTCCATAATATCTACAAACTTGCATTGACTATTTTGCCTTCAGTTTATTCAGATCAAAAACCTTTTTATCATTTGTAATGTTCTTTGCTGCAAGACAATAAAGATGAAAATTAGTTTGGGACACATGAAGGCGAGGCAGAAAAAAACCTTTGAAACATCAATACTTGATGTTAACCCTTAAAAGGGAGACAGCAAATTTTACCAGGTCCAAACTTTGTGGTTCAGGTTAGTTTTATTCTAAATACCATGTATAAAGCAAGTGAAAATGGTAAACTTAATTTTCTGCTGACATACAGCAGTCTTGCCCTCTGTGGTGCCATCACCAGGACTTCAGGATGCTGCAAGGAGTTTGATGACAGCCAGCCAGATGAGGCAGAACATAAAGAGATTTCCTTCTTCATTTGTGCAACTTAAAGGTCTGATGAAGAACACTGGTTTGGTTCACTTGCACAAATATAACTGATGCTCAGCCGACAGAGAAGAGGTAAAAGATAAAGCAAGAACTGAAAGCGAAGGTGAGGGTCTGAACTGGGAAGAGGCATAAGGGATAATGAGCTCTCCTACATGTTTATATACCTTCAAAAGGAAACAGTCCTCTTTATTCTGACAAATTTTTTCAAAGTAAGGTTAGAGAGGGAAATGGAAGAACTACCTCCAAACTGGCATTGCATTGGTTTGGAGGAGCAGAAGCTCCAAAAGAGCCGAGTCTACATATTTCACTCCTACACAGACCAAGGCTACTTCACCAGTGCCCTGCTGGCCTGTGGCACTGGGTGGACTTTTAGTAAAGCAGAGCTGCTGCCTCAGCCTCTTTTTCAAAAATCCCCAGCCGATAAGAAGGGAAGAGAAACAGTAACACCCACTTACTAAAGAAACAGGCAAAGATGAGATTGGCAAAGGAAATGGGCAATGCTTGTGCAAAAGCTTTTCCTACTTCTCCAGGAAGTCAGAGGTTTAGAGGGCTGAAAAAATAAAAGCTCTATTAAATCAGATGTTGAACGTAACTGCTTAGGAATCCTAAAGCTCACCAGCAAGTAGGAGGACAATTGCTATTGCACATAAAACTACAAATCTGAAAAAAACAAATTAAATCTACAGGGAAGAAAAACATAACAAGAAAAGAGGTCAACAGTGCCTGAGGCTATCTTTCTTTTTAACTACAGTAAAGAAGTCCATTTAAATTACTTTCTTCACAGTTTGAGTTTGTTTTTTCAAATGTTATGCAATCTCACGTGAGCATGTGATCTATTACACCAAAATTAAGCTGAATTTATTTCAGCGTTCAAGACACTCTTTTGACGTGGTCTAACTAAAAGACTGTAAGACATACAAGTTATGACTGACTTTATGCATAGCGCATGACTAATACTTCCTCAGTTACTTCTCTTTCCAAACACTCCAAGAAGTTTTTCCCTAAATAACTATTTGTTCTCCAGCTACTAAAGAACTACTTGTTTTCCACCCACTAGACTGTGTGGAAGCTACCCAGTAAGAAATACTTCAATAATAAAGTGGGGAATTTCTACTGAAGAAAAAGCTGTGAAGTTGACTCAGATGATGAACTACTGGCCACATCTCACGTGTTGACTAATGGATATATTTACCCTCAAAGTCTTTATTTAGAGGTAGTATTATAAGGTCACTTGATAAGTGTTGCTTTTTCACACCTACTGAGCAACTGATTAGCCCCAAGAGACAGTGCTGATATGGCTAAAGTTATGGGTCAGAACCCAAGGTAGCAAGTGGGGACAGGAAATACTCCAAGTTCCCATTAGTCAAGATTTCCCTGTGTTTTCACCAGCATAGGTGCCCTCTGCTACAAAACAAGCACAAGAGATTGAAAACTAAGTGAACAACTATTCACATTTCGGCTGAGATATTGTACTACTGTTCCCACATCTGGTAAAGCAGTGGCCTTGGCAAGGTCAGCATTCTTATCTTGTGATTCCAGTTGGGTTGATTTTGGCTAGAGTAAAGTTTCTTCACAGTGGCTAATATGGGGCTATGTTTTGAAACTGTGCTGATCACAGTGTTGATAATACAGAGATGGTTTTATTACTGCTAAGCAGTGCTAGTACAGAACCAAGGCCTTTTCTGTTTTCCTACTGCCATTCTGGCAAGGAAGATGGGGCTGCTTGGGAAATCAGGAGCAGACACAGCTGAGACAGTTGACCACAACTGACCAAAGGGATATTCTGCACCATATAGCACCATGCTCGATATATAAAGTGGGGGAGAGAAGTTCAGAGTTATGGCATTTGTCTTCCCAAGAAACTGTTATGTGTGATGAGGCCCAGCTTTTCTGGGGAATTGTTGAAAACCTGCCTGCCCATGGCAAGTAGTGAAATAATTCCTTATTTTTACTTGCATTTCAGCCACTTACTAATAAAGTCTCCACACACAGGACTGAAAAGCCAGGCTGGGACCTTAAATAATTTTTTCTTCACATACAGTGCAGCCTAAGCAACAGGAAACACCAAAGGACTTTACTTCACTTATGTCAAAATCTAAGTATTAATTCAGGGGAAAAGTTTCTCACTGAATATGTAAATAAACACACCTGAGGCATGGCTGTGGTGTCATGTTTTCCCTTTCCTCTCGCTAATGCAAGGTAGTGAGCATCTCTAGCAAAGCAGCCTGTTACCTCTGCTATCCTTGATGTCAGTTCTCTCATGTTGAGCTGTTTCAACTGTTCTGAGTTAAACAGGGAATGAGAGCACTTGTCAGGTGTCACAAGACATTTATCATCGTCCCAAGGACCAGCATTCAGCTTAAACTCTTTGAGACGTGCAATGCAGTCATTAACGCTTGGTGGTATCTTACTCCACTCTGGTTATTTATGGTGAGGGTATTACCGAAGGGGCATCACCAGAAATTGGGCTGTTGCAATCTAGTCCCATGGAGGTGAAAATTACAAGAAGTAAAGTTAAGGCACTGCAAAGGTAAGGCAGGCCTTTATGACTAGATCTAAGGTTTTCATGGAGAGTGCCTGCACCACACTGACTTTCAGATTAGTTTCAGTTTAAAAGATACTGAACAAAAGTAACTAAACAAAATTGAGGGAATTTTGCTGCTTGCCTGTCACTTTTATTTTTTTAATCAGAGAGCTGTAATCCTGTTCATTCTTGGAGAGAGTGCCTTGGTGGAAAGAGAAAGCTGCTGTGGTGACAGAGGAGCCATCTGCAGCCCCTGACACAAAATGATGGCCCTCCTCTCACTGCTCTCACAGCCCACAGCCCTCCACTGTCCCATTCTGCCAAACTCCCCGCTGATAAAACAGACCCCCACAAGTTCATCTGACACACCAGAACTGTAAATATGATATGCCTCCTTCCAACAACTGAACCTGCTATATTCAGGGACCACTGAGGGTGACTGAGAGGTCACCTAAGCTGCAAGCCTGATGCCAGCCCTCCATGCCAGAAAGTTGGTCCTCATGGGTAACAATGACAGAGCAAACTGAAAAAGACCAGCCAGCCATGATCTGAATGAAACAGTGGCCTGAAGGGAAAGCAAAACCACGCGTGGCTTCAGAACTAACACATCTCATAACAAATTATGTGTAAGCAAGCTAAATTCAAGTTGCACTTGAATCTATGGGGAAGAAAAAGATAAACAGGAAAGAGGTCAATAATGCCTCACTAAAGTGAAAAATTTTAATAAAGTGGCAGTTTTGAACCAGCCACTCTTAACACCCAAGTACTATATTTCTTCAAGTTAAGTAATTCTTTTAAGCATCTTTACTGCACACAGTTTAGGTAGAAATTTTAATTCCAAAAGTATAATTCCGATTACCAGTTTAGGGGACAGAAAAACAGGTCCATTCAGCTCAACTCACTTCACATGTTAAGACCACACACCTTGAACCTGGGTCACACAATCCAAAGCAAGAGAGGCCCCTTCTCTTATCCTCCTCCCACCATGGCACTGGGAATTGATGTGGTTCGCAACTACAGCTGAGAAGAGATGCTCATAACTCAGGAGGGGAGGCAAGGAAAACACACACAGTTATTTTTTCTGCCAGGATATGGAGCTTGAGCCTGTGATATAGGACATCCTGTAGTTCACAGGACAAGGAGAAACCTCAAACACATTATGAATTTATGTATTATGATTATCTCACCTGCCCCTTCGGCTAGCACAGCCAACCTGACAAGAAGATTTGCACACAGGGCTGCCTAGGACAGATTTACAAAGTTCACCTAAAACAAAAGGACAGATATCACCTGGGTCTGATGGCATGTTATGTGACTATCCTGTAGAGAAAAAAAAAAAAAGCCTTTTTATGTTTAATAAATATAAATGGTCAGGAACTTGTCCCAGTCTAACATGCAGTGCAGTCACTGGAAGGGCAGGGTCCTGGTCTCCTGCCTGGACCCTGGTTCAGAAGAAAGAATGCTGCTTCCTTTACCATCCAAAGCCATTTTTTTCTGCCCCACAGTCCAGTGGAAACAAGGTCTAGAACTTACAAGTTAATCAGATCACAGCTTGTAATAGGCACAGGGCTCAACAAAACCTCTCCTAACAGGAAACTCAGCTGTGACCTACTTGAGCATACATGAAGTTATACCCTGTGTGTGGCAAAGTGGTACCCATTCACATATCTGCTGATAAGAGAAATGTGAATGAGGAAAAGCAGGAGTGCCAATAAAGCCTTTGCCCAGGTCCCACATACCTCAGTACACTACATTTTTTTTTTTCCTTTTTCCTGCATTTGTTTAATGTTGCATAGGATTTTTACTTTAAGGGCTGAAACAGGGTAGCCCAGTTAGCAGCCTGGTGCTTTGCCTCAGAACAGGAGCTGTGACTGCAAACATGGCCAAATACTTTTCCCTCCAGTCACCAAGAGCTGAGTCCCACGGCTGGTCTCAGCAGGTGGGGAACAGCTCTTGTACATCAGGTGTTGGCCGGGCTCAGACTCTCTCAAAGCAACTCTCTCTGCAGCAGGCTCCTGAAAACCATGTCTCCTGCCCACCATACCAAGGCTGCACCACACCAAGCTAGGCATGAGCTTTACTGAACCACCCAGAATACAGAACAGTCATCCAACCAAGAGGCATCTCTTCAGCACTATCATTTTTCTCCTAAATGTTTGAGTATTGTCAAAACCAAAGACTTCTCCTACCTCATGTCATTCTTCCTAAGAAAGGCAAACCCTGTCCATGATGGACAGACCTACTCCCAGAAGATTTCTGCAACACTTTCTGAGACTTCATGATCCCATCTGAACACAGTGACCACTACACAATGCTTGCAAGGAACAGATCTCTCCTTACTCCATTCCACCTCATGCCCAGCAAATTGCAAAAAACCTGCTCCCATCTCCACAAAGCAGCTCCTACAATGAGACTCATCACCCCACGTGTAAGAAATTATCTATTTTTCAAGGGCTTATTTCACATGGTATTTTCCCTGACTCTGAATCACAGCCCGTGCGCCCGAGCCAGGGCAGGGGATGACTGAGAACTGCCAGCGTTGTAATGGCCACGGGGCAGTGGTCAATCACAAGCCTCTGCTCTCCAGTTCCTTTTCTGCCACACCAGACAAAGGGCAGACATGTCCACCCAAACATTAATTTCCCTGACTTGTACACCATTTTCTTTGTTAATGCTTTATCCTTTAGAAAATACACTTAAAAAAACCAGACCAGAAGCAGAAGAGCAGAATGCTACTCTGCCTGATAGCTAGCAGAGCAAAGTGGTGATTTGCCTTTGGAAATAACATCCTCTGCTAACAAAAATATATTTCTTGAGACCTGACTGACCATTTGTTAAAACACAGGTGCAATTTTACTGGTTTCTGGAGAGTTGTGCCCCCTTTATATCAGTATACCTGAAATCCCTAGTACTAATAGGAGGCCCTAGCCAGGAGAAAGAGAGTAAATGGGGCTGATCCCTCTACAGTGAGAAGGTCTGTCAGGATGTGGCTAGTGTAGTGAGTCTGTCCCTTGCATTTTGCCTAATGGAGGAAACTATGGATATCCACAGGTCATTTAATGAACAACATCATTCTAATTTCCATAGTGCACAAACTAACTGATCATTGCTGACACTTTTTAGCCAAGGTATTGGTAATTGTGTGGAAATAGATGCATCTATAGAATAATAAAAATATATGTAGAATAAATCCAAAAATGTATGACAGATGTCCTTCAGGAAAACATATGTTCATTGAAATATAAGAAAATCCACCACCTCAGGCTTTCTTCACTATGCCAACCTCTACTTCACTCTGTCTGAGTACTGCTTTCCATATCTTTCAATTTTTATAGTGGTATTTCCTTATCCTCTTTCTGCAGAAGAGCCATTGTAGCCTGCTACAACTGATTCCTTGGCATACACAAACCTGCCTTTTTTTAAAGCACAGTTCCAAGTTCAGCAGTGAAAAGGTAATAGGTTACTGAAAAAAATTCAAACCAAGCAAAAGTAGAAAAACATCTGAGACATCAACGGTTAACAAAGGCTAAGATTATTTTCCATGATCTTTGTATTGACAGCAGGCAGCACAGACTTCTATTGTTTAAGAAACAGAAAATATTTTGCATATTTGAGGTATAAATATTGGTATGAAACTTACACCATTCTTCACCTTATCTTCTGTACGCAGTTTATAAGCTAACACAACACAGAGGAAATTAAATCTACAACAATCCACCTACATTTGGTGGAGTGGGACACTTTTCTTAATGATTCCAAGCAATTCTGTGAAAGTAACCACTTCCCAGTTGTTTTAATTACAGGATATCATACTATCACGGCATTTCTGAACACAATGTTGTTTCAGGGCAGAATGAAAAAATATGGAGCTGATATTGTTTTATCAGCTCTATTCTTTTTCTCTCTTTTTATCCACTGTAGACAGTCAGCCATGTTACTGGATACTTTGCAGTGTCAAACCCCCAATGCTTACAGCTAAGAATTAAAATGTACCTTAAGACATAGTTCTAGTTGCCTCACAACCAATAGTTTAAAAAGATTTCAAAGACTTTAAATTTCTATATTAACATTCAAAAAAAAGAAAAAAAGAAAAGATAAAAAGGTGGTACTCCTATAAATTTTGAAGAGCTAGTAAAATCAGGTCGGGTAGCTGACAACTAGAGTTCCTTCAAGACAGAGATCTGACTGGCAGTATGCTTTTGATTTTCACACCTTTGAGATTACCTTATTAAAACAAAAAAAGGTGCCAAATATAACCATGCTGCTCTGCTTTCAGTGGTTTCAGCAGACAAGCCCATATAGAAATAATTTGGTTCAAAACAATCATAATATTCATTTAGAAATTTAGAGGAATGTGTAAAGCACCCTTTCATCAAGGACTAAATGAAGAGATAAATGTGATTTCCATGATAAGATGCAATTTCTCAATAAATGAAAAATATAAAGTAAAACCTAGAGAAACATGCAGACTCTCAGTGGAGAGTCCAAGAGCAAGTGGGCTCTTTCCTTCTGCAGTCCCCTTAAAAACCATAACCACCAAATAGCTATGAGTAACACCCTGCACAGGAGTTACCTTCCCACCTACAAGAGCAGTACCCAGCAAACAAGACCAGAACACCTGAAGGGCCTCTTCTGCACGGGTGGCATGATTGGAGCAGCACAGCTGCTGTGCCGAAAGGAAAGAGCAGCATGTGCAAAGTCACTCTGGGCACCCCCTCGAGTTAACTGGGAGCCTGTTTGTATGTGTGCTGCTATCTGATGGCCCAAAATACTCTAAATGTTTATAGAACAGCAGTAAGTAATAACCCATCTTCCAGTCACTGGAGGGTTCTGAGAAATTAAACAAAACTTCACCCTCTTTCAAAGGTGAGATAGTCAGATACAGTATCAGCAACATTTACTCTAAAGTGAAAACAAATGCTCCAGAAGCAAGTGCTCGTAAGACACCTTTATATCTGCATTTCTGTTACAGTCACTTTTTCCATCTGTACAAGCTACAGTCTCACTTTTTTGACCCATAAACCAATCCTAAGTATTTCAGATTAGCATTTGTCGCAGGAAGCTCCACATCTGTCATTCCAAGCAGGGAGCTCGTGGCCATGCCTACACTAAAAGCTCATTTTGCCCCTCAAATAACTACCAGTTCCAAGTTATTGGGATGCAGAAAGGAAGCCTGTGGAAAAGCACCAGTCACTTACTGCACGAGCAGCAGGTACGCTGTATTCCAGCATGAGGGACCGTAACATATTTGCGGCCAACAAAGGATAACCCCGCTGTAGGACAGAAAGCAGGGGGAATTATTAGGATGACTGAACTCACACACAAGGCAAATTTTGCCTTGAGATGAGGTGGAAGGGTCTTAGTAAAGCACAGTGGTTACATAGACGTAAAGAAAGACTGAAAGACGAAAGTCGCACAAAGAAGGAAATAACTCAGCAAAGTTGGCTTTCAAACGCATTTGACAGTCTGGGCAACGACCCCTCTTATCACACAAATTACAGCAACTTTAAGCAAAGGTTTAAAAGGCAGCTTTTGTCACTGCCCCCGCTTACGGGTCCGTGTGACACCCCGACGTCGAGAAAGCGCTGTCCCCGCACTCCTGTGGCGCCGCACGCTTGGGAAGTGGCGGCGAGCGGCGGCTCAGGGTGGGCTCCGTGAGGCGGCACCCCGAGGCAGGTCCCTGCGCTGGGGCAGCCCCGGCTGGCGGCTCGGGGAGCCAAATGCCCCCGGTGCGCTGCGAGCGGCTCGGCACCTCGGCCCCGCCGTACCTGCGCGTCCCTCCGGCCGCGGAAGGAGCGCTGGCGCCGGCGGCGTGCAGGAGGCGGAAGGAGGGAGAGAGGGAGGGAGGGAGGGAGGCAAGAGGCACCGCACTGCCCCGCTCCGGCTCGGGAAGGCGCCTCCTCCTCCTCCTCCCGTCTAGCGCGGCTCCCGCGAAGCAGCGCCCGAGGAAGCGGCGGGGGCGCCCCCTGCACCCGGGGCAGGTGCGGGGCGGTGAGGAGCTGAAGGGAGAGGGTGTCCCGCATCCCACAGACCCAGCAGGAGCTGCCCGGAACCGCTTTGGTGAAGTACAAGAAAAAGGCAAATGACACAACTCGGAGCAGGCTGCAAACTCTCCCCCAAAATCTAGGTGATTGGCACCAGCTGGCTGTAAACTGTGTGTAAGCGGTGCTTTGGCTCAGGCGTTGCTCGTTCCTAACCGCGGTGAGAGTGAGCGCTCGCAGGGCTGCGAGGGGAGCGGTGGGCACAGCGCTCCCCCATCTCCGGCGCACTGTGCACGCCAAGGCTGTGCCTCTTTAATGCCCTTCGCAGATCTGTTCTTGCCCTGGTGGCCCCCGGGGTGACAATGCCTTCCTTCATAATTATCCATACATAACGGTCACATCCACCCACCCCAAACCTCAGACACTCGTCTACAGTCAGAATAACTGAAGTGGCTTTTTGTACCCGTCAGGTGCCTGGGTTGAACTTCAGACTTAAGGATCTGTAGTAAAATGTTGCAAAGGCTCTCTTCTTTATCTCTTTCTGTTAGCCCAGCCTGACCTATAGAAACTGTCACTCTTCAAAACATCATTGCGATAAATGTAAAGTTCAGTGGAAATACATCTATGCTGCTTGCAAGCAAATTGTTTTGTTGTGACTAGTGTGTAATAGCTGGATCAACACAGCTGTCTTTCTGTCGAGCTCGGAGGAAATTACTTACAGAGTCTTTGTTTTCACTTGGGGGATTTCCTTCAACTTGCGCTTTTGGCACTGTGGCCACGTCTCCTATGCCTGTCGCCCCAGGAGGCACAGGGCTGAATCCCTACTGTGTAGGGCTTCTCTGGTATAAACACACAGGCAGTTTCCATGCAGCCACTTCCTGATGACCAGTACCACCAGCCCTCTCTCACCAGTCTCCCTTCCCTCCTTTGGTATGCACATATTTTTGGTAGCACATGCTCAGGTGTCCATGCAGACCTCCTTACCCACTGCCATTGATGCAGTCAGTTTTGCAAAACAAGGAGCTATGGCTTCATTTTTCAAGCAATGGCAGCTACAGCTTTCCTCACCCTGTCTACTGCTGCTGTGACACAGGGAAAGGGCCATAAAACTGAGCAGTTGCCTAAGGAGGGCCTTGAAACAGCTTTACCCCATAAGGTGCCATTTCTGAGCTCTGGAAAGAAGTGTTGTCTGGCAGAGAGCTGGATGTGATTATGTGGTTTGCTATAATGTAACTTAACCAGCTGCAGCTACATTATTCCTGAGTCTTCACTCCAGAGCTGCAGCAGAAATGGGATAGCAGAGCACATCTCTGTGGTCCAAAGCACATGCTATTGCCATGCAGGAGGTGTCCTTCTTACTAATCAGGGGCTAAACACTTTGATGTTGATTGGTCAATTAACAGAGCATTTGTGGTGGACCTGTGGATCACGAATTTGCTTCCAAAGCTTAAAGAGCTTGCAGTTCTCAGTTCTAAAAATGTTCTCTTTTCTCCTCCCACCTTCTTGTACCACAGTGGCAGACAAAGACATCAGGACAGTGGGATCAAAGCAGTTACAGGATGTCACTGCTTCTTAGAACAAGGGTATGCCTCTGAGGGACTGAAGACGGTTGGTCACTGCCTGAAGTCTGGGCTCTGACTAGCTGTTCTTGCCTTGATTTATAACTGCTCTGGGCTGGACAGAAGCTGTGAGAACAAGGGAAAGAACTCTGCAAAGGTCAGGTGGCCAAGGATGAGGACATGCTTAGCAGCCTTCAGGAAATTCTTAAAAGTAAGCTGAGCACATGCATTAAGGAAAGGCTCCAATGTTCTCAAGAGGTTTTGGAAAAACTTTGGGAAATATTTCCAAAAACCTGTGAAGAAAGCAGTTATTGTTCTGTGTGGCTCCTCATGGCTTGGTGAGTGGGGCAGCACTGTGCTTTTGGATTTCTACTGCACAGTTTTGGTTTCTCATGGCCTTTATGCCTTCACTCTTGTTAAACAGAGCACATGATGTGATTTGAGTCTGAGAGACACGACAACGTCCACACTGTGTCAGAATTTGCAGAATTACTTGGGGAGGTATTCTTCATTTTGCCCTGAGTGTTTCCTTCTGTGCTTCAGAAATATCTAAAAGTATCTATCACCAGGGCTACTAGTACATCTTGATCTAATGTATTTAAAAAGCAAAAGTACTGTTCAAATATTATCTGTTCCTTTGTACATCTGATTTACAGCCATGAGGGGACTAAATTTTATATTCAGGGGCATTCAGCAGTTCACGATTTAAAAAAAAAAAATCCACTTCACAGAAAGAGCAGCAAGTTGGAACCATAAATTATGTAATTTCTCTAAAATTTCACATGTAGAACTATTATGCAAGCTTGAGGAATACAAAAAGGAGGAAATAGGGCTTTGGGTCTATTTGCAGAAGATCTTGGTGCTACTTGCTGTTTTCATCATAGAAGTTAAGGGCCCCGGTGGGCTGGGGTGGCATAGCATCTGTCTCTGGACTACAGGGATCAGATCATTTATTGATTGAGCCTTTTCTTTGGTAAGGCCCTGTGGACTCAGTGAACTGAAAGGCCATAGTGATGTCTCTCTTTTGGATTAAAGGCATAAAGGCTCCCAGAGTAGTTGATTTTGCTCTACTGCAAAGGAAGGCAGAGCGGTGAAGAGTTCTTGTGGGAAACCACACCCCTCTAGGAGGAAGTCTCCACTTTGGGAAAGACTGAGGCTTATGAAATTTCAGGCCCACATGTGGTGTAAAGTACCAAAGAGAGACAAACACACGAGTTGGATGGAAACTTTAATAGACAATATTTTTCAGCAGTTATTCACCTCTTGATGCTTTATCATCTCATAGTTCATACCTGTTCTCTCTTTGAGCCCAGTGTTGTTCTTTTGGGTGAGCTCTTGAGTTCAGAAAGCCACTTTGTGCAATACTTCTGGTCAGAGAGAGGTATCTCTACCAATCCCTTGGTCACAGAGAGGCTCTTCCTCTTTTTCTTTCATGCCTGTCAAATGCTCTTCAGCCCTTCTTCATTTCTCAGAGGTTTCTGTGAATTCAGTTACTGGGCATTTCCTTTGTTTATTTCTCTTCTCTTGCTTGCTGTGGACAGAGATAACAGACAAGAGTTTTTTTCACTGTTAAGAGGGAACTCTGTGAATAAGAGTAAAATTACTGTAATTTTTCATTGTCTAGTTTACCTATCAGCAAATGTGCTGGTTTTCCTTTCTCCAGTACTTTGTACCAGTTTTGAGAGATTTTGGGAGCGATAATTCCTTTGTACCACTGAAAATAACTCTAAACAGTGGACTGTAATACAGACCTACCATAAAATATTCTTTCTTGTAGTCAATATTGTTGCCTTGAAGGTGGATAGAGAGCCCAGCAATATAACTGAAAACAACAGGGACAGTATTTGAATATAATTTGGTTGGGGAAAGAGAAACCAGGTGCCAGGGAAGCCACGGGCTCTGTGGCAGACAAGCTTGCAAAGTGAGCTGTGGATTGCTGGTGGACACTTGGAGTATGTTTTGGGCAAGTGTTAACTGAGAGCATTGAGTGGGTGCATCTTGATGTAATATTTCATTACACAATCACAGTGTTTCCTCTGCTTCCTTTTCCACTCCTCTACTTCCTCATTCAAAAAGGATGAACTTTATGAAATGATCAATTCTTCAGTCTTTTCCTTTAGATATTTCAAAGGCACCCCTCTATTTTCCTTTTCTGTGCATTTTTTGCAGCGTAGTTTGAGGAAACATTTGATATATTAATAGGACTTTCTGTGGCATCTATCACTACAAATGAGGGA
Source organism: Xenops minutus (assembly GCA_035221455.1). Taxonomy (NCBI): domain Eukaryota; kingdom Metazoa; phylum Chordata; class Aves; order Passeriformes; family Furnariidae; genus Xenops; species Xenops minutus. The sequence continues at coordinate 47,716,296 of JAWWEE010000122.1, read as the reverse complement.
AATGGATCATCTCCAGCTTATGAGAGTGATGGTGTAAAGAGGATATGATAAAGGTCTGTGAAATCTTGAATGGACTACAAAGGGTGAACCTGCTCTTTGCTGTCTCTTCTCTTTTGAGACCTAGACGTTATCCAGTGAAGCTGGTAAGAACTAGATTGAAATCAAACAAAAGGACATGGATCACCATGCAGCAGTGGGAAGATGTGTGGAACTTTTTCAGTTTCAAATTATGTTATAGATGAAGCAGATCAGAGAGGTTTCAAGACAGACACTTAGAAGATGGATCTATTAAGAATCACTAGACAGATGCAACACAATAGACGCAGGAAGCTGTCTGAGACAGAGCCTTAAGGTATAATTGTATGAAGGTGTCATAAAGACTTGCCCTTTTCTTCCTTTTCCCTTGTCACACATCGGTGCTCACTATAGAAGGCAGAATGCTGGGCTGGATGGATCATACCTTTCACAGATATAAAAAAAATAAATGTAATTTTACAGCAGATGTGCAAATTATTGCAGCAGTATTTATTGCCTGTCCACAAGCCATCACAAGGTCATCCTAGCACTTCCTCCACCATCAATTAATCTGCACCTTGCACAGCCCATGACCTGTTTCTCAGTCTTCCACTATGGGCAATCAACCTTCTCTGTTCCTTCAAAGTCTTTACTGCTGCAGTAGGTTGAAATTAATGAAAAGGGAGTGAGATAAAAGCAGCTGGATCTTCCACCAAGGTCTCTACTCAGCTGTGACATTTAAGAGACACTACATGACTTTGAGGAAATAGACATTTCCTATGCAGAGAGGGATGTATTTGCCAGTGCCAACTACAAAATTCAAAAACTGCTGTGTTTCAACAAGTCTGTGCATACATCTCCAATACATCTCTGCTTCAGGGTATACGATTACCAGCCTGGTCCAGAAGTGAAAACTAGAAACACAAGAAGCACTGTAATTTTTCATTGGCAGGTTCCATATCCATGATCATCAAAAAGACAAGGACATATGACATCTGGCCTAGTCTTTGAGGGGATATTTTTTGTTTAATTTTTTAATCCCATCAAGGTCTGAGGACCCAGTGGTCATAAAGTGTTCTGAGTATACCAGAACCAAACATGCCAGACATCTGCATAACAGTCACATATTTGGGAAATCTTCTTCCTAGCTCTGAGAACAAGCAATCCGCTTTCTCCTACTGAATGTTACTTCTGTCTACTTTTGCCAACTTTACTCCTTAAGCAATTCAAACAATTGAACAATCCTTATCCCTTTTCTTCCTCTTTGCAGACAGCACATTTCCTCTACCGCCATAACAAGAGACAGCTTTCTCAACACAGTGGATAGAGCATGAGGATGTTCCATGCCCTCTTATTTTAAAGGAAAGGACATCCATCTGGGAAAAAAACCCAAACCCAAAACCAAACAAAATCCTTTTCAAACCCTTTAACAACAGGCAGAGAAAAGTTGCTTTCACCCTCAAGTTTGCCTACCCTTCTTCTGCTGACACAAAGAATGGGTTCTCCAGAAATTCATGGGGTGGACAGCAGTGATGGTGGGCTACGTACTGTATATGACTGCAGGAGAGCCCTGTGGGCTCTTTGTTCTGAGAACAGACCACATACTTAAAATACAGAAGTGCCTATCATTATCTGGGACTTTCTCCATTGCAAAATGTAAGCAAGCAAATTCATAGAAAGTTTGCTGTCCAGAGGAAGCCCTAAAAGACAGCCTTCACTTTAGTGACCTCTGGGAACAGTGTGCTCCACTGGAAGACTAAAAAAGAGAGACTGAAGAAGAGGAATCACTGACCAGCCCTTATCAATGGGGTAAGAACATGGTAACTGGGATATCCTGACATGGATTGTTTCATTGCTATGGCCAGATCAAGTCAAACATAGGTCTTCCCCAAGCCATGTAAGGTTCCCCTGTCACTATTGATACTTTCCTCTAGAATCCTCCTGAATTCTTGCAGATTACTGTTTCTCTTTGGTACAGCCCATGACAGATAACTCAGAGAAAAAGACAAGGTAAACATTGGCCATGTTCTAGGACAAATTTTAAGAAATCTGAGAGTTTAAGAGATCTGGGAAACAAAAAGCATTCCTGTAGTGCTAATGTCCATCTGTAGAACAAAAATTAGAAATGTGAGTTGTTAGGCCAGTGTAAGGGATATTTGCCACTTGCTAATTAAATA